>OZ038425.1:1715354-2915354 GCA_964036235.1 Heterorhabditis bacteriophora | reverse complement strand
TTGGAACGGATCTGCTAGGGCGTATGATGTGGGTAGTCGGGCGGCCGAACACGCACGTGACGTGAAAACAGCGCCGCAGGGGCAACCAAAGTGGGCGACCCCGCAACATCACAGGCAGGAGGCCAAGCCCCGTTGTATGGGCCAGTACAGCCCACCTTTGAGAGTCCTCGTCGTTTGTGCAACGACTGGTGCAGAAAGTAAACAATTTCTAGGAGAATAACATCAATGGAAGGGACGAAAAGAGATCGAGAGTCGAGACCATACAAAAAGACGACAGATGGCGAGATGGTGAGAAACAGCGTACTAGGTGCAGAGAGTAGTAAAGAAATGCTATCGGACAGCATATGTGAAAGAGAACAGGCTACGGCAGAGGGCACTGAGAAGCAAATTGCACGTTGCACCGCCCCTTGCGGCGAGTTCTTCGGCGTGGAGGGTCTGTGAGAACGAATGCGTTCGTTCGAAAAGAGACTAATCATCGCACAGAGAGATTGGAGAAAGAAAGAGCATGTTCCCCCGCGCGCGCGTCAAGAACGAGGAGAGATCCGTGACGAATGCAGTTCCGACAAACAAGTACGAAATAGCACACGGTTCAAAGAGAGTGTGAACGCCAAAGCGAAAAAACGAGTCCGTCAGTTGTTTTCCAAATACAACGATAAATAGAAAAATCGAAACGCGTCGCGAACATCTATGCGCTACGACTTTAACAGGCATTAAAAGGCTATATCTTTATTGTCATCTGTGCTATGAATGACGCATAAAGAGCAAATTCAAAATACCTACGAAAGGACGAAGATGTAATATGCATGAGGTTTGGAAGATGATAATAAGGAGAGGTAAGAGATGAAAAACAATCGGATTGTATAGGAAAAAAAAAAAAGGAGAAATACCCGACAACCAAACACATCAAAGATCTTCCCATAGCTGCAGATCATAGGTCTGAATAGATGTTTTTGTTGATACGGACACAGCTAGGACAGTAGTACTTTAACATACAAGGAATTATTGCTCCAGCGCTGAAGTACGAGCGTGGCATAACATTTTGATGAAGCAAGCAATCGGGCAAGAGAGCGAGACGCGTTCTATATGGATTCTCTCAACAATCGATGCACTAATGTTGGTTGCCCAAGGGCCAAACATGAGCAGCACCTCAGTGGACCGTCATATTTAAATTAATATTCTTCCATTTTAAAAATAGGGGAATCAAAATTACACATTAATAGTATAGATACACGGCTGCATACAGCGAATCCTTTAGTTCAAAACCATATTAAATAGCGCAAATTCCTTTCTGACTCTGGATTATACTAAGTAGCCAGGTCAAAAGCTGCTATTTCGAGTTTCAAACATTTACTATATGCTTATCGGTGATCCGGAGCGAGTTCAGTAAACTGGCTTCTTATACATAACAGGTTCCTGTTAAGATGTCGGTCGCACAGAATAGAACCACATGTAGTAGTTAGTCATAGTTGAATCAAATGAAATTCTACAGATAAGAAAAGTAGTTTCTAGAATAAATAGATATGAGCTGAATTTGTCGTGTGTATCCGCGCATAAATTCAACTTACTATAACATAATGCAGATAATATATCATAGTATCTTGGCTATTCTTTCATTTAGTAATGTCTCATACCATAACTATTCTCTTTAAGACTTTGTTAGACCTCGAAGCAGTATCTTGAGCAATAAACGCCGGCATAACATCAATTATAACAACCTCAACATCTGGTTCTTCTTATTCCGTCATTTCTCAACCATTACATTGTTCCCCAAGATCGCCATAGGCTGGATGTATACCATATGGGTCATAAGAGAATTAACAAGACATATTTGAATAAGGATTATCTTTTTCCTATAATTAATTTTCTGCGAGTCTTCGATAAGAAACTGACTAAATCAGTAGGTCAATAATGGGAATCTATTTTCAGAGCACTAATAGTCGTAAATGCTTTCAATTTATTGGAAAAAAAACCTGGTATACCAAGAATCAATAGCCTTTATAAAAAAAAAAGGAATGACTTAAACGTTATTGTCATGGGAAGTATAGTAATCTAAGCATACGCCAACTCAGGTATCGCAAGCCCATTAGATGCACTTTTCATAATAAGGCAATTCATGGGAACTAACAGCAACATGGTCGACATTCAGCTCTAGACTCAATTGTACCAAGGTTGCCATGGACAATGCTTGGATGGTAATATCTGAGTGATTGCTCAAAACGGAACTAATTCGACATATAGATAAAATATGGAATAATTTCTTTTAAGAATAACTACGCTCTTGGCTCCATATATCCTCGCTCTTATTTTAACATGATATTGATAAGAAATTCTAAAAACATTGCTCTGATCGATTTTCGCACACAACAACTGATTTATAGTCTTCACACATATTACATGAATATTACTACTACAATACTAGTACTTAATTCCCATATGCTTATTCTGAACTTACCCAAACTCTAAACTAGAACAAAATAATAAAAATAAAAATAATACGATCACAAATTGTTACACTGTTTTGCATGGAATATAGTGTAGGATATAGGGATCTGGATAACATCTCTAGACCCGACACGAATCAGCTGTCTGCACTGATCTACATCGCGTAATTAGAGACGCTACGGTAGTAGTATGAGATAATGAGTAATCTCCTACTTACCATTTTTCTCCTTTCTTTTTGCGTCCCTCAGCTTATTTGCGTACTGCCCCTTATTCTAAACTAAAAGCCCCTACATTTTTACTATTATGATTTATTATAGCATATTTTCTGCGAATCACCTTTTCTAAAATAGATCGTTGAAAAAGCTGTTTTAATAGTTGATGAAAAAAATTCAAAACACTCACCTTGGTGGTGACGATTCAAATTCAAGGTAGGGCAACATTCTTGCCAAGAGATGGCGACTTTATAGGTGGTAGTTTTCCAGGAGAAAGGGAAGATTTCAAGCAGCAATCTACTTGAGTTTTTGGTGGTATCTCTCGTTGCGGCGCGGCGGCGCTAGCTGCACGTGATACGACCGACCCGCAATTGCCCGCGCTCTTGTCTTGCCACGAAAGAACACTTCGTTTGGGACGAATGCATAACGTTTATGAGACAACATTTATAATTATTGGAATAAATTATTACATTCCATGCAAATTCATTGATAGAGTGTATGCAAAATTTATTAACTGCTAAATTATTTAATAGCATAATACAGTGCGAAAAATTATGCTGTCACTTAATTCAATATGGCACAATCAATAATATAATGTTTGCCTTATATTTTAAACCCCAGTGATAAACTGCATGCATTGGAAAGTGGTGAAAGTATGGTTTTTACACAGCACGAGATTGAATAGATATCACCCAGGAAATAACTGGTGGCGCACCCTGTGACCCATGTCATGTTATAAGTTATAAAGATCCGCCGCCGGTAGTCATCTTTAATTAGACTCATTCACCGCATCAAAAAGACATAAAGAGTAAGACAAAAGATTGTTTGCATATTGGAGGGAGAGTTTCATTCGAGCAATGAGTGGACAGAACATGCTATATACGTCATTCAGTGAATCAAGCGAGAAGAAATTAGTTTAGTCCATATGATTATCAAAATGTAGAATGATCACTATTTACTCAATAGTGGTGAAGGCTTACGAACATGTTTTGAATTACCAAGAGAGGATATAATGATGGATTTTCACTCAAGAGTAGACTTGCAATAGGATAAGGGATTGTCTCTAGCAATAGTGATGAATAATGTAAACAGCGCATATTCTAGCATTAATAAAACACTAACTTTTCATGTTTATTTTCGGTGAGAAGAGTGGACGACATGTCGAGATTTAGTAGCGTGAGGAAATGAGCTTTTATCAGAAGAGATTTCTGCAATCAGTACATTTCAACACGTTATAAGTACATCCATACATTACGTGAATACTGCTTATTGGCATAAATAACGTACAAACGCATACGACTTGACTTGTATTCACCGAAGCTGGAAAGCCTTATAATATCCTCTGGCTCGAATACAGGTCATTTACTATTGATCTAATCATAATTTAAGTTCCTTTATCCTGGTTTAAAACGATTTCCGGGATTCACAAGTATGGCGCGGAAACGCAAACGCGTTCGTAATACACTGAATCGAAATTTTCGCTTTTCATTTGTGACATAGGCGATTACACGTAGCAACGCAGGCAGCCCAGTGGTCCAGATATTTTAAACAACTAAATGTGCTAACTGTTCCTTGTATTAATACTATTAACACCGTCGCTTCTAACAAATTCCTTTGAAAATAATTGGGAGTACTACTGTTTACTTGTAGTAGAAACAGGACCTCTTATCAAATAAGACTAGTAATAACGTATATTTAACAATCAATAAGTTTTCTTATTAATCCCTTAAATGTTCTGGTATCTGAAAAGGTGGATATAGATTTCCCACAAACTACCCATTTTCCCATCATACAAGACTCACACGGAAGATGAACGAAACGGCAGATGTTTACAAAACACCACTGGTCGGTATTTACTAGGCGAAAATTTACAGTTATTTAAGAGCATTGAGAAATAAATGTATAAAATGTCGAAGCACTATGCACCCAGAAATACCTCTGGTAGAGTATCACACTCAACAAAGTCAGGTGACAGTTGCAAATGCGTATTGAAAAACAAATGTAAACAACTACCAGAGGGTCAAGTGGTGGCCCGCATGCTGTAAATAGATGTATAAAATCAATTATTGGTCCAGTGCTACGCAATGGAATGAACTGATTTGAGTGTCAAATTCGAATGACGTCCTGGCGCGGTGCTTTTTGTGTATCATGCCCGGCCGTTAGTCACTTAGAATATAAACAGAGGACACCAAATACCGGAATTAAACTGATAAACAGAAAAGGTATTTCAATAAAAGTTGCACAAAAGTTCTAGAATATATTCTACATTTATTTATTAAGTCACTCACTATTTTCGCACGTAAATTATTCCAGGAAAATATATATGGCAAACACTAGGATGACTCAAATCGTACAAATCTTCATAAGCATGATTGCCAATCATTCACCATAATAACTACTAATTTAAGTAGTTAAAGTAATTCTAAGATTTTAAAAATTCTACGATGGTGAATTCTTCTTTTCATATGCGTTATCAGTATGAGTCATAGTGTACAAAGCAGATGGATCATAAGTGGCATCAAAAATTAAAGTTCATCCAAACTTGAGAAGTAAAATTATTTAATATTGCATCTAGTTATTATGTTTGTAAGCATTCGATAATCAGTAGTATCACATGAAACATGGAATATATATCACGATAAGAAAACATCAACACTTCCTTGGCGATCTAAGATTGACGACTGACAACCAAATACTGAGTTTTTGCTTTGGAATATATTCTGATAACGAATAACCATATGAAAACCCGTTAATCCATATTTACTATGCAAACGGGACGTCCTTGTCAGAGCCATGCAACAACAGAAGTATTGGCGCCTGCGAACATCTCGGCCATTGGTTAATTGAAGGGTCCAAACAAAAAAAAAACACTTTTCAGTAGTTCTAGTTTCTGTTCTAACCTTTTAAATTAAATAATTGTGATTATCACTATATTTAAAAACATTAGTCGCAAAGAATGAAATTCTTTTATAGCTACATGAAAAGAAAAACTTCTAAGGCATTATAAAGACATGGCACATAGAATTTTCAAAAATATATGATGAATAGATCAGTCATTATATGACAAATTCTTCAAATCCTAGTTCTCGCCCTAATCTTAAGAATGATTCTATGAACATAGATATCTTTATTTTCTCATTTTCGATATATAACGAAGCTTGTATGACGTATACGTCACCACACATCGATTTCTGATTCTGGCACTCAAATTGTTATGTAGCTTAGTAGTGGACTCGCTCATACAAGCAACCCTACGAAACATTGCAGATCTAAAAACTGCACGGTGTTTTTTAGAGATACTCTGTAATTTACGACAAAGCTTAAATTTCCCGTTAGATATGTCTGTGGATGAAATACAGCAACCATTACTCATTTCTTTTAAAAATTCTAGTGCTTACTTGATGTTTTTGAGATTTTCCTAGTTTAAACTAAGTAGTAATGGATGGAAAACGTAACTTAATGTTTTTACAATAAGTAATAAAAGATATAAATGCAGTAATTGATGTGTACAATGTTTGTTAGAATGTGATTAAAACAAAGCAATGAATACTAATATTAGAATTGCATATGAATTTTCATTTATGATAATGAATGCACGAAACTGCACCGAATGAGACTGTAACACGGTGCTATGTGACAAGGTTGTTTCTCGAACGAGGTAAAACGGCATATTAGCGATGAAAAATCGAAAATATGGAAACTTATTTAACCAAGAGTAGGATGTAAAGTTAGAGAATGAGAGAAAAGAATTGAAGAGATACACGAATAAGACGAATCAGGAACTACCCAGTACATAGCCAAAAGGCGGACCTAAACATGACCCCAATTCGCTAACGTGATGTTGCAAAGAGATAGAATTATCGCAGTACAAAATGAAGGTATGAAGTAGTAAACCTAATAAAGTTGGGAAATTTAATCTTCTCGCTTTATCAAAACTTGTAAACAAATACGACATGTGATAACCGATATGTTGTGCGAGCCGTCACTATTAGCATGTCAGTTTATTAACGTTATTCCATAAATCATATGCATTTTGTGACGCATTAGACAACGCACATAAAGTAAACCGGTTTAAATATCCAGATGTAAACAGGGAATTAAGCTTTATGCATAGTTTTATACCAACAACTATGAAGAAATAATTAACAAATTATTACGTCTCTAAAACAAATTATGGTTTAAATGAAAATTTCAATGGAGTAGTGAACTTATTTTTCAAAAATTCAAGATAATAAGTTATTTGGTAGTGTTAAGTATAATAAATATCTGCCAATAAATATCAAGTTTAGCATTTAAATGAATGCAATAGTTATATTAACAGCAATGCTAAATTGATAAGGAATGCTGCACATGCAACTGAATCAGCAACTCGCTGAATAAGATTGTAAATGCTGAATCCTTGTTTGATTCTCTTCCTCAAGTAATTTAGGACATTTTAGTTAGCCTTTATTTTCACTTTAATCCTTAAGAGTGCCTAGGTTGTTCTAGACATACTTCGCACGTTCGTATGTATTGTTGTTTTCCACTCAGTGATAAGGACATGTAACCGTAGATATTAAAAATTCCATATGATCTTTAGGTAGTACTATATTCCTTGTCGCATTCTTATGAGACATATATAATAGGCCAGAAAAAGTTGTTTTCATGCTTTTCGCAGACAAGGAAATGTTCTTGTTGTTGGCAGAATATTGAGGCAGTCACATGCAGGCCTGCTCTAGATGTATTTTTATCAAGTGAATGTTGGCAAATTGTTTTAAGAATGCACTCAATTGATTACTACGACAATTCCATTCACTGCCAGTGCTTACTGACTGAAATCCTTCGCGAATATCCTTATAGGAATAGACGAGTGGGCTACAGGCTCTGTTAGAACAGAAGAGACGGAGAAACGCAGGCAAAAAGAGGTAAACTATAAGGTATAGAACCGGCTCTATTTCTATATATTTGCTAAGCAATTCCCGTTATTTCGTTTTAAGAATCGCGAAAAGTCACATAAAAAAATGAGGAGAGTATATGAAGATGAGCTGGCACCGCTGAAACACCTGGAGCATAAGATGGGAATTAGTCGGGATAGTTGTTTTGTATCAGGCCGCAATTCGATAATAGCGGGATATCACGAGGTGGTGTCTTGTGAACAAATAGTATAGGATAACAGGGAACCAAAATATGACTTTGAGGGTAAAAGGAGCAAATAATTATATCCAACATGATTATAGAAGCGATTACGGATAACGAAAGAATAGATGACGTGAATAGCTCAATAGCATGTCTTCACTGGAAATTGTAGTTGTTAACTAATTCACCTACTAACGTCACACATTGACACGCAACGATAACTATTAAAAATATGTATTTATTATATGATACTGAGTTAGAATAATGCAAAATATAAGGTCAAGTACACTAGCGAAATCATCCCATATTTTAGAGTTTTAATAATCATACATAGCTTACTTCACATTTATAATTTTCAGTGAACGAAATATTATATCTAACTTAGTAACGGCTACCATAATGATCTTTAACAGAGATATAACTTGTTTTATTAGATTTGTGGGGAACAAGTAATTATAGAAGAATCTCGTTCAATAACAATGTTTAATAGTGAATAAGCCTTCTCGAAAATCGTCTGCTTTTTAGCGAGATTAACACGCAAATGACACACCCACACAGTTACCTAGAATGCAAAACATCATAACACTGCTGACATTCTGGATGTATCAAGTTTAGGTCTTGTACTTTATTCACCGTTCGTAAGATAATAGAGGTAGATTACGATCATAAACAGCATGAGAAATAAACGACGGATAGACAAGGAAAACTAAACGTCAACTGTAGGACTATGTTTTGGCTGAAATTATTCAATTATATGATTTTCATTATTTCAACTATTATGAAAGTTTTTTCGATTTTTTAGTTATCCTTTTAATATCGATGTATCCATTAACAATATTAACTATAACTTTACTATGTTCTACCTGCGAAGTAAGTGAAAATCCAGTACTCACTGCTTATCTTCTAGTAGAACAGATTAGTTTAACGTGTTTTTCAATGGTGTAAGATTAGTGATAAATTTAAGCATCCTTAGTAATAATTTGTAATTTGCATATGTCTTACAAAGATAACTAAGATAATATAGAAGTAACTAGCTGATAACCTAATCCTGAGGTAACGTCAAGAACGTTGTTGGGGGGCGGGATTCGGCGCAGACACCCCAACGAAAAACAACGCTGCATTATCGACAACTAGCCCTAGTCGCTCAAGGAGCAAACAACTATTCAGGAACTCATCAAGTGCTTAGTGATTTTAGAACCTCTAACGAGGCCTTGCTTTGCTTCTTACCGCCCTTTCCAATGATCATTTATGAAGTGATTATCATTTAAATACTGAACGACTTATCGGCAAAGGGTTTAGGATAAGAAATATCTATCAAACTTTACAATATAATGATACTTGCTTTGCGACTTTCAGTATAATAGTACCAGTTTCCTGCAAGAAATCTATTAAAGATTCTCATATAACTTTTCGAGCGGAAAAGTATCGTGCATAGAAGATCTCACGGAAAAGCCAAAACTGGTTTTATCGATGTTATTAATGGGAGAACTAGACACTGACTACGAAAAAGGGGCTTATCTGATGTTATAGTCTGATTATGTAGTAATCTAATCGGTGCTCATTCAATGTAGTTAGTTTTCTACTTTGTCTCAATGAACTTATACATTAAGAAAATACGTCGATGTGAATAAAAGCGAAACGAACGATGTGAAGTGAAGAGTAACAGAAGTGGAAATAAACAAATTTCAGAATAAGGTAGAATACAAAATGAAGTATGTCATAGACACATTTCAAAGTACATTATTACGGACAGTTCACTTGCCAAAAAGGTCCGAATTGATAACATGTGGAATTATAGGTCGAAAACAAATAGAACACGTTCGATGACGTGCCTAGAAACAACATATTTTATGCATTGTGCGGTGAGGCGAATAGACCATATAGAAAGAGATAGAGAGAATGAAGTAGAGGGAGGCTTTCTAAAAGAAATGGGAGACAATAACGAAGGATAATGTCATCATGCAAAGTAATCAAACCGTATTATGGTTCCACATGATCAGCCACTAATTTTCCGTAGCATTACTAGTTTTCGATTACTGATTAAATACACATTTTATACTATTTTACGTTATTTTACTAAAATATTGCAAATAAAAACGCAAAATACACTTTCACAAATTGAAGAGGAGTGGATTAGAAGATGAACAGATACAACATGGATTAAATCAAAAAAGAAAAGAGAAGAGTTGACTCACAGAAAAAATCTGAAGACCATCTTGACTCCTCTTTCGCTTGCAGAGCGAAAGAACGAAGGAACGGCTTCTTGCGGATAGCTAGAATCAATAATGAAAGCGTGGAAGTTTTTCAGTTCATTCTAACTTTGAATGAGCTTATGCAAATTTTTTGTTAAATCTACTGCGTCGAAAGTATGCAATGAAAAGTGTGTATATTGGTTTTAACGACTATTGGTTTTGAGCAGAATGAGTTATATGATGTTTGACCTATTCTAATTTTCCTTTTTTCACCCATTTTATATCTCTATTTATTTCTACTTGAATAATATCATCTGTTATCAGTGCTACAAAGCTACTCTAGTTTCACGAAAACGCGAATAAGAAAAAGTGCTGTTAGGAGCTTCACGCGTAGAGGATAGATATCAATTTTCACAGGGAACGAAAAAGATCCTCCTCTATAAAAATGATATTGCCAGATCAATAGTTTGGAATTTCAATCGTTTGAAGTTTATCACTAAGTGCTATCATGTCTCAGTGGATAGCAGAATAAAGTATTTATTTTTTACCAATTATTTTAAAGAGTAATATTTTCCCTCTTTTATTAACTACTTTTCACTTGGCATTCAGTTCTCGTAGTAACTGATAGTTTTTCAAGCATTCTGTGTCTTGATGGTTATTTGCTGATAGCTCATAATTAAGTAATTAATTGGGACGCTCTTGTAAAAGTTGAAAGAATATTTAGGTATAAAAGAGCTTATTGGTTTTGTTCACCGTATTTTCAAATTTGATAAAATATCAGAGGTTTTAGAAGTTTTAAAGATATCAAAAATATTTAGTTTGGTTTATTTTATTTACTAATTTCATTCAACATTGTCTAAATCACAATATTATATTAATGAGATCACCAAGATTAGACTAATAACG
Source organism: Heterorhabditis bacteriophora (assembly GCA_964036235.1). Taxonomy (NCBI): domain Eukaryota; kingdom Metazoa; phylum Nematoda; class Chromadorea; order Rhabditida; family Heterorhabditidae; genus Heterorhabditis; species Heterorhabditis bacteriophora. The sequence continues at coordinate 2,904,487 of OZ038425.1, read as the reverse complement.
TTAGAATTAGCTTTAAGAGCTGCTTAATGCTAGTGTTCTAGCTGGCTGGCTTTAGATATGACTTTCAATTCTTTACATAAAACCCGGAAAGTGATACGCACATTCAGTGTATACATATGGGTTTTTAAACTGCGAAATAAATCGAGAATTAGATGACGTGGAGGGATGGCTCATTTATAGTAAATAAATATACAAGGAAACGTGAATAAAGGTGATTGATGTAGTCTGAAATAAAGAGAGTTCAAAGGTTAAACATTTTATTACTCTACCTGGTTATCTAGTCATAAACCGTTTTTCTAAAGCTTTTCCAGACAATTGGTCAGACAACACGAAATGGTGTTTTTGTGCGCCTGCTTGTTTCTTGCTCGATACTAAACAACTTTCGCTGAGCGCAAAAATATTTTGTATATTAGGACAAACTAGGGACCTACTCAGATATTTTTGCTCTTTAAATTAACCAGTCATTGCCACTAAATCACCTGCTATCCTTCACAACCTATCACTTATTTCTGGCAATCCTCAATTTTCTCTAGCTTTTCTAGAATATATTGTTAATATATTTCTATAATTACTTTTCTACTAATCAATGGTAGTAATAAAAAGATTAGACTATATATAAATATTGACCGGAAAAAAACACTAATAAATCTTTTTAAATTGCCAGAAAATAATATCTATTCTATACATCTAAAGTAGCTCATTTTGGTTCTTCAGCTATAAATGAAAAACATAGAACTCGCCCTAGTTTCTATTTAGAATACTGTTCATGTTACTTAGCCACCCAATTTGGGTTGAAAAGAGTTTATTACTGTCCTAGATCGCCCGAACTATTAAAATAGTAATGTAGTGAAAATGAAAAAGTATGGTTTCTTTTAGTTCCTAGTTTCAGTCAAAAGATAAGATCATCACCCATTCATTTTTTTCCGGTTGTTTTTCTCATCTCATCAGGACAGCATTCCGCACATTCCGTCTACTAGTCAGGACAATCGCAAGCGGTCGTTTCTGGCCGTTCAGAAAGAAAAATCGTGAGCGATTATACCCAAATGTTTCACAGTAGATACAGTTCGTAAACATCGCTGCTCCGTCCGTAAAGAGAAATTACTTGTTAGCAAGTGGGAATTCATGACATAGTTTGCAAGTTTAGATTCTTGGTGGTTCAAGGATCGTTTCACATCCACGAGCTTATTTCTTGTTATAATATTACAAGTTTTATAGGCTTATCATGTTCATTAGCTGTCTTTCTTAAAATTAATTATCTGCTAGCTAAAATCTGTTTGGAAGGAATAAACAGGATGCCACATCAATTAAAAAACGTGAAACGCGAATCTTTTCAAGTAATATAAAAAACAGCAATCAAATTATATTAAGGTTATCTAAGGTGTAGATCGACTCGATTGTGATGGAAAATGAATAAAGGACCGATAATTCAAGAACCAAATACAAAAAAGTACCAGAACGGATGCTAATTAATCACATAGTCACTAATATAATGGTTGTCTTCATAACACGGTATTTTTTCTATATACTAACAATAACAGTAATATCTCCACGATGTTCTCTTTTTGCAAATCAGCAACATTTTCCGATATGCGATTTATATATTTTTGGGCATCAACGATTCAGTACTTTGTGTACTTTACCAGTGCGTCAGTTTAGGCTTAGGTGTTTTTCGGTGTGTGCTCATTTTTCGGAGCGCACGGCCACCTATTTTCGTTAGTTAACAAACAACATTATGCAGTAACAATGCATGTTAGCTAGAGAATGTCGATGTGCGCAAAACATCCTTGTGAAGGGGACAGGGGAGAGTAGAAATGTAGAAGGAAAGGAGTATCATGGAGGAGGGAAATCTCCCATTTGTGCAACTCCTAAATACTTCAATGACGAATTGCACATGAATGCGTTCTTTCCATCGGTAATCATGGATTTCTAGTTCACATATGTCCGAAAATCATACACACTGTTGATCATAAAGCAACATATAAATGTTCTCTTCAACGATCAGATGAATTTATCATATTAAACAGAAATTTTGCTAAATTGTAAATGAAAGTTAAATCAGTGATTTATAACAAAAGCCTATAATTTTTACTCATATTTAGTGTGGTAATTTAAGTTAGAATATTGTTTTACGTTTTTAATGCCTTATTTCAAGTTAATATTTAGGATGACATTCTTTCACAGAAATATCAATACTTACTGGATTTTATAGTTACCGGAAGATGCATGCTGAAATCTCAAAGCGGTTACAGTCCAGATTTTTTGCATAAAACTGTTTAGAAGCAAATTTTTACGGTTTATAAACTATGAGTAAATACACGTCAATTAAGGGAATAGAATGAATAAATAATGTTCAAAAGTGGATTAATAAGTGGTCAAAAAAGAACAAACACAGATAGTATTTATGACTAAATGAGCACTAAATCATATGGTGCAATATGAAGTAAGAAAAGCAAACAACCCAATGTTAGGATTATCTCTTTTATCTCCAGATGTTTCTTTTCATCTATTCTCCTTAAATCTCCATTTCCATCGTGACCCATATTTAACGCGAAGTGGAACTGTTTATCTATCGAGAGTAGTTTAGTTATTTATTTTGTATAATCTCTGCTCGCCAATGCTGTCACGGCCACCAGACAGTGTTGTTTGCAATAAACAGCAAACTAATTTAAAGAGAGGGATCTGTAGGGAGTTAAAATTATATCTTAGTACATACCAAAACCATTGAAAAATACCGAATATATTTATCTAATTATGAATGTGTTGTTTTTACAATCGTTCTTTACGTGTAATATCATGCATAACAATTGTAATAAAATTTTGTTAGCTGTTTATTTTCCAGAAATTTCAACAAAATGGTTTGTGATTAGCTACACAATATAAACTATAAGGAACTTCAATATGGAAAACCAATAATAGTAGTCAAAAACGCATTGATATTCGGAAATAGCACTAGAAAGTTCCTAAGTTCTTTTAGGTCTATCTTTCAATATTAAATGTCAAAAAACAGCTAATTGTTTTCTGAATGTAGACAGTTTAATTTCAAATAATCTATACTGAGAAATGAGTAGCTTTCTTTATTGTTAGTAATACTAATCATTTGCTATGCATGAATAGCAGACTGGAAGAAGGATAACATTTAGAATAAAAGTTTATAAGATCATACAATGACAAAGTTGAAATATTCGACCTTTATTCACCTAATTTATAATTTTATAGTTGTTTGATTAGCAAAATGGATTTGAAGAGAATACTTGTCAAATAATTAAGGATAAACGAACAGAAATTTTAGCATTGAGTGGACAGCACCTAAAAGACAGTTTGTTTTATCGTAGTCTTTAATTCTAGTTCATGTAGTAGTCAATGGTTTTCAGAGATGGCAAAAACATGTCGAGATTTAGATACATAAATATTAGTCTCGAAAGTAGGTTGATATGTATTAAACAGACAACTCTAGTATTCAGCTCTAGTTCTCTATTTGATAGAATTTGATTATTAAATTATTGGTGACCAATGTCATTTTTATATTTAACTATAAAAACTTGAGTCTCTATGATTAGTTTTCAGTTGTTTTTGTCTACGTTTTGTATGTATAAACTACAGTAATATGTATTATCATAAATATAACTATAATCGCGTTCTATTCCGGTTTACATTATGTAATGCGGCCACTTAATATTAACAAACACAATGTTATTAAAAGGAGAATTTCCATGAAATCTTGCTTAATGTTCGTGGTTTTCCCTTTACTTGCATGTCTTCCTCTTTTTACCGCTTCGAATGGTGAACAAGATGGAAACCCAGGAAATGCTCATAGTGATTTCCATGGAAGGTATAGTTCACTGAAGCTTTTACCATCAATATTATCTTGTAAATTTAAGCAACTACTTCGCCATAGAAGTCCACTAATTAAAGAATAGAATTTAATAATTTGCTATTTATTGAAAAGTATCCACTCAAAAACTATAGCATTAAATCATAGTACTTTCCTTTGATAATATAATTTAGAATTACACATATATCAGTAGCATATTACGTCTGGCTGTCATATCGTATTGTTGCTGAAATACTACCTATTTGATAGATTGTATTGATGTGAGGATTGTAGGATAGCAAAGGGGGAAATATCTCTTCCTGTTCAGATGTAATATTTCGAGATTCCCTAGACTGGTGTCAGCTCTTGAATGCACAAATTCTGTCTCTGCATAAGGCCTGATAAGCAGAATTGTTATTTCAGTTAAATCTACCCTTCTAAAAATTCATTAAAACATATATTATTTAAAATAGATACTTAAATCTAAAATATCGTTATTTGTATTGTCAATAGCTTCTCAAGAGGAAATCCGCAAAGTTAATTTTAAAGCTAAATGTTTATAAACAAAAAAATTCAGCTCAACGCTAGAATTCCGGAGTACAGCTGCTTTTCCCCAAACTCGTGGGAATGGAAGGAAAGTGGGATTAGGACAGTTTCTATCTGGGCTAGATTCTGCTCCTTCCTACTTAACTGACATATTAAGTGATAATACCGGTAAGAAACTAGATACTTGGTTTTATCTTAAATTTGACGACGACTGTACAAAATATATTCACACAGTGGCGCTCAGAATGACTAGTAACAAACTGCGTCGAGGGCACATAAGAGCACTAAGTGAACCATCGATTGTAACTCCCTTCTGAATGATCTACTTTGTATTCTAATTAGAGATTCGATTTCAGCACAACATTGCGGTTCTTCCCTGCATAGTTTCCTTAGTTCAATGCAAAGTGTTTGGTGAGAAAAGAATATCTCAACTTCAAGGGATTATTATGACAATATAAGTGGACCACAAAAGGCGTCAATCATTTAGTAATATCGTCACTATTCTATAGTCCATTTTTTATTGATGAATTGAAGTACTTTTTACTTCCATGCTCTGTTAGGAGTCACCAAAGTAGGGTCCAGCAAAGGGCAGGATTATTTAGCGCTGAATTTTGGGAAAGCTATGACCTATAAACCAACGACTGATATATTTTGTTACCTATCGCTTTTGTATTGATCCGAAAAGTCCTGTGATGGCCTTGTGGTGTAGGTCATACGAAGTGGGATTTGCTGCGCAGGATCGGTTCCATTCGAGAACCGAAAGGCGTCTCCATTTCTTTCTCCTTCTTCTTGCCAAACTCGTCCGATCGAATGCGCCGCAATAATTGCCATCCAAAATAGCGGATTGTGAGTGAGGATAGTTGACCAAACATGGCGAAGTGTTTCAGTTAAGAGGTAAAGAAATTCCCTCGCATAGGAAGAGTCTCTCTGTGACGAGTGCAAAACGATGGCCTAAGAGCGTAGAAAGAGAGCAGTTTAATCGGCCAACACACATAACTGACTGGGTCCAATTTTATACAGAAATATATAAAAATTCATATAATACTAATCCTTCACGTAGACAAATAGCTGAAGTCGTGGCCTAGGGGTAGTCGGCGAGGCGTAGGGTGTGGTGGTCGACGGGTCGATCCCAGCCGGTTCCGTTTTGATCTTCTCGTATTGAGTAATAGCTAATCATTTATTATGCGTATGTGCACTCCCGGCTAAGGTACGAAACAGGCCTAAGTCGGGGTTTCGGCTATTCATGAACTAAACTGCAGATCAACGAGCCAGCGGTATGTTTCGATGCATTTGGACGGTAAGTTTGGAAGACTCCGAGCAATGTAAGTTTATTGGTGAATTTTTCTCTCTACTTTTCAGGGCTTTCTTGAGCCGAGGCATTGCCTCAGAGCTCTTTTCCCATCTCCCCTTCGGGAGCAGATGTGGAATAATTTTGGACGCTTCTGAAGCGTTCGGCACTTAGGTGCTGAAGTGCTTCAGGAGCTTATTGGCAACTAGGTGCCTTTTGACCCTAATGGGTCATGTTGAAAAACCTTGGAAAGACGGATCTATGCCCAATTTTTTTACTCTGGGTCTCCTATCTCTCGACAGCAAAAACTAAACCAGCGAAAGGTACGGAAACCGAAAAGTGTTTATGTTTTTGAATTTTCTAGTTTCTTCGGGCTTCAAAAGCCCTTCGAAAACCACTCACTACGAGTGGCTGGACACGAACAGAACTACCTTCTAGATAGGGAAGGTAGAATATGGTCTTTTGGAGGGAATACTACCCTATACCCTTTAAGGGTTGGGGTAGTATCCTTCCTAATTTTGGAGACCTTAGCCTAGAGGTAGCTAAGGTTCTATCTATATATAAATAAATATAACTGATTAGTGTTCTTTAGAATGTTGAAAAATTTGGCATGACCTCCCCTTATATTCTAATTATTGGCACTTGGGTGCCAAAAAAGCTGCTGAAGCAGTTCAGCACCTAAGTGCCGAACGCTTCAGAAGCGTCCAAAATTATTCCACATCTGCTCCCGAAGGGGAGATGGGAAAAGAGCTCTGAGGCAATGCCTCGGCTCAAGAAAGCCCTGAAAAGTAGAGAGAAAAATTCACCAATAAACTTACATTGCTCGGAGTCTTCCAAACTTACCGTCCAAATGCATCGAAACATACCGCTGGCTCGTTGATCTGCAGTTTAGTTCATGAATAGCCGAAACCCCGACTTAGGCCTGTTTCGTACCTTAGCCGGGAGTGCACATACGCATAATAAATGATTAGCTATTACTCAATACGAGAAGATCAAAACGGAACCGGCTGGGATCGACCCGTCGACCACCACACCCTACGCCTCGCCGACTACCCCTAGGCCACGACTTCAGCTATTTGTCTACGTGAAGGATTAGTATTATATGAATTTTTATATATTTCTGTATAAAATTGGACCCAGTCAGTTATGTGTGTTGGCCGATTAAACTGCTCTCTTTCTACGCTCTTAGGCCATCGTTTTGCACTCGTCACAGAAAGACTGTTCTTATGCGAGGGAATTTCTTTACCTCTTACGTGAAATAGCTCTCCATGTTCGGTTAACTCTCTTCACACACAAGCAGCTATTTTGGATGGCAATTGTTGCGGAGCATTCGATCGGACGAGTTTGGCAAGAAGAAGGAGAAAGAAATGGAGACGCCTTTCGGTCCTCGAATGGAACCGATCCTGCGCTGCAAACCCCACTTCGTATGACCTACACCACAAGGCCATCACAGGACTTCTTGGATCAATAGAGAAGCGATAGGTAACAAAATAAATAAATAAAACCTTCGTTTTTGGGTCCTAGTTTTCCCAAAATTCAACAGAAACTAATACTGCCCTTTGGTGGACCCTACTTTGGTGACTGCTAACAGAGTATGGAAGTAAAACGTACTACAGTTCATCAAGAAAAAATGGACTATAGAATAGTGACGATATTACTAAATGATTGACGCCTTTTGTGGTCCACTTATATTGTCATAATAATCCCTTGAAGTTGAGATATTCTTTTCTCACCAAACACTTTGCATTGAACTAAGGAAATTATGCAGGGAAGAACCGCAATGTTGTGCTGAAATCGAATCTCTAATTAGAATACAAAGCAGATCATTCAGAAGGGAGTTGCAATCGATGGTTCACTTAGTGCTCTTATGTGCCCTCGACGCAGTTTGTTACTAGTCATTCTGAGCGCCACTGTATATGTGTATCACTATACATTTATTACGAAGTCATTCGCTGATTTTGGAGACCAATATACTCTATACTCTTTTCTTTTTCAGAATTTCCGTCAAATGTGAATCGAGGCCGAAGCAAGATAAAAGATATCTTTAACAGTCACATTGAACAAGTGAATATCAGTACTCGTGTTTAAGTAAAGGTAGAGAAATTTTAAATATAAGTTTTTAGATTTTTCGAGGCACAACGAAGGGAAGGTTTAAACAAATTTCAAGATCAGTATCACAGTCGATAAGAAACCCCATGACGGTAAAAACAAGAAACTATATAGCAAACATGTTTGAGGTAATGCCTATTTTATAGGTAGGACATCAACCCTCATTATTATATTTCTAGATTTAGGATGGTCTTCTTCATAAGCCTAATAAATTTTCAATACTTGGTGATACTCCAACCGAAATAAATTCCCTAATAGATATCGAAGATGATCTTTATGAAGGTGATATCATTCTCTCGGAGTGAGTATGCCTATATAAAAACTAAATTAGTAGAGTACGTAATTAATACCACTGTTTTTTTAAAGGCAATCAGTAATGTAGTACTGTATGATGCGAGAAAATTGATGCCACTTGAAATCATGAATAAGAATTTCGTTAAACCAGATCCTTTGTAATTCATTCCCTTAATTTTAATTTTAGTTATCAAGTCGACAGTTTGTTTAATGTAGCACGTAAGAAACGGCAGGCGTACACGATGTACGGTCCACAATCACTTTGGCCACATACCATTCCATATGAATTTGATCACGCCTTATGTATGTTTAACTGTTTACTTTTTTCCTTTACTCAAAGAATTCATCTAAAATTCCAAGAAATATTCATTGAACTTAGCTCCAACAGCGCGTTCTGCTATTCTAAAGGCTATTAACTACTGGCAGAATCACACTTGTCTCCGATTCAAAGAAGACCGAACTAGTTACGACAGGTTGTCAATCGTTTCACAAAATCTAGAATAAACGCTATTTGCATATAATACACACAGGTTTAAAGCTTTCTTGATTATCCAGATGTATTATTTAAAAGCAAATTGCCTCCATTACCACTATAGTCGATGACCAACTTTAGTTTTTAGTAATAGATAATTAGTGGACTGCTACAGAATCTATTTCTTTACTGGAACCGGTTGTTATTCTGGAGTCGGTAAACCATTAGGAGGCGGATCTCAAGGATTATCGATAGGATATGGCTGCGAACATGTAAGATTGTCATACAGTTGTGTGAAGATTACAAGTACAATCATTTAGTTATACTTCACAAGTCTTTCTTTTCCAAATTTGACAGTCACCATTAACGGAATTTTTTTTAGACATTTCAGTGTTAACCATAATTACTAATAGCATTCACAGACACCTATACTTAAGCTATACAGCTCAAAATGACAAATAGACTATTTAAAAATGCTTAATTGATGTGACAGGTTACATATCTACTTTTTCATGTTCCTGTCGCAGCCCATGAACTTGCTCATGTTCTTGGCTTCTTTCATACACAGAATAGATATGATAGGGACTCATACGCAATAGTTAATTATGACAACATCCCGGTTGGTTTGTTATAGAATTTCTAAATAAATTCATCTACAAAGCATTTTTTGTATGTAATAAGTAGATGGTTGTTCTAAAACACATTGCTAAGTACTCAATCATTTGTGAAAAAGTGGCTAATATTAAAAACTCATCGAATTAAATTCAACTTTTATTTGCAGACTGACTATTACACGAATTATCAAAAGTTAGAAGCAAGTGAAAATAATAACTATGACCTTCCATACGACTATGGCAGTGGAATGCACTACGACCAATATGGGTAATATAATAGTTAAATTTTTGTGTTTTGACTTACAAAATAAAATTTTAAACATCAAGCTTAAATATTGCATTTTGTAAGTCTGTGAAAATGTAGAATAACTTCTAGGTTTGCGAAGAACTGGTCAATTCCTACCATAATCCCAGTGGATATCCAGTATCAAAATTCTATGGGACAGACTATGCCTTCTTTCATCGATGTTAAGATGTTGAATATAATGTACAGCTGCACCAGTCTGTTTTAGCATCTATTTTAGTATTTTCACTTCCTTTGCTTCTATTCAAAACAGACTCCTAGCAAGTAGCAACCTATTTATACTAATCTTCTTCATATACTTCTTTCTATGGATATATTCTTTAATGCAGATCGCTGTTTTGGACCAAATTATTGCCAAAACTATGGGTTTCCTGATGTCAACAATTGTTCTCAATGCATCTGTCCATCTGGATTTGGAGGACAGTATTGTAACTCACCAATGCCATATTACAGGGTTAGTTTTAGTATTAGGTTGGTGCAAAAATAATTGCCCTTTTTAATCATCAACTTTAACTTAGTATATTTTAGCTTAACATAAATTGTATTAATCGAAATAAGAACCATTAGAATCTACGCATTTTTACTAACAAAAAAAAAGCTTATTTATTTCGGCAACATAGAATTCTGGAGTCCTGGAACTGATGAATTCTTCGATGGCATTTTTAGCTGCTGCTTGGTTGTTGAATACCTTCTCTTAAACAAAGTTGTCAAGATGCTTGAAAAGGTGGTAGTCGGTCGCAGAGAGGTCTGAAGCGTAAGCTGGGTAAGGTAGAGTCACGTAGGCCACTTCGTTTAATTTCTGCAGAGACATTTGTGAGAAATGTGGTCTGGCATTGTCATGAAGAAGAATTGGTCTTTTCGATTGATCAAAGCTGGGCGTAAACGTCGCAGTTCTTGATGCATTTTGTCAATTTCCTGGTAAACCTTCTCGGCTGAGATGGTTTCGCCTGGATCCAAAAAGTTGTAGTGCATGATTCCACTTGCCGACCACCAGACAGTGACCATGGCCTTCTTCTGGTGCAGCTTCGGTTTGGGAAAGTGTTTTGGAGCTTCATCTTAGTCCAGCTACTGGGAGGAACGCTGTCGGTTGCCGTGTAGAATCTATTGTTCGTCACACGCTACAATGCGATCAAGAAATGGGTGCTTTTTCTTGCTCCAAAGAAGCGCAGAGCAGATTTTATGTAGGCAATTTTTATGACTTTCGTTCAGCTCGTGTGACACCCGCTTGTCGAGCTTTTTTGATTCTCTAATTCGGTGCAAAAATCCGTTGATTGTTCAACGTCTACTTCTTCTGCAACCTCTCGAGTTGTTTTGCCTGGTTCCGCATCAAAAATGACCCTCAGTTGGTTGTCGTCAAATGCTAAAGGACGTCTGCGATCTTCCGCATCTTCAAGGCTCTCGTCTCCATTACGAAATCTTCAAAACCAATGTTGAGTTATACGTTCGTTGATGGTCCCCTTGTCAAATGCTTGGTTAATATTGCGAACAGTTTCCGTTATTTTGCATTCTAGTTTGGACTCATGCAAATAAATTGGCTTGAACTTGTTTTTTCCCCTAATTTTAATTTGACAGCCTAAAATAAACAAAAACAGTGGAAACAAAATATTAGCACAAATCAGTATAGCGAATTTTGTGTTTTAACGTGGTATATAACATAATAATAGTCAAATAAAAATTGAAATAACAAAAAGCGTAATTATTTTTGCATCAACCTAATAATAAATATTTATTTCTATTTCTAATTTTATAATCTTTCAATATGGTCGATAGTTCTTTTAAAATAATAGCTTGATAATCATTCAAAAAATATTCGTTTTAATTTTTATGAATTAAATCTTGTCTTTAGCCTCGTAGATATAATCATGTTATACATGAAGATTACATTAACCAATATTTTTATTTGAGTAAAAATGTTTACCTCATAAGATCTATCAGCTACCGATATTTCAGCCGTACTTCACTAGTCGTTCAGAACATATTGCTGTGTCCACCACATCTTTTTCCACAAATCTTCAACTTTATATGACAGACATTCCAATGAGTATCGACGCCGATTATAAAACAAAAAATGCTTGGATAACGGTGAACTAATATATCTTCTACATTTATTTTGACTTTCAAATAGTTTATTAGATTCAAAAAATACGTTTAATGATTTTTGAGATATAATAAATATAAGATGAATAAGGCTAAAAAACATTTTAAAGCCATTCTTGCGTTCTATGATTATCTCATTCTTTTATAGGCTCTTTAATTTAGGCTCCAACTGGCAAACGGGTAGAAATAACAGTAAATTCTATGCAAGGCAATAACTTATGTTCAGTTAGCTGTACTTATGGTGGACTAGAAATTAAATTCCATTCTGACGTCAGATTATCAGGTGTACGGTGGGCTAATTATTTTGTGACTTTTGTACTATAATAAAAAAAGTTTAAAAATATATTGCATAAAATGCCAATATTTTTTTGTTAATAATATATTTATTGTTTTAAGAATTAATAACAGAGTAAAATAAAAGGTTATGAGACTATTACAGCAATACTAAGATTTTTTTGTAGCGTTTGCTGCTCGGACGATGTAGGGAAAAAAATAGTAACTGAGTCGAACAGAGCGATTCTTTCACTTTATAGTCGATATGGAAATTATGGAGTGACTATTTCACACAGATATTGTAAGTGTCATTAGCTCCAAACATATAATATAGTGGAAGAAAGATTTGGCACAGTAATTTTCGAGGAAACATAGATCCACATTGCTGTTATAAATACATCAAACCATGGTACAAAACATAATTCTCATTGTTTTTCGGATCAATTTTTCTATAAGTTTTTGCTGGAACACTACTTCACTTAATAATATTAAGATAAATTCTCTAGTCGATAGCTTAAATAGTTTAAAGAAGGGATCAATGGATCCAATGTTATCTGCACATCTTTTACACGTAACTGCAGTGTTGTCTACATGCTAGGAAATATAATGATTCACTAGTAAATCATGAAACATTCCTTCTCTTGAAAACAGTAGCTTCACATTTAAAATCAGCAAAAGCACAGTACAAACTCGACTGTATACGCTTTAGAGTAATACATTAAAAATGCACTATAGAACTTCGGTAAAAATTTCAAATCGTTAACAGAATCATCTATAAAGTACCATATACTTTATATTAGAAACATGGTAACGCCCACAAGTGCATTTAAAAACTAATCTTAGAGATTTAGAAAATTAGAAGACCGTTAAAACTAATTATCTGCTATTTCACTCATCCAATGCCGATGGTTATACAAGGAAGTATTCAACTAACTATCAATTACTTATTCCTTCCTATTTTCCTTAACTCTAAGAATTCTATGGAAATTGCTTACTTTCAAATAATCATTTTAGAAATCAATTATATACTAATACACTCATCATATTTAAAAATATTTGGAAAACTGTGCTAGAACTTATTTCCACTACCCTATAAACGTCCCTAAACAAAACCTACGTATTTCAGTTTAACTAAAGAACATGCCATTATCTACGCCCTATTATTTCCAATCAACAATTGTATCGTAATTTAAGGACTTAATAAATATCTTTAACATTTGCCTGCTTAGCAGTATATTGAAGCAAACATTAAAAATTCTTCCACAAAACGGATGCTAATATTAATGCCACGTTTCTATTAGAGACCAACAAATTGTATTGCAAGTACTCCGTTAAGAACTATAATAGGAAAATATATTTATCTCAAAATTATTATAAATCAATGTATGAAAGAATACGCAACAACGATTAAACTCTAGACACATAATTTGTAATTTAGTAGAAACCATACAAAAATTATATCGAATATAAAATACGAACATCAGCATTATAATTATAAATAACGAATATTTAGCAGTTTACATTTTAACCACAAGAAAATAGATTAATATTTTTCATTTTAGCTAGCTCACCTCTGTTAAAGCGTATTTTAAATTAAGGACACAGCGATAAATAAATCTTCAATCAATAGATACAATGAATAAAATGCAAAGCTCACATTTTCATTTTTTACAAATTCTATAAATATCGACCGGTGACACTAGTCGAAATTCAGATATTGAATCAAGCAGCCAATCCGCCTGAAGCACCTAAAATAAAAGTAATCTAAATTTTAAGTTCTTAAACAAATTAATTCACTTAACTGAGTCATGCGTCCACTCAGTCGAAATAAGTATTTTCTACTCTTTCATAGTTAAAGCTTGAATTTAATTATCTTGAATAAAAAGTACAAATTATGTCAAACATTCTGAAATAGCCTTAAATATAATCATTCGGTTTTAAAAACAGCTATAAATTCTAAGCTTCAGGTCTCTGAAGGCTTAAGGAGTAGATATAATAAATCTTATAACGTGAAATAATACAAAATCCTAATTTTAAAGTAATTCATTTACAAATTAAAATATTCCGCTTTATTCTTTTAATTACATGAATATATCAGTATAGTAGATTTCATACTGATTCCTATTGTATATGCTGGAGAATTATATAACTCTCAAACTTTATTTATTCTCTATGAAATATTACTATACATATGATATACTAACCGGTATCTTCGTATCACCTTCAAATCGTCTAGCCGCATCTTTCTCGTTTGAATCAGGTGCAAATATAATGTAGGAGTCACTTGGATGCAGTTCCCAAATTTTTGTTACATGAATCCCTCCACATATGCTGATAAGTTCTAGCAACTTCTGAAAAAAAAGCTAATATAGACTACTAAAATTTGTCTAATCAGATGTTTAAGTTCAAATAAAGATTTAATGTAATTCAAACTCGTCTTTTTCATCATACTACAGACTCACTGAAGTATAGAAAAATTGCATTTCTTATATAATTACACATTTATTGAGCACTGAACCACATTATTAAATACTATTCTAAATCGAACTTCTCTTGGAACCAAGTGAGAATCGCTGAATGAGGTAGGTAAGTAGAACTTTTTATTAGCAAATAAAGGTTTTGTAGACCGTTTAGATAGAAGCCAAGCAGGAATACTTCCATTAGAAGGAGAAGTGATGGTATAAGATTCCTATAAAACCATGTAAATATGGATAAAGAATGGAGAGTGAGAACAAAATTATATAGCATTAATGACTGATATATCAGAAACTTTTCTGGGAGGATTAACTTGTTTCAACTATAATTAACTTAGTTCTGCACCTAATTTCATACTTATAGAAGAACCCACCGTACTAATAACTTTTCGTCTTTCTACGCAGTGCTCCATCCAGGTTCTACCAATTATTTCACAATGACGCGCGATGGCAAAAGCATATCTCAGTGATCGACTTTGGCACACACGTCCTTCTAAAACGTAATGAAATAATATATGAAACAATAACTTAAATTACAGATATACTCACGAGTGTTCATCATAACAAGATGTGTTGAACCTTCTATGATGTCCTCTTCAAAACGAATATTTTGAAACATCATACGAAATTCGTGAACAAGACTCTGAATTAAAAGGTAAAATTTGGTAATAGTGTATTTACATGAACTTGTTAACGATCGCATCTCGAGGATAATTTTTTTTAAACCAGGTAATAAATAACAAACATTTTTTTTGATCCCATATAAAGTAATAGTTTGTTTAACTGTCAAAGAGTATTGAACTAACATTTGATAATGGAAAGAGTAAAGGATTAACATAACATACATCATCTGCTCTAGACATCAGTCGCGATACACTAATAACCATAGAGTTAATATGATGCCTTTCATCTTCATCTACCACTTGTTGAGGCAAGATAAAATTCAAAGCTGAAAATGTTTCTTCAATTTTTTCAAGTATCTGAATCTATCACATTTTCGTTTAATTTCCAAATTATTAAATGACACAACTAACATTTCTCATTATCAATATATGTTTCCAAGGCCGCAATTGTTATATCCATATCACATTCTTGAACATCACTCGATAACATTGCCGAATTTCCTACTCCTTCGCGCTGTGAGTGCATACTACCAGAAGGTGTCTCAATAACAATTTCGGCCTAAACAAATACACCTCTCTGATCAGGAATAACTCTAGATATAATCAGTTTTTTCAAGTAATTACAGTAAATACTAATTTTCTGGGTAAATCTTTGTTTATAAAAACGTCATATTTTAAAACGTACTCTCAGAAAATTCTTCAGTTGTTTTCCCAATGAATGTATAGTTAATATCTCAAAAAACATTCGTGTAAAAAAGCACCTCCTTCCTTTGCGATGGGCTCGGCTTATTTGGCTCGACAGTGTTATTTGGATTGACTTCTTGGGTATCCAGTAGGTCATTATTTAGTGGATCTAAACATTCCTGGATGTATCCTAATAAAATATTCTAGTTAGTATATCTATAGGCATTAGATAATCTGAATGCTATACATGTTAGCAACAAGGTTATACAAATAATTTTTGCCAAATACACTCACTTGTTGGCGATGGTATGATGTCCTGATTATGACTATAGATTTGTTGACTATTTTTATTCTCTTCTGGGTGGATTAAATTCATATTCTGATTAATAAATGGAGGTAAGACAGTTGGAATACTGAGCAACTCACAGACACGAGAACGATTCTAAATTAAATGAATTATTTAAGTCATTTTTTCCCTCAAATAATATTATCCTTAGCTTTAACTGTAATAAGGAAATACAGCCTTAAAATAGTTTAAAGGATGTAAAGCAAAAGCCGTACAATGTAGTAGTTCTAAAAACCAACCTCTAGCATAATTTCCTTAACCCCAGGGATTAGTAATAGCAAAATATCCATATCATTAACAAAAGAAACAGTGTGATCAGATTGAGACTCTATAAATTTACATAGCATGACGAAAATCAATTAAAAATTAAGAGATATCTATCAATACAATAATTTTTTTAAAAGCTGCAAAGAACAATCAGAAATCAACAGGCGTTTTAAAAGTTAATAAAAAATATTTACCTCTAAAAATCCGAATTGATTCACGAACATCCATCTTTGAATAATCATAATTTAAATTTTCACACTGTGATCCAACCGATTTGTTCTCGATCACTACCTTAGTTTCTTCATTTTTGATTTTATTTGAAATATTAATATACTGATCAGTTGATAACGAGGCGTTAGATAGCTGTAGCTCCTGATTAGTAAAACTTTATCTGCATAGTATTATGATAGCTTCACCATACATGGAACTGTTGTAATTTATAATTACAAACTTGTTTAACCGGTAATAACGTCCGAGTATCCGCCATTATTGTTCTCAAAACGGATACTTTGAGCTCATTCTCCTTTAAATCGTCATTTTCATTGACTATATCCAACTTAGAAGTCTTCAGTGACGTAGAGGTAACAGTTTCCACAAGTGGATGACGTCGCTTATTTCTCTAAGAAACCACTATTTATAGTTTAGATAGACCTATTTATATCGTTGCCAATACTAAATACTAAAAAGAAAAGTAACTCATTTGTTTAAGTACTAAAGAAAACCAATATGCAAATAAGGTCAATTTTTAAAATAATAACTTACAGGTTTAGGTAGTGTAAATTGTGGCATAGGACGGAAATCTTTAATTGGGCTATCAATTCCTCCAGGACCCACTATTGCCTAAAATAATTTTAAAATGTATAAATCAAGTGAAACTACGCCTTATAATACCTGGCTAAATTCAGGATTTTTAAATTGCCTTATATTAAAAAGATTAGTCTGTTATCTTCAAGTCACGACTTCGCTTAAGGGTAACTAACTACTATTCAAAAGGGTTCGAAAAGACGAACTGACTACTCAAGATGTTGTGAAATTGATTGAGGAATTTCGCCCGAAGTATTCGTGAGGATATAAACGTGCAGTGTGCTGAAATTCACATTATATTGAACGAATTTTCTAAAGACTGCGCGAGTGGATGTCTAATACAAAAATTCAGTCTTTCAAACCCTTTTTGATTCAGTTTAAGTGAAGACGTGATATTAAATGTTGCTTAACTCATAGTACAGTGTTCAACAAGGTATAGTGTATGTAATACAAATGTGCAATTTAAAACGAATAATAAAATATTAATTGTACCTGACTTTCCAGAAATGCAATATCTTTCGGAATAATGAATTTTTGTTCATTAAGATCTCTTCGAAAATTGCGTCCCAATTGTAGGTAACCTTTAACAACGGAACCAAACTGCTCAGACGGTGTGCAGCTTCTAATGAGAAATTTGCTAACATATATATAACTCAAATTCAATTCTTTGGTTTGTGATTGAATGTATATAATAACTATATATTTGACCGAAAAAGAGGATCCAACTTCATTTTGTAGAGTCTAGATCCAGTTTTTAGTTACTGTCTGACTTCTAGGAAATTAGTATTTTCATCTAAACATAACTATCTATAAATATCCAAATCATAACAGATTCCCCTTTCACTATAAAACAAGCAAGCAATTTTCTACATTTTCTAAAAATACGAACCTTCTATTAATTATCTTCCGACAAAGTGGGCATTCTATTTGACGTCGTCGTTGAAAAACTTGATCCAGACAATTCTGGCAGAAGACATGATTACATGTAGCCACAACCGGAATGGTGAATGTAGAACAACTAAATTAAAAGAGTCGGCCAAAACACGATACTCTACATTTTCTCAAACTAGATTTTTACATATATATTATTTCGCATGTACATTACTCAAATAAGGAAAAAATCACGCTGATGATTGACTCATTTTTTCCGGTAGTATAATATGTAAATGATTAAAAAGGTTTAAAAAAACCCACCATATTCCACATCTTAGCTCACTTTGGATCTTGGCCAAAACATTATTTATTTCTACGGCAATATTATATGATGACTTTGCTATAGACATAACATCAGAACTAATTTCGTACTAAACCACCACTTTTGGAACAAATTGTTTTTGAATAGCAGCATCAAATTAACCGTACTAATGTTTAAAAACTGATCTTTCGCGCGTATTTAATATTAGTATTAGAGCGTATTACCATGTTTATTTAAATTGTTCCGTGAAAATATCTGGATTTATGGCTTCTTGTTGTCTTATTATTCCTTGGATTGTTTTTGTCAGGTGTTATGACCGATTCTTGTCTTGAGCTTTGCAGACAGCTAAGATGTCACTTTGTTATTCACATTCATTTCTTCGCTCATAAACAAGAAAATGTAATCGAATCATACTTACTCAAGTACTGGTCGTCGCCAGTATGCGTTTTCTACTAAGTTTATTGAGAGATAAACGAAAGAAAGGATCCTTTTTGCTTTTGAAAGTGAGTTCCGTATCAAACTTAAATATTCATATTGGATTAGCGAAAATATAAATAGTTCACATAACATGGTTCTAATATTCTGTAACGTTTGCTTTATTGCAGACTATAAGAAGCGGTTTGCTGAGAACATTCGCAATAGATGAATCAAAAGGAACTATCCAGAGTCAAAATTTATCACCTAAAGTGCCATTATCATTTGGTTAGGTATTCTTCTGCAATTAATTTTTGCTCACACTCATAATAATATTGGTAAAAACGTAATTATGTATAATTCTTGAGAGCACTTCTTTCTTGATCTAAAGTATCTAAGAGCTTCAAATAGAAGGGATATATAGATAGTCTAAAATATAATTTTCATGTATTTCGTTTCTTATTTAAACGTTTTTCATATATTATTGAAATCTAGAAACATTTCATTTTGATGTTTCAATTTTCTCGCAATATCATCAGTAGTTTACCTACCTTGACAATGCAATTTTAGATCGAGTAATTACATTATTACGATGAGTGTAGAAAAATAACTGTTATTGGTATAATTTTTGCCAAAATCTATAGATGAGAAGATTAAATATAGAAATGTTTTTAGTATGAATTGCTAAATACATCATCACCATGTCTCATATCTGTAGTTTTTTTAGCGTACTTAATAATGCTATATGTGAAAGGCTTTAGTATTTTATTTTGAAGGCCATATTATTCATCTGTATGGCTGCAATCTTTTTTTAAAAAAAAGTCCAGATATTTTATAATATTAACAACGCTAAAATCAAGATGTTTCGGTTATTGCTAATAATATGAGGTTGATGTGCTATTTTCTGAAAGCCACTTTAGTATATATTATATTTAAAGTATTTATTATAAATGTACCCAACATGGTATTGCATTAGTATAATCTATTGATTTTGAATGTTGTGAGTCTTAATATGAACAAGCAAGGGTGCTACGTTTTTGTTTGTGAACAGTGTGGAATGCTATTCTACTAGTTTTGGGATGTTTATTTTTTAAATATTAAGTGAAAAAGATTCAATATAATCTAATTGAATCAAATGTAAATATTTCATCAGGTTTTATTCGTCATATTTTGTTGTTCTTAATGATATGACTTTGCCGTATGCATATGCACTATATCTAGAGAAAAATTCAAGACAGTGCATTTTTATTTCATATTTATGTACAGAGTAACTATATCGAAAGGCTTGTGAACTATATTTCTACATTTTTTAATGTAACTGTCTTCAGTATGTGATACGAAATGATCAATTGGATAACAATATGGCTTATAAATAGGTTATAATTCATAGATGACTGTATGAAAGTTATATTAGCTAATCATTAGAATTAGCAGTGGCTAAAGCAAGGGTATTATCAATAGAATTTACCATTAATATTTCTCCTTTTGATAATTTAAAGTAAGAGATATCAATTCTTTTAACTAATCGGGTATATTTACAATAGAAGTATAAATAAAAAGCATAGAATAATAAATTGCCTTATTGGTTTTTATGTATAAAATATTGCAGATTACTTTATTTTACATCGGATTTTAAGCTATTCTGCCCTCTTAAAGCATATATATAACAAATTTGTTATAACCTTTGGAACAATTTCATTTCATTTATAACCCGTACAGTCATATATGACACACTGCATTTGATGCTTTGAAATGACAGCATCAGAGTCCTTTTTTTTCTTAAATATTTGTCATGATAGCACGAATCTGAGTCACTAATTCCGTCAGTGTTTCAAAATTGTCACATAAAAATAATTCACAGCGTCAAAATTGGGTGAGGAATTATTATATATCCTGATTTTTAACTGCAGTATTATTGGTATTTTTTCCTAATATATCCGATATTGTTTAAAAAACGTTGATCAGTCTTTCTTGCCTCTTTTTTCGCTAGTGTACACTTTTGCGACACCCCACCATTGCTCCGCCCCTTTTGTCCGCTCTCAGTTGTGTGTCGATTGTCAGTCGCAGCTTCGGCCCGCCGCGGAACCGCCGTTCTCTCTGAATATCCTCGTTCGCACACTCTATCACTGCTCTCTGCCAGTGGCTAGCTATCGCACAAATAATGTACGCTGCCATAGAATCCAATACCGATAAGGCGCTTTTATTCGGAAATGACTGTTCTTTGAAGTATCAATAGCAATATTTTCACCTGATCAAACACCTTAGTGGGGTGATGGACTAGTTCCTTATATACATAATAACACTTAAAAATCTTGCCTAGTTTATTTCATAGTATAGATTTTGGCATTGAGATTTAGAAAATAGACTATTCGTGTGTATTAAAATGTGATCACATTATTCAAATAAGTAAATATATATACGTAAAATTACGCAACGTATTTTTATGACTATTGTTTACTTGGTTTGTTTGCTCTATACACCGTGCGGTATTTTTTCGATTCATTAAGATAGCATCTATTATTATGGTAACAAAACTAATTATTTGCTAGGTACCCGAAAGCCTACCATCCCTAATATGTCCGACGCTCGCGTTAAGTTCAATTTGGTTGAATCTCCAACACCGGAAGAAGAGGTAATAAAGCAATTTGATAACCGATAATATCCATCCTTTTTACACTATCACTATTTTGTGCATTTTAAATAATTACAATTTAGCACCAATTCTAGTTTAGGTGTTTCTTCCTCCGGCTCCTCTGCTTGCAGGAGCACATGTATCTGGTCTTCCTACCTATCACGATCTGTACAGATCATCGATTAATGATTCTGATGCTTTTTGGAAAACTGTAGCTGCTGAACTTTATTTTGAGCAAGGATCAACTAAGGTTATATTTACGCCTTAGTACTACCATAATTAGTAACCACGTATTTGGTTTTGTCTTCTCTTACGATTATACTTTAACAAACCTAATCTAAAACAAAAATAGTTATTTAATCCACAACTAAACGTTGATTTTACAAAATTATCCACTAGTGTTATAATAAGTTTTATTTATAGGGTCTAGAATGGAATTTTGATGCCAAGAAGGGTGATATTTTCTGTCGCTTTATGGATGGCGCTCTCACTAATATTTCGTATAACTGTCTAGAGAGGAATATTCGAAGAGGACTGGGCGACAAAGTATCATATTTCTTCATCATGCATTTGGTTATTTTTGTAATTATGGGTTTTTTTAGGTTGCCTATATTTGGGAAGGAAATGAGCCTGACGATAATTATCGAATAACCTATCAAGAACTGTTAAATAAGGTAGCAATAAATAAATTTTATTGGTTACTCTATTCTCATTCTGGAGTGTTAACATTTAGAGCATTTCTATGCATATATTGGTATATTTATGTCTTTTCGATTACAGGTTATAAACTTTTCTGCTGTTTTACGAGCTCATGGAGTTAAAAGGGGAGATGTTGTCGCTTTATACTTGCCAATGATAATCGAACTAGCAGTGGCCATGCTAGCTTGCGCCAGAATTGGTTATTATTTTTGTAACCACATTAAGTGAAGTATAGAGTTTACAAATTTTAAATTATGTCAATATCTTCTTGTGTTAAAATTTTTCTTTGCATTATATATTGTATTCTAGGCGCAATGCACTCGGTGGTTTTTGCTGGATTTTCTGCTGAGTCTCTTGCAACTAGGATAGTTGATGCAAGGTATAATGAATTGTTTTACTATATAATTTATATAAATATTGTTTTAAAACTTAATTTGCAATTTTACGAAGTTAAGATGTCGCGTATTGATAACAGCAGATGGTTTCTTTCGTGGAACCAAAGCAGTCGATTTAAAGAAGATTGCTGATACCGCTGTATTACTTTCGGCTAAAGATGGTGTCAATGTTTCTTCGGTTATCATAGTGGATCATTTTAAGAGGGTCACTATACCTCGAGGAGCGTTGACTCCAGAAGTGAGTATTAAATAGTGTCTTATCTAGTTAAAGCGATTGGTTATGCATTTCTTACTAGATTTATTGTCATAAATCTAGTTTATAACTTATTTTGAATATGCTAAGATGATTTTAAAAACCATATAAATTTTTAAAAAAGATTCAATAGGATAAACATAAATTTCAGCCATCGAGTTCTAAATCAATAGATTATTGGTATGAGCATGAGATGGCGAAGTACAAAGAAGTGTATTCTCCTGTTGAATGGATGGATTCAGAGAGCCCGTTATTTCTTCTTTACACTTCGTAAGTATAATATATTTATTTATTTATTTAATTAAATGATAGTATCTTACCATTACGGGTATTTCCAAAATTACCATTCTTAGTTTATTTCCCATTTAATTAGCACAAGTTTTCACTGATTTGACGCCTCCCAAATTGCTTGTATCATTATTTACATGGTAATTAGGTGGTGATTAAGTAATACTATTATTCGGGTACATATATAATGAGTAGTGTAAAAATATACATTTTAGGAATTAAATTATCAACTTAATATTTTATACCTGTTATAAAAATTGGACAAATAGTAAACACGAATTTTTTGACGGTTATAGTTATGTTTCACAAAGAAGTAAATCGGTGTTGATTACATAGAGAACCTGTTTTCCTTTTTAGCACCTGTTCATTATGGTTCTATTATTTTGCCGTAACAATAAGTTCATTGTCTAGATGAGTTTGAATTATTAAAACGGGAAGTTTCAATCGAGAAAGATTAGATCTGTTACATGTATAGTGTAATATTTTATTGTGATTGTATTTCTAACTTGTTTTTCGTAGTTTTCGTTTTAATTTTGTTACTTCAATCATGAAAACGGGAATGATTAATTAGTTATCAACGTCATATTCAAATATTTTAACGTAGGATTTTTTATTATCTTTTAGTGAGAAACAGAATTCATAGTAATAATGTTAGGAGTTTTGTTTCAGAGGTTCAACTGGTAAACCAAAAGGAATTCAGCATACAACATCCGGGTATATGGTGTATACGTATCTTACCACCAAATATACATTTGACGCAAGTCTAAGTGATATCTATTGGTGTACTGCTGATTGTGGGTGGATCACTGGGCACTCGTAAGTTTGCTTTGTGTTGATTGCATATTAACCTATAGGTTCTGAAAATAGTATGAAATCTTTTATAAATTCCCTTCGTTTTGTTACACTTTTTAATGAAGTATGAATTTAAGATATCTTCTCTATGGGCCTCTGATGAATGGAATGACAAGCATTTGGTTTGAGGGAGTGCCAACTCATCCAAATCCCAGCAGGTTATGGGAGGTTACAGATAAGTATAAGGTATGATTTCTCGTAATTGTCTAACTTCTATACTTTTGTTTTAACGTTAAATTCTTGAACAAAATATTTTGTTCGTTTTTTGAGTACCTCCTGTTAGTACTCGTGTCCTCGCTGAGCTTTACATCATGCGTTTTTCACTAACAATAGTTATAATCACTTTATATCCTTTCCTTGCAATATTTATTATTATTTTTACGTAGTAAATCTTTATTTAAGGTTAACAAATTGTATACTTCACCTACTGCAATTCGAGCTCTAATGGCTCTCGGTGATCAGTGGGTGATGAGGTGAAAACTTTTATCTATGTTGTGTTGTCGTTAGACCGTTACGTGGTAATCCAGTGAAAATATGCGTTTAACCATTTTTATTCATTGCTTGATGTAATATTATTCCAGTTTTTCTCGTGCATCCTTAACAATCTTGGGTACTGTTGGTGAACCGATTAATCCGGCAGCCTGGAAATGGTTATATTCGGTCGTAGGAAGTAAACAGTGCGCCATCGTAGATACTTATTGGCAGACGGAAACTGTGAGTTTTTGCATAATATATACGCGGTGTCTTAAAAGACTGGTTTTATGTTTTATAACTTTCTTCAAACTCAACCAAAACTGTCGTTTAAAAGTGTCTCTGAGAAATTGAATATCTGAACTTTCAACCTATTAATTTCATTAGTATATGTCTCATGCAAAGAGTTCAATTATTAATTTTGTGGGAGTGTTGATTTTCGTGTTTGTCACACATATTTGGCCCCGTTTACTTCAGATTTTCACTACTTTGGTAAAAGAAGGTGGTTTTTATGTGTTAGTATAAATATGCATATGATGTTTTTTTTTACTCATTTTTATCCTATCGCAATTGTACTTGTCCTCTTTTTGCTACAGCAACTTTCTGGATTCTAATATCTTTTATACAATTAATAGCTCAAACAACAAAATCAGTTCCGGTGCTTTCGGAGAAGACATCATAGGAGCATCGTATCCATGAATATCGTGATTGTTTTTAATAGTTTTATATTAAAAGAAACCATTTCAGTTACCAGTAGTGAAAAACGGAGGTAAATGAGGCCAAACACGAAAGTCGTCGCTCTCACAAAATTAATAATTGAACTCTTTACATGAGACATATGCTAATGATAATAATAGGTTGAAAGTTCAGATATTCAATTTCTCAGAAACACTTTTAAACGACAGATTTAGTTGAGTTTGAAGAAAGTTATAAAACATAAAACCAGTTCTTTTTTATTTACCTTGTAGTTTCAGCAGTGAGCATAGTTCGGAAATAGGATTATAAAAAGTTGATTTAGTGTAATTAATGCTTCTATTTGACTGTAAGCCAATTTATTCACGTATTGTAAAATAATATTTCGATATATCGATGTGATCGAGCGACCTCAAGCAATTGCGTATGGAAAAAACATACCAGAAAGCTTACAAAACTGAATACGCAATATTTTTTATCTATACATGCTCTATAGGATCCAGAGCAGTCATTAAGGCATCACACTATTATCTGTTCTAGTGTATTTCTTTTAAAAAGTTTTTACAGTTTCCATAATTTTATTGATGGCTGATTTTTATTGGAATTTTCAGGGCGGCCATATGATTGTCCCCATGCCAGGTGCAACCCCTATGAAACCTGGGTCCGCCACATATCCATTTTTCGGTGTCAACCCTGTAATTCTAGACGCGGATGGTAGAGTGATCGAGGGACCGGGAGAGGGTAACCTCTGCTTTGACCGTCCATGGCCCGGCATGTTAAGAGGAGTGTACGGAGATCAGCAGCGGCATGTTTCTGTGCTTATCTATTTCTTTACATTTTTTCCCTTTTATTTTATTACTGCATCGTTACTATTTTATAATTATTCTATTTAGATTCGTAAGAACCTACTTTACACCTTTCAACGGATATTATTTCACTGGCGATGGCGCAAAAAGGGATGAAGACGGCTATCTCTGGATTACAGGCAGAGTAGATGATCTTATGAATGTATCTGGTCATCTGCTTTCAACTGCTGAAATTGAAAGCGCTTTAGTTGCTCATCCCAAGGTTTGTAATTTATAAGTTTTTTTTTCAATATATATATAAGTTCTCACTCGTTACATTTAGGTATTTCTTCTTGATAATCTATTAATTACAGGTAGCTGAGGCTGCTGTTGTAGCTGCTCCACATGAGATTAAGGGCTCTTTTCCATATGCATTCGTCACCCTTAATGTGGGAGAGAATCTTACTACAGCCATGGTATCAGAACTGAAGGCATTAGTACGAGAAAAGATCGGTGCTATTGCTGTGCCTGACGTTATACAAGAGGCTCCAGGATTACCCAAAACTAGATCTGGAAAGGTAATAGTGAAAACTGACCCTGATTTTGGCCGAGCAAATTCAAATGAACAAGTCAAAGGTAAATGCCAACAATTCTTGAAAATTTAAGGTGACGCGCCGTATCCTTCGTAAAATCGCTGAGGGCTGTGATGGAGGACTCGGCGATACAACAACACTGATTGATGAAGATGTTATAAAACAGTTGATATCGGGAAGAAATGTTAAAGGTTGAGAGATTGTAAAGTTTTTGTTATAGGGTTAGTTTTGAGCTGGAGCAATATTTTAGTCTAGTTTTTTTTCCGGGAAAATGTGAGTAATGTCTATATGCTTTATATTGTTTCTACTCATTTAAGGATAGTGGAAAGCTAGTTTCCCACCTCATTATTTCCCTGTGAGCGTTTGATTGCATTCCTTTACATTATATCTCTGAACAGTAGCAGTTAGTGGGTAGAAAAGTTTTAATATGACTTATTCTTTGTTACTGCATTATTATGAATATGTATTATGAGCTCTACGACTTATCTGGCTTGTAATAACAGCAAAATAATAACATTGGAGGTTAGTGGTGTTCTTGTAGATTTAGTTAATTAACTAATTTCAAAGATATGATTGCGATCTGTCTGTATCTCCGTAAAGATTGAAACCATTTTTCTCGTAGAAGTAAAATTGTATTGATATAATCATATTTGCCCAATTATTTTAAAAGCAAGAACTCAAATTGTGTATAAATATTTGCACGGTTAGAAAAACAAAATGTACTATTATAAGATGTATCTATTACTAATTCAATGATTACCTTTATTTTTAAAAATATAAAATACATTGCGTATGATTACATATACAGGAACTTTGGAGATGATTTGGTTTAGTTGTTTAGCATTACTAGAGCACGAATAATATAAGTAAAATGTACATGGTAGTACTGTCAGTAACTCTCATCAACACTTTGTAAACTGGAACATAAATTATCAGGCAGTATTTCATTGGTAATTAACTAAGTATCTATTCCTACAGTCACAACCACACCATCCGAAAATATGAAGATGGATCATTTAATACAAATAAACACGATAATCAGTCGTCCTTTTAGATATTTGCGGAGTTTGTGCAAAAAATAGTTTAAATCAACCGCAATTGAAAATTTGTGCTCTAACTAAGTATTGTGGTTTTAGATCCCTATCCAGTTGTGATTTATGTGAATATAAATAATCATACTTTACGGAGCAAGACTGATTATCTAACGAATAAAGAATGCACTTATTTTCATGTAGCAGCACCCTGAACATTACTGAGACAGGTGCTTAATAAAATAAATTCTAGATAGAGATGAATGATTCCGTCAAAGCATCTAGAAAAAGTGCAAAAAAACCTTTAGTAAATTTCTAAAAAAAATCCTCAGACATTTTGAATATACATGTAGGAATTAGAAATGTTTTCAAAAAAGGCTGTAGACAACGATGTAAGATACAAGAGTGAGCACAGGCATCATTCGTGACGACGCAGTCATTCCTTCTGAGTAGATGCGAACACCTGCAATATTGCTCCAACAAATATAACACTAAATT
This sequence comes from Heterorhabditis bacteriophora, assembly GCA_964036235.1. NCBI lineage: Eukaryota > Metazoa > Nematoda > Chromadorea > Rhabditida > Heterorhabditidae > Heterorhabditis > Heterorhabditis bacteriophora. Next base: position 2,876,682 of record OZ038425.1, on the reverse strand, counting down.
TCATAATTAAAAGTTTGCAAACCTTAGAAAAGCTAACAATCATTAATTTGCGTCTGCTAAAAACAACCTAAATATTGATGTCTAAAACTATTTTAAGATGACTGCTCTCCTAGGTTTACCACACTTAAATGTACACCATTATTGTTTCCGTGCTGTGATCGGTGGCTGTCGTTTGAAGACCCAATTTGGCGTAAGGCAAATTTGCTGAGTTGGTGATTGAAATGGCCCCATCGTAAAATTTGATTAGGAAAGGAGATGGACGGCTAGAGCGATGAGAATGAAGAAGCCACATGCCACGAATACAAGGATCCAATAAAGTTAAGACAACAATTATTTTAAATAGTTTAAAAGAATTTTTTAATCTGATGATTTAAAAGGCCAGCATAAGTTACGATGAAAAAAGAAAGGAAACCTGCCTGGCTGTAGTCTTTTTACACTATATCGTAGATTAGGTCCAGTGAACGAATTTTCTGAATAAGGATCGGTGCGTAGCTCCAGAAGAAGCCAATTTGACTTAGATTGTAGGTGGGTTACATTCTTAGAACCATCACATGGAAGCCTGATAAATAGGTGAAAAAATGTTGTATAATAAAGTTGTTTATAAATTATTTGTCTTAATTATAAACAGAGACCGGTATGCGGCATAATCTATTACAAAGAAGCAGGAAATCCTCTTATATCGATACGTTTATATTGCTTCCTCACTAATGAGCCCTGTACAACTGTCTAATTGTTCCCAATTACTCCCTTGTTATGACATAGTAGCAAAACAAACGTCCTTTAAATGATGGAAGCAAGCGCATAGATTTCAAAGGAAGAAAGCGTGAAATTCTCTTTAAAGTGCAGATATTAATCAAATCAGTTTAGAGATGGTAATTAGAGATACATGAAAACGAATAGTCCTAGATAGTTTTGTAGACAAATTACAAAATTATCTCTCAAAGGAAATACTTCATTAAACACATAACTAATTATTTTATACGACATCCAAAAGACAAAAAAAAAACTCACGGCAGTGCCTCTTCCTGTTCACCGAACGCAGTAAAGAAGTCATTGCACTTTGTTCCTGGCCTTAAATCTTCTCCATCTAGACCGAGATGATCGATTTCAACGTCAATTACAACCCATGGGTCATCCGACTAGTAATCGTAATTTTTAATTACTTTCTTTCTTCCATTTCAATTTTTCAAATTTATTTCTATTCCATCATGTCTTTAAGGTCAGCTTCTCTTAATCGTCTCACTGCCTAGAGCTAACGACTAAATTACACGACTTTATTTTCGTTTACATTTCGTTATGCTTCTGCCACTTGATTCGATGACTTCAATTAGATTCACATTCGAACGCCAATTTAGAATTAAAGCTCTACCCAATACAACTAAGAACTAATATGTAATTTAAATTATCCTATATTAAAAAAGGCTACATTTTCTATTATTAGTTCAATAATCTCCTTTCATTGTACATATGATAATTGGAAGATATGCATTTCGTGCCCATCTAGATTAAAAGAATGCTAGGGAAAATTCTTTTATCTGTTTTAGTTTCAATTATTTAAAGTTTATTTTTTGATTCTTCACATCTGTCTTCTCTACTAATGTTTAAGTTCTCACTCGAATAAGCCATTGACAGAAAGTGGACTTCGGTCTGATGTTTGGATAAGTTGACAGATTCACCACGCCTTCATCTTGAGCTTCGATAATTCCACACGACGTATCAGTAAACGAGGAAATTTTGGCTAGATGTTCGCATCTGAAATGTTGGTATGAATCTGCACCTACAATAATATACTAAGATGAAATAATAGTCATGTAGCAATCCCAACATTGTAGAAGTTTTATGAAACTTAATATAGGGAAAAATATCTTACCAGACAAATATTTTAGAACAGAAGATGACTTAATGAAACAAAAACTACCGTTAATGCTACAGAAAACATACAGAATTTATTATACTTAGAGAAATAAGTTTTAATGAACACAGATTACTAAAAATAATATAACTCAAATTAATGTTAAAATGTTTAGGTAATTTTATTTCCATACTTCGAGTAGTATCCGCTCGTTATGATAAATATGTGAATTAACAGTATGAATATTCCAAAAATACCTAGGCTTCGATCAGTTGATTTGTTCATGGTTTACCATTAATGTGTTTAATACAACCATCTATTACAGTAAAAATTAAGTTAATTTAATATTACTTTAAGCATGTTCTACAAGTAGACTATACATTTAAAAACAAACAGAATGCTTTATTTACTACAACTATTTGCGCATTTATTTCATGCTATTTGGAGATATAGAAAATAGACTACTATCACAGAATTATACAAAATACATACGCACCTCTTGCCTGAAAATCCGTAGCTACATTTGCAACTACAGTCATCCTGAACAACTCCGCCATTTTTGCATTCCACTGTACATTTCTCTATAAGACATGATTTACATTTTTTAATCAACTCACTATTATTTTAATGCTATATCTTACAATAAAATATGTTTCATTTTCACTTTTGAAAACCTAACAAAAATTTAGACAAAAAACTGAAAATAGTAATCATTTTACAATTTATCACTAAAGTACAAGAAATTGAGATGCATGAATGGAAATGTCCTTTCCTTCGGTTTTCCCATGTTTCTCTAAGTGGCTGAGCGCCGTGAAGTCATGCGGTTACAAATTGACACATTCACAATCGAAGATAAAGACCTTCAATTGCAATGTGTTAATTTACGCTGTACTGTAGAAAATAGCCATAATTTATACTAATCTTAGTAAAATTCAGTTTCTATATGATTGATAAAAACTTATAACAATGACTTAATAGTCCATGTGATAGCTCCCAATTGCACAGTAATACAGTAAACATTGAACTAAGTATGATAGTAGGGAAAATTTTGAAATTTTCATCGACTCTGATGATAGAATTATATGAATCTGACGAATAATTAAGAACAACTAGTTTATGCATAAGGCTGAATTTTCCATACATCAAATACTACTTCCGACCCCCGTCAGCAATCCATCTTCTTTCAAAGAACCCGAGATAATCGAATGACACAATGATCGAGTACCCTAGATGACAACCTTTTCCCACCTGTTTATTTGAAAAGTATTAGGTAGCTATTTTTGAATGAATGTATCAATCTATAAAACATTTTTTAAATAGCGAAGCCAAAATTAATACTAATAAATATAAAACTGTTTGTGATGACATACCCATAACGAAGGTAGCATAATTATGATTGATAAAGGAATTAAAATTGTCTATCGAATTTATTATGAATTCATTATATGACAAGCATATTTTTGCTGAATATACAAGCAATATTTAAATTTCGCGGGAAATTATATGCGAGAATTTACAATATATATATAACAAGTGAAATAGCAAATATAATACATCGCAGCATGTTATGCCATCAACTCATACCATACCTACTTATTAATATCTCCTAGCAATGAACGGTCTAGATAGCTTTATGCAAACACTCAGCGCCAGGCCAGATGACCCCATAGAGTCATAAAAGAATGGCGCTCTCGTGACACCAATTTTTAAATTTCTGATTACTCTAGATGCTCCATACAAATACTTTGTGGTTGCAAATATATTTTCTAACAAATCATTGATAATATATCTGTAAAATGTTACATTTTTGAAGAAGATTAAATAACTTGTAATAATTTTCAATAATTGAAAAATTATAATCTAAGACGTACTAGCTCTAAGTGGATAGCGTTAGCATAGTATTTAAATATGACTATTTTTGGCTGTCTATACTATCAAGCACTTTTACATTTCCTACGGAAAAATCGTACTTAATATATTATATACTTTAAGCAATTTTTAAGTCTTACCCTAGACTAAATAAGAAAATGTTACTATTAGTATGCAATGTTTTCCAACATCATTCTTATTAGCCAACCACCGTTTCCGTCACTCAATTTTATTTAAGTGTATCTATACTTAAATAGAATAATATTTAAAGTAAACGTCCACTCTTATTTTTAGCCATATACCAACCCATCTACTCATTCAAAATTAGGTAGTCACTAGTTTCTTTTTCGGGCGGTGCCCTCGACCCTCTTGTAATCCACTTGACCCTTTGGGCGCGGCTTCCTGTGGTTCAGGTACAAACTGCTCAAATATATATTTATCTGTAGATTAGCATTTTTAGAATTGATAAATATTGCGAACATGGAAAGAACAAGTAGAAAATCTATTCCGCTAAAAACTTTAAGGATGGCAAATAGACCATTGCTGATGGGATAGTTTTGATCAAATCCGTAAAGCATCATAAGTGACAAATGTAACATGAATCATGTACATATAATTACCAATTTAGTGGTTTCTCAAATCACATTCTTTAAATTGAAATCCAACCCACAACAACTAATACGCAGTTTGCTAATGAACTGTCTACATATTAATATTAGTCAATGTAAACATTATGTAATCTAACACAGAAATTCGCAGCATAATTCAAGAGATTACTAGCTGTATAAATGAATAAAATTAGGAAAACAACATTTTCTAATGAACCACGAAATCTTTGACTTACTAACTACGTATTAAATAATTATCTCTCAGCGTATATTTAAAAAGAAAATTGTTTGAACTAGAAAAATGATTAAAATTTATCTCTTTCATTAACTTTCCAAAATCAACAGCAAACTAACCAGTGCAATTATAGTAAACGTTAAGATGGCGGGATATGAGATCTTTGGGTTTGTTCACTTCGAGAGCACGACCAATAATTTCGAAACAGATATCATCCTAGAAAATTAAATTTCCTACTCCAATTTCGACCTCTCCCTCTCTCTATACTTAAGTAAATATCCATTAGCCTATGCATATATAAATATACTCTGAATACTACTAAGTAAAATTATCGTTTTACACTAATTTTGAATACAGCTAGAGGAACATGCACAATTGTACATTCAATCCAATAATTAATTAATAGTATATGATACACTTCTAGATCTCGAAATTTAAGATAAAAAAGCATGGCGTTTCAGCGAACAAATACCTTCAGAAAATTGAAATAATAATGGATTAAAAGATATTAAAACTAATATAGGCTTATTTTCTAGTTTTAAAACTTTCAATTTAATATACATACCGAAATACAGTCCGGATTTAGGTGAACAGTTCTGTTTGATTCTTGCCAAGAGCAATGCCTGCAATTAATTTTTTAAATAAGTTTAATATTTAAAAAATATTGCAAATTAATATAACACCGTGATTTCCGAGAAAGTCTGAGTTTAATTTCACATATATTAATACAAATAGTCAAGGATTATTATATGGTTAAACGATCTGTAAATACACAACCAATTAATAAATATTACTTTCAAAATTTTAGACTAAATATTTTACCAAGTATACGAGAGAGATGGAATAATTTAGAAATGTAGAAAAAAAATTTATACCCAGACTGAATGAAAGTCACGATAGCATTTAATCCCGAAGTCGGCTGGAAGATCAAGCATGTTTCGTCATTAAGAATTTCCATTGCTTTGTCGATACACTCATTAACTTCATAGCCTAAAAACCATTATATTACATGTCTTCCTCTAGACTTTTATTTAGACATTTGTTTCAGTCCATTCTCCATAATCCTTCCTCCTCACTTTATTACAATTTTTCTTTATATCTACAATTTGTAAAAAAAATTTCGCATCCTGCTCGACATTTAATAGACTCTCATTATATGACTTTCGCCAATTCTCTTCATGACCCCTTTTATGGAAACGCGATTTGTCAGTTGAGGTCTTGGAAACATCATATAGACGGATGAAAGTAGGAAATGAGCTTATGCGGAGTAAAACATGATTAAGTCACAACGGCATTAAATATAACTAACTTTCCTACATCCATTATACATCATTAACAAATTTATCAAACTTATTTGCATAGACAACAGTGTGTTTTATACGAAGTAACAAAGGGAACTAAAAATATGTAAAAGAAATATGACGGAAGAAAGAATTTCTTTCAGTGCAATTTAAATGCAATAAACAATTGTAGTTAAGTGAGCATTTGATAGTACAATTGAAACTAAGAAGGCTACATGTTATATTTTTTTGAGATAAATATAAAGAATAAGAATTCACCATGGTAACTATTCTTAAATAATGAATTCAGAATTTCATGGGGTTATCTATGTTATTACTAAACTGTTACATCACTCATTTATACAAATAGAAACGGGAAGGTCACACGCAAGCAATTATTATGGTACGTTGATGGGGGTGTAATCAGAGGACAAATAGAGCACTGGCAAAAATTGACACCTCAAGTAAAATAAGAAGGTCGAAGAGAAGGAGTGAGAAAATAAAGTATCAAAAGAGATTAAGAAAAAATAAATCACACGGTACAATTAATAATATTTTTGCACTGCAGAATAAAAAGGAACCCAACCCTCTACCAATAAACAAGAATAATGTTTTGAAGTGCCCACCATTATCCTCGTGAAGCAAGTAATTTATAACACTAGTAGATACAGATAGAATCTGAAAACAATTATAATTTTTTAAATATTCTAATAAATTAAACTAAATTACGATTAGTTTGATTCGAAACTAATAAACCTACATATGTCAGCAGCAGAACAAATATTCTCATGTTGGTTGGTTAACCTAGCACTGGAGTCCCATCTAAGGATAAAAGGAGGGTGGAGGCGGGATTAGCCGGAAAGGGCGGAGTCATCGGAGAATCGACGCAAATTCATGAAATGATACCATTGATTTAAATATTTGATAAAAGCTAAGTCAACGAAAGACCTTTTAGTAACAAAAACAATAATCGTTTTACAGGGGAATAGCTATGTAAGCAATTAATATTGGTGAAAACTGGATAATTTGAAATACATCCACGTTGATTTATTATTCATGCTGATCACTTCAATTATTATACTAACTTGTATGGAGTTACTAAAGTTCATAATTTCACAAGGTACTCAAACTATATATTTATAATTGTACTTGGCTTAAAGTAATTAGAACGTATTTATTAGTCTCTTTCCCTAGTTGTTTTTAATATTTTTTCTACACTGGTTTTATGTTAGAAAAGAGCAAACTTTTACTCGATAAAAATACTCATCAAATCCTACCACACAACACTGATCAATCGCTTAAGTAGGTAATCTAAGAATAATAGAAAAATAAGGAAGATGATAGAAATAAAGAATGGCGGATGGAACAACAGATTCATTTGCAATTGAGGGTGGATGGTGTGCTTACAGAATGTGTTGGAAATAATACATGTGTATACTCCGAGTGCTCCATTAACATTTACTAGTATTGCATTAGTAAGAAAATAGTATGTGGTTGCTACATTTAAGTTTTCTGTTTGTAGTGTTTTAGGTGTAGTTATATAACATGATCATAATTATTTACTTCCCATAAAGTCCAGTGTTCATGAAACTATTCGCTCAATGGATATTTTTATGTGGTGGTTCTAAGTTTAGTGCTGATATTAATTTAAGGCATCGAAAGTAATCCAGTTATTTCGTTAATCATTAAACAAATATTACTATCTGATAAACAGATTATCCTATGACTTCTTACTCGCATTGTTTACTGATTTAATTTGGTGTGAATTCAAGTAGTAGTAATTAGCTAATATACTTTGCATAGATTTATAAAGGCGATAATGTAAATTTATCCTTATAATTTTTTATTCTTTTGCATCATACAACCATTTTTGGTCCTAACTGAATGAAACCTGAGTCGCATACAGCTATGCAAATGTTTGCTTGACCCCGAAAAGCACAAAAGACAAGCTACCCCTGGCTAAATGGTAATATGCACAAGCAAATATGGTAAGAAACACGAAACAGAAAAACGAAATACCAATATAGCTCGAATTTCCACTTTGTTTCAGAATATAGCTAGCCCTTCTAAATTCTAACTTTATGGTTTTGGAGCATCATTCTTTGTATAGGAATTAAATAGCAGTTGAAATATAATCAAGCTATAGTAACGCTAACTATATTCAATATGTTAGTTTCGTTACTTGTGGGCGTAGATCTTGATTTCTCACAACTGCAATCAATTATTCAGGCAGCTGTCGTGATTTTGAAGAGCCATAGCTGCGACCTCATACTAGGGAAGCATTCAATAAAACATATCTCAGAATGAAAGCTTTACGAAAATCTAAATTAAAAATAATGTAATATAATAACTAGTCAAATGTAGAATAGTATAAAAGCTCAATTCCAGAGTTATTATTCAGAAAATCCATTAAGCCTTGTAAAATAAGTTTCATTGTGAAATTTTTACGGAAACAACATGAGTATTTTGTAATAAATGGGTGTAGTCTAGGTTCATTTCAGTTATTGATTGTAAAACTGATGAAATGTTTTAAGAAGGAATACTCCGTATTAAAAACATTTTATCATGGAATTAAATAAAATAAACAGTTATAACTATAATAACAAATAGCTCACCCAATTGTACCATCTGTCTCTAACATTTTCCATTATACAGATTAGCCGTACCTCATATCGTCTTCACAGCAATTAGGCTGCGTTTTACCGTACCACATGGTAGGACTTAGGTATCCATAATATGCAAATGTAGATGGCTAATGGGTACCTCGCCTAGATGCTAACCAGCATGTAATTGAGCATCACAGATGGCGCCTTTAAAAGAATACTAGTAGGAAATGGGGACAAATACAATCTCTTTAAATGAAGAGTTTTGGAAGTTTAAAATTCGTAGCCCAAACGGATTGAGGAGAATTATTAAACCCATACAATTTCGTACAAATGAAGGTAACACATATAGAAATACAGATTTGTTAACATTAACACTCAATTATAATCCTTATTAATCATGCATAGTGTTCTATTTTTAAAATATGATATTTCCTGTAGTAATAGCATATTAAACAATGAGCTACGATCTCTCAATGTTGTAGTAATACTTAACACAGCATTTTATACTATGTAGCCAAAAAAGTTCGTGCCGATTTTTGTTGGTTACAAGTTTAGAGATATTTCTAATTTACAGCTAATGTGTATATACGAAACAGAACTAAAACTATAAAATACAACCTTTGAGGCATTTAAATGTCAAAGTTTAGCAGTAAACATCAAGCTGTGTATTTTCTTACTCCATCAATATGGCAAACCAAAAACAAATTAGTAGGATATATATACCATTTCTAGCTCACCCATAACTCACAAAATTTAAAATATCCACAAAAAAAACTTAACAAAATATCCTATAAATATTAAACATTTATGATTTTCCAACAATTTTGGTGTTTCCGGAGGTGAGACCATTTTCTAGCTCAATCCATTTTCCTCATCTCATCATTTTACTTTTTTTCAACCATTTAGCCTTAAAAACACAAAATGCTAAAAATATAGCATATTATAGTCATATTTAAAATGGTATACTGGCTCAATCACCACCCCCAAATCTCCCCAACCATAATTTCCGTTATTTAAGCATTAAAATGTGCATAATTATTTAAAAACATAGTATGTAATTAACAAATTTTACAACCTCATTCTTTCTAATCTTTTGCACATTCTTCTTTTTAATTTGAAAAGTTTATTTTCAATGTTATTTTCTCACAAATAAACAGTATTCAATTCGCTTTACAACTGACTTTCAACATTCAAAAATTTTCAAAGTTGATTCTTCAATTCTGATAATTTTGAATTGAAGAAATAAAAAAAGTAGAAACATCTTATGATAAACAAAGAACCTAATAGTATTAAACACAACACAAGAACCCATGACAAAACCCGATAATATCTAGGAAATTTGGTTTCGAGAACATCTTTTAATATGGCGCTTCTTCGTACCGTTTCAAACGCTTTTTACCCTTAAGTCTTCCTCCCTAGGATAATCGTAGATAAATTTATAATAAACTTAGATAAATATTGACATTCAACTAAAACAGTTAGAAGTATCCTGTTTATTTAGAAAATTTTGTTCAAAATACATACCTCTAACTTCCTTTTTTGAGCTGGAGATAATTCGGCAATTATGAAAATTTCCGGTATAATATGCGAATATGAAGGTTCGTTAAGACGATTATGCAGATTGTCGACATGGTCATGCAAAGGCATGAAATTACTTGTACAATCTAGTCGACCCGAAGAACAAACGCCATATAATGATCTATTATAATCAAATACCCCAGCTCCGTTGCGTTCCATATGATAATGTCATGTAGTGTTAATATACATGTAGGTGTTTATAGAAGAATAACTAACTGGAATACTAAGTTTATTCGTGTTGCATAGATATAGTAAGGACAATACTATCATGGGACTTCTGTCTATCCAAGAGGCCACATACTAGTAGATAGACAGGGACTAGAGTAAGGACGAGTTAGGTATTAAAGTAAGAGATATTCTGTCCGGCCCAGATGTTACATGCCGGGCCTCTCTAAGGGGTGAGAACCACCGACCGATCGGCGCCGATCGTGTAGCTAACTCTGCCAGCCGATGATTCATAAACCGCCTGCACGGAATGCGCGTATATGGTATGTGCTATTGGAACATATCTTAAGCCTAAGCCTACTATAAACCCTTCTGCGTGTCTGACCATTTGTGCTCCATTGCGTGTGCTCTGCTCAAGCGAGCGGTTCAAAATGGGCGTGGTTTACGAGTAGTGAATGTGCGCAGGAAACGTGTGGGAAATTAACCTTTATTACTCTATATAACATGATACGAAAGACAACAAAGAAGAATAACTAGCTGTAATTAAAGGTCTAACGGATGAACAGAGAAACAAACAACACACAGGAAAACGAAGAAAATATGATAAGATGCTATAGTAGGCAGCCCAGGTTACGAAGATGAGTCTGGCGGCCGACCATTCTTCTCTTTGTCTGTCTTCCGTCATCTTATATAGTGGCGTGAGCTCTCTGAAATGTAAGCATCAATGATCGACATAATATCTGTAACTAAGACAATATATTTATATCCCAGCAAACACCGCTGCTTACAATAGTAAAGAAGATGTTACCAGTCCAACCATCTATTGGCTCTTTGAAAAACGGTTCGCTTATTATCGTATCGCCGCTTGCAACCCTAAAACATATTTATTTTAAAAGAAATTAAGTAGCAAACTCTTCAACTAACCCAACAGCTTTAAGGTGATCATTATCCTGGAAAGCTTCGCTCCAAAGTAATCACGGTTAAGCGATTCTGGTCTAGTGATATTTTCATAATCTCTAGACTGCTCACTCTCTTTAACCGATATAAATACATCGCTACAAATATGGTTATATATAATAAATATAATAAACCCTATACAGTCTTATTTCGAAATAAGCGATAAAATGGAAGAAAGAAAACAATAAATATCCAGATTAACATAAAAGTTTAATTTAACGAACAAATTAATTCAAAATAATTTCACTTCTAGAAAAAGCATGGCTATAAAACAAGAAAAACAAAATTTTCTGAATGAAGCATAACACCAACAAAACAAAATGTCGAATTTCCTTGGCATTGTGCCAAAAGAAAAGGCTAGTTTGAATGTTTGCAATAAATAGTTGAAAAAGAAGGCTGTACCGTATGGGTTACTTATTATGTGTGCATGCTAATATTTTCTACAGCTCAGACAAATCGATCTGAGAATTTTTATTCCAACTCTTGATCAAGTAAACAAACTTAAATACCTTCCAAGATAAAGGGGCGGGACTTCAACGCGAATGCACTTTGTTGAACAAGTGCAAGTATGGATTAATGGAGGAATGTGGATACGAGGGGTTAACTAAGTAATAAACACGAGGAAAAGCAACACAACCCTAAGTGGTAGTTTCACAATCGGGACAAAGGCAAATTTTTAATGACAAATTCACTGCAAAAATTTTTGAATGAAGCATAACACCAACAAAACAAAAGCGTTGTTTTGATTGTGTATTATAGATGATGAGTTGAAAATAGGCAGTGTTTCCAAAATGTAATACATGAAAATAGTTAACGCGCGCAGAAGAAACGTGAGGGTTAAATATGTTTATTAATTCAAATTGTATTACAATAAGAAATAATTATATTTATGAATAAACGAATGTTAAGGCTTGAAACCTAAAAGGGAAACAGTGTATCAAGAGAGGAAATAAGGGAAAGAAATATGGAATGTAATATAAGTATAGCAGGAAGAAACGAAAGGATAAAAAAGGCATCCGGAGTACAAAACAGGATATCGGGTGATCGGTCCGTTTTATCCCCCGTCCTCCTAGATTGTGCCCCTGCTCGGGTTTATATATGCCTCACTCTGGAATGTTGAACATCATAATGTATACATGCGGGGCAACGCTTTATGCGATTTATTAGGTGGTTGCAGAAGTTTTAGTCATTTATTTCAGCGCTTTAGTACAATTATTTAAAACCTAAATAAATTCCCGCTCTTTTGCGTTTTTGTAGTGTTGGGTTTGTAGTTTGTGAAAAGCCATAAGTCAAGATTGAATGGTAAACTTAACCTCACAAAATAATTCGAATAAGATGAGCCACCAAAAACTGCATATTCGACACTGTATTCTCTACGAGTTCCAGCAAGGGAAGAATGCTGCTGAAGCATGCAAATCAATATGTTCTGTACTAGGTGAGGGTGTTGTATCTCACAGTACTTGCAGATATCGGATTCGACGTTTTAAAACTGGTGAATTTGATGTCAATGACCGACAACGCTCTGGGATGCCACGAACGGTGAAGACTGATGCTTTGAAATCATTATTAGATGCAAATCCGTCAGACACGAAAGGGACTTGGGGAACAAACAGGAGTTGATAAAGCAACAGTCTCGAGACGATTGCGTGAGATGGGGAAAATTCACAAGCTCGGAAAGTGGGTACCATATGAACTCTCCGAAAACAGCATTGGTCGCCGACTCAACATTTCCATCTCGTTGCTTGCCAAGCAACGCAAGAAGAACTATTTGTGGAAAATTGTTACTGCTGACAAAAAATGGATTATGTACGACAATCCTAAACACACTCATTCATGGGTATACCCTGGATAGCCAACAACATCTACGGCAAAGCCAAGCACTCACGCCAAAAAAGTCCTTCTGTGCATCTGGTGGGACACGAAGCGTGTGCTGTTTTGTGAACTCCTTCAACCAAGTGAGACGGCTACTGCCGAACGCTACGGTTGTCAACTGACTGATTTGTTCAATGCAATTGAGCAAAAACGACCATTTACTGGACAAGGAAGTCGGAAGGTCATTTTGCTGCATGACAACGATAGGCCTCACGTTGCTCTTAGTACTCAGCAAACTATTTTGAACTTAGGCTGGGAAGTTCTCCCGCACGCGATGAATTCACCAGACTTGTCGCCTTCGGATTACCATTTATTCCGGTCGATGCAGAACTGTCTAGCGGGACAGCGCTTTCGAGATGTGGCGGAGGTGCGAAAATGGATCGATGATTTTATTGGCTCCAAGTCTATGTCGTTTTTTCCACGAAGGAATCCGAAAGCTACCCGAGAGATGGCAGAAGGTCATAGAAAGCGAGGGAAAATATTTTGATGATTGAACTGCATTTTGTATATTATGGAAATAAAATTAGAATTGTGAAAAAAGACTAAGACTTCTGCAACCACCTAATATAAATAAAGATACAGCGGATATTCTTAGGTCAAAGGTGCTCCTTCTTACAAAATGCAAGTCTGCTAGAAAAAATGGTGTTCGAACTGATATACTTTTTGCAGTGAATTTGTCATTAAAAATTTGCCTTTGTCCCGATTGTGAAACTACCACTTAGGGTTGTGTTGCTTTTCCTCGTGTTTATTACTTAGTTAACCCCTCGTATCCACATTCCTCCATTAATCCATACTTGCACTTGTTCAACAAAGTGCATTCGCGTTGAAGTCCCGCCCCTTTATCTTGGAAGGTATTTCACGTTGTTTACTTGATGAAGAGCTAAAATAAAAAAATTCTCAGATCGATTTGTCTGAGCTGTAGAAAATATTAGCATGCACACATAATAAGTAACCCATACGGTACAGCCTTCTTTTTCAACTATTTATTGCAAACATTCAAACTAGCCTTTTCTTTTGGCACAATGCCAAGGAAATTCGACATTTTGTTTTGTTGGTGTTATGCTTCATTCAGAAAATTTTGTTTTTCTTGTTTTATAGCCATGCTTTTTCTAGAAGTGAAATTATTTTGAATTAATTTGTTCGTTAAATTAAACTTTTATGTTAATCTGGATATTTATTGTTTTCTTTCTTCCATTTTATCGCTTATTTCGAAATAAGACTGTATAGGGTTTATTATATTTATTATATATAACCATATTTGTAGCGATGTATTTATATCGGTTAAAGAGAGTGAGCAGTCTAGAGATTATGAAAATATCACTAGACCAGAATCGCTTAACCGTGATTACTTTGGAGCGAAGCTTTCCAGGATAATGATCACCTTAAAGCTGTTGGGTTAGTTGAAGAGTTTGCTACTTAATTTCTTTTAAAATAAATATGTTTTAGGGTTGCAAGCGGCGATACGATAATAAGCGAACCGTTTTTCAAAGAGCCAATAGATGGTTGGACTGGTAACATCTTCTTTACTATTGTAAGCAGCGGTGTTTGCTGGGATATAAATATATTGTCTTAGTTACAGATATTATGTCGATCATTGATGCTTACATTTCAGAGAGCTCACGCCACTATATAAGATGACGGAAGACAGACAAAGAGAAGAATGGTCGGCCGCCAGACTCATCTTCGTAACCTGGGCTGCCTACTATAGCATCTTATCATATTTTCTTCGTTTTCCTGTGTGTTGTTTGTTTCTCTGTTCATCCGTTAGACCTTTAATTACAGCTAGTTATTCTTCTTTGTTGTCTTTCGTATCATGTTATATAGAGTAATAAAGGTTAATTTCCCACACGTTTCCTGCGCACATTCACTACTCGTAAACCACGCCCATTTTGAACCGCTCGCTTGAGCAGAGCACACGCAATGGAGCACAAATGGTCAGACACGCAGAAGGGTTTATAGTAGGCTTAGGCTTAAGATATGTTCCAATAGCACATACCATATACGCGCATTCCGTGCAGGCGGTTTATGAATCATCGGCTGGCAGAGTTAGCTACACGATCGGCGCCGATCGGTCGGTGGTTCTCACCCCTTAGAGAGGCCCGGCATGTAACATCTGGGCCGGACAGAATATCTCTTACTTTAATACCTAACTCGTCCTTACTCTAGTCCCTGTCTATCTACTAGTATGTGGCCTCTTGGATAGACAGAAGTCCCATGATAGTATTGTCCTTACTATATCTATGCAACACGAATAAACTTAGTATTCCAGTTAGTTATTCTTCTATAAACACCTACATGTATATTAACACTACATGACATTATCATATGGAACGGATACTTTATCTTTGAAAATATAATGTGATATATAACATAATGAACAATTACAATGGAGTTCTAAAGGCAGCATATGAAATACGTTTAAAAACCTACATTAAATTAAAGAGTAAAAAATTACTACAAAAGACGACTAGACGAATTTTCAATAACTACATATATTATTATTATTACTACTACTACTAGTAAGAGGCTAAGTTGGTAGCCTGATCATCCAGGTATTGTTTGAGCTCTCTCCTAGTTGGAAAACAGCTTGTTGTAGCCAGCTGGACTATATACTGTTGGAAATTTGCTATGGTGTCTAAGATATTACGTTGGCTCACCTCGTCATCTGGTCAAACGTAGTGATCTTTCAACGGTCCGTGGTCAAGTGAAATGGCTAACGTTTTCGTCATTGTAAGTCCTGCAGCGCATAACTTCAGCATCTCATGTAGGGAGGGAGTTCCTGTAGGATAGGATGCTCTAGTCTTGGAGTGAAATCCTTCTACAAAGTTTGTAGTCATTGTAGAACGGTTCTAGCTATGGTCGCATGCTAATGAAAACTGTCCATTTGGAGGAAGCCATGAATTCATCGAGGGACTGTTCTGTTTGGACATCAACAACTGGAGTCCTCGGTGGCTCTAATTTACTTGATAGCCCAATAAGATGTAGTGCATAAATGGTAGCATTTGTAACCTCCGGAAGAATGTTAAAAAAACCACTGATTCCTTTCGAACTTTTTCAAGATGTAAAGCATTGGCTCTACTGTTAATATATTGGGCATAATGGAAATGGCACCTAGAATTGGAAGTTTTTCAAATTAAAGAAAAATAAAAAAAATTATTTTATTTCAAACCCTAGAACTAGAACTCCTAGTGTAGTTTTAATTGCATTCATCGCTTGGATTTCGAAGTCTATAATAAACCTCACACCAACAGATTTCCACCTGTTGTTGAGTCTAGATAACCATATAAGAAACAAGCAGATCAACAATAAAAATGATCTGAAGAAAGGAGTGTCAAGATTTTTCCGCGGTAAAACAAGAGACTTCTATAAGAACGGCATTTTTAAGTTATTAAGCTATTGGGAGAAAGTTATAGAATATGAAGGTCAATATTTCGATGAATAAATTCATTCTAAGAGTGTTTCTTTGATTTCTAACGTGAAAAATGGCACGGACTTTTCTGGACATTTAATATATAGAAATACTACACAATATCTTACCATACGCTTCGATATCGCACGCACCACAGTAGACGTAATTTGGATAAACACCGTCGCTTTAAATGATATTTATTTAGCCCAGTTATGAGAAAATTGGACAATTAACAAAAAAATTCAATCAATCAATAAAAGAAATTTAACTGCACCATTTTACATATTAGAAATACCAGAAATAAGATTTTAGAACCAACACAATATCATATGAATTCATTGAGAGCGAATATTACTCTAAAAAAGCTCGACAGTTTGTCAACATATAATTTCTTTCATAAAGTTAAACGTATTCATAGTCCATAAAAGAAATACAGAAAATAGGACCCTAAAAATACTTTGAATACATTGTCCTAAGTTCACTTCCTGACTAAAACTGAGAAACTTATGCTTACGAGATAAATTCTAAGTCGATAAAACCTTAGCACAAATTACTTACGTACTTGAACCAATAACAATATGAGATATTGATAATTAGAACCGTAGCCTGTATCCATACCAAATGGATGCAATTACGTTTAATGCATGATAGAAACCTTGTATTGTATGCACTAATGTGACTAAAGACCTGTTCACTTTAAAATATTCAGTATGAGAACTCTAGAATTTATTTCAGTTTTGTCAGTAATAGGTACAAAAATAGGGTATAACAAACAATACGAATATACCACATAAAAAACTAATATGTAGTAATGGACGCAAAATAAAATAATATTCAATGACCTTTTTCCATAGCAACCTCGGCCTCTTTAAGAGGTATTTCTTCAGTTGCCATCCCTTCCTTATTTTTTGCCCACTCCTGAACTTCTCCACTTGCGAACAGGGAGAAGACTATGGATCCAGTTGCAAGAATAGCAGCAGTAAGCCACATCACATTTTGCCATTCCTCTTGAGAACCCTCAAAATTGAAAGCTTAATTTAACACATTCACAAGTGCCTAATATAATAGTTATATTTTGTTTGGTAATATTCTAATGTTAGCAATATTTATGATGGACTTCCACTTAAAAACTATGAGTTCCTACAAAAATTATGAAATTAACTAAAGAGACAGCTCACGTTAGGAGTTAAAGCACTGGTAACCATTGGCGAAATTATTCCAGCAAGACAGGACAATGTGTTGCCCATTCCCATAATAGTACCAGAAAATGGTGGTGCTATATCAAGGTAATTCACAACGAATCCAGAATATTGCAAGCCCGACAAGGCCATGCCTATGGTTATAAAAACGATAACTAACGCCTGAAATTACAATATAAACATTAGTGAAATAAGCTTTAAGTTAATAGATGCAAACAATCACTGTACATTTAATACAAGTTTAGATAATCGATTTTATATAAATTACCTCTTGACCACAACCACAGTATCCAGACAAGACCAGAAAAGTAGCTTGTCCCAACAATGCTAAATTTTATAAATAATTACAAATAAATAATAATTAACACATTTTTTCACTTATTTATAGTATAGTTACTATTTGAATAAGATTTTATTTTGAAGTCCTAATTTTTATCCCTTCGCGTAAAACGATTGGATTTATACTGATACTGGATTATGTTGGCTAATATACGATAATATAAAAAATAACAGACGGACCAAGTAACATTGCAACTCTTCGAGTGTTCAAGGTTCCAAGGATTTTCCTGCTTCTGATAAAGTCTGCCAAAATCCCACCAATATTTATGACAATGAAG
This sequence comes from Heterorhabditis bacteriophora, assembly GCA_964036235.1. Lineage (NCBI taxonomy): Eukaryota > Metazoa > Nematoda > Chromadorea > Rhabditida > Heterorhabditidae > Heterorhabditis > Heterorhabditis bacteriophora. The sequence continues at coordinate 2,858,435 of OZ038425.1, read as the reverse complement.
TAGGCTACATAAGGAACAGCAGAAATGATCCCAAGCTAAAATGATAATACGATAAATATCTCATAGAATGGGAATAGAAAATTTATAATTAGAAATCAAAGAATAATCGACTAGAAACAACTGAAATAGCTATAAACTAAATTTCCACCGAAGATAGGTCGAAGCCAAGAACGTCTTTGAGGAATGAAGGCAACGAAACGAGCATTGTATAAGCACCCCAATCGCCAGCGAAATGTCCAAACCAACAAGCCCAGACCGCACGAGAAGAGAGAATTTTCCCCCAAGGAGTCACAGGTGGCTAAAAATATAAATGTTATTCGTGGCATATAACATCATAAAATGTTTGATGAAAACAGTAAGTTATCAAAAAATAACCAGTAGAACATACTTTTCCAGTATGTTTTCCCATGCTAGTTTCAACTGCCATTGTAATGTATTCTCTCTCAGCCACTGAGATGCGAGGATGGGTAGTTGGCCTGTCAGAAACCATATAAACCCACAAAGCACACCAAATGACGCCGGTTAGACCTGTAGTAAATGAATCACTGCAATTGTTTTTTGGAACAAAGATGAGATACTATTATATCCACTTTAATATAACTTAATATTAAAGTGAAATTAACTGATTTTCACTATCTAAATATTAGAATTATATAAACGGATAAATATATTCGTAAAATTATGTGAAAATAGTTCTGATAAAATAATACAAATATGAGATAAGGAATTTCGATGCTTAGTACTGCTCACCTAATATGTAGAATATACTTGGCCAGCCACCATCAAATCCGTATTGACACAAAAAACCAGATAACGGAAGGACAACAACATTACCGATTTGAGCTCCTGAATCAATTTATTCACGAATATAAGTAATTTGGGTGCATTTTAAAAATCCAACCAGCATAGGTGACTCCAGTTAGTACAGATAATTCCAGTGGTGGCCCCCAAACAGACCACATAGTATGCATTGCAGGAAAAGTAGCTCCCTTAAATACTGTTATCAACATGCAGAAAAATCGCGAAAATTACAATACTTACCTGGAGAAATCCTATGGCTACTCTAAGAGCAGCAAGAATGAAGGCACTAGTACGTGCAGCTACTGGACTGGCTAAGGTAAGCAATGACGATCCAAGAATAGTAGTCAAAATCACACGTTTTCCACCAAAACGAGAGGCAAGATATCCACCTAGTACCTAAGTGTATTTATATTTGTAGATGATTTTCTATAAAAACTATGCCATAGTAAAGTGGTAATACTTACTTGACTTCCTAGATAACCCCAAAAGAATGCGCCTAAAATCTGCCCTTGTGTTGCCTTGTTCCAATCGAATTCTCCAATGATATCCTATGAAATATTCAAGTACCAAGAACGTTTTGAAGTATTCATTATGAAATAAAAAACAGTAAGAACATACCTCTTTGGAATTTTCTTGCGCGATAATTTCCTGACCACATTTGTTAACTCGATTGACTTCTGATTCTTGTGTCTTATTTTCCGTAGCCATACAGACAATTGCAAAACTCATATTGGTACGGAGTGAATAGGTGACAAGACAACCAAAGAAACATACGATGGCCAACGCAAACCTCGTTGATGGTACCAACGCTGCAATGATTACTTAAATTTTGAAACTAAAGTGTTTTCACATTCGCGTTACCTTCAATAATTAATTACATTAACATATGTTCGAAGTAAGCCAAGTATTTTTCTTTTAAAAAAAATTTGCCAATTGCAAATATAAATAGTCAAATGAAATTGATTTTACATTAATGTCTATGTAATTATGGGAATGTAGTTTACGCTTAATTCATTTCAAATAATAATTTACACCACTAAAGTATAACGGAAATATTTTACAGCAAGAATACCAAGTTTTTAATAAGCTCAGAAAGAATGAGATTTTTCGCAATCTATTCTATTTTTATTAATGTATTGTACCATTCCCATTAATAATTCAAATCACCTTGCTAATATTTAATATTCATACTTTCTTACCGATTAATTCGCCACCTCTGAAAAATACGATACATTTAAAATATATGTGTAAATGTTTAACGGTTTTTACTTGACAGCTATTATTATGTTTAATAGTTAATGTAATGACTTTCTTGTTGCTTTATTCATGAGTTTACATTACAACAGCTAAAAAATTATACCCACCTGGCTTTGAAGTGAGCTCCATCTCTCCGTAAATAGAGACTAAAAATAGCAAAATTAGGAAATATATGAAGAATGAAAATTAATACAATAGACAATAAAAGTCTGTTACATAGCACTTAATAACCGCTGTTATATAGACAATCATATGTATTAAGTCCAAGATATTATAAAAAGTCTAGTCAAAGTAGTTTATGTGACATTCTATAAAGAAAGAAACAACTGAGATTTTCAATAGGACTATTATTTCTATTGTGTCTAATATCTATGACTCTTTATTTAGTGGAGAAATCTAACCAATTACGCGAAAAAGACGATCAATCAGCTATCTGTTCAATACTACTGAAATACGGAAAGTATCTTTATTGAGAATAGTAAAGTAGCTATTTAAACACTTTTTTAAAATCAAGTTAATCTTAATTGAATTATTAGATTAAAATTTCAAACAAGGTTTATAACTTATGCTAATATGCCAAATAATCACATTAAGTATAATATGCTTTCCTTATACCTATTCATAATATCGATAGAAGGTTTAAATAATTTTAAAATAAATCACTAAAGGCATCAAGAATATTTTAATGTACAAATGCAAAAATTTATCCGGGGAAAAGCCAATAATTGTCGGAGATATCTCACTGAGAAAAACACGGCTACATAATCCTGCTTCTATCTAGCTAAACAACACTAGAAAATAGCATATAAGTAGTAAAAAAAACAGTTTTTATAAGATAACGTTGTTTCATAACTGATATCAGAAATTTTAAAAGTGAAAATAACAAATATCAAGAAAATAATAAATAATACAGAAAAGATAATCCAGTGGGAACATTGTTTAAATAACATACATATGATTTTCTGCGATAAGACCTATTGCACCACAGCAATATCTTCGCCCGTTTAAAAAAACATAAGCATTCATATATAGACCTCATAAGTGGGCAGAATTATTACGGATGAGTACAATTATGAGATAAGGACATCAAAACACGAATCCCAATCAAATTACTAGCCTGCATGCATGCAAACTAAAATTTGTAGAGGTTGATTGGCAGAAATGACATATACAGGAAAATTAATCTGTCAAGAACATTATTTACGTAATACATGTTGATGACATAGGTATCACACAAATATAGATTCTAGAAGTATAAAATTATTAAGTATGCAAAAATGACAATATTTTCTGTGCCTATTTTCATTTACTGCTATCAAACACTAAGATTATCCCAACCATAAAAAAGAACAAGAAAACGAGCAAAAAAAACTTTTCAAGGTGAATTCTAATATTCATTAAAGACTGTTTTATAATCAACACAATTAATACCTTGCAACTTCGCAAATTACATAAATTGTTAGATAGAAAAACGTACTCCAATACGAAATATGTTATACTAGATTTATTAAAAACATTACATACAACTGACTAATTTAAAGGAAATGCGCGGGAATCGAGGAATGTTTTTAATTTTCTGAAGCATTTTCAAATTTGCATGCCTAAATTTTACAAATAAACAGCGTTTTCTTAAACTAATTTTTTAGCCTGCATTTAACTAAGCTGATTATACAGAAGTCTTAGGACACCATAAAGTTATCAAAGATCAAATAATTTATCTACACTCTGAAAATAAGAATTAGTATACAGAATCCTGAATATAAGGAAATACTAAGCTTGCAAAGTATTCGCCTTAACTTAGCGTTTGGTTTCATAAGTGTAGTATTTAGAATAACATTACAATTAAAACTCGATAACCCAGACAATATAACTAATAGGTGTCTGGTATTAGAATATTAGTACATACTTGGTTCAAAAGGTGTATTAGCATCTTGTTAAAACAAGTTAGACCGCCCTCCCAAGCTACGGTATATAAGCTTATGCAAATGTATTATAGTTAGTATATTGTTTATCTTTCAAATAAAGACTTACTAATTATTAACTTCTCAAAACAACAATAGGAATATCAAAAATGACCTAATTAGTACACTTTATGGATATGAGTTGGGATTGTTTAATTTATAAGACTTTCCTTACAATATTAAACAAAATTTAGGTGATTAGGGCAGTTGTTCTTTCAAATTCAAGTACATTGTATAAAAATGTTACTAGAGAAAATTTCCCATTTTACAGTTTGAAACATATATATATATATACTACAGACTTTAATAGATTTTTTTTAAATTTTGTAAGTGAACAAATCATTTAATTAGCAGAAAATTAGCCCCAGAGACATAATATAAACAGTAGGAATGTAAGTATATCAGCGGTCTCATTTCTAGTCAAATAAAGTAAACAAATTTCCTGAATAAAGAGCTGTAATAATTTCATAAAAATAATAACTGATGCTATCAGGAATCAGCTAAATGCTGCGATTAATGAACACAGTACAGACTGATGTATGTTCTGCAAGATACGCAATGGCAATTTTAATATTGTCGGAATTTGGTAGCAGTCTTTGATACTGGGTAAATATTAGTGAGTTTCTCGTAGTTTACTGCCTGTGGCACTCATACTCTTGATGAGTGTTATCTCGTTGATAATCCTAATAAAATCACCATTTATAGTTGATATATTTCTTGAAGTTATTTATTTGGTGTAGTTTTATAAATCACTAGTCTATTTCGCAAGTTTTTTCCCTAAATTTGGTGTTTAGAAATAATTTTATTAAAATTTTAGACAGGAGCGATATTAAGGAAAGATTAAATGAGTAAAATTAGCCATTCCTTAACCTTCATACGCTTTAAAATTTAGTATGACTATATTATTCCATATGTATTTATTTTAGAATAACGAGATGGTTATTAAAGACACTGATGATGAAATGAAAAAACTGTTTCCTAAACTTCTTCCTTCTAAAATTAAAGAGGTTTTCTATACTACTTACAAGGAATTTACACATGTTCAGGTGCGTCTAGGAGATATCACTTTGTTTCATCTGAGTAATAGGACTATTTTCATAACTAGTTGATTATTTTGACCTTGATTTTTTTAAATGTTATTAAAATTATGCAATTTTGTTTAAAGTTTGGAAGTGATATCATTACTATCTCATTTTTATATACTTGACCCTATGATGTTCTTTGTGTATATAAATACAGACTCTTAGATTGTTTTATTAATATGATATTTAAAAGATTATTCTCTCTTTGGCTTCCAGGGAAATGTAAAGGGGTTTGCTGGTTTTGGTTCACCCCAGTCTCTATCTATGTTCAGTGGGTATTCTTTTATTTGAATACCTATGACTTTTGAAAGAAATATAGTTAGCATAATCGAAGCTATGACGATGAGGAATGCGAACACGTAGAAAGTTTCCTGGAATTAATAATGTAAAAGTAACATAATAATTCTAAAATATTTAGAGAGCGTTAGAAAACCTCATTGATAATAGAAGTTTTGGAAATATATGGATAAATTATTCTAGCATATGCTTTTAGCCCTTAGTCATAGACCATTAATTTGGTTCCTTAGTCTCATAAAATTAGGTATTATTAGTAATAATTAAGTGATAGAAAACGAGCCTCATCAAAAATTTCATTGAAAGTAGGTATAGCCTGGTTTAGTTGGTAAATTACTTCGAGCGCCCAAGCTTTCTTTCCGGATTGTCGCTGACCTTGGTAGTAGTAATCACCCCACTGATGATTTTTATCTTTGTCCATATCATATATCTGTAAAATCGAAAACCTTAGCATTAATTGTAGCAGCACTTTCAGTAGTTCACTATATTTAATGCTCAATTAAAATTGTAGTACGGTGAATAAGTATACTTAGGATTATAGGTACAGCTGTATCACAATATTTGAATAGTATTTAACTGACAATAAATTACATTACATATTTGTTCCTTGACAATGGAAATATATTTGTTTGAAATAATGGTAATTTAGCAGATATTGATCTGTGAACTACAAGGATATGCATCGCAAAATGGAGCTAACTGTAATTTTCTGATTTTACCTTAATTAGGAATGAGTTATAGAATCTGAAATCGTTAAATTAAGTTACATCAGATACAACTAAATTTCTTAGTTATACAAACTAGTTTCGTGGTAGTCCAGATACGTCATGTAATTGTTGGGCTCTACATAGTCGCTTCCACGGGGGATAAATTTGCCAATCGATAACTTCATACTGACGCGGCTAATTCGCGGGCCATAGTATAGTTCTTCGTTTTAAACGGACCGAGGTTTTTTGCCCAGAAAATCAGTAGGAATTCTGAGGTTGCAACTGCTATTTGATTTATAGAAGTTTTCTGATGCTATTTTTATAACCCTTTCAATAGTATTGAGAAAATGTGGCTAATTATAAAAGGATTCACATTAAAGAAACTGGTTTTATCATTATATTAGGTATTTAACATTTTACTAGTATACGTTAAAAATTTGTTTCTATAAGTATGGAAGAAAACTAATTGTTTAGGTTCAAGCAGGTAGCTACTTACTTTCACACAATGATGTGATTGTAGAATCTCCTACTGGATCCGGAAAAACTCTTGGTTTCCTATTACCGACACTAACTATAATGAAAAAAAAAGGAAGTGTAAGTATTTATTTTTAGACTTAGATATTGCAAGAAAAATATTACACAAAAAGTTTTTGTTATTAATTTTTGAAATAATAATCAATTTAATAGTTCTTATTAATTTGGTACTTAGTTCTCGAAAGATGAGTGTGGTTCATTGATTCTCTCACCGTCCCGTGAACTGGCAAAGCAGATCGCCAAAGTAAGTTTGTGTATTAGTGGTCATACTAATTAATTAATGTCACTATTCCAGGTCGCTACTCCGTATGCAGAGAAACTGGGTTACACTGTAGCTGTAACAGTAGGTGGAACAAAAGTAGAAAAGGATATCAGAACGTTGGAGAATATAGGGTGATAGTTTGCTGTTATAGAATAACATAATTTGTGATTTCCTTATAACTATGTTTTAGAGGAAACATTCTTATTGCTACGCCTGGGCGCCTCTATCAGTTACTCAAATTAGATAAAGATAATAGATTACGACGTGCTCTGAAGACGGTTGAGGTTCTCATTATTGACGAGGCCGATAGATTTAATGAGAGCCAGTTCGAAGTCCAGTAAGAAATATTCACTGAAATTGTCGATTTTTAATAACGATTAGTAGGAATTAAAAGGGTTTATCTACCAACTCGTGTGATTACCTTCAAATTTACGATATAAAATTTGTTGTCAGTTAATTTTCCGAGGTAATAAGGATCCATTTACTACAATTTCATGTATTTTATCTGACTAATTTTTCAGTCTAAAGGAAATTCTAGCAGTTATTCCAAAACAACGCCGTACTGGACTTTTTTCTGCTACACAAGCCAAAGAGCGCGAGGATCTAGTTGCATTTGGATTACGCAATTCTAAAACAATAAAGTTGAAAGAGGCATCTAATGTCGTTAGTCCTATGGCACTGAATAATTACTATACAGTTAGTTCTTATAATGCATTAGCAATTATAATCCATCTTCATGTTATCTTATTGTTTTTTAAGTATTAAAAGTTTCCAGGTTTGTGAGGCAGCTGAGAAACTTATTTGTATCGTCGAATTTATAAGAAGTAAGGCAGATAAAAAAGCGCTTGTTTTCTTCCCATCCTGTGGTGGAGTGAAATACTTTTACATGGTTTGTTTTACATTAGTTTTGATATAATTATTCTTATTTATTAGTGATTATAAGATTTGCCATACAATTATATGTGCGTTTTGCTTTAATACTTTCTTTTTAGATAAATCATAAGTTTCAGATTTTGAAAAGAGTATTAACAAAACGGTCATTATTTGCTGTACATGGGCATAGTTCTCAGAAAGAGAGATCTAATCAGGTAATACAACTGTTTTTATGCTAAAGTATTATTATTACATAATAGTGTTTAAATCATTTAATATAGTTTCAAAACATTGCCAATTACGCTATCTAATGGAGATTTATTCTAGATTGATGGGTTCTCTAAAAGTCAGAATGGTGTTATGCTGTCTACAGATATTATGTCACGTGGAATCGATATCGAGGACATCGATTGGGTTATTCAGTTTGAAATTCCAAAATTATCTAGGTGGGGATCATAGCCATATGTATTTGACTCCTTTTTATTCTTTAGGATTTAGAACATCTGTGTAGTTTAGTTGGTTCGTTCATCGCGCAGGCCGCACAGCTCGATGCGGTCGTGAAGGAAATGCTCTTATTGTGCTTACACCTCAGCAAATAGCTTATGTTGGATTTGTGAGCAAGCATGAAATGGTCCGTCTAGTAATTTTATAAATAACACTGTCTGTCAATAATTTGAAAATGCATTTTGATTAGAATTGTTATTTTTATGTAGCTCAACATTCATTTAGATCGAGTTGAAACATATTACCATACCAACAAGCAGTGCTACTAAAGCTGAGCAATTGAGGAGTAAAACTATGAAAATTGCATGCAGCGATAGGTTCTATACTTAATTTCTATTAATATAATCTTCCAATTCCATATTTATTATCTTTTCACAAAAAATCACTTGAAAAATGCATATTATAGAAAATTTATGAATTTATTAAATATATGATAAGTAGTATAAATATCATTAAAGAGAAATCCTTGAAGCTGGCACGAGAGCGTTTGTCAGCCATATTGAATCGTATGTGAAACACGACTGTAATGTAGTATGTGGTTTAAAAGGTAAATGAATTTCTTTTGGACAGTTTGAAAAACTTTCTAGTTTCTATGGCTTTTATATTTGTTGTTTATTATTACCACTTTAGATCTGGATATTACTGGTATCGCCCATGCCTATGGTTTATTACGCCTCCCAAAAATGCGTGAATTGAAGGATAGATCTGATCTGGGCCAGTTTAAACGTAGCGATATTGATACGTCAACTATTAAATATGCAAATCCGGTTCTAGAAGGAAGCAGACTTGAAGTAGGCTTTATAATTTGCAACTAATAATATCCGCTTCAGTCTTATTTTAGTCTTGAAAATTTTAACATATCCTACTTTATAGTTGATTGAGTATTTAAGGTTATGGCTCAAAAACATCAAATGAAGTTAAAAGTATTGAAAGATAAGGCTGCTGAAAAGGCAAAGAAAGAGAAGAAATCTATCAAAGGGAAGGCCAAGAATGCCAGGGATACGTTCGACATAGAGGTTGAAACATAAATTAAATAGCTATTTTCAGTTCAAATGTTTTTGAGAACATAATTAATTAGTCCAGATTATAACGTGTACTATTGAGAGTACAAGTTTATATTTAACCCTAGATTTTTATACTATTTATAATTAATCTAAATTTTCAGAGCCGGAAACGGAAACTAGGAAAAATAGAGAAAGAAGAAAAAGACGACTTTGGTAACGACGTGAGATTGTTAAAGAAAATCAAAAAAGGTCGTCTTAGTCAGAAGGAGATCAGAGACGTTACGTCTTAGAATGCTATGTTTACACTAAATTTATATATTTTGTATTAATTAGATTTAAGATTTTTATGGTGAAGTGCATCTACACTGATCTTTCTGTTACGTTACTTCATTTTTTGATACTAAGTATTTAATTGCACTTGTTGTTCTTGTTAATTTTACGTCATTATAAACCGTGAGCATTTTTATAGCCATTATGTGCAAATGTTTCATTCATTGATATTGTACCAACCAAGAATGTAAAGTCGATATGGCTGTCTCTTTCCATTGATTAAGCAAAAACTAAAATTCCTATTGAACAAACAAACAAAGCAAGCGCCTCATTTTGGAATAAACACGTAAATATTTGTGCATAAATAATCTCCTATTTCAAGGAAATTCTGTTCCTGGGTAATCCATTCTTTTCTCTGCATGGTTAATTGTAAGTTTGCGTCCTATATAGTCTCTAGTGTGAAACTATTTGATTGGAACAGACAAATTCGGGTATTCACGAAACTGGAATAATGACGCTATGAAATTACTAATGAAGAGTAGGTTCTTCTATTTCGTTTGGCATGCTGACTTCACATTATGTCCGTTAAGAGGATTGGGAGTACGAACAAAGGTATATAAGAACATGAAGACTTGAGGAGTTGGTGTTATAAATCGATGGTGTCGTGCTGACCATATAAAATATAGAATTGATTTTATAACTCACCAGATAACGAATTTATTATATATGTATCGTAATTCTTTGAAAAATGTTGGATATCTATATAGTACTTATTTATTTACTATGCCTGTCTTTCGATAAATTTTTGCAATAGTTTATTAATTTTTTGGTCTGAAATGTCTTTTTTTCACGTCTTGTTTTGTATTTGTCTGATCTATTGCTTTGAACGAATAAAAATATGGTTCTTCCCCAAATACTATACTGGCCAGCAGTAAATCACTTTCATTAGAGCCTGTTCTTTTCTATGCATTTTTAAGAATAATCCTAATTTTGTAATTTCGTAGTAATCTATATACATGAAAAGAACAAAGTTATGTTTTGTCCTTAATTTCGATATTAAAGGAGGATGCTAAATAAATGTCCAATATAGCGTCATTTAGTGTATGCATATGGCTCTTAATCAACGGGAGATGGACCTATCGATAAGCAGAGTGATTGTAAAAAAACTCGGCATTGGGTTATTTTGCCGATTTATGTGATTACTCAGTTATATGTTTTTGTGATGTCTAGAGTCTCAAAATCTTGGGGTGTGTTAACCATACAATTTTTCCTATCTAAAATACCTCTTTTATTTTTCTTACAAATGTACATTTCACTACAAGAAATACATGTCAGAGAAGATATGCGATTAGACTTTGGTCCAAGGGAGCGAACGATGTTTTCACTGGCACATACTTCCAAAGATTCCAAATAGCCTTTTCTCGCACCACATCTTTTTAGCATTTTGAAGTGTTTTCCACCACCACGCCAGTCTAGTGATAAGCCGATGGAGGCTTTCTTGATGGCTTTTGGACTCATTACAGATATTTACGTAGCTCCCACTTAATAGGATCTTCATGAGTATTCGGATCATAATTAGAATTGCGGTTCTAGAACTACCAATGCTGTGGACGGTTTCCACACACGAATCAAGGCCGCATTCCCTAGTAAGTCTTTTTCATTCCAGCCACTACTTTTTATCATTATTAAGCTTACTGCAAACTCTCCAGACGAATAAGCTCTATCTAATAAACATGCTAATGTACTGTTGTGGTGAGATTATCATCGAAAGAAATTTGACGATATCCGTTTCCAGTGGCACGATGACAACAGTATATTCGTCTAGACGAACAATGACATCGGCAAGAAGTTCACAGCGACATGAGGAACTTCCTGCAGTTCCTATTTCAATTTAATGGGAATTTGCCTACTGCAAAAGGCATCGTTATTCCTGGAACTCATAGTACATCGAATGGCCTAACACAATTATCTAGCTGTTTTGTTGTGATATTTTTGTTTTTGGTTGTTGTATTTTAATTACTCAAACGGGTTGCATTGTATTTACGGATATTTAGTAAATTTATTTCTGGAACAAATTTGCCGTTGTTTCTTTCTCTTATATTAGACAACCCAGCAAAATCACGGTACTACATATTTAGAATATTAAAGGATTATATCTTTGTCTCCTACACTTTTGTCTGCGCTTTAGGGTGGCATCTTGCCAATTAAGGAGGCGGTGCTTCAATTGGCCGAGTTCTCTGAGTACCGTAATCTGGCGCTGGTAGTTTGAAATGCCCATTGTAATAAGCATTACTGGTTAGATCATCGTTTTACAGGAACAATGTCTGGTGTTATTTTTGATGATATGTTTTTGGTAAAAAATGTTGATCCGGACGGAAAGAAATTCGACCGTTGTTCAAGGCTTTTCTGTGATTCGGAATCATTTAGGTAAAATATCGGAACTCATGTAATTATATGCTGGTATGATTTTGCAAATAGATTGATAAATTTTTAATACATGAATATTTTGATTTTTTTCGAATATGAATATAATATTTAGCATGGAATTGATTCTTGATGTGAACACTCAAGTTTATCCAGTTAAACTAAATGACAAATTTCGGCTCATGATTGCAACTACGTTGAGAGATGATGGCCTTCCTGATGAAGGGGAGTTTGACACACAGGTGTATTGTATTTACTTATTTTTTTGATATTATTATACATTACTTTATTCATGAATTTCGTGTTTTTTTTTTCCAGAAAATTCATTGTAAATTGTAGCGAGATTCTAGATGAACTACCCTCGCATGAATCAGTTTGAATACGTCATGTATGGCAAGGTATATCGCATCGAAGGTGATGAAGCGGGTGGAGAAGCTAGTCGACTTGCAGCTTACGCTTCATTTGGTGGATTGCTGATGCGATTAAAAGGAGAAGTAAGATTCTTCATTTTTATAAAAGCATATGAATGTATTGCTGCTTAAGTTCTATATCGTATCTTAAGATGCCAGTACATATATATATCTTCATTTATTAGTGGTATTTATAAACTAATAAAATATAATTTTAGTCTTTCAACTTACACGGGTTTGAACTAGACTCCAACATTTACTTATTAATGAAGAAAGTTGAATTCTAACAATGTTAATGTTGTTAGTCATTACGAATTTTCTACATCTGCTTATCAGTTATATTTGTTGGCCTGAGTGTGTTAAATGTGTTGTTATTTGTTAATTTATGATTTATGTTCGTATTTTTTTGAATTTTCTCTTCGGTTTTTCGTTTATGTAACATAAATATTCTCACATTTTGCTTATAAACAATATTTACTGTATTTTCTTGTACTATGAATTATGGTCTACAATTGTTTAATTTAAAAAAATTATGACTGCAGTCAATATCGACAGCTGAAATATTGTATTTTCTTAATTTTTTTTCGGAATTATGCCAACATTTATAACGCTATTATCTCAGTTGTGGATTTATAATGGCTGAAGGTACGAAGAATCAGCAGCATGCTAATTTTACTGATATTTCGCAGGATAGAGAACTTCTTCGTTACGAAGAGGAGTGTGGAGCGGATGTTAGTTTGTAATTTATTATTTGTACTACTCGTTTTTAAATTCAGCTAATCTATGCGTTACGATTTATAGGCTGTTAATGCAGCTCGTCTGTTCCGTCTCGTTGATTTCATGGAAACAGGTGAATTAAATGAGGAATTATTAGAAGCCTGCCCAGAACTAGCTTCAATGCAAGTTAGAATCGAAAAATTAAAATATCGGAAAGGTATCTTGGAAAAAGTGAGAAATATTATATATTGTTAAATTTTAAATGATTAAGGATTATTGTTTGAGTGTGTCATACTAACTGCCTATAAATTTGAATTATTGATTGCTTGTAAAATACTTCACACCTTAAACTAATAAGTTCTATTCAGAGTCTAACTAATCAGCTAGTACTTAATAAAGCAAATGGAGCTAAAAATGCCGGAGTAGATAACAACAATGCAGATTATGGTATGGTCAAGAAGACAAGAACAGAAGTGAAAGAGAAAACGTATGTTTGAAATAATGTTTGGTTTTTTCTTATAGTAATCATCATGACAAAATTTGTGAACAACTACATCAATATAATTCTATTGTATTCATATTCAGGTAATCTTACAATGAGTTTATTGTTGATGCGTATACAATTTTTCTACGCTATTTGATGTTTTACAAAACTAGTTATATCTCTACATAGTTTTTATGAAAAAGCACTTGTAGAGGTTGTACTTACCACAAATACACGAAGAAGGTTGACTACATCACTGTTAATGATTATGGAAGTAGTATTATGGGACGGTTGAATGATTTATTCAAGAAATCTATTCATGATGTGGGTTTCTACTGTTAGAAAAAATATTAGTTGATAAAATAAAATACTGGCAAGTGGAAGAATATAAGTATCACTAGCTTTCTAGGCTTTTCCAACCGTCGATGTAGCTGTCATGTTGACAGAAGCTACAAATGCAAAATTTGGAGATTATCAATGTAATTCAGCAATGGCTATTTCATCTGTTAGTTTTAGGAGTTTGATGTTTAGATATTAATAATTACTACACTTCACAACTTCTACGTAATGTATGAATAACATTTACTAGTAAAACTTTGCGAAGTTAGCTTTTTTATGTTACATTATTTTCAGAAATTAAAGGCTTCTGGCGTGAATAAACGGCCATATGAAGTTGCCAAAGAAATTAGTTCTAAATTGTCTCCAAATGATTTAATTGAAAAGGTAATTGTCTTGCATATAAATATATTTGTGCTCAATATTTTGTGGTTTCAAGTTCAATATCTTAAAATGGTTAATTTATAGACGGATGTTGTCCCCGCAGGGTTCATTAATGTTTTTCTCAATAGAAGTTTCATTGAGAAGCAAATTGCAGTAATAGCTGCCAAGGTTTTTCTATTAATTACTTCGTGATTTGTAGTCTTTAAACTTTCAAATTAGGGACTAGTATAATTTCTATATTTTGTTTGGAACCATTTAGGGAATCTATCTTCCTAAAGTGGAGTCAAAAAAAGTACTCGTAGACTTCTCCTCACCTAACATTGCTAAAGAAATGCATGTTGGGCACCTTCGATCAACAATCATTGGTGATTCCATTTGTCGCCTACTGGAATGTATGGGATTCAATGTGAGTCACAGTTATTGATGTTCTTACTGTTTACAAAGTCACTTTACCTTATTCGTTGTATTCATTACATTCTTTAAAAGTGCCTCTTGACTGTTTTTTATTGAGGTTCTGCGTATAAATCATATCGGAGATTGGGGCACTCAGTTCGGTATGTTAATTGCTCATCTTTATGATGAATATCCCAACTTTCTTTCCCAACCACCTCCTATTTGTGATCTTCAGGCATTTTATAAGGTATGTATCTCCTATATATAAATTTAGTTTATTATCGAATATTTACAAACTGGTCGAAAAATACAGGAGTCGAAAAAGCGTTTCGATACTGATGCTGATTTCAAAAGACGAGCATATGATTGTGTGGTAAAGCTACAAAGCTACGAGCCTGAATTTGTTAAGGCATGGACAATGATATGTGATATCTCTAAAAAATGTATGTTCCTCAAATCATTCTTGTATATCCCGTCCTTAAATTATCATAGAACTATAATTACTTTTAGATAATCGGGGAGTTTATGATCGATTGGATATTACCATAAACGATAAAGGCGAATCTTTCTATCAGGATAAGATGATTCAAATGGTGGAAACACTAAAACAATCCCGTCTGTAGTTTTACTTTTGAAAGCTGGTAGGGTTTTAAGAGTAGAATATTCAGTTACAGTTTTTAGATCCCGATCTTCTCCGTGAGGAGGATGGTAGGTTAGTATTCTTCCCATCTGGATGTGATGTTCCGCTTACAGTGGTAAAAAGTGACGGAGGTAATTATTTTATTTTAATAATTGTTTCTACCCGACTTTTATAAGCATGTTTAAATGAATATATACTTGCCAGGATATACTTACGATACTTCTGATATGGCTGCTTTGAAATACCGTTTATTTGAAGATAAATGTGACTGGATTATATACGTTGTAGATGCAGGACAAAGCTTACACTTGGAGGTAATGCTTGGAGATACGTCTTATTTGCTATTAATTACAAGCTACAAAATTCGTTGTTTACCAAATACCTCTTTTTCATTCTAACGAGTTATTGTTGAATATCCTGCTAATACTTTACCAAAATTCAGTTGGGAGGCAGGTTATATATATACCAGCTTTTTATTTTATTTTAACTGATTTAGGCAGACAGGTTTTAATATATTTACATTTATATTAGTTTCAGTTCTAAATAAGATAGCTGAATTATTTATTAAGAAGATTTTATTCATAGTTTAAATTGTAGACCGTGTTCGCTGCAGCTCGCGATCTGGGATGGTATGATGAATCAGAAAAACGTATTGAACATGTAGCTTTTGGACTAGTTCTTGGAGAGGACAAGTAAGCTGGTGTAGTGATAGTTATTAATTCTAGCTAAATTACAGTACCAACCACTATATAAATGTTCTATTATCCCAATATTGTTATTAATAATTCCAGAATACTATTACCTTATCGTTCTTTTTTCTCAAATGAGTAATCTATATATGGTGTTGGAATCTTAAATATATTGAGTTTTGACTTTTAAGGAAGAAGTTTAAGACTCGTTCTGGTGAAACTGTTCGACTTCTAGACTTACTTGATGAAGGAACAAAAAGAGCAAGTGAAAAACTACAAGAAAAGGGAAGACATGAGGTTCAGCGTCTTACATATGCTAAAAAAATTTTTTGACTGCTTTCGAATGATAAATGCCTAGGTTATGTCGAAGGCTGAGTTGGTTGCTGCACGTGATGCTGTGGCTTATGGTTGCATAAAGTATGCTGATTTATCACACACACGAACACAAGACTATGTATTCTCTTTTGATCGTATGCTGGATGACAGAGGGAACACAGCCGTATATTTGTTATATGCCTATGCACGAATCAGGTTCAATTTTATTCTTAAAATCTAAATTGATTGCATTTTTATGGAATATATAGATTAAAGAAGATTTTTTAATGAAGCTTATGTTCTTTCTTACATTACTTCATATAGAATATACTATTAATTTTATTTATATTAGGTCCATAATTCGAACAACAGGGGTATCATCGGAATCACTAAACGAATTTATCGCTGTATTACCAAGTGTCCCTTTATTGCATCCTGCTGAACTAAAGTTAGCTAAACAAATTCTTAAACTCTCGGATTGCGTGTTGCAGGTTCTAGACTCCCTAATGCTACACCAGGTTATGTTATCTTTAAACTTTCTGCAGTTATTTGATTTGCTTTCTATAATTATATGTAGACATCTTATATTTTAATGCTTTTACTTTTAGCTATGTGACTATTTATATCAACTATCCACAATTTTCCATGATTTCTACAGTGCGTGTTATGTGATTGAAAAGAAGAATGGTTTGTGGAATATTTATATTCGACTTTCCCGTTGTACAATACTAATTAACAGTTATTGACTTATAAACTTACAGACGAAACCACTATTCATTTTCATCGCTTAGTTCTGTGTGAGGTGACGGCCAATGTGATGAGTACGTGCTTTAAAATTCTAGGGATCACAGAAGTTGCTAAAATGTAGATGGAATCTACCATAATTTTTATTTCCATGTGGGGAGTAATATTAAATGTTTTGACGAGATTCAAATTGTTTAATATTGTTAGAAATTGCTATTGACGTTACTTATTTATATGAAAACGAACTGGTTAACTTCATTGTTTGGTAGAAATGAATAGCAGTCTGAACGCGTTTATGTTTCAAAACATTTTATTATAACAATTTGTACTAATTTGGTAAGTAATAAACGTTAAATTCTATTTCTTTGTTTGGATAGAATTATCTGATTTGTTTTTGTTAATTATTTAGGATTGTTATGTTGTTCTATTTAAAATAGTAAACATTGTTTTACCACCATAGAGCTTTCGTTAATGGTTATAGAGTTTTTCCTCATTAAGGCTATTTATTGGTATTACTTGTGCCATTACGCGTATCTATGATTTTCGAAAAGTTGCGTGTGCATTGATTAGTCGTGTGAGAGACTAGACGTCACTCCATACATTGTTTCGCAGATGTCGGATAATATACATAAGTATCTTTGTCTTCTGGCTTCATTTAAGCCGTTTAGTGGAATTCTACCCATTTAATTATTACTGTTTAGTAAAATGACAATAATGACAAGCAAATTAAAGGGTATGGAGCCCTGCTAGCTCAGCAGAACGTTTTAAAAGTTAGCGACGCAGAGAGTATAGGTGTTAGAGATTTAGAAATACCAATTCACAGCGTACTGCAACAATTTTGAGTGAATTACACAAATATAAGAATACCGTTCTTATCATATGGTGACGTGGTGATTAAGTAATTAGCTAGACACCAATTCTGATGATATTTAAACATCAATAAAAATATAATTGTAAATAAAAAAGTAATAGATTAGTTCTTCAATAATACGTATATTTAACATGCGAACTTTAAAAAAAATTGTCTATTCTTGAAATTGCTATAATAGTCTAGTGATGTTCCACTTAGGGCTCTTATGAAAAAGTCTGTATCTGTTATGTGACACATTATTTCTGGGTGTTTCTATTTCTTAAAGTTTAGGTATTTAGTTTTTGATATGTCGTAACTTAAAATATTCTTGAGTTGTTTCGATGTTATCGATATTACTGCTAATTATATTTTTAGGCTTTGCAAGATGGGTAAAAAGAGTGCTATCAAAAAATCAGTTCGTGGGGACCTGATATCAGTTCCAGGGCCATTGGAGCAGCAAATAGAGGGAAGCAAAATTGTTAGCGGTCGATCACACACACGTGAAAAGACAAAAAGACGTCACGATGAGAACGAAGAGGTACATCATATTAAATAAAATACATGATTTCTAAGTATCTATGTAAAAGAATGAAGTATAATGGTTTCATGTCCTTACTTTTCTTTAGTATATATCAACTTCGCTTTCTACTAAAATCTTGTCAGAAGCACGTAAACAATTGAGAGAAGAAGAAGAAGAAGAAGATTTAAATATGCAAATTGATCCTTCGAAGAGGTACGAATCAACTACCTATATTTCCTTGGATATATAATAGCAAATAATGATAGACTTCTTTTAATACTAAGGTTTACATTCCTGAATTTTTCATTGTATAAGTATTCAGAATGCGCCATGTAAGCCTTGGAACAGCTGAAACGAACTCAGATGAAGAAGAGATCTCTGATAATGAGGATTATGATGAGAGAATTATTGTATGCTTAGTTAGACTAATATATGATCAACTATAGTTTACTGCTAGTTATTACATATTCATTTATCTCTGGATTTTAGACTTCTCTACATATAATTATATATTCTAAGTCAATTTGATTACCTATTAGGAACTCGATCCCAAAGATGAAGCCGAATTAGAGAGGTTTATGGTGAAAAAAGAAGGCGTTACTCGCACTCTCTACGATATTATTCGAACAAAAATCGAGGCAAAAAAGAATGATGCTGAGCTGGTCTTAAGTACAGTGGATCCAAATGAGTTCAATGTATATTTATTTACACTTGTAAAATTGACGTTATATTTTATCATTCTCTGAGGATTTTTTCGGATAATTTAAAAAAATAAGTTATACTCATTATTATTATTTATTATATTAAATTAGAGCTAAATAAACTTCAGATGCGCGAACTTGATTCGGAAATAGTCGAAATGTACCAGGAAGTGGGAACATTGCTTGCGAAATATCGAAGTGGAAAAATCCCGAAGGCTTTCAAAATTATTCCTAAAATGGTTAATTGGGAGCAAATCCTCTAGTACGTCCAAGTTAAAATTATTTTTGTAGAAAAGTTAGAATAAAACCATAATTATTTTTACCAACTACGTTGAATCATTATGAAGAATTATTTTTAAAGCTTAACTGATCCTGATCGGTGGACTGCAGCAGCCATGTACCAAGCTACTAGGATTTTCGCTTCTAACTTAAACCCAAGAATGTGCCAAAGGTTTGCATTCGTTATAATGTTATTATAAATAATCTTGTGGATGTGTTTTTCCTCTTTACGTCTATATTTTTATAAGATTTATTTTTTTATATCCAGTTTTTAACCTTATAAGTATATCGTCATAATGTAAAGGATTTTTAAATATTTGCAATGTCTAGATTTTACAATTTGGTCCTCCTGCCTCGTCTAAGGGATGATATTGACGAATACAAGAAACTTAATTTTCACTTGTATCAAGCTTTGTGCAAAGCTATGTACAAACCTGCAGCATTTTTCAAGGGCATCATTTTACCATTATGTGAGGTGTGTATGTGGCAGGATGTTTTAAGTCGAAACACTTATGTGTAATTATAGGTTATTTATAATTATAAATAAAATTTTTATCTTTATGTAGCCATCTACAAGCTGATACTTTATAATGTATGTGCTTATAGTCTGGGACATGCACTCTTCGAGAAGCAACTATATTTAGTTCTGTGCTCTCAAAGGTTTCGATTCCAATGTTCCATGCTGCTGCTGCTATGCTAAAGGTAATCGTATCTAAAAAATAATATTTTATTGATATCTTTAGTTCCTTGATCTAATTTTAATATAGATCGCTGAAATGGAATACACAGGGGCTAACTCTGTATTTCTACGTGCTTTGATTGATAAGAAGTATGCACTACCATATAAAGCAATTGATGCGGTTGTTTCTCACTTTTTGCGGTACGTAACTATAGATATAATTTTTTTAACATACTGAATGCATGTTCTGAGCATATTTTAGATTCAAAAATGATGGGCGTGATATGCCTGTTCTGTGGCATCAGTGTCTTCTAGCGCTATGCCAACGTTACAAAAACGACATCAGTGCAGAGCAGAAGAATGGAATCATGGATCTGATTAGGGTTAGTCCATAGTTTCATTTTTCCTTTTCTAATTATTTTCTGATTTAAAGGAAACAAATTTGAATTGTTTAGTTCCAAGGTCACTACTTAATTTCTCCTGAGGTTCGTAGGGAATTGGAATCTAAGGAAACAGAAGATGGACATCTTATAACTACGGTGGAAGTAGTAAGAAAAACGAAAGACAGCATGGAGTTTTGAGACAAGTATCATAACTTTTTAAACAATTAATTCTTTTTAAATGTTATTTCTATTCTATATATATATCATGGTTTCATCTTACCCCTTATGATAGATTAGATGGAAACATTTTTTAATGATGCACTATTAGTAAGTACTTCCATTTTATTACTTACGCTAATATAGATGATCAGCTTTTGTTGAACTTTTTCATTTTTTTCTACAAATTGTTGATTTAGCTCCCACTGTTGAGCTATGATGATTTTCGTTTTTGTCTCAATGAATTTAGTAGTTTATGCCTATTTGTTGTTGTTGCTCAAGTTAGCACCTTATGCATATATTTAAGTATTCAAATAGCGTTTCTTCTGAAAGTGTTTTTCGCGCAACTATTATAGATGTTATCAACCTTTCGATTTTCTCCTAACCGTTTATCGTTGTGTGCAAGATCTACAATCGTTGCTGCTTCATCTGATCTACAAAGGAGAGCTGCGGGTGGAAATGCAGTTAATAAATACGCTGGATTTAGAATTCCAAGTTCAGTTGATTTAGTGAAAGCAGCACCCGCTTCTCTTCGACCATATCTACAAATAATGAGGGTGGATAAACCTATTGGTAATTGGGACCCTATAGCTGTTAACTCTTTATGTTTATATTGTAAAGATTGCTACTTTTTGGACGACGTTATTACCTGTTTAATAAATAATATTTTATTTAGGAAGTTGGTTACTATTTTGGCCATGTACGTGGTCTATTGCACTTGCAACACCGCCTGGCCAACTTCCGTCATTATATTATTTCACACTTTTTGGTGCAGGAGCATTCTTAATGAGAAGTGCTGGTTGTGTTATTAATGATCTTTGGGATAAAGATTTTGATAGGAAGGTTAATGTGTTTTTTAATATCTAGTATAATTATATAAAACTTTATAAAAATCCAATTACCCTTTAAAGTAAATATTGTTAATTCTACGTTTTTTTAAAGGTAGAACGAACTAAGATGCGTCCTTTGGCGTGTGGATCAATGTCACAAATAGAAGCTGTCTGCCTTTTGACTGGTTTACTGACTACATCACTTGGAATACTTTTACAATTAAATTGGTTCAGGTTAATCACTTTGTATTTATGAGTGTTATGAGACTAATACTAATTGTTCAGTGAAAATAATTGACTAACTGTATAATTAAATAATTTAAAAGTAAACCTACAGAAATTTGGATTAACATTTTTCACTATATCTAATTTATAGTTTTAGTTTGAGTAGAAAAAGATATTGGGAGTATGTTTGTGCAAAATCATACAGCATGCCACTAAGCTAGAATATAATGCTTGCGACCATACTAAGACATTAATTATTTTGATTACTATATATATATAAACTTACTAAAATGTTTTTAAAGGTTTTAGTATTGCTATTGGGGCTTCCTCAATGTTGCTCGTCATTGGATATCCATTGGCTAAAAGATACACCTATTGGCCACAATTTGTGCTAGGTTAGTAAAATAGAACTGAGTTTGGTACAGAATTGCAACACCTCGTTAACTGAAATGTGAGCAGTTTATGATGAAAAATACTTATCACTAACAGTTAATGACGAACAATAATACCATATAAAATTTTGAATCTTAATTTCGTATTCTACTAACTTCTACGAGAACACAGGACTATAACATTTCGGTTAAAGGTAAGATTTTTCTTCATTTCTTGGAATATAATTGACTTAAACCACATGCTTATATTGATGTTATTGGTAAACTGACGTCAACTATTTTACGTCATTACAGGAAGTACCCTCAACTGGGGTGTATTAATAGCATGGGCTGAGATGTTACCCATGGATCAATTTCAATCAGTAATACCGCTCTACCTTTCTACTGTATTGTACACAGTTATATACGACACTATTTATAGTCACCAGGTTATCATTCCTCTCTTTACTCGTTTTTTATTTAACCGGATAAATGCTCACACATCTTGCTCTGGTTAAATGTTTCGAATTACACTGTTATGTATGCTGTAAGTTCTATTATTGTCGTGCTTCATAGAAGTTGACGAGGTGTTGTTATCTTATTTTATTTCTACTTTGTTAGCATGCATAGTAAAAAAGGCTGTGATGACGTCAAAAGTATTGTCCATATTGTTCAAAGAGACCAAATTTTGCTGCAGGCCTTACATTCAACTGGGGTGCTCTGCTAGGGTGGGCGGCCGTTCAGGGTGAACTCAGTATGGCTCCATTTGCCCTGTATTTGGCTGCTCTTCAATGGACTCTAGTGTACGACACCGTTTATGCGCATCAGGTTCAGACGCCCTTTGTTTTACATAATTACCATTCCAAATTACTTAGAATGTTATGAATACCTGTTCCATGCTGTTGGTAGCTTACTTAAGATATTCTGTATATAAATGAAGATCCCAGCATGTTCTTCTTACAGTTGACCATCGCAGGTTGCACCATGCATGGTAGTGTGAGCGTTTCTCCATATGCTGATAGTTATAATTACACATAATGCAGGCTGAGCAGTTCAAACGTGTAAAATTTCAGGACAAAGCAGATGACGTTATAATAGGAGTGAAATCTACTGCTCTTAAATTTGGTGAGAATACAAAGTACTGGCTGAGTGGATTTGGAGCAACAACTGTTGTTGGACTTGCTATTGCTGGACATCTTGCTGGTCAAACATGGCCTTACTACGCAGCACTTGCAGGTTATTAGAGATTATTTTGTTCTTCTATACAGCTTAAAAACCAAATCTGATATAGGGACAACAGTACAATTAGCATGGCAGATAGGGACAGTTAACATTCATGATGGATCAGATTGCTGGAATAAGTTCAAGTCAAATCAATGGATGGGAGCAATTCTACTTAGTGGGATCATTGCGGGTAATCTACTGAGGGTCGAGAAAAATGAGAAATCAGAGGAGAATAGGCAGAATACATGACAATAGTAACGTTTTATGTGAATAGAGATAAATAATATATATTATATCCTTAATCTTATTTTCCATGGACGAGATTTGAATTCGAAAATTAGAAAGAATTCAAATGTTGAAAATAATTTATATTTTGGTGATTAAATACATTGTCTCCGTCAAAGCAATTTCACAGTCACTGTCGAAATTGGAAAAATATGCATTCATATGATCAGGTTTTCAGTCTTACAGAGTCTAGCTACTAATCCAGATAACTGTACAAGTGATGATAGACCTTCTATTACTCGCATATGACATAAGCCAATCTCCTGGAATGCATGTAGTGCAAAATAGATCCTTCTAACGTCGATAATCAACTAAAGTATGTTTTTTCCGTAACTAAACCTAAATCTCAAAAATATCTAACCTTTATGTATACCATTTTCAAGTATTCTGGAATTGTAGCAGTTTTGGATACTCGAAATAGATTAGAGAGAATGTCTTCTGGTGAGTATCCCATTCTAAACCCAAGCATATTAGCAAATAGAACTTAGCGGTTTAATTAAATTAGTTACCTGTACAAATCGTGGATTATCATTGCTGATTCTCTAATTTTCCCCTTACTGCAGAAATTCAGCATGTCCAACATCAACTGTGGATGTGGTTCATCACATACCTAAGAATCCATATTGAATTTGTCGACATCGTTCAAATAGGGAAAAAAATTGTTTCAACCTACCTTAAGCACATTTTCAGAAGTAACAATTTCATAGCCCGAAACTGTACACTGTAGATTGTTCAAAGCCTGGAAGTTTTATGTTAATTAAATCTAATAATATGAGGAGTGAAGTATTTACCTGTCTCATGTCGCCTTGTGACGTAAAAAGAAGAGCATTCAAACCTTGAATATCGTAGCTTACCTATAATTCCCATAATTCAAATTCTTAAATATACGTTTGATTCTTAGACCGAACTCATTTTAAACAAATCCTCATCTACCAGTGATAGTGTAATATAATTATATTTAAATAAAGCGCTTATTTGAGTTACATTTTCTTTTTTGCAAACTTCTTCCAATCGAAATAACATTTGAGCATCAGTAAGTTTTTGATAGCGAATAACAGCACATCGTGACTGTATTGGTTCTGAAAAGTAAAAAATAATACTTTATTAGAGTGGTTCATTACATTCTGAGATAAATAATAAACCTATGATTTTGTCCGATTGATTACATGCTAGAGCAAATCGAGTGGTTTTACTAAAGAGTTCCATTGTTCGACGAAGCGCCTAAATTACAATGATAACGTAGAGAAAACAGAGTTCACTAGTGAAAGACAAACCTGTTGAGCACCTTCTGTCATAGAATCTGCCTCATCTAGAATGATGATCTTGTGGCGACCGGGAGGAAGCGTTACTTTAATTTGAGCAAAATTCTTTATCTTATTCCGAACAACATCGATCCCTCTAAAGTCAATACCTTGGTCTAAATGTTAAATTATTAATGTTACTAAGTAAAATCATGTAAAGTGACAAAAATGGTTTAAGATTAGTACCGATCGTCAGACGCGTTTAATTCAAGACATGCTTCCCTGATTTGTGATCCAAGCATCTCTTTGGCTAGTGCCCAAATAGACGTGGTTTTCCCGCAACCAGGAGGTCCCTGTTTTAAATATAATCTAAGTAGAGCATAAAATAAGTAAATAAACTTGACATTGAATAATGTTAATGACTACAAAGCCTTTACAGTTATTAATTTTTAAAAACTCACAGAAATAACTACATTGGGAACATTCCCATTTTTTGCGAAAGCCTCTAAGCGACGAATAGTAGTTTCATTGCCCACTATATCGCTCAGACGCTCAGGACGGTATTTCTCTACCCATGGAATAGTACCAGTGACAGGCATTCTTAATTTGAAATAGTTAGCTTACATGTTTTGCCAAACAAATATCTAGCTAATAATAGGGTCTCTAGGCCAACCATGCTTATTAAAACATTCCACCAATATAAACGTTAATTTTTTTCGAAAAAAAGAACCAAAGCCGAAGCTTCAACGTAAAAAATGAATTGAAAAAGAAACGAAGTCCTAGAAGAGAAATATAAAATAAGGTTTGTGGGGTTAATTAATTAAACTATAACAGGGATTGCCATACCGAAAATCAAAAAAGAACTATTAATAAATTTGGGAAGGAATTTAATAACAAAATATTTAATAAGTCTTGACACGGTCACAAGAGAGGTAATAGACGTTGAACAAAAAACGCGTAAGTCGGAATAACCAATGTCTGGAGGGAGTGGATATATGACGTAATTGCTGAAAAGTGCTTATAGATATGCTGTAAGGTCATGTCATCGGTATTTCTCCATTTTTTAAAACTTATTTTGGTATATAATATATGTCTATATGTTAAGGCGAATGTTTTTATTTATACAGATACTATAAGCTATGATGTTCGTCATATTTTCACCGATGGTTGTGGGCTTTATTTGAATAATAAGTCTAACTGAATTTGTATTTTCTATAGATTTAGTGGTTTTACTGTACTAATTTTGTTAAATATTATATTTTAATGAATTTTTGAACTTTTTCAATACGCTTTTATATTTGCTTTGTTAAGTATGTGTTAGAAACTAAGCTTCTAGGTTTATCTTAAAATTGGACTAAATGTAAAAATAAATATTTCGGAAGTTTTTAATTTTGACTAGTTAAACTTTGGTAAAAGCTAAGATTATAGAACTTACCATACTTATACTCTTCACTACTATCGTTTGATAATAATAATGCTGATATTAATGATAAATAAATATTGTAATTGGATTATTGATTAGATAATTTCTTTATAATAAGAATATTTTTACCGCTTTGTTTTGTAACGCTGATGTTTAATAATATATTATTTTAGCACCATGAGCTCATATACAGGTAATGCAATGAGCTCATATGCAAATAATACGACAGGTAGACGACGACAGATCACTCGAACAGATGCTGAAGAGAAAGCACTTGATAAAATATCCAGAGAGGTGATGTTCCTTCGCCATTAAACACAATAATTTAAGACATTGCAAATTATATGTTTATATACAATGTAAACTTGATAAACTTACCACTTGTAGCATTTAGAATTATGGTGGTGTTGACCGGCTTACTAAAATGACGTTTTCGCAGTGACTTTCCAGATAAGATAAGAAAAATTGTGGATTCATTATGACTAGTTGATGAAAAACTGTATTTATTTGCTTGTTTATTGGTAACTTTGGATATAGTCTCATCTTTACTTTAAAATAGTGAATGTTGGTTATCACTAAATTTTAGGCTGAAGCTCGTATGCGTGTAAAACGAGAAACTAGAGAACAAGCCAGACAGCACAGATATACATTGTTGGAGAAGAGGGTTGAGGTTGATTTTAATATTAACTACCACGTAGACAATCCTATTTGGTTACTCTTATATTACTATTCTAGGAGGATGCAGAGGTGTACCGTCAAGATGCTGCTGTGAGTTCGACATTTATTGATTTCTTTGTGTGAATTTCCACGTTTTCTTTGTCACATGTCATTTATTATTCTTAAAACCACATCTAACTATTTATTTAACTATGCATCCTGGATGTTTACTAACTCTTTGCCATGTTTGCAGTCTACATCTAATGGCGTATTTCACGAGAAAGAAAATGATACTAAATTGCAGGTTTGTTATTTTTGAAATGTAACATGCATGTAGAATAGCACGATGATTTTAAACGGTTAATGTCAATATTTTGAGTATATTAGTTTTCTGTTTAAGCTTGTGTTTTCTCACATTATAATTTTTTTCCGATTTTAGGATAAAGTCATGGAGCTGGAAGATCGTTTCCAACAAGCAATGTTTCTATACTCACAGCTGGACAATGAAAAATCTTCTTTATTATATCAGGTCTCAATTTAAAAAAAATTTCGTTGTGGATATTTTAGATACACTGTTATCTAATTTTATTTTTTTAGAATTTAATTTATGTTGCATTATGCAAAAATTTCAGGTTGATTTATTAAAGGACGATCTAGAGGAAAAAGAGGTCTTATTATCACATTCCAATCGGGAATGTCGTGACCTCACTAGTGTGGGTTTATTTTGCTTAAAATTGGCTTCTAATTTTTTTGCAAATATACTATAGTTTCATCAAAACACTGTATGATTATGAAATGTGTTATAGGAAGTTAAATTGTTAAAAAGGACAATTGAGGCAATGACGGCAACACAAAATAGTCTGAAAATAGAGATTATGCAAAGGGACCAGTTGATACAGGTAGATACACAATCCTTGAAATAGTAGTGATATTGTTTTACTGTTAGATAACTAGTTCTACTGGACTTAATTTAGTTTCATCTTTGTTCCTGAAATTTCAAAATAATGTTAAATGCATGGTTTTATATATATAAGTGACTTAATAGTATCAAATCTCGGCTGAGCTTTTAAGTACATGCTGGAGCCTGTTACGTTCATTTCGTTTTCATTGTAACGTATCAGTTATTGTCATATGGTTAAAAGACAATGCTTATTATGAGGGTTTTTTTACAAATTAGTTTAATGAGAAAAAAATTTTAGGGTGCATTTTTATTACTTATATTTTTACTGCCTGATCTTGAAATGCCTTTGTAATTTTTGCAGTTTTCTTGATGTTAGGCAAACTATTTTTGAAGCTGTTTTTTTTCGTTATTTACACATAGTACAAAATAATAATGTATTAGTCATTGTTAATACACTGCTGCTGGCGAGGGGTAATGATTTCCGATGGTTAATTGAACAACTGTTGATAATGTTTTTACGTGTTTGCGTATGTTCATTCTCAATGCAAACACGAATAAAGGAGAAGTGAAAGCCAGCTGTATGAAAAATTATTTTAAAATTTAAAAAAAGGCTTTTGTTTTTAGTTAGCGTAACTAACAATTTTTATTATAAGGGGGTATAGTGTTAACATTCGGAAAGAAATTTTCATATATCTTAATTATTTGAAAGTCCTAGTTATGTGATTCTACCATATAAATCATAATAAAGACTTTTTAAAGATCTTTTCATCAGTGTGCTATGGATTGTTAACTAAATGATTAGTTTTTAGGAAAATGGTCTAGTGCTAGTTGAACAGGAGATTGAAGAACCATCTCAAGTATCAGCTGATAGCAGCGGATCATCTATCAGTGTGTATGTTTGCCTATTATCATTATTTTAAAATGTAATACCAGTAGTTATGATAAGTAAATATAGTAGCAGTACTAGTAATATACGAAGTTTCAATCGCAATTATCCAACTAAATTTATTCTTTTAGCTATATGTGCTGAATGAATGTTATATTTTTGGAATTCTGCAAAACGGACATTCAAAAAGAAAAATTCGAATAGTTGGTACTTATTTTGCATGGAAAATATCTTAATAAAACCGTGTAAACTTTTGTATAATTTCTAAAAACTTTGTAACTAGTTCTTTACACTTAAATATTGAAACAGATGATATTAATTTCATTATAGTAAATTCCGAAATTATGTCATTTGAGTGTCTAAAATGAAACTTATTTCTAAATAAGAAATTAATATATTTTTTTAAATTGTTTTTAAAATAGAATTTCAAGCGTTTAGAAGTTATATGGTACACTTCCTTTTTTTAAATGTGCATTTGGTTTTAAAAAGAATTATTAGATACGAGATGGCTAACACATTTTTAACATTAAATATACATGCTTTGATTTGGAACTGATACCGGATACTTGGCTGACACTTAATTTTTAAATACGGAAGATCATTGCTGGCTGCTCATATAAATCATATAATACGCTATCTCTAAAATGCAAACTATTTCTTTAAAAAAATGTGTTAGTAATTAAAAATTGTAAATTAGTATTCAGAACTTGTTAATAATTTAGATTTATTTATTTAATACTAGTTGCGGATCCTCACAGGATTTTATTTTTCCTTAGGTTTATAAAACGCTTGCATATATGCTTAATTGGCTATGTTGGCTTAATGTTGCTTCATACTGAAATTAGTATTTATTTAATTTGCCATAATCTATTGGTTATCCTATTCATTATACCATATAATGGAAACGTACGGGATTAGGATGCCACACAGTTACTAAGCTTAAAAGACCAGGCTGCAAGGCTTCTATTTTAGCTTTTATTAAATTGATTTACATGTCGTTGAACTGTACTTATCCTCATTTAGACAAAGGCTATTTAAATATTAACTATACTAAAATTTGTAAGTGAAATAATACATTCAATTAATTTGGGATATAGAGGAATTTTTCTTAATTTACCTGTATAACTTTTGTAAATAATTTCGAATTTAACACATCTTCTGTTAGTTATTAGTTATTAATAAATAGTGATTTTCAGTAAGCCGTGTCCTCTTTTGTTTTCTGCTGATACTATCAAATTAGTGGATAGGGTAGTCCCAGGTTCTTCAAGTCTGGATCAGAAAATTAGGAAGCTTGTTGATACGGTAAGTTATTGTAAAACATTATTACCTTCATTAAGATGTATAACTTATAAATAACTATTTAAAATCTTTTAAAATAAGTCATGCAATTTTTTAATGAACTGTTGACACTATTTTCTATAAAACGAATACCTTCAACATGATTATTTCTAATTATGCAACATGTATAATGTTTAACCTACTAGATGTATTATACTATCTAACACATAAAAGTACAAATACGGACGAACATAAAGAATAACAAATTATAAACCTTATTTTTTTGCTTTATTTATATTTTAGAACAAAAAAATGCGAAAGGACTACGAAGACATGGAACAGTCTATATACAGTCAAAGAGTTGCTCGTGCTAATCAGCAATCAGCTATAGGAGGTCATAGTACCTCTGAGGAAGCAAATAGTGAGCGAAAAAAGATTTTTAATGGCGTAGCTATTTAATATATTTCCTAAACCGAGGCTGTGTGATTCATAAATGAGTTAAGTATCATTTTTACGCCATCAATTCTAATATTCGCTCTTTTGATATATTTTTGAACTTTTTGTGGCTCGATATTTATTATTGCACGTAAGTGTATAACTAACAGATGATGCAGTGATCTCAGAATTGCAAGATCAATTGAGTGAGTTTGCAAGCTGTGATGTCATTAATAAATATATGTATTGAGTTCAATGGTTTTTCTGATGTGCTGGTTAAATATTTGTCTTACCTTGTGCGTGTCTAAATAATTGTCATTCATTCACATGCATTGCTCTAGTATGATGTTATATGCTCATTTTAGTTTAATGGTGGCTTGATATATAATATAAACTTTAATTCTGGGCAGAATATATACTGTTTTTAATCAATATTCTAATTAGGTCACTTTCAGAAGATGCTGCTAAACAGCTTGCGGAGCTTAAATTTAAATTACAAGAGGCTGAGAGAGAAAATACTAGCCATCAAGGCAGCGTGAGTTTTTTTTTCTCCTATACTTTTTCTAGCATTAAGTCTAAAATTATAGAGGAACAGTCAATTGTTTTTTTCTTAAATTTAAGGTTATTCGTATGGAAGGTCAAATGAAACGATATAAAACTAGTTCTGAGACGGCCGAAAAAGAGCTTGGTGAGGTGAAAGCTCAAAATAGGCAGTTAAAAAAAGAGGTCAGTTTTAAGTTAAATACGAGAAGTTTCTTTATTTAACCTATCTGAGATATGTATGGTTAGATGTTTAATAGAGTGATATATGAAGGTTTAAGGAACACATGGCCCCTATGTTTTTATTAAGAACTTACCAAACTATAAGGTCATAATTATTATTACTAAATATGATTTCTATGAATTTTCACTTTGAGTGGGCGTAGAAATGTTTCGCTTCAACCACTAAAAATATTTTTAAGAAAACTCTATTTTTCTCATTGGGAATTTATAAAATCGGCTATCGTTAATTTTTCACATTCTTAGTATGCAGTAAAGCTACTTTAAAATGGGTTTTCTTTTATATATTTTTTCGCAAATACATTATTAAATCGCAATTCAGACGCAGGTTTTATATATTACAAATTTGATAATAATAACTAGCTAATGTATAGTTTAAAAAAGTTATAAACGTAATTTCTCAAAAGAGCCTAAATCTATAGAAATCATAATTTTTAATTCAAATTATTTGCATTTAGCAATCATAAAGCTATAGCAGTACTTTAATATTGTAACTAAACATGTATTTTTGGATTCGTAATTTAGTCATTGCACATAAAATTCTTGTGTAATATAGACATTTAAATACGCATGGAGAATTGTTTTTATTCCAATTATTTAACATGCATAAATTATACTGATTGAAGAAGTTCTAAATTACGAAAGATTTCACCCCTTATTACTAAAATATTTGTTTACCATGGATTTTTTGTTCTCAGCGATAATAAATAAAATTCGCGGCAACACATAAGCTTTATATAAAATGTGGAAACAATATCGAAGTGATGTCTCCGAGGAGATTAACCATCTCATCTACTACACTCCAAAGCAGATCTAACTAAAGCTGCAGTCCATGTACAGGCGAACGGAGTGTTTGATCCAAACTCGTACTTTTCTCCTCAGTACAACGCCCTCTAGCAGGATTCAGATGAAACCAGTTCCAGTGAACAGTGGTCCGACATCTCGACATACTTGAATCGGATAGTGTTGTGCGGGCGAAAGACTAGTCGTATAGGATCGTAGAAAATATTTTCATTGTGCTGGTGATAAAATCATGCCGAACTGCTACCATAAAGGGGAAGATAATTTATCATGGTTCTGAGGTACACGAAGAGTGAGATAGACCTAATTCATCGTACAACTAGTCTTTGTCAAGAGTATGAGCACGTGCTAGCATCTGTGGAAGGTGATAGAATTTAGTGTCAGGAAATAGTTGAGTATATTTTGTTTGAAATACTGAGACGAGAAGTAGATATCAACTTTAAGATCTAGATTCGAGCTTGATATTTTAATGCTGAACTGTTAAAACAAGAGGAAAGAACTATATTGCTTTTACGTTGCATCTTATTTTCACCGTTGAAACGTCTTTATCTTAACGCTCATCGAAAATTGAATAGTATCTTAGAATTTGAACGCATCAGTTCATACAATTTAAGCGAATTGTAGAACAAACAATACTGCAAGAAGTGCACCATTTTAGCATGGGAAAATATTTTCAAATAAAAGTTTAATATTTCTGCCGTGGGATGAATATGGGTTCTACATAAAGTGTACACTTACACTGTCTAACAGTATAATAAGCTTGTTTTGCTAGGCAGAAGATATATTTTATAATCTTATTCGAACTGCATAAAGGACGTGTTACCTTAGTAATATTCCACTTTGATGGCTTCTAAGTTATGTATCATGAGATTTCTATTACACAGAGTAGTTTGATTTCTTGTTATTTTCCTTATTTATAACGTACTTTTTATTATTATTATAGTTAGTTAATTCGCTAGTTATAGAAAAATTTTAACTTGAAGTAGGTCGTTATTTGATGTGTTGGATGGATATATGATGGATGAAGAGACGCAACGGTTCACTGCTCTTTGAAACCTATAAAATACTTGTCAAATATGAGTGAATAGAAGAACCATAGTTATAATATTTGCACTATTTGTTACTTTTTAAGACATTTCAAAAGCAACAGTATTGTATAGACAATCTTGTGGCTTTCTTAAGCTGTGTAATGGGTTCTAACAATTTTAGTCTTAAAAGGGAGCTGTTTATGTATATTGTAATACCTATTAAGGGTCACTATAAATGCAAAAATGTTACTAGATGAAATTATTAATCAATATAGTAATGTAACCAAAGCGCTTCTTGAGGAAGAAAAAAACCTAGACACTTTATTGTCCGAGTAGTCCCTCTAGTGCTGAGCCCTGCCTTTCTTCATGAACGATTGTTGCCTATCACGGCATGCTGCATCTTTTAATTTGATTCGTAATTCGCAGTGAAATGAGGCCAGATTGTGCGTGACGATAGGCATCAGCTCTTGGTCTTTTTCTAGAATACAGGCTTAGAAATGATTTTAATGGACTTAAAATGTTTTTTAACCATACCATAGTAGCTCTATACATAAACTAGTGAAATTGATGTATTATTATATATTTATATTAAGAAGGAACTAATCCGTATTTCGTAAAATGAAATTGCCCTGGGGAACTAAATTCGCATACTGCTTTGAAGGTTTATGCTAGAGTCTGGATTACTTCAATTTAAATCCCACTACATATTTTTTATAATTCCTGACTTTTTGTCATTTTCGTCACCTAGACTATTCTCTTGATAGTCCCCTGAGATTTTTTGCTTTGTTACCGCTTTTATGGGCGCACTTCTGCCATTAATGAGGACAATCCTTAAGATAGGAAGCGATGTGCTGCATTCTGAAAGGTTCCGTTTAAATATATATATATATATATATTGTTTATATTACTAATGATATGGCATATCATTTGTTTAATCTTTATTGGTAGTGGTAGGAATTATGATAGTCGTATTTCAATGTTATATTATAGCTATTGCATGGTATAAAGTAGAATAAGAAAACAATATATATATATTGACAACACTATATTTAACTATTCTATTCATGCATAAGGTGAATTTAATCGTAAATCTATGGATTAAGTGCGCCATTTATCATAGGAGTTTGAGTGGAAAAATTAACAAAGCTAATAGCTTTAGGTGTTATTTTGAAATATATTGCTTTAACTCAAACAATTATATTTTCTTAGGCTGTTATTTAGTAAACGGAAGTCATCAACAAAATCTTTTTAGAAATAATGGATATATGATATATTTTAGAGGCCACGATGTTCTTCGAATACGTATTTTATGCTTGTAATTTAATTATCTAATTAATGATATTTTCATTGGGTTGCTCATTAAATGGAGATATCTGTACATAATATAATTCTTTACTTCTATAGATGGCAATATTAATATTGTTTTTCAGCTTCGTGATAAGGAAAATGCTCTTGATGAGCAGAAGGAGACGAACAAACACCTACAGAGTAGACTTGAAAAACTGAGGAATCAAAGAACCCGCCCAATATAGTCTCACTTTACACAAGAATCTATTCGCTTGTTATTTCCGTCAAACAGTTATAGATAATGTTCTGGTTATCAATTATCAGGTTGAGTAGCTCTATGATGTCATCAATGTGTGATTTATGTGTTAATCAGTCAATATTCATCTTATGTCCTTGGTATAAATTAAGTTATTTTATCCACCTCACTGGTGATCAAATAGTTTAATCTTATGGACATTACATGCTGTATGCTAAATACTTAATATAATATCTGTTGATAACTAATAGTGCTCTAAAAGTTCTGTAGGCATAATCATATTGGTTTCGCTGCGAACATGACTAATTCATTTGATTTCTTTATGTAGTTCTATAGCTTATTTAGTTTGTTTATTTCATTGTAATTTTTCGTAACTAGGCTACCTATTACGTCTGCATGTGCCTTGGATACTGAGTGCATTTTTATAATTTTAAAACTGATAGTGTAATATTAGTTATATTCGTAGTTCTCTATCTGTATATATATTTTCATAACTCATAGGTGGTATGCCGCTTAGTTCCCGTTCCAATATGGATCGTTAAATGAAGATGTAGAAAACTAACGTTTATTATTTTATGTTCCCCTTAAAAGAGGAGGATATTTTTATTTATGTGGTGCAACTAATGTTGTTTCTATATTTTGAGAATGAAAAAAACATCATTCTTTCATTTCTGATAGTTTTTGCAGCTAATAGGACAGTGCTGTAATGGTGTCAAGCTCTACATTTCATGCATGTTCTGTTATGGTAGTGGATGTTTGAGGATATATATATATATATATATATATATATTGCTATTATGTGCATTTTTCTGTAGAATTATTCTTTTTCTTTTATTATATATATGCCTTCAATATTAATCCACTGCTTCGGATAAGAAAGACTAAGGAATCGATGTTAGTTAGGCTATTCATGTGACCGGATTCGGTTAGGCAGGGTACTGGCATTGGCGTTTCTTATTGTTTTAGAGGTGCAGATAACAACGAAGAAGGCCAGCTGACGCTAACGCGTCGATTGAATTAGTTGGCTAGAAGTGGTGTCAGCGAGTGTCCCACGGGTATTACATGGCATACGGTATCATGGCCAATGGCGGGAGGTAAGTGGGGAAACTAGTGATAATGGTATTAGTGTGGGTTTTGAAAACAGGAAGAGGACGGAAGATTTTGTAATGGATTTTGTAGCAGGAACCGAAAAGCATGCTAGATACTTCTAAAACATTATTTCTGTTACTTAACATGGGTAACAATAACCGTTAATAATAATATTTCAAGTATATACCTTGCAGGTGGTAATTATTTATAATTTTTGTACTTTTTGTTAGTAAAGAGCAGCATGAAGTATAGATTACCAGGTATTTCATGAATCAACAGTAAATGAATGCATTACTAGAGAGCATTTGTGGTAAACGTAACATAGATAATTACAATAACTATAATAAAATACTGCTGCAGTTTGAACGTTTGTATTATTATTATTACTAGCGCTACTATCTAGTAATCTAACGAGATATTGATAATTTAGCTGTGCATGACAAGCTAGTTTTCTAACACTATTTTTACGGGAGTGTATTCTATCATTCAGACAAATGTAGTTGGGTTAAATTTTCTCATTAATGATATGCGATGAAGTCTATCCTTACCATCTTGTGGATGCCGTATTCTCCTGGGGCAAGGGGCGTGTCCAGTCAGTTTCGTTTAAAGGGGGCGGACGCACAGCCGCCAGCACATTCTATACTCGGCGACGATGCGCAGCCTGTTCGTAGCCCTGCTAGTTCTGATCGCCAGCGTAGTTCTATCATCTGCATCACCGCTAGTCTATCGAGCACCGCAGGTATGTTAGTTAATTTTATTGGGTTCTTGGTTATTAAATAAAAAATGAATTTGTCTTGAACACACAGATCAAGTAACAACTTAGTTATTAAAGCGCTTTGTAAAAAGAACACTAAGCCAATAGCTTTTGTTAATTAATGCGACTCCTGCTTCTGCTATTGATGTTACTATAGATGATGCATACATGTTTTGGGGAAATTTCTTAAATATGAAAACCACCCAGAATTTTCACTGAAAATTTAATCGGTAGTTTATTATAATGTTTGTCTTACTTTAAAGGAATATTACCGACAGGTATTTTACTTCATTTTGGCATGAATTTTTAAGACAGAAATGTTAAGTACTTTTTAATGTACGTAGACAAATTATTTTTCTAGAAAATTCTATTTATATAAAGTTAAAATACTTATTCCTTCTTATAAGTATCTCATTTGTGCTAATTTAAACATTTCTTATTGTTTTAATCCGGTTTTATCATATGACATGTCTCAAACATTTAAAAAGTTGTAGGCACCACTTTGATTTCAAATTGTTGTGATTTTACCCATCTAAGATGCGTCGACGAGAATAGGATTTCCTATGCTTGTATGTGGTGTTCTAATGAGAATCGCTTGCCTTTCTTTTACATTTTTTCCAGTATGAATGTTGTTTTATCAAGAAATTTTTGGTCAAATAATTTTCATATAGGTTTTAGTTTTATAGAAAAATATCACACGTGCATGTTACTGATTTCTACCATAAATAGGAGGTTAACATCCTAACCTGGTGTTGAGACATGAATACATATTCATTCTTGAACCAAAACAAATACTTCGATATGCAAGTCATCTTTCTTTGTACTATTTTTGAGTCAATTCTTTAAACCTTTAAATCGAGATTGTTACCAATATTAGTGTGTAAATACCACTTGCAAATATAAGTCATCAGCCTACTATATCATCTCAACTACACGTGGATTACTGATGTGCTTCTATTAAGGTTTTTTTAGCTAGGCTTGGAGGAAATACCTTCCAAATAATTCAATTTGTCACTCGATATGATACATATGTTCTTTGAAGGGTTAGATAGATTTTGTTTTGGGGAATCCTCCAGAGAAAAAAAAATTTATTGGCATATTTAGATGCAAAGGACTTGAAATGTTTTCCAACGTTACATATTCAATTTTCACAGCTTTCTTTTGGTGACGGATTAAATTAACATATTCATTAGGATTAGATGCGTTCTATGGATGGGGATTTTCGTTTTTTTTCCTCCTATGTTCTTCTTAGATAAGTCCTACTCAATAAAGCGATCCTTTCTTTATGCTCGTTATGCACAAACCGCTAATGAACTTCAGAGGCACTTTCGTTAACGAGGGATCTGAACAACAAAGTTAATGTGGCGTTCTTGATAAAGGAAATTTTTATGAAAGACAAGATAACGCCATGTGAATTTTTTGTTATATACAACTTTTTATGAAACTTATGGTAGAAAATCTATATGCTACCACTACATAAAAGGCTTATTGTATATCAAAAGTACTATTTAATTTCGGGAATATCTTCTTAATTTTAAACTTCCTACATTAAAAACAAAAAGAATTACCCTTGTCCACTTTTATTATCATGATATTCTCATAGATTTTGAAAGGAGAAATCTTAAGTTAATATGTTGTGCTAAATAGAAATATTCTATGAATGACTCTTTTGTTTATTTTAATTGTAAAACTACTAGGAATTATACTGGAATAATATTAGTATTATTTAGATTCTATCAAATACTGCATTTAACCATGCATTTTAAATGCTCTCGAGATTTTATTAGCACAAAACGTCTACATTCCTAAAATATGTTATCTTACTATTGGACAATCGGTTTAGCTAATTATATGAAAATATTTATATGGTAGGTCACTGTAGATTAGCTGATACATTGAGGGAGCCCTTCTTATGTGTACACTTTTAATATTTATTTTTTAAATGCTATTGGTAAACTGTAATTATTTAGTTTTCTTGCATTTACAGCTAGTTGAAGCTAGTTGCCTGACTTTCAATTAGACATTTGCTAGAATACCAGAAAATATTATTTGAAAGGAGTACCAATATAATGACGTAACTATATGTATTAACTAAGAATTTTATAAACAAACATGCAGTATAACTAATTTCACCATGGTCAGGTTAATTGTTCTGTACATGTCAAACTATAGGTGACGTAGTTACCTTATATAATTTTTCTATATTTATTATTCTCATGTTTAATAACT
The DNA here is from genome assembly GCA_964036235.1 of Heterorhabditis bacteriophora. Taxonomy (NCBI): domain Eukaryota; kingdom Metazoa; phylum Nematoda; class Chromadorea; order Rhabditida; family Heterorhabditidae; genus Heterorhabditis; species Heterorhabditis bacteriophora. Next base: position 2,819,742 of record OZ038425.1, on the reverse strand, counting down.
TGGCTAACTTTTTGGGCTACATATTTTATATTGGAATAAACCGGCCTTGGTCTTTTTTTCCCTTTTTCGCATGCTGTCCGTGCATCGTATTAGTGTTCATCACTATTGTTTCCTTATCCCATCTACATTTTTACTAGGTTTTTCTGCCTACTAAATATCAAAAGCACTAAACATATGGAATACAAATAATAAATGATAGAAAACATAAGACTCACATTATTAATTTAAAAACACCCAAGTGTTTATTCCATCATGTTAAGCTAGTGCAGTAGACAAATTCATATATTGGCGAAAATGGGCTCTGAAAGGAAGCAATAATTATTTTCTTTTTATGCATTTATTTTAACTACGCAAGAAATCTGGCTATAGTGGAATCACTTTATGGGTACCGAAGTATTTCATTTGAGACTAGATTTAAAGCCCTTTTTATAAGATATTGCTATAAAAATAATGCAACACGAACATGATGGATTACGATATTCCAGCATTGTTGATCATACTGGTAATTCGGTCTACTCACCTGTTTATTTTTTTCCTAATAATTAAGATTCTTTGGGATTTAATTAGGAATAAACAGCATCTGTGCAAATATTCCATCTGCGACAGAGTATTTTTCTTCTTTGTTCCCGGAAGTCATATTCTTCACTGTGCATCGCTTTTAACAGTGAATAACAGAAAGGGCGATTCTCAACTCACAATTCTATTACCTTAATTTCTTTTTTTTCCTTAATTATATTACAAGTTATGCAATACATGGAAAACCATGATCGGCAATAACAAACAATATAAAACTTATTGTTGAACTAACATTTAAAAAACTAGAAGAAGATGCTCAGATTTTTAACTAGAATTGTTATGCAATGGAGACAAGTATTATTATTGTCTAAAATATTTAAGATGTACGATGACGTTCAGTTCGTAAAACGAAGCAATGCAGAGTTGATAAATGGCCTAATCGGAATGGACCTCGGCAAACTGTCGGCCGTTGGAAAGAGGTAATCCTTAATAACAAATATTTATGCTGTCGCAACAGTAGAAAAAGATTATTAGGCCATACATAAATGAGGTATTTGAAATTACTCGTTTTAGGTCAAATGCTGAACTAATCAATGGCCTACTAGGCATGAACCTAAATAAACTCAGTTCGGCCGGTCGCAGATAACTCTTCTGAAAGTTTTGGGACTATTGAAGAAGTATCGTTGAGTCTACCGTAGGAAAATAATAGGACAATAAATTCAATATTCATCATATTTTTAGGGAATCCCTTAGCAGTATAATATAAATTATTCCTTTTCTTTTGCATGTACTTTTCTCTATAACGGTAGATAAGCATACTTCGTCAGTTCGAGAGTGGCTATCGTTTGAATATTGATTGATTTTGTCCCTCTACTCAGCCTCCGTCTATCTATATCTCAGTGTTTTATTCGATCTCTTCTCATCGTCAAGAGAATAAATTATAGAGGGTTGTTGATCTGATGTTGAAGTATATTCATATTAATCAAGAAAATATGTTCAAAATATCTGTCATCTTTAAAGGGAAAGTAATAAGTTGGTAATACACATGATTGATTTCAATGGAACTTGTACTTTGAAAAAATCATAGCATGCCTTTGCATAGATGTGCTGAGAAAATACCCATATTAAATACTTCCATAAAATTGCGCATTTTGATATCATTTTGGACGAGTAGATGGGTTCAGAGGATTATCAAGTTCACTTGAAATATGGGCAATGAAGAAATAGACTGGGTGTATAAAACTTGTGAGAAGTCATAATTATTTGGATAAAATCTATTACTAGTAGAAGTTAACAAAAGATATACGATGGTTCTTGGTCTAATGTTTAAAAAAATCCACTGTCCTTGGGTAGATAAGACCATCTATGAACGATAAACAACACCCTGTGTACATTTACATATTATAAACAAATATAATTCACTCTCACGCGAAACATTTGCTGTTAAGATGGTTGGATTCGTTAGTTATTGCCATTGTGCAGAATAAAAAGCCTTTTAGTAATCAGGCTAATAGGAAGGGAATGCTAGAGGATCACTAAGAAGCATGTTAGATTATTCAATGAAAGAAAATGAGTGACAAAACGTTGCAAAAACCATAGAATAGATGGAACATGGGAAAATCCTGGAAATAATTTTGTATACCGCTCTGTCAAATAAGATACTATACACATCTTTGTTATTCTTATAATATAAATAGGCTAGGTGATTTTCAATGATTAATCGACGAAGCAGTGTTTACTTATCTGACAACTTGTTTCAAGTAGCTTGAGGCTAAAACAAGCCAAAAACCTGGAAGGTAGTATTTCACGATTTTTATATCATACGTAGGCTAATAAAACAAAAAAAGTAACAATCATTGTCACCACACATATAAGTCACTGCTAGAAATACAGCAGCGCCCAGGATTACTGGTAGCAAAATACATCGAGTTCACTATCGATTGTAACTCTCTTCTGAATGGTCTATTTTGTATTCTAGTCACAGATTCGGATTTAGCATCAAATTTCGGTCCTTTCCCATATAGTTTCCTTAGTTCTATGCAAAGTTTACTTTGGATGAGAACGAAAATATTTCAGATCCAAGGTGTTATCATGAGAATACAAGTAGACCACAAAGAGCGTAAAGCAATCAATGGTATGGTTCGTGCCACTCCTAGTGGGTGACTTTCCGAAGGGCTTTTGAAGCCCAAAAAAATAGAAAATTCATAAACATAAAAAGTGAAACACTGAAGTGAAGTGGTGGCTGATAGCATATCACCAGCCTGAGAGACTGTCAGGAATCTTCTTCTATTGTTCCTCAAATATTACCAACAATCGTGTGATGGTCTTGTGGTGTAGGTCATAGGAAGTGCGAAAAGAAGCGCAGGATCGGTTCCGTTCGGGCGCCAAGAGACGTTCGCAAACTCGGCGTATTTCTTGCCAAACTCGTCCGATGGATGTACCCGCAACAATGCTCATTCAAAGTAGCTGGTGGTGTTTGAAGAGAGATGGCCAAAAGAGTCTTTCACTGACAGGTAACGAAATTCCCTCGCAGGCGTTGAGAGACACTTTGTGACGAGTGCAAAGCAATAGCCTAAGAGCGTAGAAATAAAGCAATTTAATCGGTCAACACACAAAACTCACTCGGTCCAATTTTATGCAAAAATAAATATAAAAATTGGTATAACACTAATTCTTTAAGTAGGAAAACAGTTGAAATCGTGGCTTAGTGGTAGTCGGCGAGGCGTAGGTGCGGTGGTCGAGGTGTCGATCCCCTCCGGTTCCATTTTGATCTTCTCGTATTGAGTAATAGCTAATCATTTATTGTGCGTATGTGCACTCCCGGCCGAGGTACGGAACAGGTTTAGGTGGGGTTTCGGCTATTCGCGAAACAAACCGAAGTTGACCGAGCCAGTGGTAAGTTTCGATGCACTTGGACGGTAAGTTTCGATGCACTTGGACGGTAAGTTTCGATGCACTTGGACGGTAAGTTTGGAAGACTCCGAGCAATGTAAGTTTATTGGTGAGTTTTTCTCTCTATTTTTCAGGGTTTTCTTGAGCCGAGGCATTGCCTCAGAGCTCTTTTCCCATCTCCCCTTCGGGAGCAGATGTGGAATAATTTTGGACGCTTCTGAAGCATTTGGCACTCAGGTGCTGAACTGCTTCAGGGGCTTATTGGCACTAAGGTGCCTTTTGACCCTAATGGGTCATGCTGAAAAACCTTGGAAAGGCGAATCTATGCCCAATTTTTTTTCTCTGCGTCTTCTATATCTCGACAGCAAAAACTAAACCAGCGAAAGGTACGGAAACCGAAAAGTGTTTATGTTTTTGAATTTTCTAGTTTCTTCGGGCTTTAAAAGCCCTTCAAAAGCCACTCACAACGAGTGGCTGGACACGACCAGAACTACCTTCCGTTAAGGGGAGGTAGGATATGGTCTTTTGGAGGGAGTTCTACTCTATACCCTTTAAGGGTTGGGGTAGTATCCTTCCTAATTTTGGAGACCTTAGCCTAGAGGTAGCTGAGGTTCTATCTATATATAAATGGATATATCTGATTAGATTACTTTAGAATGTTGAAAAATTTGGCATGACCTCCCCTTACATTCGAATTATTGGCACCTTGGTGCCAATAAGCCCCTGAAGCAGTTCAGCACCTGAGTGCCAAACGCTTCAGAAGCGTCCAAAATTATTCCACATCTGCTCCCGAAGGGGAGATGGGAAAAGAGCTCTGAGGCAATGCCTCGGCTCAAGAAAACCCTGAAAAATAGAGAGAAAAACTCACCAATAAACTTACATTGCTCGGAGTCTTCCAAACTTACCGTCCAAGTGCATCGAAACTTACCACTGGCTCGGTCAACTTCGGTTTGTTTCGCGAATAGCCGAAACCCCACCTAAACCTGTTCCGTACCTCGGCCGGGAGTGCACATACGCACAATAAATGATTAGCTATTACTCAATACGAGAAGATCAAAATGGAACCGGAGGGGATCGACACCTCGACCACCGCACCTACGCCTCGCCGACTACCACTAAGCCACGATTTCAACTGTTTTCCTACTTAAAGAATTAGTGTTATACCAATTTTTATATTTATTTTTGCATAAAATTGGACCGAGTGAGTTTTGTGTGTTGACCGATTAAATTGCTTTATTTCTACGCTCTTAGGCTATTGCTTTGCACTCGTCACAAAGTGTCTCTCAACGCCTGCGAGGGAATTTCGTTACCTGTCAGTGAAAGACTCTTTTGGCCATCTCTCTTCAAACACCACCAGCTACTTTGAATGAGCATTGTTGCGGGTACATCCATCGGACGAGTTTGGCAAGAAATACGCCGAGTTTGCGAACGTCTCTTGGCGCCCGAACGGAACCGATCCTGCGCTTCTTTTCGCACTTCCTATGACCTACACCACAAGACCATCACACGATTGTTGGTAATATTTGAGGAACAATAGAAGAAGATTCCTGACAGTCTCTCAGGCTGGTGATATGCTATCAGCCACCACTTCACTTCAGTGTTTCACTTTTTATGTTTATGAATTTTCTATTTTTTTGGGCTTCAAAAGCCCTTCGGAAAGTCACCCACTAGGAGTGGCACGAACCATACCATTGATTGCTTTACGCTCTTTGTGGTCTACTTGTATTCTCATGATAACACCTTGGATCTGAAATATTTTCGTTCTCATCCAAAGTAAACTTTGCATAGAACTAAGGAAACTATATGGGAAAGGACCGAAATTTGATGCTAAATCCGAATCTGTGACTAGAATACAAAATAGACCATTCAGAAGAGAGTTACAATCGATAGTGAACTCGATGTATTTTGCTACCAGTAATCCTGGGCGCTGCTGTGTGCTTCCATGACCAGTGATTTAGCTGTCAAGGCTACAGCTCCTCCGCCTAATTAATTTCTATTCTCTCAATTTTAATCCCTAAGGAGCTCATTTGAATCATTCGACTGACTCATTTCCATTGTCCAGATGCTATCTCGGAATACGACTAGTAATCCAAGCCACACATTTCGCGGTTCCTTAGTAATTCAACCCTTAGTTTTTCTTTCCATGTAAATTAATTTTTTTAAAAACATCACTGCTCAAAATGGTTTTTATTAAATTCAAAACTTACGTTGATATCTTTGAAAATACTGTACTTCTTAAAAATCTCCAAATGTTGCATTATAAAATAATATGCAGTGGTTCTATACAGTCTCAACATCCCCTAATCTCTTCTTAAACATTTTTGTTTGACACAGGTGTTCTCCTTTAATTCCGAATTATAGCCTATATGTTGTGCATTTTCTGGATTACCACTTCGTTTTCTATCGCCTTTCTCCAGCTTCTCGTTTTTACACAGGCAGAGTGGATAGTTAATGGATATAACACACAGGTGACCCCGTGACAAAATTTCGAACATTAAAATTTATCTTTATAATTTTAAAGGCTTTTACAAAATTAGCTTCTCCCATAGGGTTTGTTCGCTCTGTGTACTCCTTGGGAATGCACCATTCGACCTTTATCCTCACTGCTACCACTTCTGTGCCACTTTCTTGGTGCCGTCCTTTTTTTAGTCTCAGCAGTAATTCTTGTTCCCACAATTTACTGCTCCTCTCGATACAGATCTATCCAGATGGTTGCTAATGCACAGTTCCTTGCTTGTGAGTTTTTAAAATTTAGTTCATATATAAGATTATTTGGGACACTCAGGGCTAAATAGCATGAGTGTTCTCCAGCCCTTCTTTTAATGTTAGAATCTTGCAAATATGAAAAACCCGATAAAATGCTATATAACAATTTAACCACTCTTCTAAGCAAGTGTTTCTCAACATAAAAGTACTAATATCTGCTTAAATTTTTTCTTTCTGATGGTGGAAACTAGCTCAACAAAGGTAAGATTTTTGGTAGGTATCATTTGTCTACAGGATATTTCTGAGCTGAGGCGATAGCCTCAGCGCTCTTCTCCCACTCTCCTCCCTAATGGGAGAGTGGGATAATTTTGAACGTTTCTAAAGCGTTCGGCACACAGGTACTGAACTGCTTCTTATATGTGTAAGACCGGAAATCCAGTAATAATTTCAATCCGTTCAATATTTTCAAAATTCCATTCTGGAGTTATGATTAATCGACAAGTCTTTATATTGCACATTCAATATGATACCACTTATATATATAAATCTCTTTAAAAAAATCACAGCATCCCTCAAGTCAAATAAATTATTAGTATCAACTGAATCATAATTGCTTTTACATAAATTTTAACCACTTTACGCGTAGAACTTTGAGCTTACGCTCATAAAAACTAAGCTGTGCCCTAACGGATCTCTTAATAAATACTAGTGGATCTAGCCCATCAAATAAAACAACAATGTTATTATATTAATTACATACAGATACAAAATCTGAAAAAAAAACTCATTTCATAGCTATTCTAATGGGTTCCTGCTTATTCTCTGTTCCACTTGACATGGAGGACATAAAGTGCACGGTACCTCAACTCCTACGATCCTTCACTTGTAGGTAAATCCGTCGATTATAGCGAGAATCTACTATATTTTGGTTTTGTTCATATGACTGTTTTAAAAAAAATCGCCCACCTATATATTTGAATAAATCAACTGAAATGCAGTTCAACTAATAATCTGCGAAGATATTTATAATAATTTCCAGAATCGGATGGGCGTATGCAGTATCAGCGGTCTGTTGCATGCTCTCTATTTGCTGTCCAGTACTTGGAAAAATTACAGCTGATGAGAGGAAGAGATATGCACTTCTTGAAACTGAACAAGAACATTTCCTGTAATTAAAGCTGTTAACTATGAACATAAACCTTACAACAGAAAGGTTGTGGGCAAAAATTAAGTGGAACTGACGATTAAGACCAAGAAACTAATTGCATAACTAAATGCAATAAAAAATGTTGGCAGCATGTCTAAATTATCATTTAACATTCCCACAGTTTACATGTATGCTAACTATGGTTACATTTACTGGCAGCTTTTTAAACAAAGTACAAGCTCATACTATAACAAACTAATCTCAAAATCGTCCCAGATATTTCCAAACTGATATACCTGAATATATCACTACATCCCAATCTAGCTGCTTAATGTGTTGAACTTATCAGCAAATAAATCACATTATACATATTCATATTTTCGAAACACGTATTATATATAAATTTTAAAAATAAACAAAACAGAAAACTTTACTCGGTTAGAAATTGAGTTAAATAACGGTAACATTTAAATGAATTAATGACTATGTGATGCTAGAATTATTAGATACAAGGTATACAATAAAGCACTGAAAACTGAGATCACTTTTCATTCAACATTCACTTTTAATATAGAAGTTGAAGGTGCCAAAGAGTATCAGTGATTGGAGTTACACTTATTTATAACACAATCGGCTATATAAATTCATATAAAACTACATTTAACTATTCAAGTTTTCAACCTAAACAATTACACATAGTATATATTTTCTGCACAGATTTTTCGTTAGAATATATAATAATAGAAAAGTAGTCTTGAGATCATTGAACTGCAGATCGTGTGATAATCATTTTTTAAACCTATATTATTAGTTGTGATCACTGACTTGAACAAGTTTGCAGACTCCTTTTACTATAGTAAATTGGAATACAATATTGTTTGTCCAGGATGAGACGATCTAAATTATTAGTAAATATTAAATGCTTAATCAATGCAAAATTAAGTTTTAAAAAAGCTACAAACGAACCTCATCAGAAAGCTCAACATTAATTTTAGCTGGACCTTGGACTCCAATTCGTTGCACGGTTTCACGAGAGATAAGACCCTTCCGTTCAAGAGCAAGACGAAATTCAGCCTAAGTAATAATTATTTAATATTTTCACTTAGAATTCTTCTTCTAAAGTATCAAAGAGCTAAGTCATAAAATCCATCTTTATATGATAAGAATTTGCTCTAGTCTAGATAGGATTAATAATAAATGATTTCGCATTGAAAACTGGAAGATACAACAACAATACCTGCGTTCGATGGGTCAGAGACAACATCTGGTACATAGGTTCCTCATCAGCAGTTGATGTTTCAGCAACAAAAATACGAACTGCATCAGAACCACTCGGAGGACAAGTGGACGCCGTAGTACTACATGGATATTATATAAGCGCAAATATTTTGAGAAATAAAAAGCAGCTAATATCCTATACCTTGTATGTAACAAATGATACAATAATAAACCATCTGCCTCATTTCCACATATTCGTCTACAGTCATCAGCACTCAAACGACGTAAATCCTCCATATTATACCTATAGTCAATATGTGGGTTGTATGTGCAACATATATAAAAAGATTTTTTTTGAACTCTTTTTCTAAAGAATTATTACCCACTTAACAAAGACAGTCTTATATTCTCCCAATCTATTATCATCAAGCCACTGTGCAACGACAGGATTACACTCCTGTTCACTTGATATGGACCGATTTGTAGATCTTAACAATTATAACGATATAATTTTTAAATGCTAGAATAACAAATAAGTATTTGAATTTATTTCTTTTATATACGAAGTAATAAAATACATTGTATTGTTCACCAAATAAAAATCCCTTTTCATAATCCAGCTAAAATTTTCGTTTTCATAACCTAATTATTAATCAATATAAGCAATTTGTGAAACTTACCCAATCCTACCTCCTTTAGCTAGCCAATTTATAATCTTTCCAGTAGCATCAAACATTTCCCAGAATTCTGCTGGTTGTTGAATAAACTGTTCCATATTTGATGTCGCTTCTTCTTTCTAAATGAGTTTACTAAAGTGATACTCTTACATTTTGATATATATATATATAATAATTAAAATTAAAACCATTCAAATACCCTAACCAACCCTTCGTTTAGCGCGTTTCCTTATTGGTTCATTGTTTACTACTCCATTTTCTTCTATCAATTCTGTCTTAACAGTAAAAAGATTTTCCGAATAGGTATCTTTATCTGTCACCTAAAATATTTGCTATAATTAAGCAATATATGTATTTTTTTTACATAAACTTTCACTACATGTCCCTTCAAATAAATTTTTTCAAAGCGCTATAAGTGACCGTAAAATTGAGCTAACCTGATCAATAAGATGACTTAAGCTTTGCATTGAAGAATTTGGTCCACTAGGGTACGGTAATAATACTCCTGTACCAACTGAAGCACCTGTACTTGCAGCCGAAGGGGGGGTTGTTACTCCTGCTGGTTGTAACTCAGAGGTCTCATCCTGATTTAAAAGTAGCCATGGAGGAAGTTCCTCTCTATTTGGAGGTCCGTGCGTATGTTCGTGAATTCGCTTGATAATCTAAAACTATATAGTTGTTATCGAAAGCTATGATTAAGAGGTAAAAGTAACAAGAAGCATTATTCCTCCATAACATATGCGATCCTGAGAATTGAATATATTTTTACTTATTTATTCCTCATTGTAATAAAAAAAATAAACCTGATTTGTTAGAGGATTAGTGTGTACTCTGGCTGGACATTCATTTTTCCTTTCACACCTCCAAAAGCTTCTCTGGCCGCACGATGAGTCTTTATCGTAGGTAAAAATGAATCCATTGTCATAGACCTGGATACATAGCAAGTAAAGATATTCGCATAATTCAACAAGTTTTAAATTACGAAATCTTACTAGTTACTCAAAATCAAAAATAATTTAATCATTAGAAATTAACCCAAATTTTTGTCAATTCTAAAGATACTGCATCAAGAAGATCAGAAACATTAATATCAAATAATATCCAACTTAGATATTTCATTGGTAGTTAACTATGTACTACTCGAACTTTACCAATTATGCACTTTAGCTAATAACCAAGCTGTTTCCAAGATAAACTAACTGTAATATTCCAATATTTTTCCTACCATATATGCGACACTATCAATTGGCCAAACTTATATAAGAACTTCAAATCCTCACACGCACTTTCATCCGGTTGCCTCGCCGCTGTCGTTTGAATTGCTTCTCTTTCGCGCCATTTGATGCTGCATTGCCTGTGTTCACAAGATGACCCTGATTCAGGGCATTTAGCACATCCTCCATATTAATGTTTTCAGCAATGTCACTAGTGTCCTCCGTTGTGGCTGGGTTAACGTCATCTAATAGTTGGTCCAAAAATTGCTGGTCCCCTTTAGGTTCTGCCATCTCAACTAGATTTAAATACTTTTAGTCTGAAATTCTACTATGATTTAGATTAAACCATAGGAAATTCGTTATATTGTTTTTGGGAGCACATGGAACAAAATACGAACTACTTTATTTCAATATTGATTAGAATTGCATTGTGAGGTAATACCAGTATTTACTGGTAGTGTATTGTTGTAGATACTATAACTTTGAATCTCTGCGTTCCAACCTCCAATAATTCCGAATAAAGAAATATTAGTAACAGTAACTTAAATCAAAGAACTCTACTGACTAACAACGAATAATTTCAGATGCCTAAGATTACGTGGATTTAAATGTTTGGTCTTAGGAAAGGAATACGGGAAATGCTTATATATATAGGAAGATATGAGAATAAGAAGAACTGTATAAGATTTTTACACATTAGCACACAGCTTATTGTTAGTTATACCTTTAATTCCTGTGAGGAGGCGAAGTCTTATGGCGCGTGCTTGATGGAGCCGGGGGCGCCATCGACTATCGGCGCTGACCGCGACGCGTGTCCTCGCGGCGCAGCGCATATGGCTCGCGGCGCCTGTTATACGAAGTAGCGCCCCACACGCCAGACGCTTTTGTTAAGCCGAAAACGCTAGGAGTGTAGGAACACTGGTTAGCCTCGTGTAATGGTAGGAATACAGCACCTTTGTCATTATTTATAGCCCCTGTAATTATAAAAGAGAAACTAAACTCGTAAACTTGTGCATTTCAGCAGCTTAGACAATAAATAGTGTAATTATATGCTTTATTGTCATCAGTATATGACTAAACTAACAATAAACAACAGATAACCAGCATATCCAACGACATCTCTAGGAAAGTATCAACAATATATCATATCCATTTCTAGAATTTGGTTTTTCTCTTCCGTCCAGAGAATTTTGATTCTGGCCGAACGTCACTGAATGTTGTTAGGTTGAGGAATAACATTTTTCTGGTAATTGAAGAATAGAAATAAAAGAAAAATAAGTAGTTATACTAACCGGCCTTGCTTAATCATCCTCTCTCTTTTCTTCTCAATCCACGCCTTTGATCCTTTTATTGGCTTCCTTTCACGATGTTTAGTAACAAACACTCTGCAGACTTAGATGTTAAAATACGAGTGGATTAAATGAAGTACTACATGTCAGATTAACCGTCTAGATTTAAAGGAAATTTTAAAATGATTATTCCGAAGTTATACAATAAATTCACGTTATTGAATGTGGATATAAATACGCCTAACCTTCGCTGGATATTATCCACTTGAGTTTGACTGTCCATTTGGCCCTCAGCTGTCAACGCTTTGGGAAGTTGCACGATCCCTCCCGTCATAAGCACAAGGTACACTCTTAAAATATCTGATACTGAACTTCAATGCTGAATCAATAAATTAATGTAGCTAGACCTATAACGGTATAAATATTGTTTACATTTTTGTTTGAGTAATAAACAGTATGTGGTTCATAATTGTGACAATATGAATATTCTTTTGACCGATTCTACAATTGTAGGCATAAATCAGCTACAGGATACCCTGCTAATAAATAATTATCTCAACCAAGTTTTGAATAAAAGTAGGTACAAAAACGGTTTGCTTTATAGGATCCATGAATTGTGTAAACTCAATACCATAAAATGCAGCATGCTTATTTTAGGCGCTTAATGTAATCAAGGCTATTATAAAGTATAGTGAAATAGATTTTGTATCTTAATCAATAGAGACAACCAACTTCTTAGCCTTGGCGCTATTAGGAAAATCAACAACTAGTCCTCCATTGAATCCAGCTCTGACAGCCTGTGACATGATTAATTCCGTCTGTAGTTCGTTTTCTGGATAAAACTGAAATACAGCTCGAGCGCCACGACCCTAAATTTTATAAAATCAAAGTAATATTCTGAGAGCTATTGAAAATCCGAAATGGGATTTATCTAATTATTGTTACTTGGTATTAAAAGTAAAAAGAATTTACTCATCTTAGGACATTGTATACCAAAACGGGGAATAATAATCTCTAGCAATTCACATTATAGTTTTGGTGCTCGAGTAAATTGAACAATATATAAATAAAGTGAAGCATGCTAATTTGATTATGAGGAATTACTCTAAGATATTTCTGAACATATGTCGTTAGATTTCAAGATAATTTTTTTTAAAGGAATTAAACTAAAGAAGAAGCATGTAAAGTATATATTTTAGATTCTTTTAAGCAAAACTTTTGGCCTATCACATTAAGTAATACTAATTTACTATACGAAACTTATGGGAAGGTAAGTTCACTCACGAGAGCAGCATATAATGTTTCAAAGAATCGATGTAAACGCTTCTTGGGATTTTCGTCAGAAGAGTTAGCATGACACAACCACTGTATTGCGGAGATGCTACAATACGGTTTATATTAACATGTACTTATATACCATAATTCCAACATAAAACCATTATATAAATTTCAAATTAGGGCTTAAAATAGTAAAACAACGCAATATCACATTTAGGTATATCACCTAATAGCGCCATCGAAACTTCCCGGCCGGAAAGGTATTCCTGTACCCATGTCCTTCCAAATTAAATCACACTTCCCTTCATTTTCTTCATCATGACTTGCAATTTCTAGAACATAAATATATATCACTATTGTAAAAACAAAGCATCCTATAAAATCTAAACTAACTCAACATCGGCATACTGATATCAAGTCCTACCCAGAAATGGTTTGCACACGATAACACACTTCCACTGACACCACTGCCACAGCCTGAAATATTGAATAACAAGTTCTACTGTGATAAAAACTGTGATACTCCAAGTATTTTTATAATCCACGCTTAAAAGTATCTGGGGAACTGAATTTGGTGTTCCATTATTTGTGAATACTACAATAAACTAGTATAGATTATAAGCAATAGAAGGTACTTACAAGCAAGCTTTATGTAGCATAGTCTAAGCTTTATGTAATGATTCGCATCCACATAACACTATTGTATATGCTATAAATATGATATACTAATTTGATTTGACTTAACTACTTTTAAATATTTTCTGTATAAACTGATGAAGCGAAACAGTTTCATCAAATAAAGGAAAACAATAATAAATAACTATAATAATGCGTACCTATATCAAGAATATATCCAATTTTACCATCAGGTAACGCTAAGAGTTCAAGTGCCCGTTCTGCCATCTCAGTTTGGATAGAAATTATGTGCGAATTAGTGGCGTACCTACATGCTTCATCTTCATTGTAGAACTGGAAACAGTCTTAATATAAACAACTCTAAACGAAACTATAAATAGTTATAACTGAATTCTGCTAAAAAACGATCTAACTATACTTATCTAAATCCAGGTATTATCTTTGATTTTCAAACATACCAACTCAGGTGGACCGGAATGTTCTGGACGTACTCGAGTTGTCATACCTACAACAATTCATCAAAAGCGATCCAAAAAGCTTGCATTGATTAAAAGTTGAAATAACAGAAATATGGATATGTGCAAACCAAAATAAATATATGAGAAAGTGAATGTAAAAACTAACAATTTATCCACAAAAATTCTAAATAGAAATTGATTAATCAGTAATCAGAAAAGATTAAATAACTAATATGGGAGACATGGATTATATTAAGAAAGAGCATACAGTAAAGTGCTGATACATTAAAACGTTAATACGCAGAGGCTGACCTAATTTATATAATATAAAATCAATTATTTTCCAAATCACTTATATTTAACATAAAATACTAGAATAATCAATAGAAGGAAGTAGCTTTTAATAAAGTCCTACACTTTGTATACTTTCTGAAACGCTATTACTACTTGAAGAGTGGCAATACTGTTGAAGAAATAATGATGGCACCCAGTACTGTATAGAGTCTGCTGCCTGTTTGTCCACCCATGCCAATCCTTCCTTGACAAGATGGTCAAGGATTGATTGAGCACGCGATTCATCCCACCTAGATAATGTAGAATTATATAAACTATGAAGCTATGTTATGAGGAACACTAATTAAAATACAATGCCAAAAAGTGGTAATCAAATTTTAATAACTATATGCATAAAACTATATATTTAAGCTATTAATTGGAAAATACCTCAGTCGATCTATTATAAGCTCCTTAGTGACATATGCCGCATCCTCAGCAAGTTGCAGTACGCGAGAGTGATCCATACTCAACTCACTAGGTACCGATTGCACTAAAAAACGGCCACCACCCAGTGGAAGTAGTTCGAATCCACCTCCCAAAGCCTTCAATTTATCTACTGCTCGTAGAATATCATCACTGAAAAGGAAATCTGTAAAATCACATGAAATATTTCAAAAGATCCATTGCATGTGTTTCATATGTACTAAAAACAACGTATAATAACTCACGTAGTAATAGTTTCTTTCCTAGTTCTCGACCGACTCCTCATTAAACGATTGCGCATTTCCTCTACAGTCATTATACCACCATTAATATGATTTGTAGACAGGCACACCTCAAAATTAACTCCACTCATATACATAAATTATTAAATCTATTTACTAGCGAACAAACTTAGATTTAATATAAATTTATGATTGTTATACCTCTACAATCTGAACAGCTAACTCGTAATAGAAATCACCAACTCCCAGCTTTTCTGCCCAAAATCCCTTGCCAGCTGGAAACACATTATTTAAAACAGACAGTAAAACAGTACAGACAGAAGAAAGAATATTGTATAGAATGAATATTACTTACAGGCAAGTGGATCTACTCCAACACTTGCACACATTTCCTGGAAGTGACGACGAAACTGTGAGTTCTTGCGAATCTCATCACGATGTTTATGAGCAAACTGTTCAAGCCTAAAATCACTAGCTAATAACAATCATCATAAAACTAGATATTTCAATACACTTATTGATCCCCAACCTAATAATAAAATCTTCAAGTTGCTTTGAAAACATCATTAGTTGTTCTCCAGCCATTTGTTCGCCCTTAGCAATGAACTTCGCCTAAATGTAACCAGTGACAACAACAGAGTCAATAAACAAGTAAATAAAACTTCTAAAAACCTGCGTTTCCTGTTTTCGTTGTACAGCACTAACGCCGACCCCTCGCCGGCGAGACGCCATTTTTAAACTATGTACATGAATTATGTAATTCTGATAAAAGCATAATCAATGTAACGGTTATAACTACTTGATATCAAACAAAAATAATAAATAATAAAAATACATGAATAGCCAAGTGGTGAAACGAACACCATAGTCTTAATGTGAAAGCAGGTTTTAAAAAAATGAAATCATTGATTGTCATCACTGAAATACATCAACCGGTAATATAATTGTTAACTAGAAACAATTTTCAGAACATTGAACAATATATATATATATATATATATATATAACAATTCAAAAATGTATTAACAGTTAAAATGAAGTAAATCCCGAAATTTTTTTTGAAAATACCATAAAATAAAAACAATATGAACTTAAGTACTGAGAAAAGTGCTAATAAATATGCTCGTTTCACTATTTAACGTTGCGTGCCACCATTTGTCCGGAAAATAAATTACTTCACCAGGTCGTAAAAGGCACTCCAAGGGACGTTTACTCTGCGGCAGTTTCGAATAAGTTTTGAGGTACCTATTGTTTTTAAAAATTTACAAAGAATATGGAATCAAAGAATTTAAACGATAGATTTTTTTATCAACAGTGATGTCCCAACCAATAAGTACTAGATTAAACAAATATATGGACTAGAACCAACCATTCTAGTGTAGTATGATCAGGGTTAAATAGTGGTTTATTTTCATATGGATAAAGAAACCACCGCTTGCTGCCATAAATTACTTCAGCAAATCCAGGGCCGTGAAAGTGAAAAGGAACACCAGTACCTATGAGAGAATATTCAGTGATATATATATTAGTTATAAGAACAATACTATCGAAATACCCATTATTAATACATACATGTGGATATTTATGCTGTTTCCAAAACTTACCACAACAATTTCATCAATAAATAAGACTCACCAGCTCCCGCTAGGCCAAAGCTTAATGCAGTAGTATGGCCAGGTAGCCCCCACTTTGGTTTACGATATGTATTTAAGAGTGGAGCCCACGTCAGTTGGTCTATGTCTCCAAATAAATATAACGTCTCATTTCCTAACGTTCCAAGATTTTGAGGCTTCATATGGTACTCAAGATAATCTCCAAAGGTAGATTGGACCTATGCATAATCTATCAACTACTATAGAAAAAAAGCAGTACATATTATATCTTTAAAAATCCAAAATAAGACTATATACCCTAGTATAACTGTAGGTATTGGCCGAATTCAAAACTACAGAAACATCTCTCCATTCGCTTAGCATTTTACTTCTGGATGTCCTTTCACGGAACTCCCTATTGTCTATATTGTAAATAATAACAGGTTCTTGGTAAGCGTACCTACAAGATAAACCCTTTTCATTTATAATTCCATATAATTGCTGATTCATATTAGCTGTTAGCATAATGCAGGGTTAAGTTATTATTTTCCTTTAACATAGTACTATGCATATTTACTATCAATGTTCGTAAAAAAATTGAACCCTACAGGCAAATGTATTGTAAAATCTAAATCATTACTACGTTTCTACCTATGTAAGAATTCCTGCTGAGTTAGATCATTTGCGTCATGCCTCTCAATATTACATGGCCCATCCTGGGCTACTACGTATATTTCTTCAGTCAGCCAACCTCCATCATCTTTTAATAGGTCTTCAGTAGTTACACAAAGAGGAATGAGAAGGGATAGGAGAATCATCTAAATAGTCAAACATGAAATATATAACCAATAAAAAACCAATCATATACATAAAATAACTTAAAAATATGAAAAAACATATAATAATAAAAACAACTTGAAACTGACATAAAATTTATGTCAATAAAGCATTTGTTAGGACAATAGTCACTGATGGATATGACAGTGCATAAGAAATGCCAAACAATCACAAGGAGATCATCTATTTATTAATACTGTCAAATATTCGCAGAATTTTTCCAATATTGAACTGGTTTCCTTAAAACGTACGTTATAACTTATATACATATATAATAAACAGATTATAATTGATATATCGAAAATATTCTCCTTTGCACGCTTGCTTTATCATATTATTACTTTGGTAACAATAACATTTAAAAATTCAAAAATACCTAATGGGAATTAAGATATAAATATACTTAATATGCTAACTAACTCACGCTCTTCTATTTTTAAGTTGAATGCCCAACTCTGTAAAGATCGTAAGTATGAAAACAGATCATCAGATGAGAGGCGTCCCAATTCTAAAATTTTCTGGTTTTCCGATTCCTCATATATATACATATTATTTATTTAAAAGGATCTAAGCCTTTCAGTAACGTTATTTAGCTCGAGCGTGATACTTTGCTAATTCCCTTTAATACCCAACAAAGAAGGATATATCAGAAACTACTTAATCAATGACTTACAAATAACTTTTAAAAAAATCATATTATTGTCATTGTATAAAACTCAGTTATCTATAATTAACTATGAATATATGTCTTTATGCGGTATAATATACTAATATACTTTAAAGTACTGATTTGAGAACGATAGAACATTCGCTTAGTCATCAGTCAATTATCTAATATTTTTCCAAAAAATCCGAAAAGTGATCATCTCACAGTGTTAAGACAAGTTTAGCATTATAAAACAATGAGTTAACTATAGGGTTTCTAAGGTAAAAGTGCAAGTTTCTATAGCTCCATGAATAAATCCTTAATATAGATTATAACATATCATGTGTAACATTAAAAAACATCATATACACATATAATTCGAATATTTCTTCATCTTATTAACTAAATGATATTACAAAAATATAACCAAGACAGAACACGAAAATCTATTAATAGTTTTGGAAATATAAATTTAAAATTAAACAAGTCAACGCATTATTTAGCAGAGCTTAATATAGACAAAAGTAAGCTTCACCTACCATTAACCATCCTCACATCCATGACCTCCAGATCGGTTCGGACCTTATACGCCTCTCCGCTTGTACTTAATATCTGGATTAATAAAATCTATGAACCTACTCATATATAAATTTTAAATGTGTAACATGTAATAAATCTAAACCTGAGCAGCTACACGCCATGCACCAGGCACACACTCTCTATTTTCCAATTCCATGTTATCAAAACGTTCAGTGCATTGAAGCACATCATGAAATCCATCTCTTTCTGAATCCTGCGTAATCTCATTTTTCAGATATATTGGCGTAGGTGAAATAATTTCAGTAGAGACACGATACATTTCCTGTAATCATCGCTACATATGAACATTGTTCTGATCTCATAATCTTTTAAATATATTCAGATATCTGTCACAGATTAAAACACATCAGCCACTTTTACCTAGTGAACAACTAATTATATATATATAATACATTACGCTATAGCTCCAATAATACAACCATCCAATATCAACCATGGAGAACTATAACTAGAAAATTTTCTGAAGTAACATTCAACAAATATAGATGAATCCAATAATACCTCCTGAGACAAGATATATTTAGAGTCAAAAATATTTCTGTCCATTACTAAACTCGTAATACGTTTTTCTACCAGATATATAATACTATGCATACAAGCAAAAAGAGGACATATTATCAGAATAAGTAAATAAGATATATTGGTACCTCGCAAATAAAACAATTACATTAACTTTTCCTGTAATCAACTAATAAAAATAAATACAGAAAAGATAGAAAAGAGACTGAATTAAGGATATTGTTTGTTTAATAAGAATCATACCCATATATGATTCAGTCAAAACCATTAATTTTTTTTAAATACAGGAATTGTCAAGCCACTTTACTTTCACTCATCACAGGTTACTCTTTAAAATGATATATGATCATCAACTTGAGCTGCAGGGCAACGAATATCTAGAAGAAAAAACAATATTGAAAGGAATGTTGTTTGTTAACTTTTTGTAAGAGCTTAACCTACAAAAAATGTGCAGTCATACTGAATTAACACATTACTAAACTGCATAACTAAACAGAATATGCCAATTCTTATTAGTAGTAAAAAAAATACCTAAGTTTTTCATCAGGGTCTTTAGCCAATGACGACTTGACTTATCCTCATCTAACATATTTTTGAACGTTTCATCCTTCAACTGATCTGGTAAACACTGACGCAATGCCTGCTGTGCGCTATAATAAATATTATCATACATTTGTTTTTCTACAAAGCAAATATAATTATTTTAAGAGAATGAGACCATTCATTACTACTTTATAACAACACATTTTAGTGTACTGCTCCCATTTGCCTTAAACGTTAGATATAAGTGTACAATTTTCTTTGATAGTAAGCCTAAATACTATAAACCTCTATATTAAATCACTGATAATCCAATATAATAGGTAATAATTAATTAATTAGTCCTATTATGTTTACAAAATTTATGAAAGCTTATACAAATAAACAGTTCTCATCTTACCGAGAGTTATCACTAAGCCGACTATAACAACGAATAACATGCTTCAGCAGACGAGATGATGGCTCACGTGCAAGCTTCAGAACCATCTTGCCCTAATTCAAATATTAGTTTCTCGGTAATTTCAAATAAAAGATCGCTTAAGAGTTAAAAGTAAGATAAAAAAAAGTCAAAAGGCATTTTTAAAAGAATCAATGGAAGCGATATCTCATTCATACTCACTAGGATCATTGCAACATGACTAAATCTTTCGTATGTCTGACATATGTACGATAAACCGGTATCATCAAGCAAAATCTTCTGAAGAATGAAGGTTGCAACAGTTTTTGATAGTTCAGTCCCTTGTTCCATAATTCGGAGACAAAGGGGGATTATTTCTGTTGACAGTAGGAACGAAATCACCTGAAATAAATAATTATTTGATTGATTTACATACTGAAACAATTACCTACATACCTCTTTCTCATCTGTTTTGACTAGGGCTCCTATCACTCCAAGTGACGTCAAGCGAAGGTACTCGAAGGAACGAGATGTTTTAGTTGTGTGTAGGAATGGATAGAGATAAAGCGGAATATGAGCTAAAAGTTGGAAATATTAGCGTAATATAATAGTCATGTATAATTAATTAATTAATAATTATCACCTTGAAGGAACGGTCCCCTAGTATCTTTATGACTAGCAACACACTGCATGAGAGCAAGCGCATTGCATACTCTGTTAGACTGTGTAGCAGTTAAATTGGCCGGCATTATTGCAGGATAGATAGCAATAACCTATTATAATAAATTATTGCACTTTCCCTACTATCTTAAATATGAAATAACATTTTACATACTTCTTGTAGAAGAGCTGCCATAGTCCCAAAAGAATGCCACAGCCATATAGGTAGTTCTGGGACACTATCTCTTTTTTTACTCAATTCTAGAAGAGCGATTTCACGCTTTTTAGGATCCTTTAGATCGATAATCCACTGTAGTATTTCTTCCCTATAAATTTGCAGTACTTTAATCATTATAATATTATTATTGTAGATAAATTACGTTGAAATAACTGTTAAAAAAGATCACATACTCTAACTATGGACAATTAGAACACATAAAATATAAATTTGCAACATTTACAAGCAAGGATGATGATTATTATAACAAATGCCCTATCGGATTTTTTTTAATATTAAAAAGTGATGTATAGGAAATTGCGTTTAATTATTGAACATAGTAGGACTATTCATTAAATAACAGCATACCTATCAACTTCCTGTCCAATCGCAGATGGTTGTGCTGCTTGCTGAGCTTGAGTGGCCGGAGACGCACGGGCGTCCGCCGGAACAGAGTTAGTCATCCTTATATAAATTTATTGAAAACTATTTTAAATTTAATAGTGGAAAATATTTTACAATTATTAAATAATATAACTTAGAATGGTAATATGTACTAAGTATATGACTAAATCAGCTAATTTAAGCTATCAACTGTTCAAGCTAAGTGAAACCTTCTTAATAAAAGTATTTAATTCAAACTTTAAAAACAGAATGAGTAATTGTAGAGAAATTTTAAAAATAGTGATATAATTTACTTAGCAATAAGAACAAATAGGTACCACATATATTGGGGAGTTTTCACAATTACCAATATTCCAATACTGCACTTTCTTTGGGAAAAAATTGAGGGGTGTAATTTTTCTTTTTATGTTGAACACTTCTATCGTCACTAATATGTAATGAATTTTTGTACTAAGATAAAATAAATGTCGCATTATTCCATAAGCCTTCTCGTTGATATGTTAATCAACGATACATTGCTAAAGCTAGTATGGGTGTTTTTGAAATAGAGGAGTATAGTTTTTAGATTATTCAAGATTAATTGAATATAAATAGTAACTCGTGAAGTGTTTCTTTATGGGATAACTCCATATTTCCAAATGATCGGATTTAATCATTGATTTAGATCAGATAATGTAATTTTATAGCTCCAGAATTCGACGTTTTTGGTATCGAAAGATAATCAGTCTAATCACCCAGATAATTTTTCAAAGCATATGTTTAGACGTATGCCACTTGAATAGCTATATAGTGCGCGTAAAAATTATACCTTTTTTTTTTCCTTTTTTTCTGTTCTCAATCATCAAATTGATCACATTTTTTCTGAGGTGAGGCGCAATAGTCGTGGAAATTTCCAATTTAAATCTCATCTTTTTTCATTTTAAAAGTTACAGTTTCCATGCTAATATTTTCAAAACCACTCACTTTTCACTTTTCAAAGTGATAGTACACTTAACATGTTTTCACCTCATTTAACGAAAAAAGCGCAAATTCACTAAGTCTGAAGCACCATAATGATGAGTCGTGTTTCTACACTGAGTCTACACGAAAGAAGTCAAATCAAAGCACTTTTAACTGTTGTTTACACGGTGAAGTCGATTGCCGATGTTGCCAAGCGCTCCAGAAAGGCTATTAAGAATTTCTTACGTCTTCAGGAAGAATATGGTACAAAGAAGAGTAGCGGATGACCTAGCAAGTTGAATAACCGTGAAAAAAGGGAAATTCTACGGACTGCGTCGAATAACACAATCAGCATCAATGAATTCCGTAGGACTTATGACGTTGATGCTTCAACAATTACAGTGTGGAGAATGCTGAACCAGTGTCCGAATATTGTCCGATGACGAATGAAGAAGTGTCCACGACTGACACAAGAGCATAAAGAGAAAAGATTTCGTTAGGCCAGGTATTCCCTGAGATTCGACTGGGAAAGGGTACGACTTTCACGAGTCTTCAGAAATGGGATTATAAACTCATTATTTTGAATTTAGGTGATCTTCAGCGATGAGAAGAAGTTCAACCTAGATGGTGTTGGTAGATGCCACTCCTATTGGATGTATTTACGTAAGGAACCCCAGCACTTTCCAAACCCAAATTTCAGTAGAGGAAGTGTTATGGTTTGGGGCCCGTTCAGTTCATTGGGACTAGTCGACTTGGCGTTCGTCTCGGCGAAGATGAACAGCGCTGACTACCAGTATGTCTTAGGACATCGTCTAGTCCCGTATCTCCAACGATTTCCAGGTGTTGGCTTCACTTTCCAATAAGATAATGCCACAATCCACGCCAGTCGAAGCACCAAGACTTGGCTGGAAGACAATGACGTGAACAATCTGGACCTTAAAAATTATGTTAATAGTATTATTGAACGAATTTCTCAGATTATTAATAGAAATGGTAGTTGTACCTTCTATTATAGTTAATTGTTATATACACGGATTATTGTTTTTGGCATAAACACATTCTAATAAAGTACGTCATCATTTCGAAAGGTAGAGTGGTTCTAAGAAAAAACATAAAAACGGCAATTTTTTAAATGAAAAAAGATGAGATTTCCACGACTATTGCGCCTCACCTCAGAAGAAATTTGATCAATTTGATGATTGAGAACATAAAAAAAGGAAATAAACAAAATATGCTATCATTTCTAAATGCAGTGTTTTGAGTGTTATGCTATTAAAATGCACTTCAACAGTGTCTTTGCTTGTATTTAGTTTCAGTACGAAAAAAAAAAATTTCTAAGGATTTAGAACATAATTTTGCGAGCTACGGTGTAAAATCATTTTTGTTGCTTACATACTCCTACTTCAATGTAATTAGCAAAGTGTGTATATGTGGAGAACGCATTTTTAATTTGGTACTGATGCCTTAATATATAAGATACATGATACGATAGAAACGATAAACTGGATTCCAAAAATATCGCCTGTTAAGGAACAAACATTACGTACACAAGTAAGAACCAAAAATTGGATATATTTAAACCATGATTCCTATTTAAAGCAGCACGTAACTTTTAACAAAACTTAATGACACATGTCATATAATTATTAACAAAACTATATAAGAAAATTCGTGTATGAGTAAGACTTTTGAACAGTAAAAAAAATTCACAGATGACTAGATACTATATACAAACAATAAGTATACATTGTTGAATGGGAATGTAGGTACTAGATTTTCAAAAGTCGCAACCAATGCTTAGATGTTGGATTATTTCTGTTACAATATTTTACCTATTAAAACTGCAAGTAAGGGAAAGGCAAACACCTGAAAGTACAACAAAGACCTAACATGAAAATGCAGCAATGTAGTAAATATGTATTTAAATTGAGGGGTGAACTACTTAAGAAAGTATTAAAAGCTTATATAACTCATTCAATACAAATTCAGGAACTATATGTAAGTTTAAATTATCCAAGAACAGGAGGTCCCAAGTAAACCATAGAGACTTCTGTGTTCCCATAAACAGCGCATATTGCAGGGAATAACTTTACGGGTGGAAGATCAGTAAAAGCAATTCCAAGAAAATCATTACCACGTTCGAAGTACAGTACGTGGCGGTCACAATCAACAATTAAACGAATTCGTTCACCAACCTGCAAATTGAATAATTCTTGGAAATTACTAATACTTCTAAATAGGATATAAACAAATGATATGAAATGATGAAGAAGTTCAAATAATAACTATTCAATAGAAAAAATAAGGGATGATTTTAAATCCTGGCTTTCTAAACTAAACATAACAAAGCAAAACGGATGCAGTAGATGACAATTTAACCTGATATTTAGGAGGATTGTTCATCCGAGGGTATACACCCAACTGTTCCCCATTATGCATTAGAGTGTTATCAACCAGATTCCATCCCCAACTCTGATCATCACTACCCAATAGTGGAACATATCCAGGGCAATGCAACGCAGCGTGCCTGAAAAAAATTGTTCCAAATAAACTTTTAAATTAAGTTAAATAATGAATAAACTCACCTTGTCGCCATGCCCACCACAGCAACTGTTCCCAATGGACCCTCCCACGTTAGATCAAAAGCGTGAATCCCTTGTGAGACTCCGAGCTAAAAATGGAAAATATCCCTGAAAATTAATTCTAGTAAAACAAATGAATGAAGACCTTTCCCCGAATTCCATCCGTACTCTGAGCCACCGGCTGACGATGAACCGTAAATCCATTAGCTCGTACATAGTTATTCCTAATGAAAGAACCACACATTTAGTAATAAATGACAATATAGTACCCAAAAAGCTACTAACTTAGAAACATCTTGCGGGTTCCATGAATAAAAGAAAGCTCTTAATTTAGTTTTGAATGATGTCAGTTCATTCAGTAAGTAGGGATCAGTTAATGCCGCCTCGGGAATTTTTCGGTGTGCCAATGTACGCCAGACGGAACTATCCTAAAATAAATAAATCTGCAATAATGTAATAAACTCAGAAATGTTAAGTTATTTTAAACTGATAATCTACTAAAACTTTATAGCTCATAACCAAACAGTTAAATCTCTCTGGAATGACTCTTATGCCAATTATATGTATATTCATATATCTAATGATCTTAAGCGCATCATAGTACATGTAGTTCTGATAAAAATAATAATCATAAATTATAAACAAGGAATAAACATGACTGAGTAATATTAACATCTAATGATTAGATCTTTAATATTTCCTTAGGTATGAAATAAATCGTAAAAATACTCGTTTAAATTTTCACTAATAATATAATTTGTGGATGTGCAACGGTATAATTTATTGAGGGATGACGATAAATGTTCCATTTATTACTAATTAAAACTGTAATATTTAACTAACCTCAAAACTGAGAACATTAAACCAATGACGACAAACTGTGGCACAGCTTCTCAAATCTCTTAACGACAAATAGTGGAATATTTGAACCAATATATGATGCGGAAGACGATTTGCCAACACTTAAAGATTTAATATATTAATGGTAAATTATTTCAATTAACTGAAGTAAGGATACATATATAAATTCCATCAAGTAAGAAAAGAAAGATTTGTATGCCTCTCACCTGCTAGAGTTTTTCTGATTATGTTTGAACATACAGCCGCACCTGTGTTCTCTTTAGTTGTTAGTTCATTTTTCTCTTGAGATAAAGAGAGATTTTGAATAGCAGAAGTACTCATCGTTTGTTAATTTGCTTCATCTATCCAAAATAATCAATTATGAAAAACATGTTCAAAGTACATTAACATATAAACGAGATATAAGTAGAAGAGAACATTCATACAAAATGCTAGAAGATTTTAAAATATATTTTAAACTAAAACAAAATGAGCAATATACAATTACAATCAAAACATTCTTTCATAATGTCCTATAAACATCTATCTCTTCCTAGAAGTACAAAACCAAAATAATGAATTCTTAAGTAGATTGATTGGATATATATTATGTTAATTTTCAAAATAAACAGGAAATAATAGGTCGATAAAATATCGTTTCTATAATGTTTTATAATAGGAAATTTTACTTCACTTCTTAACTTTAGCGATTTTGGCTTTAGTTCTATCTCTTCCTGCAGATTTTTTAGCATCGGCATCAGTGAATACAATCGAAGGCGAAGCGAATCTTCAAGCATAGATAATTCGCTATATTGCCAGACAGAAAACACTAAAACTGACAAACCTGAACAACATAGGAGAAAATACTTCATTTGGTAAGAGCTCTTTAGGTACTGTCGAATCAATATCTTCTAACTGTTCTTCAATAGTTCCTAAATTAGGTGACCAAGTAGGTAAAGGTGCGACCTATAAATGAATTAAAAGTTAAAGGAAATTTTTAAATATTATTACTATGTGTCGATTATTCACCTTAATCTTTTTTTCTGGTTGCAGACAATCCTTTAATTGAATAATATCGCCAATTTCTCCGGGTACATTTCCCTTTATATAGATTACTTGTTCATCTATATTCATACGTACAATCTGAGAACGAAATGTAACTGAGTTTAATTGATATTAGTCATAACATGTATGTGCATCATAAAGGAAATAACTTAGCACAAACTTGAAGCCCACTAATGGTAGCCCATTCATAACCCATATGACCAGGCATTCTTTTTCCTGGCCAAATGCGAGCATCTCCCGTAGATCCTACCGATCCAATACGACGGTGAGATTTCGTCGTTCTAAAATTATCAACTGCAAGCATGAAACGAAAGCATTTAAGATTTCTAACCCCTAAACTCTTAATAAAGTGTAAACTACTATACGTTCGTTCATATTCATTTTAATACCTTCTAGCTGGTTGTCCTCTCATTCCCCATCGATGCATTCCACCTTGAAATCCCCAGTCAATCGTTTTGCCTGTGGCTGTTACAAACTGTCCGACAGTGAAATGCCGCACATCGAGTGGAATACCAACTGAAGGTAGGGCGTCTTCCGATACCTGCAACATAGTATTAGCATTAAAAAATGTCGCCTACGCATTTGATATGAAATACTAAATTATATATAAACATAAAAAAATCACATTTTAATAGCAAAACAAGTTTTAAATAAGAACGCTTTTTAGATTAAAAGTAATAAATAACCGAAATACCATAACAAACCAGAAAAGAGCCTAAATGATTTTTAACTGGAACACCTGCACGAGCAAACTGGTTGCGGTAAGCATGAGTAAACTTGTACACATCTCCGTCAATAGCGCCAATGGTAACCTAGGATAGATTGCTATATTTTAAAAATATTAGATACAAAAACAAGCTACTAAAAATTAAACAAGATTTGTTAAATAATAAAACAAAAAACCTTCCACATAGGTCCTGCGCGATTAAATGCTTTATGTTTTCCAACAATACTTTTCCGATACCATTCGTCGGGAGAAGTGACACTTACAACATGATTCTAAATAGAATCATATAACCGATTAAAGCATACAACTTATATTATTATCTGTACGTTTATAGCAAAATAATCTACCTCCGCTACTTCTAGCAATGTACATAAGATTCGTTCACCAGTAATCGTCCACTGTGGCAACATACCGATTTTTCGTGCTAGTATACCTAAAATGCATACAAATAGTATTAATACATAAACTACTACAATATATTTCTCTACTTTGTAAATCACGGGTAAATTTTATAAGAAAATGAGCAAAAATGAGGTTTTGTTTATGCGACTTTTCTATATATATGTTATATGTATAAAGGTACATAAATAGACTTATAGTAATAATGTAACTAAGAATTTTGTGGTTTCCTACCTGTTCTCCGAGTGCATGGATTAATTTCCGCCATTGATGCTTGAATTTCCGATAGGCAGTTGACAGTTGTCTGGACGGAAGCCTTCCGCTCTGCTTCCATTACTTGCTTAAGTAAATTCCTAAACAATGCAATACTTAACAGCTGTTACAATATATATTATCACTATATCTATAGAAAACTATTGTAATTCACAGACAAAAAAAATGCAATTTATAACTAATACAAATATAAATATTTTAAACAATAATGATTTACAATTGTTTTCCAACCTATTCTCCTCATCAAGCATATGTTCACGGTTTTTTTCATAAACCGGTGGCACCCAACGTGGTGGAGTGGTTGTTCTTCGTCGACCTCTATACTGAGTAAGAAAAACTGGTGAAGAATAAACCAATAAAATACGATGGGATAACTCAGCAGGACTAAGAAGAGATGAAATCGTGGCCCGTATCATGTTCTAAAAATCATAGAAAATAAGTCGATATGTTAAGTGGAACTTATCGTAGAAAATTTTAGTCCTCTTCCAAAATACAAATAAAGAGAAAATCTTAAAAACAATCGCTATAAAATGGCTAATTATTTGATAATAAAAAATATGTATGACAAAGTAAACCCTGTGGGAGTAGCATAAATACTTGGATTATATTAGTGATTATAATATTTATAGAAATGTAAGAAATAGAAAGGAAAAAAGAAATTGATGATAATATAACTTACTCGTTTTGAAAGAAACAAACGTACAAAATAAATAAATAAACTGAATCGCAAAGCGATAGGTTTTATCGAAATTTAATTAAACAAATAATTAAATAAATAACAATAAATGTAATTGTTTCAAATGTGGAAGAAGTAACAAGCAACAAATGAATTAATAACCTTAATAAGAAAACGCTTTCTAGCTGAACGATCAGCTACGCACCCTATTTATCCCAGAATTGCGCCTAAAATTGCACTAAAGCTATTATCGAGTTTAAAGCACTTCTAGAAAAGTTAACAAAGATATTTCCATTTTCTTTTGAAACAATTTCAACGTGGAGAGGAAAATAAAGGTGAATTACATCTACAAGTATTATAGATTTCTGTTGTCCAACTTTTTAAAACTAGTGGGAAAAGAAATAATAGACACAATATCGTTTTTATACATTTCATAACTGGAACTTCTTTTTAATGGGAATTGAAAATAAGATTATTCTCTCAGTGATTGCCATAGAAAGTCTAAAATCGTTCTGCTATTCTATTTATTCTAATGTATTAAATAATAAAAATATTAGATGATAGTATTTGATATAATCAATCTACTGTTCTCATTGGATTGAATAATTCATTGGTGGTGTTAAACTGTTTCTGTTAAATAGTCTATATATTATGTTAAACACATGAAACGTTTGTTTTACAAATGATATGCTAGATATCAGCATTGTTAAAATATCTCCTCTACCTCTTCTGCTATGCGGTTGGTTAAAATCACTAGACATAGAAGTTTAGACTAATAAATAAACAGTAACATAATCCTGTGTTTTAAAGAGAGGTAATATACGTCAGGATATTTTATTATACATAATAGCGTCTTGTTAAACAAAGATACAGATTAAACTATTGCAGTAAAAAAGCAATCTACTAGTAGGTAATAATTATATTAATATTGATCTTATTTGCTAATATTGTATTCACTTTCTTCACATTAGCATCGTTATTATTAATTGTAAGAGGTTTTAACAGTGATGCCAATGCATAGCGTTGCTGATAGAAACAATGTAATTTCAGTTCCTCAGTCTTAGTCCTCATAACATTTGCAATACGATTGGAAGCTGGTAGGTGATATAAACGCATTTATTGCTTTGAAACTTCTAATAAAAAAGGGGAAAATAATAATAGTTAATAATTATAACTCATTATATAGTTAAAAATATCGTTTAATAAAATACTGAATATACTTTCATTTTCTTGATCTATTCCAGATTCATATTTCAAACGATTCTGCAATTCCTTACCTCACTTGGGAATAGGTACATTTTATGAAAATGCGGTGCGTTGAAAGATTTTAAAATTATATATATATATATATAATTTTGCAGTTATAAATCTAGAAGAACTCTGAGAAACGTTTAGACATATATTTAGAAATAAAGTTAAACGACTTTTAAAAAAGCATCGTGTAGTTACGTAATCTATAACAGCAGATTTATGGGTTAATTGAATTGAATTTAAAACCACTAGTATATTAATTTCTACACCTTAACAAATTAAATGTTTATTTTAGGGAAAAGCTCCAACATGCGAGGCTGTCTTTGCTTTTAAAACGAAAAATCAAGGAAACGCAATAAATTTATGTGAAACGCTATCAATGAACTACCAACTAAATAACGTGACATTTGGAGAGAAAACAACCTGTATATATAGTGAGTAAAACTACAAGCAGCTTTCCTTTTTCCTCTGCATTTACTTGATATTTAATAACGACTATGGAAAAGTAGAAAGATGGTAATAATTTTTAGCGTCGAATACTTTTTGTGAAGACACTGTTGGAGGTTATTATATTGGACGCTGTGTTCAGTTCGTGAAAGAGCGGATGACGTTAAATGACGCAACGGCATATTGTAGTAGAGATCGACGAACTTTGCTTTCTATAATAGATGAAGCAGAGATCCGTTGGACTACTGGTACGACCACCAGTGTTTCACTAGAAAAAACGCGATTTATTATTGATCTTCATGTGCTTAAAAAATTACTCACTTTAATATGCATAGTATACAATCTTAATATTCCAGTAAGATATAAATATCAACAATCTATTGCGTTTGCAGTTCTATCTCCCTCCGGTCCTTCAGTATGGGTTTCGAATAAAATTACTGACCGTAATGTTAAAGGATTTTTGTCTCCAATTACCCCACGTATGCATTATTTAAATAGTATCTAAACTATTTAGGGAACATTATGTGATGTAACAATATTTCTTAAACAATAGGTAAAAGACGCATTTCGAAATAAGGCTAAAATATAAATGAAGTGGATACAGTAATTATGTCTTTAATGAGTTGATTTAGTGAAGCGTGTGGTAAAGGAGTCTTCAGAAGCTCTCAGCTTACGTGTTTGGACTGGATATAATGGAGCGCGAGCAGGAACTCTAGAAGTTACTCATCCAGACACCAAACTGCCATTTTTCTGCACCTCTCTTGATGCCAAAAAATATATTCAATGTAAGAGGCAAGACATATTTTCATTTATTCTTAAAATTGCATGAAATGTGTTTGGATATGCTGCAATATTATTTTATTCTAAACACTGAACGAAATGGCAAAATACTTAATATATTAATTATTCTATGATTCTTTATATAATATTATATGTAATAGGATCAGCTTAATATTTGTCAAAAACTACATTCCTTGGTACTGACTTTCTTCAGCACAATTTACCTTAGCTGTTGATAGGATCATTTTATGGGTATCAGATTCTACATTCAATACGGTGTACGTTGAGTAACTTAGATGTGGTAAATTTTATTTTTAGGAGTAAGTGTTGTTTTTGGAAAATATAAGTGCAGCGGTTAAATTTTCAAAACTCATATCCAACGATAAAAGTAGCCCAAATTATTCTTATAAACGACAGAAATTTTCAATCTGATAGTATACTTTAGATGAAAACCTGATGGCAGTTACGGTAATGTATGGTTTGAAATGCATTGCTGCAAATATGTGGCTGTTCTTATTTTCTACACTTAGGGGAAATTTCAGTACATCATATTCTAGGTATCAACTTTTTTGGAACCTGAAAAAA
Organism: Heterorhabditis bacteriophora; assembly: GCA_964036235.1. NCBI lineage: Eukaryota > Metazoa > Nematoda > Chromadorea > Rhabditida > Heterorhabditidae > Heterorhabditis > Heterorhabditis bacteriophora. Next base: position 2,787,733 of record OZ038425.1, on the reverse strand, counting down.
AGAGGACAGAAATTTTTTCCTCTAAAATAACTGAACTACTTTTTAAATTAAATTTTGAAATGTAAACTTTAATCTACGGACCTAAAACCAAGAAAATGCACAATAGAGCTCTAAAATACAAATTTTTGCAAGTAATGGTACTTTATATAAATAGCATAGGAAAATATGAAGTTTCTAATGATAAATTCAAAGCAAAAACATTGGCTTCAATTTTCTTGAATGCGAACGTATATTTTACAATGATTTTCTGTCTAGAAAGAAATGTAAAGCTTGATAGCATTAAAGCCGCTAACATTAATCTACTATATGCGTTTTCATGACCTTTCATCTTAAGTCATCTCTAAACAAAGTTCTCCAAGTATTTAACAGGTTTACTTTAGATCATCAAACTAATTGCGAAATGATGGAGACTCTTGGTATGAAGGTATTGTGGAAACACTCACACTGTTATATTATAACGCCTGGAGTTTTTGCTCAAGATTACGGTAACAGTTTCAGTGGAAATCCAGCTATGTACCACCACGCTTGTAATGTAAGTGTAAGCATCCATCAGCAAAGAAAGACTAAAGATAGGCATATTTATACATAACTCGAAAAACATTCTTTTAGAACTTATACACATTTTCAAATCTTAATGATGACTGGTTGCAGATAATTTAGTTTCACCACAGATCTTTCAGCTATAATTTATGATGCACAAATTTGACAATAGAAAATAACTAAAACTTTTACTAATATCTTGTTTATCGTGTTCTGCTCAAATAAGAATAACTTCCTGTCAAGAACCAATTTCCCATTAATTATTGATTTACTGTTCTGATCTCTTCTTGATGATTTTCCCCACCTGATTAGCTAAAACTACCATACTTAATATGCAAAAAGCTGTGCGTAAGTGTTGGTTCTTAGAGACATCCAAATGATTCAACTTTGTTGCCCTCCACTGATTCGCAGTTAGATATAGTTACCGTATAAAACTAGACGTAATAGCGATGTATTTCTTTCTTCATTAAACGAGATTTTGTATCATTAGTTTAAATTTGTAGAACACATTTCAAACCTACTTTTTGATCAACACGTTATTTTATTAGTTGCGTTAATATTTGTACTTCCGGTTCTGTATAACCCCAAATATTATCTGATGTCTGACTACCACCAAATTCCAGTTTATTGATGGCATGAATGGCAAAGCGATGATTCCTGCTAGTATATATGAACAAATGGACGCTGAGGAGTTAATGCTAAAGGTGTTATCGTTTCCATTCCTTACTATAAATCCTGCTTAAAAAAACAACTATTAAACGTTTGAAGCTGTTTAGATGGCTTCTTAGTTTTGAATGGAAATCTAGTAATCCAGTTGTGTATGATTTTATAGGGAACATTCCGAGAACAAAAGATCGGAAACTTCACTTTACGTATAAATAATTCAATAATTTTACTTGCAGTACACCTTTCACCATGTGAACGTAGCAGCTGTCGCTATGCACAACATAAATTTAAGTTTTCCAAGCAGTGAGAACAGCTACCACTTTTTGCAGCCTGACGGAAATGTATCGGTATGATCTTTACACACAACAGTTATAAATCACCAAACACTTCTTTATTTACATACATTTTGTCTACGTGTATCTTAGGCCTAAACTTCCTACACCTAACAATTCTTTAGAACTATTGTTTTCAAAAGAAATACAATTTTTTGCTTTACTTAGTTATCCTATGAATAGTATGTTAATACTAAATTAAATTCTAGATTTACTGATAAAATAGCATGCGAACAAAAACAGATGTAACATTTTTTTTCCTAAGTAGCTAAAACTAAATCGGATTTCGTTGTATCGTTAGAGGTTTTTTGAAGCATACTTCGTTGAAATGATCTCATAAATACTCTTGTTTCTATTATCACTACACTACTTCAGATGGCTTCCAAAACTTTATCGAGTGGTTCAGAGAGATAGGGAAAGCCAATAATCGGTTCAGGAGTAGAATACCTATTTAATTGTATTTTTAAAAATACCATTAGTAACAATGACATTTAGGGGGAAAATCACAAAGGATTTAGAAATTGGTTCTCGATTAGTAGATAAAATCGTAAAAAGACATTGCATTGTATCTCTCAAAATAAAACAGGAACGCATTAGAAGTCACTAGCGAAGGTCAGAGTAGTGTATATTTTTGTTTTATAAAGATATTGTCGGGATTAAAGCCGGAATCATCCGTCAAAACAACTTTCAACTTCTGGTACTCAATGGACAGAAAACTCCTGTTTTCGTTAAGATTTCATGAATTCTTTTCTTCTTTTTTATAATTATTTGGAGAAGTTGTGTCACAAACAATCATTATTATTGAAAAATTATTAGCAATGACCAAAACAGAATCCTACCTAATGTGTCGAAAATATGGAATTTAAAAACAATGTTTGATCACTTAACCTTTAAAAAGAAACTGAAAGCTTGTATTAGTGTTGGAGAAGAAAATGCCCAATATGTGAAGAGCGCTAAGCCTATAAATTACTAAATCACTTCCTTTCATCAAAATTACCCTCAATATGGTAGAGTACTCGAAGATATAATAGAATTACATAATACAACAGTAAAGTGATGTTGGTTTTAGAAGTTTTTTTAGTCTGTCCTTACACGTGCTTTCAAAAATAATAATCCACATCAAAGATGTGGTGGTGACTATCAGTGCAACACCCTGGATTTTACGGTTGGTGGTCTAGAAACTGCTCCGGGAATTGTAAGAGCTCCTCTTATCTGTGAATTAGGTTAGTCATATCGTATGCTTTAAATATGTATGATTTATTTTGTTTACCTTACTTTATCTCTTCAATAATTACTCATTGAAGTAATATCGATCCATAAGCATAAGTGTAAAATTCTATTAACTTCTTAAAATATATTTTAATTTAAGGTTTCTCTCAACTTGATATCCATGTTAAGAAATGTCCTATTGGTTGGCAATCATTTGTTCGATTTAATGGAAATACTTGGTGTCTAAAGGTAAAATGTCACTTAAAAATTTGGTAACTATATTATGCATAATAACAGTTAAAGTATCTAAAATATGCTAAAAGCTGCTTACTAGGTGAAAAATAACGTTACAATCTTACTATTTGTATGCTTTTCACTAATTATTATACATTTATTCTATTTACTACTTCTCATCGCATCATCGTATAGTTGATGATGCAAATACTTTAAATTTTTCTTACCATTGAGTTTATAGTGTAGTTAGTGGAATTATGCGAGGAAGTGTTATCACTAAGCCTAGTATATCTACTATAGACCAGTTTACTGTTAGGAATAGTTAAAGCCAAGTGAAAAAATGTGACAATAAAACGTGGTGATTGAAGTCCTCCTCAAGATCTCAAAATAGAATCCACGACTCAACGTCATTAACATTTAGAAGAATATATTCATAAACCACATCATTCTAATCATCTTCACTACAAAACAAAGTTGTATTAGTGGAAATAATCGCTGTGGATGACAGCAAGTGAAGAAACTAATAATCTTCAAAAACAGAATTGTCAAAGCTGAATTCTAGACAGTTATTTCAACTACAATTAAGTTAGATTAAAAAACAAATCTTTGAAGATATTTAAGCCTTCATGAATACAAGAAGTTATTGAAACAAATGTGTAAATTTTGATCCCTACATACGATTTAAAAATTACGACAACTGTACATTAAGAGATTGTATATAATAATTTATAGGTATTTAAAAATAGTAACAAATAAGTTAATTCAAACTAAAGTAATGTTAGTTGCAACGTGGACACATGAATTGGTATGAAGCTCAACGTCAGTGTGAAAAAGAAGGAGCGAAACTTTCTGGAATTGAATCACAGGAAGAATTGGATGCTATCAAAAGTATTTCTTCAAATTAACTTTGTTACAACATTCCTACTTTTGTTCCCATGCGTTTTTCATGTCGTTTCCTTAAATTACACTGCGTATATACAGAGGTGCTCAGCGGTTTAAATTTACCAGCAGCCTCAGTATGGCTAGGAGGAATGAGAGTTCCTAACACGAACAGATTTGAATGGCAAGACGGATCTACCGAAAAAGATACATTTGTTACGAATTTCGCTCCGGGAGAACCAAATAATGCTGAGTAAGATAGTTTTTAAAAAACTAGAAAAATAGAGAGCTTCTTAACTTTTATATAGTAGCAACATTTTGTACAAATAATATTTGATGTTAGGAAACAACTTCGCTCTTAAGAGTCTAAGATCTCATTTATTTCAAATTATTTAAGAATTATTAATTCTCTTTTAGATTACAAGAAGATTGTCTACAAATGTATTTTGGAAATGGTTCCAATCCTAGTCATGAAAGAAAGCATGGCAAAATGAACGACTTTAAGTGTCATTCCATTGGCTCAAATGTAGATGAGTGGGACAAAATTCATGGTTGGGCATGCGGGAAATTAGCTTCTTCATGAAGAAAATAATAATTACCTATCTTAGTAGTAACTAATCCCGTTATAATTTTGAGCAAAATAAAAACGATAACTGTTGAATGAAAAAATAGCAAAATCATCAATACATATTGCAATTACTACAATAAATTCCTAAGAATAGATTTATCGAATCCTTCATATTATTTGACAATCAAAGTAACAATTACGCCTAAAAAGAATCTAATACCCATAACATAACCTCAGTTCAAGATATCACTTTCACCCTCCTTTTCCTTCTTAACACAAAAATATAAAAATGAAACAAGCCTTACTCGGTAAAACCAGCCATATTGCTTCTCGTCTCACAATACCAGAAAAAATAGTTAACCAGATGACCTATCTTTAAGGTAATTTAATAATACACTGAAAATAATTCAACATAATTATTTATTCGTTCATAGTACACTCGACTGACTAACGTATTACATCACATGTTTAAAAGCAATTTCACCTACTAATAGTGTTCTCTCTCTTCATATGAAAACATATTTCAACATTAACAATATTCTTTAAAAGGGATCATACACATATATCTCATATATATGCATACAGTATGATATTCAATGATATAGAGGGAAGGGAAGGCGGATAGCATGCTGCTACTTCGGTGATTATGTTGACCCATTTCAAGCGCAGCAAGTAAACAAACATCCAACTACCCTTATTTACGATAATTGAATACACATAAGGGAAAGATACTGTACAGCGAGGCAATGTTATTACGAGGAAAGAGTAGTAGAGACTCCCGTGAGTTCCGAAGGAACCGAGATCACTAGGGCAATGGGAACACCAAAAAGAATTGGCACCAATGGTGCCAGAGGAAAGCTACGATGCTGCTTAGCGACTGTAAGAAACTGAAAATAAGGGATGACGAATCTCGAGCAGTTTAGTTGTTCGCAACATTAGAGATTAAAATCCACTAAAGAGTCAGCCAAGTTTATAGCTGTTCATCTCCACTAGCAGGTGTCAGTTCATTTGGCGAAGTACGTATTATTGCTGGCTGCGGAACCACAGGAGGTGGAAGCTCACTTACATCAGGACTAGACTTGCGAAGGCCGAACCACCGAGCAAATTTCTCAAGATGGCTTTCCTAGACAGCAAAAATAATGAATTAATAGATCAAGGTAAAAATAAACAGTATAATTTACGATGCATTCTTCCTTACTTTCAATGTGTCCATATCAGACAAAGTGTGGCGCCTGGTAGAATCCCTTGAAACTGCCTTATTCCTAAGTCGTATCTTTTGTTGGCATCTCGCCTCGTTCTGAAGGGCTAGCACTTGTGGTCTCACTCGCGGTGAGGTAGACACATTACGCGCGCAGGGACTTGGGTTACTAAAAAAGCCTATTACAACTGATTGAGAAACTAATTTCATGTAATTTCCATACGCTAATGAAGGTAGACCTACCTCGATGCATAATCAGAAGAAAGTGGTGGATCTGGACAGGCTACAGCCAGAGGAGCTGTTAGAGGGGCAGAGCTAGTTGTAGAATAATCGGATGTACATGATAGAGCATCAGTCATATCTTTAGTCGGAGAACAAGTCTAGAAGTTATGGTAATAGTATACATACAGATTCACTTCAAGTTACCTATGATTTTTACACGACTTTAATAAATAGTTCACTATGTAATTTACTAATATTATCAATACAATTATAGAAATATTATTATGAGCCGAGCCAAAAATATTACTTTGAGATAATCAGGTGTCCTGACATCAAGTTTTGGTTCAGAAGGAGCTTTGACTGCGGGTCGCTCAATCCAGGTTTGCTTCCGTTGCATTCGACGAATTTTTTCACGTGTTTCCTCGCTTAGCACCTAATGTTATACAAAAAAAAATCAAATAAACACCTAAACATACTCATTATATACTGTAAGAGAGCTTGGTTTATTCAAATAAGAAATAATAATGGAACAAACCTCTAAAGCCGGACTATTGGCCAGATTTAAATGGTGTGTATGACTAGCCAAAGCATCAATGGCTCTCGTATCATCACTGGTAGCAGCAGCAGCAGAACCAGCGATAAAGATGCGCCGTGCTGAATAGATATCCTGGAATAAAACAAATATTAGGTGTAGTGTTATATCTAAAAAGGAACTGAATAAGAGCAAACCTCTTGCCGTTTTCTTCTCATTTGTTCAATGTCACTTCCTGGATCAGTTCTACTTGTATCTGGTAGACTACCGAGACTAGATTCGATCGAAGGACTCTGCTCCAACGCAGTAGATGATGTGGCAAGCTGAGAAACTGTTTGCCGAGATATTATCTCAGCATCGATGTCCCGTTCCTAAAGAGTTTCAAACATTCATAACTGTATAAACTAAGTATAGGATTATGAACTAGTTTGAGATGACCATACGTACTTATTTTTAGAAAAAAGTTCTACTCGTATCTGATACGCTACCAAATTTCGATTCGATTTTACTATATATCATAACTAGATTAATAATCGACTTTTTAAGGATTATGGGAGCAATCGTCACCTTTATCTTTAACAGTTCTATAAAATGTATTTTGTGACACGAATATAACAATAGTCTATAAGCTAATTTTACAGTATAATATGTAAACATTCGTAGCAATACAGATTTTAAATATCAGGTTCTCAACAGCATTGATTCCCCAAGAATCTATGATTTTAACTAGTTCTCGACTATTTCCGCAAAGAAACTCAAGCTACATTACTTGTTAATATAAATTTTTCATTTTTCATATCAAATATTTTATTAGAAATTCCATAAATTTTACCAGCCAGAAGAAATAGATCAAACCAGCCAATGTGAGTATCAATTAATATTCAATGACTCTTTAACAAGGAAAATGAAGTACGACACCTGAAACCAAATACAACACTCCATTTTACTTAGTAAAGGTAACTCACGAAATTTCAAAGAAGAAAGAAAACTAATTTGAGAACGGACAGAAATGGGATATAAATTATCGTAATATTCACAACTTTTAATTTATACGGTATGACGCTGTAGAATTAGAGTAAGCTCAATTAATTTTGTTAGGGACTGCTTCATGTAGCCTAACAGCAACTGATGCATATAAGTTCATTCGTCTTGATTTTTATAGAAAAGCATTTCATCTTAACAAATGTGTATGAAAAAGCACTATTCGTGCTGTCCAATATGCTGTGAGTTCTACTATATTCGCACGAATCCAACTAAACACCAGTGTTAACACTGGAAGGAATTAGCATAAATCTGAATAAAATGAACTTGTAATACAGCAGCTGAATCCACAATAAGTGTTACTCGCTTTCACAATGACTATTTATAATTTAGGTGATATTACCCTATTTAGTGCTAAAAAGCCATCAATCAGATTAACTGAACAGTGTCATGCTTATTTTTAAATTGATTGCGTCTAGACTAAACACTTGTATAGTAGTTACTTTCCATAATTCTAGTAAGTGAGCTTACTCCAATTCTACAACGTCACACTATATAAATTTTAAAATGTTAATATTCCGAAAATTAATATTCCACTTCTATCCGTTCTCAAATTACTAAAAAATCCAGTTAGATCCTGATTTACCTTTAGTGAGTTAGAGAGATGGAGTTGTATTTGGCACCAGCGTATAGCCCTGTGCTTTTATTTACCCTTTTCAGTAATAAGAATTACAGTTCGTTCTTTGTAGGCGTAATTATCATTTCAATGTTCAAATAGCTCAACTGTATACCATTTAAAAAAAGTATCTACTACCTGGTAATTTCCGCAGAAAGTACTGTCTACACTGCTTTGAGTTGGTGTGGCAAGAGCACCTGAGTTCCGTGGATTGATGGCTGCAGGAGCTGTGGATTCAATTTTCAACTTTGATTTAGATCTGTCACGTCGCGAGTTTCGTCTAAGAATATTTTTTATCTGAAATATGTAATTAAGGAAATAATCTAGATATATTCAAAACAAAACATGACTAATTTAGTGTTAAGTGTGAGCACCTTTCCTGTCTTGCCTTCATTCATCATAGCAGCAGCTTGATCTTCATTTGCTTTTCTTATCAAATTATGCATATCATTAAAAGAGGCAGCAGACACTCCCGTCGGTACACCAACACCATACTGTGGAGCCTCCAAAGCACTTGGACCTAAAATGTATTATAAGCAACATTTAGACGTGACAAAAACCAATCGTAGTAAGAGTTTAATATAATAATACAGGAAAATTACATAAAAAACTACAAACATCCCGCATAAGAAATAATGAACAATGAAACAATCTTAATACATCAAATAAAACAATTTATACCTGTCTCTGAGGGATGTTGGTCTGGAACATCATCTTCAACTGTTGATGAATCATCAAACATCCAATCATGCTAAAACATTTAAGCGACACTATATGATACAAACCTCTCAAATTTGGCATACCATAGTGAACAACAAATCAAAAATACCCAAATAACTCACATAATGTATAAGGGTTTCAATAATTTTGCATTGATCGCTCATATGTGTGACCATCGTTGCCATATTATCATCCGAAGGTCGTACAATAGAGGGACCGAACATTAGAGCTAGATTCCTTGTCTCCATCTGTAATTATACTTCTCATTCACTGCACTATTTTCATGTAATAAAACTTCTTTCATTAAACTCACTTTATTAACTTGACTATTTCTTGTAATTTCTGCTAGATGGAAGATAAGGTACCTCAATGTAGCATAATGGTGTCTAGGGAGCTTTCGTAACTATAAATACTTAGATATAACCAATAATCAAATGAAAATTTTAAAATGTGACAAATTAAAGCCAAATACCACATTTCACCCCTTATTACTAAAATATTTGTTTACCATGGATTTTTTGTTCTCAGCGATAATAAATAAAATTCGCGGCAACACATAAGCTTTATATAAAATGTGGAAACAATATCGAAGTGATGTCTCCGAGGAGATTAACCATCTCATCTACTACACTCCAAAGCAGATCTAACTAAAGCTGCAGTCCATGTACAGGCGAACGGAGTGTTTGATCCAAACTCGTACTTTTCTCCTCAGTACAACGCCCTCTAGCAGGATTCAGATGAAACCAGTTCCAGTGAACAGTGGTCCGACATCTCGACATACTTGAATCGGATAGTGTTGTGCGGGCGAAAGACTAGTCGTATAGGATCGTAGAAAATATTTTCATTGTGCTGGTGATAAAATCATGCCGAACTGCTACCATAAAGGGGAAGATAATTTATCATGGTTCTGAGGTACACGAAGAGTGAGATAGACCTAATTCATCGTACAACTAGTCTTTGTCAAGAGTATGAGCACGTGCTAGCATCTGTGGAAGGTGATAGAATTTAGTGTCAGGAAATAGTTGAGTATATTTTGTTTGAAATACTGAGACGAGAAGTAGATATCAACTTTAAGATCTAGATTCGAGCTTGATATTTTAATGCTGAACTGTTAAAACAAGAGGAAAGAACTATATTGCTTTTACGTTGCATCTTATTTTCACCGTTGAAACGTCTTTATCTTAACGCTCATCGAAAATTGAATAGTATCTTAGAATTTGAACGCATCAGTTCATACAATTTAAGCGAATTGTAGAACAAACAATACTGCAAGAAGTGCACCATTTTAGCATGGGAAAATATTTGATTTAACCACTCCACTTCAGTTACATTCCTGCATATTGTACCTTTACTTTATTATCACTGTATATTTACATCGAAATGAATTTATTCTACGTACCAAATTCCTTAGTTTATGTAGACGGTTGTGATGACTTGATATTCTGTTAGCATCGATAAAGAAGGGATAAAGTTTATCGGTCAGTAAAGGTTCTGGCAGCTTTCGAAGAAACATTTTTAATAGACTAGATACCACATTAACATCACGCCAACGAGGATCGGCAAAATCAAGCTGGAAAACAGATTTTAAATTATAAGGACTAAATGACTCAAAAATAACAAAAATGGATATAAATAACGATTATCTTACGTTTTCTGGAGTAACAGTGTCGAAACCATGACTCAGTGTTTCCTTTAAAGCATTTACAGCAGCCGTATTTCCAGGGATACGATAAATTCCAACAGTATCTAGACCATGGGCCTCAACAACACCAACACAAATCTGTACAAGCAGAGGCACGTACTGAAATAGTTGAAATATTAACAATAAAACTATGCGAAATAAAAACTATACCTCATCTGGGCCAGCCATGATACAGTCAGCTAGCTTGATACCTAGTACACTTTGTGGTTGTGTGGCAGTTGGTTGTTGTCCAGATACTGAACCTCCGCTGCCTTGCTTGCCTGCCTTCGATTTTTTCCATTTACGACCTGATTTAGGTGTAGATGGTTCTGTAAGTTATGCTAATAAAATATAAATATAAAAAAAACAAGGAAAACACAAAACATAGAATCTTTAAAATATAACGGATACTTTAAGACCTGAGCACCCTCTCGCAATTAAGTACTGCTATTAAATTTTGCAGTCTCCTTAACTATTAATTTTGATAACAAGTGAACTTAGTTTAAGTTCGTCCAGCAGTAGCTAAATCAAGATTAACATAACTGCCACCGATGGAGGAATGACTGCTAAATATAATACTACTAGAACTTTAAAATATAATCTTCCATTTTTTCACACTACACCTTATTGCTTTACTCATTACTCTACTGCTCTTCAGCTTAACCTCTATTTACATTTTCCTAACACGCTGAATTACTTAACCCCTAAGAAATTAAAGCTACATAAAACGGAGTGAGATCCACATTTAATATCTCCCATACTAGTGAATATATGACATATTTCCCGTCTTCATCATCCGATTCCCGGATCCACGCACAGCAGCTAATGTCTACTTTCCGGAGATTTGCTTCGCTGTTTGCTGGATATACAGTTCTTTCATGAAACTAACATGAATAAAAATGCAATACAATTTAATGGCCGATTCAGCGGATTAGAACGATATCTTGAATTATGAGCTCATAATGCTAATATAACTAGACACCTATTTTATTTTAATGTTGCTATTTAAACCATACTTGCTTGGAGTAATACAAGAACAAACCTCCGTTTTCGCCTGAGCTACTGTCTTTACTAGTCCCCGGTTGTGCATAGTGGCCATCGTTTATCGCACGTTTGCCAGCTACAGGTGATTGCAATTGAGAAGATTTTGCCTTGTACCTGAAAATTAATAACAAAAATCTTATAATAGCTTTTATACTGAAGTTATGAAAACAAAGATAAACGAATAAATTCTTTATTTTAAAATTCTTAAAAAAGAAATGCATAACTATTACTAGAAACTTAGGAGATTAATGGTACAACTAAAAATAGATGTATAAAGCTCGTATACCTATTTATTATAAATAGGCTCACTATGCATTATACAATAAAAATCAGTATATGCTCTAAATGTTGACTGTGGACCATTAAATACAATTAGTTCCTGCTATTCCAACCTGTGCATGATCAGCTGATTCGTGGCGGATGTGGCGTGTCCATTGCGTTCAGACGGCGTCGATGACGAAGAAGTCAAAGATGCAGCCTACAACAATGATATTTGAATTGTAATTATGCAACATAAGAAAAATAGAAGAAAACGCATATCATAGATACCAATTTGGGATATAAGAAAGAGAAGAATCAAGGAAAGTAAAATTTCCTTCCTTAATATGACGTGTGATGACTATGGATTAGTGGTCATTATCGATTCATAATTGTTGCATGAGGTGGATCCAGTCTCCCATTCATATCCACTAATGCACCTTGCGTCCGCGCAATGATTCACAGGTTAACAATAGGCATAAAGGTAAACAAACCAATGATGACCGTCAACTACATTTATTCTTATCCTACATGATGGGAAAAACTAGAATTGTCTGAAAGACTAAACTAAATGTGAAATTAATTACTGCAATAACTAGTAATTATAGATATTCAGAAAAAAATTCTAATTTGAATACTCCAAATATGTAATTTTAAATGTTCTAGGATTAAGGAAAAATATCATAGTAAAACAGAAAATATATAATAAATATGACCATATAAAATGGCTAAAAAACAGGAAAAATGGCACAGCAGTATCAATCGATGTAAGCTAGCTGAGGCAAAAAGTAGAAGGAATGTAAACAACAATAGACGATATCGATATAACAATTTCTCAGCAGCTACGAAAATAAATAAACAATTAATGTAACAAGCAATAATTGAAGACTATATGAAGATTCAATGACTATTTCCAATATTAGAATAGATAAAATTAAGTATAAAACCAGTAAAATAAGCGTATAAACTTCATAGTACAAGTAAACGTAGAACAAAAATTTTTCTATTCTTATCTGAAACGAAAAATTACATCAGCAAAAACGATATCTAGCAAAGACAGCAGTTATTTAAAAAGTATACATTTTATTTTCCAGGATATTGACAAGTTAGTTCAGTAGCAGAAGGTTATAGAAACGCAAAACTAACAATCCATTCAGCTTTCATTTGTAGTCAACAGATGATTCATTCAGGTATTAAAACGACCTGATCTATAAATTTCTGAAGTTGAAGCAGCTGTAAATTCCATTATTTGATGGCGTCCTATACAAATTTAAAAATCCGGAAATTAGTACAAACTTATAGAACTCCCACCTTAAATGCCAAATTTTGATTAATGATTTAATAAAATACTATAGCTAACTATGTTGCATTGCTATTCTACAGAACTGAAATTTGACTCAAACTAGTCACGCCGCGGGCAGCAAAATTAACGCCAAACTGCAGTCAGTGCAAGAAAAAGAACCGGATACCGACCAACTGCAATGGAAACGCCTTGTATGTATATGGACGTATCATAAATTATCATCTTGCTGGAGAAAATGAACTCACATATATGAGTGCTACTAAATATTCGACCTAAATAGACGTTTATGTACTTAAGTGCGAACAGTGAGAAGAAGAATAGCACAATAAGAAACAAATTTTGTAACTAGATATCTTCTAAAAGTTCATTAGCCTTGTATATCGTTCTAGTATTTGACAGGGATGATTCATATTTGAAATTAAGTAAACTTATCATCCAAAACATGAATTAAAGCAAATGTTTCAAAGTAATTTTTAAGACTGATATACAAAAATTGGACACAACACCGGAGATTTCGAATTGCGCGTCGTCGTCGTGAGGGTGGTCACTTGGGGCATCGATTTCGCGAGTCGCGCAGCGATAAATAAACCAAGAGACATGCTGAATGAAATTCTAAACAAGATAGGGCCGACGCGTAACACAATTTAACTGGCGTATTGATGTCGTCGGCAAAGAAGTTGATGTGTGTTCGCAGTGAGCGACAGAAATGAGTAAAAGTGGCCGCAGTAAAGATTAAAAATGATGCTGCATACTTAATACATATTAATACGAATATTGGTTGTAACGTTACATGTAGTTTTAGTATAGATTATAGTGATAAAACTAAATGATTGTGAACAAACCCAACTCGAAACTGCTGTTTTAGAAAACATCCAAAACCCATTAGATATTAGCTTAAAACATGGAAATGCTGTATCACACTATTAAATATAATTTTGGTATTACTAAAATAAGTAACAAGGATGTAATAATTATCATAAACAAGATATGTTAAAACGCAAAAAAGTCAAACTTAGTTCTAAATTACACGAAATACAGTCATTATTTTGATATTGAAAAATAAGAACCAAACAAATAGTCAGAACACTTTTTCCATGAGTGTTAAAATGGGAGCAGATAATGATAACAAGTGTGTTGCACACAACAATGCAAACACTCAAATCACATTCATTGCTGCGCTCTGAACTCCCTCATACACAATATACACGAGCGACTGCCTCGAGTGGCCACCATTGATGGGCTTTCATTGTTTATTGATCGATGGTGCGAACTGGTTTGATAATACAGCTTAATGGAGCATCATTGGGCTAATAACAATGCGCGCGACACAGCAATCGCGTGTCACCACCGACGAAAAGGAAAGGCGCATACAGCAAAGAAGCCTACGAAGAAACGTATTTTCAATCAAAATAAAATTAGATACGTATGTTCGGTTATATTCTTTATAACGCTACGTGAATATAAGAGTCAATAATGTATCATAAGTAAGAAAATTTTCACAGCATTTAAGTAAACAATATGGCAGTCTTTAGTTACTATAAGAAAAGGTACACTTCATAATTGCATTGAAACATTGATTTTTTTAAATATAAATATTATCTAGCCAGGTAGTTACAGAAAAGCTTAAGGACAGTGGTAATATACTGGATAATTTTGGAGATCTTATGAATAAAATATAGAAAATTATTTTTCTGCAATTAAGAATATCTTAATATTTAGAACAAGATCAACTTTAAATAGGTCAGAAAAACTATTTTAAAGTTCAATATCCTATAAATTCAATTTTTTTTTACAATTAAGAAGTCATAACCTTAAAATTCTAAGTAGCACGTGTTGGCGCTATACAGAAAAAAATAAAGGCGGAGAATTATAGCAACGCATAGAATATATCGCGTTTGTAACATGCAATTATGGTTTGTTATATTAACAAAAGATTTAGATCCTGAAGATATATATATACATATGTATATATATAACGGAGCCGCCTGGGCATGCGGGAGAGAATTAAGCATGTCCAATCGATATGCGCCCGCCATGGATAGACACTACTCATCGTCGGATATCTAGACTGTCCAGTTGTTCACCTATATCGGCCACTACGCAAGCGACTCAGCCTCACATAATATATACAAGTGGAAAAATATTTCCGAATTTAAACGATGCTAAATTCAGTGATTTTACATTACTATTTACTTCAGTAAATTTTGAAGTTACATTCTGGACAAAGTTAGAGCCATATCTAAATTAGTACAATATAGTTCCAGGATTAGGAAACATTAGTACTTAATTATATGTATATAATGCTTCAATGGTCAAATGGAGAGAAAACAGTGTTTATAATACAAATCGTCATAGATCAACATTCATAACATCCGACGAAGACATCGGATCGGAAGGCATAAAATAATCTAATCATCTCTTAGTAATAGTAACTAGAGCTAAATTTTGCGCAGTTATTATAAAATATATATAAGCTACTCACGGCTAATACAATGACGTTAATGAAACTAACCACACATTTATTCCCAATAGAAGAGCAGATTTGAAGTATAATAAACAATAACTCTGAACTTGACGTTTTAGACGTAACAATTAGCTGCTAACCCCACTTACAATAAAACTGTTGGTATTTTTTCCTTAATGGTATGGGTTTAAACATCTCTTATTTTTATTTTGCATTGAATAATTAAAAGTTTATGGCAAAACATAAGTAACTGAAATAGGCTATGTATATATAAATATATCAGTATGAATAATCGAAATGTAGTATTATGTTATATTTTCGAATAATGGTATAAACCAAATATTTTAGTTACCAGACTATTCGTTTTGTAAATATTAGTGAATGCATACAGAATGGAGTTCTTAGTAACATAATTAAAACAGGGACAGCATGCAGCGGAAAACGGATAAGCATAGAGATTATGAAGGATAGGAATTGAGATCATCATAAGAAATGCTTTAAACGTACGAGAAACAAAAACAAAAGGTAACATTTAAAAAATGATTTGTATGATGTAGCGCACTCACTCAAATAAGTAAATATAATTTGTTGATAAAAATACTTTTAAAACTTGGAATACTAACCGAATAAGAACTATGCAGCTGAGGAGAAAGTGTTCCATCAGAGCTAGTCTGGAGAGTGGCAATCCAAGAAAGCATTTCAGTCTCACTAATGATTAGAAGTTAGTATTTATTTAAAAAATAATAATAAAATATTAATAAAAACAAAATTATTTCACCAACCTCGACAACTCAAATAAATGCTCGATTTTATTTTGCGTCACAAGTCTGATAACATGCTTTGTTTTACTTCCAGCCAACCACTCGTAGGCGATATCTACTATAGATGACAACACGTCAATACGAGAGTACTGAGCAATGTGTATCAACTGAAACATAACATTTTTCTTTTTCTTTTGTTACTTTCACATATTTTGATTTAAAGTGGAAAAATTATACGAAACACAATTAAGTAAAATCCCTTGCCTGTCTTCATAATTTTTCCCACCTTAGCTTTAGTTTTTTCAATAATAGTAACAGTTGGTTCATGAGGACAAAGGTAAAGATTTCTATCGCAAAGCACCGCCCAGCTGTCTTCCCAGTGACGACGTTTTCCCGACCTTCCCAGTGCTTGTTTCTATAATATTATATACGACTTCTCAATAATAAAGAGATATTTATGCTATTTTGTAGATATGAACACATTATTTACTAGCTCTTAAGTATGCACAATTAACTTATTCTAAAATTTAAATATTATTTGTATATCCATACTTATCTCAGTGACAAACACTAGCCTGATGCTTAATCCATCCTTGTCGAACCACTTTGCCGTATCGAAGCGTCGTGTCTGGCAGTGGATTTCTACTGGATGGTAGAGAAGTTCGTGACCGTTTCGATCGTTTTACTGGCGAATCAGCTCTCTAAAAGGCGATTCACACTAAGTATAAAACTGATCACACAGTCTTACTAAATCTCAGGTTAAATTGAGTCCAATTTCATTTAAGCTCATTTCGTGTAAAACTATTATAAACAGAATGTAATCATGTTACGTAATATTACCATCCCATAATTTTTAATGATCGTATAATTAATAAGTTTAAACCTGGTGGCTAAACAGAGATATAATTTTCTGTATCTTCAGCGACGATGGTGGCTGTGGAGCGTGTGCGGAGCGAGACGAACGATCGATAGACGATAAAGATCCAAGTGAAGAAAGTTCTCTGTATACGTGTACACCTTTTGTGAAGCCTAACAACATGCAGAGCTACTGTTGAGTTGTTTAATACCTGCTCTCATCTTGACTGAGTGAAGCGGGGTGAACAGTTTCTGGAAGACTTGTAGATGTGGCCAATACGTATGATTTTGGACGTGTTCGACGCATTGTATTTAGTGGCGAGTCTACAAAAAATGATTTTATAGTTAAAATCAGCCTATAGTTAAGAATTTCTATTGCCATCACAATTATTTCTATAATTATACGGGTAAAATAGGATTCATATTAAGTGGCACGGTCTAAGATTAACGCTGTAAATTTATTGGAGTTTATTCAAATAAAATATTGAAAATACTTAGATTCTGTTTTATGAAGATAATATTTATTTATTTATTTTAAAACCAATATTTAGAGTAGAGCACAAGCAACTGAATAACTGACTACCACTGCTATGATTAATCCCACTGAAAATCTGCACGAACCTAATTATCCTCACAACCAACTGTGAAACCATAAATAATGCCCAAACAAATCAATTTATGTAATTAATATCCATATGTAGTAAGCCTAAAATAACTCTCAAGTATATATTAACAATCTAGATTAGGCCCTTTATACTTAGATGCATCAGTGCTCGAACTTCATCCACCAGCAAACTGCTATGACAAAAGATTAAAGAAAAAGTAGAAGTCTTTAAAATTCTTGGACATGGAGTAATAATTAATATAAAAATATTATATACGTATGCAAAATAAGACATCGGCAGCAAAGAAAATCGTATAAATTAGGACAATACAGAGGATAATGTCACTTAAAAATGGGAGTTCTATGTAGATACAATTTAAACCATCCTCAAAACCCTTTTTTAGTGCAAAAGTATAGAACTACTGGCATTCGTGATTACAAATAAATTTGGCCTTCGACTGAAAAAAGATTTTCCACTAATTCAACAATAAACTTTTGTAATTGCAATTAAAATGTAATAAGTCGTTAATAAGTATCTATTTTCATGTTAATGAAATTGTTTTCCCAAATAAGGCAAAACTGTGAAGTGAATCGAAACCATAATCGTGCTTTACTTACAAACGTACAAAACAAGTATTTAACTAATAATTAATGGAAATGGTTTATCAATTGCTACAAAGAGTTTATACATCAAGAATGGTAGTACAAATTACCGCTGCATGATTTCACCACACGCACGATCACATTTCTAATTTGTATGACAACTGAGTGTCGTATTCAAGCTACAATCTATGCACACACAAAAAAAATACATGATGAACCTACATTTTAAGCCTTAACGTAACAACAAAATTGTACCACATCCAAATTATGGAAGGAGGCAATTTTTATCATTAGCCAATACAACCAAAATAAGCTTAGAAAATAATGAGATTAAAATTCACGACGGTGATGCGAGAACATTATGAAGTCACAGTTATTTAGTTGGAAAATAGTCCATTTAAACTGAGTAATTATTTAAAAGAAGAAACCTATAAGTTAGTATTTATTCATCATTTAGATGAAACTAAATACTGCGCTATATAAATGCAAATTAGACACGTGTCTTGCTTGTCGCATAGGAACCTAATTACCTATATCCGCGCGCACTACCCGCATAGGGGACTGAAGCACCAAGAGAGGTGCTAAACGAATATAGATGCATGTTAGTTTAAAACAATATATAAATACAATAAAGTCGTAAAAGTGACAACGAAATTATGACCAGAATAATAAAATCAATACTGGAAACGGTCTCGCATGACCAGATCGGGACTAGGTATGAACACCTGGTGGGACAATTAGCAAACAACCACGAGGTCATTGCGAGAGAACGAGGATTTCCCAGTAAAATAAACATTTTAACAATATTGCTTACAATTAGTTAGAGGGCGATTCCGGAAAATAAAGGATAGTCCCAATACTTCGATAAATACGGTAAATTACAATTGTCGTCCCAAACAGAATTCTTTTACATATGATGCAGCAAAAATAATGTTAAAGATCCACGCAAATTATAGACCACCTCACACTCTTAAATATACGTTTAATTTGCATTTGAATGAGATAAAAAGTTAGTATGTATTTTATTAACCGATTAAACGAAGAATATTCAGGTTTCTTCCCAAAAACTAAGAAAATACATGGCATAATGCACTTTCTTTCAGCCTAGTATCATCTGCAACAAGCATGTTCTACTCTATTTTCATTGATGACGCCATATTTATTACTAGAACAAGATCAGTAAAGTCTTCAAGTTATCCCTAGCTCAACGTTGGCATTTCATACGACTACCAATGGCACTGCAACATAATTACGTTCCACCATCATATAAAGAGCAAAATCAGTATTGACACTTTACTTTGTTAATGTTCTTTAATCAGTTTTTAACCTGCTTGACTATTCTGTTAAATCCGTAAAATGTTGGCTTTAGTCTATTATCTAAAGTAGCATTGAAAATGTGAATTACTCCGTGAAGACTTACAAAAGCGCAAAAAAGTACATTTCGATTACTTCTAATAAACTACAATCTTTGATAGCTGTTTTCAACAAATATTATCAACATATTTCCATGTATAAATATTGCAATACTTATGCGCATCCTATATTTCTTTTTAGCTAAAGCATTTTCTCATTTCACAAATTACTGGTAAACACTACTAAAAGTGCAGTGTATCATTCAATTAAATATTTTAGTCTCCTTCCATAATTCTTATCTCACAATCAAAATAAATAATCATACGTATAATATTATATAAGAAATAAGTTCACCGAATTTAATGAATCAGCGCTAAATCTTGTAAAACACTAAAAATTGCTATTAAATCAGTTTTGTAGAGAATAAATAAACCACAAAGTACCTAGCGAGTACTATCCAATAATAGATAATTATGCAGAATACGAATTTCAACTATTATATTAAACTGAATAAAACGTCTGAGATTATTAGATATATGTCAAACGTAGTACATTTCAAGTGAAATGTAGGACATAATCTCGTTTAAAAAAAAGTTCTCCATCAATATTTGCATCTTGCGATAAAAACAATTTCCAATGTTTCAATATAGTCATTTGTTAAATTGAAAAATATATGTATTATTATTTCTAAAGCAATAATAATTCAATACAAATCTTACCATTATGATTACGATCCCGAATCGATTCTCGTTTAGAACACTTGGCGTATATTTCGTCTCCTAAAACAGGTATGGTGAGATTCTCAAAAGGATATGAAGTAAAATAAATTAATATTACGCTGCCAAAACTACTAGGGAATATAACAGGACAACAATAAAACTCTTATATAGTTCACAATTATAAAAATATGAAGGGAGCCTCACGTATAAATATATAATCTCACTTGAAGCAAAACAAGAACACATACATCGTGTTTAATTTCAATGTTTGCATTTTCCATAAACAGAATTTTAGTATTGAAGTGTTCTCCTGATTGTTAACAATAACAGGAAACACTTCGAGATAAATATTTAAGTGGTTACATTTAGTATAGTGGATTTAAAAACAAAGGTTAGACATAGTAAGGCTTTAATTATATAGAGGCTATAACAGAATAAGTTATCTCATTTGCAGAACAGAAGTCAATGGAGAAGGGCATGAAATCGTCATTATCGACATCTTTCGGCTAGTGTAATGGAAAGTAGGCACTCTACATGCATTTCGCTCAGTTAGGTGAAATCGATTGAATTAAAGGTAATCAATAGCAGAAAATATTACTATTTATATACAAAGTGTATTTTCAACAATTATATATAAATAAATGCTCGTACCAAGACAAGAAGTTCACATGAATAAACTTGTCTCACCTTGGTAATTCATCAATGAATCCACTATACTTCGAAATCTCTTCATTGCTAGATCAAAACGTAGCTATCAAAATATAGAACAAAATTCCAGCATATCAATTGTGATTCACGAAGTTTCCGTAGGCAAAAAATTTGAATAATCCATGATTTGGCAAAAATCGAAAATCACTAGTTGAAAAGTTCGATACGATATGAGGTGTTATGACTAGACACACATATTTAAGTTCTTCGAAATTAGCATGGAAAATAATATAAACAACGTACAGAATAAAAAGTTGATACATCATGATGCTCTTCAGGGTTCATAAAATACACAAGTTACTAACAGTTTATAGTAAGAATTATGAATTAAGGTCTCAGAAGAAGTTGAAGGATAAATAACAAATATAGAAGAAGAAGAGAAATGTGATCTACGTAAATGATTAATATCTATAACTTTTTGTTGTTGCGGAAATAACCTCGTGATGAGTCGCTGCCAGCACAGAGACGATAATCAGTTTCGAACAACTGTTGGAAACTAACCGCCCCAGGGCTCATGGTATATAGTATTCAAACATCAAAAAACGACGAAACAATGAATAAATATATAAAAGAAAATTTTCAAGGATGGAATATATCAGTAGTATTATTTAAGCTTTTCTAAGAGTTTTCATCTTATTTTCATACATAATTAATGGTAGTATAACTTCACTATTATGACACAAATAAACAAAAAATATCAAGGATACGATTAATTTCTAGGAAAAACTGTGATAAATAAAACAGCAACAAAATGATTAGATAGTATTTTCAAAGAATATTTTCTAAATAATTAAAAGGGAGCAAATGCACTACATCTTGCCAGCATAGTAAGAGTAAAGATTTGTTACAAAGCGGATTATAGAAACAAATTAAATGTGAAGAGATCTAAATACACTTTATAGTATATACTTTATCTAAATTTGTACCTAAAGTCAGGTTTATTTCATTCCAATGATTTCAAATTTTGATGATAGTTGAAAGGACGCAAGCCAGTAAAATCATAATGCATTACATGCACTATACAAACAATCAATACATCAGATGTTCAAAAAAACCTATGTTATTCAACTCCCTTAAAATAGAAAAAGTAGTTGTTGAGTGACTTAGATTATCAATAGAGTAACAAGTAAGGGCTAATTATGAGATTGCTACGCATCTTGAATGAAAGCAATTTCATTGCATGGCTAATTCTTTAGATTCAACTTAAGATTACCTTTTTACTGATGCTAGTATACCTTGCTGGTTTAGTAAAATAATAAATAAAACAAAATAGAAGAAAGATTCCAGCTATCATGAATTTTATACTAAATCTTGACTTATGTGAATCAAAATAAAGTATTATTGAAAACATTAAATTGAACTTAAATCTCAATAACAAAAGACTCATTAGTAAAACTTTAGAACATGATTACTCTTCGGTAGTAATAAGGAAATAATTTAAATTCGCACTATTCATGACCCGTGTCGTGGAGGATCGATCAATCATGATACTGTGATCAGCAAATAAGAAGTAAACGGCACTAGACTAGTCGAATAAAATAGCACATACAAAGCAGATGATTAGAGATGAAGAAGTTGAAGAGCAAACAAGATATAATACCATGTGCGATAACAGAAAATTATATTGAGAACAGTTACCAGAAATAATAAAACTAATCCAAAAGAAGTAATCTTTCAATATTTCAAAATCTGTATATATATATATATATAACAATAAAAACACACCATATATCGTTGTCCTACGATATTCCTTTGAAGTAGTTGTAATATTATTCAGTGTTTCGCCGCTATTAATATTAGCTCTCATAGCCAGCTTCATTGATGACCTTCTACCATAATTACACTCCATCAGATGTACCGAACGATCCTCGAATAAGGAAGAAGCTGAAAACACTATCTGCATAACCCATAACAATATGTATAAGATTTCAAATACCAATGAAAATTAGTTAACACTAACATTCGTTTGAAGAATGCCTTGCGATCGCTGCAATAAAGCTTGCTTGTCGTGGAGTATTTCTCGGCGTAATTCCTTTACATCCTACACTGTGATTCTCTCCCGAACTATCTAGATTAGAACTGTGGGAATTAGACTCCATAGAAAATCTTCTCACAGGAGTTGAAGGCATCTAAAGTACGGTCAAAATTTCACATGATATGGTGAATTAGATCTTCAGTTTCAATCAGGTAGATTTGGAATTTCAATACAAAAAGAGGCTTTCTATAAATATGTCTCTTACAATATTTTCGCCGCAGATAATTTTCGTCATCAGCAGTTTATCCGGATTCCCTGATTCCTGTGGTACATATTTTTCAAGAGAAGATTCATACCTCTAGAAACAAATAGTATGATATTTTTGAAAACATTACATACTTTAAAATTATTTCATTGTTTTATTTGTCGGACTATAATAATGCAGAAAAAAACGAACCGTAAAAGGCCTAGGCTTTTTCCAGCTTGGTAACGCCACGATATCGTCTTGATCGCAATTAATTACCCAAGATGACCTTGTTGGGTGCAGCTTCAACTGACTGTACTAAGAGTATCATATTTATGTTAATAAAAATGTTATAAAAAATATATCATGGTTCCATATTGCTCCAACTCTAACTTAATGCTTAGTAGTGTCAATTAAAAAAAGACAATAAATCTTTTACTTCTCCTATAGTTTGTATTTTTATTTTATGAAAGTGTGTCTCTATATTTGTGGCATACGTAAGAAGAGCAAATTATTCGAGAATGTTTTAGGTGAAAATTAATGCACTACTGGCCTTGTATAATTACCCGTTCTTTCATAACGTGGATTAGATTCATAAAATTAAGCTACGATAAGTGCAACACATATATTAATATTTATCCGAAGTAAGCCATAATAGCACATCTAAAGTGCTCGATCTATGTCATAATTTTCTTTTAAATACAATATTATCAAATATCGAATAACGTACTATAATTATACTAACATCTCAGATTTGTAGTGTATTTGAATTAAAGATCGTTAGATAATCAATACCATGTCGAGGATGTTTCATGAGGATTGAACTTTTACAGGTATATAATATAGTTCGAATATAAATATTTATTGTAAATTAAAAACGCACTTGTAAGGGGGCGGTCCATTTTTCATTTGAAAAATTGTAGCGTATTTAGGTGGTGCTGAAGGATGAACAGTATCCTTAATTAAAGCATGGGCAGGCCGCCTAGCTGGTCGCATTTCCTCTAGAAGAGCATATATCCTAGCATCCTAAATAATTGTCTTTATTACAGTGTATACAAAATTTATCTTACGTTAACTAACTTGTGCGAGATGATGCTCACTCTTTGAGGGACGAAGGCTTGGCCAGCCTTCCATCAAGAGGCCTATAAACTAGCTAGAATAAATTGTTTAAAAAATGACACAAATGAACTTGCAGTGTTTTAATAACTTAGTTCTTTAAAAGTATTTTTAAAAGCCCTAATAAAAGTTAAAATGTATAATTTACGGTTTTCTAGAAAATATAATCATTCCCTACTTATATATGGAAAAGATAAACGCATTATATCGTTGAGAAAAAAACAAATGTAGCAAATATGATCTCCATTTAAAAGTGGATGAGAAATAAAGTGGAATGTTGACGAGTATAGTTGGTTTCTTGAGATAAGAGAATAAGATAACAAAATAATTGAAAAATTTGTTTGCTTTTACTGTGTTAAAGCTTTCCTCCCGAAAGACTATTCTTGAGTATTCCTTAAATATTATACATAATATAAGGATTACAAATATCAGAAACTCGACTATAAGAGAAAATGCGGTTTTTCTTTGATAAAATCCACTAATAATAAGTGAAAAGACAGAAGTCATTAACGTAAGAATAAAAATAATGAAACACTCCTCTACAGAGTTCATGATCGAAATATATCGAACAAAATTGTCATTAATATCTTTTGAAAATAACCAAACCAATTTATATACGTACTAGAAAACTAACAAATGATGAATAGCAAAGGTAAATCAAAGTATGATTAAACTACGAACTTTTCATACGAAACAGTGACAATTTATATATGGAAAGTTGTTAGAATTATATGGTCATTAAATATATTAAAATATCTTAATTAAAAACATAACTATATGCCATAAAAACTCATGTTAAACTGATGAACAGTAAAACATGCGTAAGAAGCTTAAAATTTGGAAGCAAGATTGATATATAAATGAGAAAAATAAGTAGATAGACCATTTATCAATTGATAAATATATTATCTAAATATATAGTCAAACAGAATATTCAACTGGAACGAACCTAAAAAGAATATTTTTGTCATGTCTTAACCAACAATTGCGTAGTTGCTAAACCAACAATTTAAACTGTTATTTTTGCCGCCATACTCAAGTATTATAGCCAATAGTGCTGTTAGTTCAAAAACTTTAAATCAAAATTATACATGGACTATAGTGGTTATTCTCTTGTGAGACATTGATTTACTCATGATCTAAACCTATTAATGTGTTCACAGCTAACAGTACGATATGTATATTATAGTGAATGGAATTATGCTATCCAGAAATTGATTAATTGTAGTAAATGATACTTGAGGAGTATTAGAGATAACAAATGTGTCTCACAAACAAATGCTGTATATCTTTGAAATGTTGCTAAAATAATGTGGTAGCAGGTACTATCACATATACAGCTATATAGAAATATATAACACTAACGGTTTGAAAAGGGAATTTGTAAGCAGGAAAGAAAATTATATAATACTAGCATTATGTTACACTTAAACCTATACAATATTTGATCGTACTTAGTACATATCCATATGAGTTTACAACACGATACATTTAAGACATAATACCTCCATATTCAATTTAGTTAATTACTATTTTTGTTTATAAAATTTATATTAAATTCTCTCCATATTTCGGAGCTCTATGAACTAATATGAATGAATATGAAGGCTATAACTAAAATATAGTGGAATATAAGGGATTTAATATATTGGACCAGTGAGCTTACTTGTTTGACAAAATATACATTAGGTCTAAAAAGTCTCTAGCTTGATGTCCTTTCTCCGTTATTTAGAAGATAATGGAAAGTGGAGCGACAATGGGAGCGGGCCAACGAGGCATGCGAAGTGACCTCAGTTACGTTTATTGATCGACCAGTACTGTGACCAAAAGGAACAAAATTCGATGGCAAAAATAGAGAGCAAATTAGCTTTTATTTTTAGCCTATAAACTTTAAACCAGTTACTCTAACTATAAAAATCCTAGCCAACTATGAAAAACTAGAAACCATGAAAAGGTATGAACAAATTACAATAAGAATAAACTAGAATTTTGATACGAATTCAAATTATAAATCGGCACCTAATAGGAGGAGATATAAAGAAATAGCTAAATTAGTGTTATAATTTAAAATCAAATGCCCCATTAAAAGCAGAAGCATAATTCCACGACATCAACCCTATAGCGCCCCAGTAGAGTAAACAAAGGAGTTTGGGCATAGAAAAGAAGGGGAATAATTTACATAAAAAATAAAAAATAAAACTATAGTAAATATTAATATTGTCACTTGATGAATGAATACGAATAGTATCTGGAACATCTATTTTATAGGAAATGTGCAGAACAGAAAAGGAAGCAATATAATCCTAATCCGCGTAACCGGTTGAGTATGCCATGAATGAAAGGAATCAAAATGGTGAGAAAAAGCAAAAGTCATAACGAAAAAGAAGCACAGCTGAATATTGCAGATAAAAAGTACGTATAACGAAAGAGAACCAAAATGGTGGCATGGCTCTAATTTATAGAACAACAATTTAGTAATAACCAGCTCAAACGAATTGAAAGCGTTCAGAAAACTAACATAACTAGAATGAAGACGTATACTTATCACCTATCTTGTAAATCTTGAAATTCACAAACTTAAATGCTATTATAATTATTATCAAAACTGGGATTGCAATCTATTTAATCTTCCATTTTCTTAAAGAATAGATTTTAGTTCATATGGACCTAGAAATATGTTACATTCTGGAAGCATCAGGAATCTGAATTCTTCATAAAATAAGTCAGAAACACAAAATGCCAAGAAATCTTGGTATTACAAAGAGAAATACTTGAAAGAATCAGGATTACTCGATGTTGTTCTTCATTAATCTCACGCAGAGTCTTAAGCAAACCGGCATAGGATGAGATGAACGCGATCGATATGAGATCGAATTGAACGGGAGAAAATTATGACCACAGATATGGGAAATAAGAATCAAGTTAAAAAAAAAGCCTTCTACACTTTTTGAATAGCTTAAAGAGGATTTGTTTATATTCAAATAAATTGCTGAGCTATCTTGAACTTTCTAATAAATATTGGGTTGTGGAGTTTTTAGATAATATAACAATGATACAAATGAAAAAGCAAACATATAAGCACAGTTGTAATCAAAAGTAATAATATAGAAAACAAAACAAATAATAAGAACATAAAGAGAAAATTAGGAGAAAGAGAGATGTAATGAAAGTTTTCGTGATATAATGTTAAAACAATCTGTTGGATAGTCATCAACATTTTTCCAGCCGATATTTGACAGATAGAAATGTGCGACAATCGATATAAACAAGTCCAGGCTATAAGAGGACGAAGAAAAAGTCCGATTATAGCCGATTGATTATTCCAATATATGAATAAAGCTGTTACTTAAACTGTGAGTCTAGTGTGGTAAGCTTTCATATATAGAACATCAGTTTTTACAACCTACTTTCGCCATTTATAGTGATTTAAAGTAAAACAAAGATTTTTTAAAAGATTTTACAAGTGAAAAATCACTGTTGACATGTTGGTAGAAGATTATCTACGAGTTTTCCTAGTCATCTAAGTGATATTCTGGTCCATATATTCATATTTTGATCCTTTCTATATAGAATAATCCCTTGGAATTAAAGTTCTTGTGTAAAAAAATATACGTCAATAGTGCATGTAATTTATATCTCATCATAGGACAGAATGGTTGTTTGAAATATTTAGATATTTCTGTAGAAAAACCACGATTTTTCGAAAATTATTGTAAGAGTAGAAATCAAAAGATTCGTTGATTAAACGATTTTCTAGATAACCGTTTATTCAAGGTCAATCCTGAAATACCACATAAAACTCATGCAAAAGATCTTAAGAGAACCGTTCACGGGCACGAATAGGCCTTGGTGGCGGCGGGACAATAGAATGAATCGCACCTTTAAACTATGTTTGCACTGATCCTCCCACTTCACGCATTATATGGAATTATGGTATTCATAATATTAAGAAAATATTAGTTTAATTTCCCATGATTAAATACTAAGGGAGCAAAAAATTAATTAATGTGTATAAACATGATTAAAATGGACAATTAGTACTACTATATAAAATTAATAAAAAGAACAGAAGCAAGTGTTGCCTTAAATAGTGCTGGCTCATTAGAGTATACATTTACACATAAAATTCTTAAGGATTTAAGTTATAACTGTAACATAAATCAACCTTCAGAACTAAATGTCTTAATACAAAATGTAACTATAGTGTCTATGATGCAATCGCACAATATGTTATTACTTTCAATATAGCAATATATAAAATTTCTAGAAATTAATACTTAAAAAATACATGAGTATTTTTTTTAGTGGGTTCAGTTGACTGAATAGCTAATATAGATATTTAATGTACTATTAGGCTTAAGAATATTTTCGTTAAAAGATCACCAAATGTAAAATACGCCATTTTCGAAGCGAGCAGTTACAGCTCTAGATTTTCACCACTTTCAAAAATTCTTTTTTTTAGAAAGAGAACTTGATTTTAGAATCAATAATTACTAGTACATGCAGAATTTCAAGATAAAATAGTAGGAATGTTGTAGAACACTAGGTAATTCGATAGTTTTAAATCATAAATTTTGTATGATTAGGAAGAGAACAGCATAGTTACCGGACATAAATAGTAGTTTTTAAAAATGTCATATTACGTTATCCCTTACGTCATATATATATATATATATATTTATTTATTTATTTATTTACTTCAGGTTCAAATTTTGTTAAGCTCATTCAAATAGTAATCAACAGTGTTTTAGAAAAATAATGATTTTCGATGTTAAAGAATTAATATTCCCTAATATTTTAGTCTATGTAATCTTGTTGAAATTAGTATAAACGAATTATTTTTCCTAAAGGTAAAGGACAGCTAAAAGATTTGAAATGACATAATGACGTCAAAACTATAGCAAATAGAGAACTATGGCATAATAAATAATTACTCATGATAACTCTATTTTAGTTTATAGAGAGTCATAGCTGATGGTTATTTAGTCAATTAGTGCACGAAATATAAACAGTGCGAAATGGAACGATGAGGAACTACGGCTTTGCGACTGAAAACCCTTTAACTGAAGGCAGAGACGCAGGGTTAGTCAGAAATAGCGACACTGAAAGTCAAGTGATTATGAAGCATGAGTGTAAGACATATCTTCATCAAAAACATGTAGAATATGTAAAGTAAAAGAGAAGTGAAGGCGTTAATAAGTCTTTCAAATGTGTTCAAACCTCAAAGTTAGATTCATCTAAAAAGCAACAAACATATTATAACAATGGTTATCTGAAAGCAATTGCATCCTTGATCCTCTTTGAAAGTAATTTCTTTAGTCTAACCAATGAAAAAAGGAACTTTAGTATTTTAAATTCACTATAAATAAGATACAAATCACGGCTGAACTTGGTGTCTAGTATATTTATGAAAGAGTTGCTGCTGATAAAATCTGCGTATCCTCGAAGATTGCAATACTTGTAGAACAGTATACAATCATACGTAAATAATCGGAAATTCATTTTTACATTTCTTTGATTTGCAGGTGGTACTACCCTTCAATGACTCAGGTAACAGCTATTTTTATCCACTGAATCAAAAACTGAACTGATTATGTTTTGTACTTTGTATTCTTGAATAGTGTCATGCTTTCCTTATCTCTGTTCACTGCTAATTTCCAGATACCAGATAGGAACAGAGTGACAAATAGCACATCTCTAGGCGGTAAAAAAAAGGAAACAGCGAAGGATAGGGAAAATTTATTTCAGTTAAAGTTTTTTTATTTAATATTGTACTTCTATTAAATGATCACTATCTTTGATTATTATTAGACCAGAGGTGTGCTACAAGATGATCCCAAAGATAAAGAAGATCATAAATAGCCAAACCTTGCTCTCTACAAATAAAACCCTCAAAAATCGGTGGTTTATAAAGGTTAACTAAAACTATTGATAGACTAAATATAGTGACCAAAGGCCGTTGGGAGGAATTAAAGAGACTAGTGGTACATAAAATGACAGTTATGTCGACCAAAGCAATGCTGAACAGATTCTATCAGGGTATTATTGGACATGGTGGTTACGGTGAGATTTATTATGCAATAGACGTGAAGTGTGCTGAGGAGGTGGCGATTAAAGTGGAACCGAGGAGACACAGAGGGTATACAGCCAAGAGGATGATTCTTGAGCAAAAGGTTAATTTCTAACTATGGAAAATATGTGAATCCATAAGCATCTTATTAGAAGATGTACTACATCTAAGCCTTAACAACAGCTAAGTTTATAGACAAAAACCATTATAATATGATATAAAAGTAATATTGTCAGTTTTAAAAATACCAAAAACAATATAATTATTACAAAACAACTGTGAGGAATAAATAAATTAAAAAGGTTCTTAGGAAGTTTAATTATGCGTGGTAAATAAGCTTTAGTAGTTAAGAAATGGTGATAGGAAAACCAAGGAGCCATCTATTCTTAATCTGCATAGATTAAATAGCTTAAAATAGTAGGAAAAGAAAAACGCATACTTATAATACAAGTTTTAAAAAAGACTAGAGGATAAATAGAAACAATGCATGGTGTTTAGGTACTTCTTCACCTTCAAGGACACGTCCATGTGCCAAAAATGCTTGCTTCTGGAACTGATGAAAAAATTAACTACATAGGTCTTTAATGAGAAATATGACAATTAAGCTCTAAATCGTTCCTCATTCTAATGTAATTTTAAACTTTTAAGGCTCAAATGTATTTTCAGTGATGCAACTTTTAAGTGTAAATATCGGTGAGTTAAAAAAAGCTAGTCCAGTGCGGAGACTTGGATATAGTACTGTAGGCAGGATTATGCAACAGATAAGAAAGCTATTTTATTTTATTTTAAAACTTAATTCTGTTGTTAATGTGGAATGAATAGCAATATCAATATGCGATTTGATAGTTCTTGATTAAGATATTGAATATAGTTTAGGTAAGCCTATCAAAATCTTGCTAAAATGTTTAAGTAAATTAATGTCTTTTCAGAAGCAAGTGCGGTACAATATTATAATTACAAGTTACTAATTATAAATCTAAGGAGATATGCAAAAAAAATTGTAGTACACATTACAGGCTATCGCAGCTCTCCGAGATATGCACTGCTCTGGCTACCTCCATAGAGATGTAAAGCCAGCCAATATGTGCTTTGGCATAACTCCTCAGGTTGGTGTCAATACAAAGATAGAGATGGTTATCTCACTGTCGAATCATGACAAGACTATGTTTTACATATATAAATATTCATGGTAAATATTACTGTTTTTATACAATATACCTCAGACAAGACACATTCTCATGTTAGTGGACTTCGGACTTGTGAGAAGGTATAAGCAGTTAAATGGCATCACTCGACCTCTTAGACCAAAAGCAGGATTCAGGTGAATTAACGAAAGAGAAGATCACAGTTGATGATAAGTAGAATGAGATAACTTCAGGGGCACCGTTCGATACGTGTCCATTAGAGTGCACGACCGGAAGGACCAGTCACCCGCAGACGATCTTGTTGCACTCTTATATTCAGTTTAATTTATGTTTCACTTTAATCAATTGTTTATAGAAAGTAAGGAAATGCAATCCTTTTCAAGACATACCACATTAATTGTTTATCTCTAATAATACAATAATATTTATAAATATGATTTAAACAAATATTAGCAATATGCCATTTAGTATTTAGGCATTGAATTGCTAATTGGTGATTTGCCTTGGAAATATTTGACAAAAAGTGAGGATGTGAAACGGTCAAAAGAGGAATTGGTTGGTTAA
Source organism: Heterorhabditis bacteriophora (assembly GCA_964036235.1). NCBI lineage: Eukaryota > Metazoa > Nematoda > Chromadorea > Rhabditida > Heterorhabditidae > Heterorhabditis > Heterorhabditis bacteriophora. The sequence goes on along the minus strand of OZ038425.1, from coordinate 2,755,509 downwards.
TATAGAAATTTATGCATTTAATTAAATATTAAGTCTCTTTTACAATCTGGATTATTATTTTATGCAAAGTGTTGTAATAATCGAAACTTCAACGAACAATTCCTGTTTACAACGTACAAGTGCTACCTAATTTCGTTAAAAATTACGAATATTGGAATCTTACACATTTTTCATTAGTATAAAAACTATTTCAAAATGATTAATTATTGTGAAAATGCTTAGTCAGTTTCATGAAATTCATGTATTTTCTAAAAATTAGTGCACAGTGTAGCGTAACGGATTTACGATGAGATACACAGGTGAGACCAGAGCTCACTTCAGAAGCGGAAACCGATCAAACTAAGGTTTTTTAAAATTCAGTGTGAAATCCTGCACAATATGTTTAGTAACTATGCGATTTTATAAATGTATTATTTTAGACACTGACCCACTGTTGAGAGAATCAGGACTAATATTGTTATTTTTATATATATTTTATTTTTATCAGTTTTTTGCTGGTCTCCTTAATTCAAAACACTACTGTATGTATATTAACAATTTAATCGAAAGAATAAGTTCTGTAATCTATATTTCGCATTTTTGAAAAATTGATTCTCCGCTGCTTTCAGGAGTCTAGTGAAACGGAGATATCGTTTCTCTCACTGACAAGCGATTCGTTCCAAAAATTTGCACGGACTGTGTTGAGTCTAAATAATGTTGAAACGCCGAATTATTCAGCACTTCAAGGATTATTAACAGTTAGATAATTTGATAATGAAAAGAAACCAGATAGCGAAATGCAAAAAGGTAGTAAGAGAAGTGCAAATGTTCTCTAGGAATTAGTCGGAGACAGAAGGCTTAGTGATCTGTATGACTGGGAAAACAATTATCAGGAAGCTATCGAAAGTGTGTGGTAAAAGACTAGCAAGCTAAAGTTTAATGACAAAAACGAACTAAAATTTAGTATAAGGAGTAAAATAAACAAGCAAACAATTTATTTCAAATAGCTGCATAAATTCCCTTAATACATTATGGTTGATTAATAAGTTTTGTCGAACTTGTCTGCTTTTTTAAAATAAAACTTCAATATATTTGAGTAAATGAAGAAAATGGGCCTTTTTCAGCATCAACTTACAGAGAATCTCTACAAGGTGTAACGAATATAGAGGATTGCCACTTGTACTAGTTTTTAAGTGGTCATTTCTCAGAAGATTTTTAGAATATATATCGAAACAAGTATTATTATTTACTATGAAACACTATGTTAGCTCCATGCAGTTTTGTTGCTAATTTAGTTTCTCTTCCACTTAACCGTAGTATAAACTTTTACAGATTACAAGACTTGCCTAGGTAATAATTTCCTTTCGTGTTTTCGATAGTGCGGGTGTCTCTCAAACTAACTCAGGCCTGTATGCTTCACATTCTTTGTCGGATTTTAGTGTTTCATTAGAATTAATAAATGTATCTTTTAATATATTAGTAGCTTTCAACTTGCTAAAGTAGGCAAAACACTTGTCAAATACCTTTTTCTACTACAAATAGTAGCTTCGATAAATTATATTAACCCACTTTCTGCTCATAAAGTATGATTATGATTCCATTACTATTTTTTTCAATGTTTGCGCTTTGTTAAGTTTGTTATTTCCTGTGAGTGAAAAAAATGGCCTCTTCACATAGTTTGGTTGAACTTAGAATATACTTGAAACTTAGAAAAGGTGAAGTCATAGCTAATACTGTCAAAAGATGTTATAGATTTAGAGTTTTATTGAGTCGAAATAAATTAACTTAAATTTATAGACAAACATCTAAGATTCCATGGCATTTGTTCGCAGATCAAAATGCGTAGTCGCTGTGTTTTTGGAATCCATTTCTCTTGTTAAGGTACGCGATAGGAGAAATGAGCGCAGGCATCTGTAATTATTCATTCAAACTCACAAAAATGCAATTCTATATAATGAAAACTAAGAAGTACACTCAGGTGAGACCAGAGCTCACTTCAGAAGCGGAAACCGATCAAACTAAGGTTCTTTAAAATTCAGTGTGAAATCCTGCACAATATGTTTAGTAACTATGCGATTTTATAAATGTATGGTTCGAAGCCCTCACTTTAGATACGTTGTTGTAAGAATCCACACTCGAGCTGCAGTATGATCCTGGCATCATTGTTATCTGGAAATCTCCATCGCTTAGAAATTTCTTCTATGAATACAATTCGATATTTGCTATTGAGCTCATTTTTAAGTTTTCACAGCAAAACTTCCATTTACTACCCATAATACTTACTTTCTTACTAATACTTACGGTTGCTCCACTGGTCGGAGTTTTAGCCGAGATCTGATAAAATTCACAAATTCATTTGTTCTCTTTCAATAATTTATTGTTATTTTTCTATATTGTATTTCTTTTTCACCTTACTATTCACAAACTCAGTTTTTTGGTCCACAGTTTCACTAATAGGACTGTATGTTGAAGAATGGTCCTAAAACAAAAAATTATTTCTGAATTAGTGAAAATATTATCAGGAGTCTATAAATATACCAACAAACCCAATTTAATACATAGAAAAATAGAAACATCTGGATAGTACTGTGGTCCTTGCCGTATTTTTTGAAGATTTATTTTCTCCTAAATTCTCAATTTTCTGATGGTTATACGTGTTACTGCTAAGTTTATCGAAACTTCCCATGTAGATGAATGCGATTCCCTAGAAATTACATTTTTCTTCAAATTTCACCTTACTTCTTACTTTATGTCTCACCAAAGTCACAATAACTAAAACGTTGTGGAAGCAGAACAACAGTGCTGACGTATATAGAGTGTGGTGTTGTGTGGGAACATAATTGAAGATGCACGGCTGAATAATTTCACCTCTGAAAAAGTTCTTCCATTTACCAGTTTTTAGCAAAATTTTAATTTTTCGTGAGGTTCACATGATACTCACTTATGCTGACATCGCCATAAATTCCAATTGTTATCTCTGTTAAGCATATATGTGATCATTCCAAAAATCTTTACCCCAGCCATAATTATGTAAACAATGACCGTGGATATACAAAAAACTGCAACATTAAGAGTTATGAGGCATTCCAAGAGTTAGTTTATTTTGTATAAACCACTACGTATTTATTATTACATATGATTTGACTAACGGCATTTATATATAAAATGTTTTTAATTTTATAGACAAGAGACCTTATAAAAGACATAAAGATATTACAGATTTATTTATTTCTCACTAACAAACCTTTGTTCTCAAAACAAATGGAGCCAAAGACAACAGTGAGAAGGAAAATCTGAAAATTCAGGAATTTCTTTGATTACCAATGATTGACAATATTTAACTGTTCTCTAGTATAGTTTTTATCTGCATGCAATTATTAATTTTTTGATACGTATAATTTCTTTCAGCAATTAGAATTTTTGTGATTTCTGAAAAACAAGTGGTTTTAGAAATCTACTACATCCTTAGTTACAGTACTCACAAAATTTTATAACTCATATGTTGTAAAGTTAATAATTCTAGAAGTTACCATACTTATATTAATGGTTTTATTAAGTATTCCTAGAAGTTTAGTTACAAACATATACTCAACATTTTAATTAGGAGTAATTCTTGAAGTACTGTCATAACACCAATACATAACATTCATTACCTCAATTACCACTTCACTACTGTAAAAGTCGATGGAAGGTTCCGAGGGAAAGAAATGGAGGGCAAGTAGAGCGAAACATGACGTTACAATGACACTGACCGTCTAAAAATTTCTGTAGCCAAAATTTCTTTTACATATCAGTCGTTTCCTGTAGTTTTCACCTGAAGGTACACCATTATCCCTCTGAGGATTATGTATATGTTTTGCCTCTTCTTCGATATTGTAAAGTCATGCCTAAAATAATTTTTTTTTGTATCGTAAAATAGTACATTTGTAATTTGCATATATACTTAATATACATAAAATATAGAACACTAGAAGCTTTAGTGCAGTTTACTGCCATCAGAATTGTTTAAAAACATTCGACCAAACCCCTCTGAATATTTTAGGTTAATAAGAGTTCTCGTGAAAAAGGAATTTTACATGAATTTAATGATCTAGCAACTTATTTTAACCCATACTATCACGTTCATCAATAAATATTTTTCTTGAAACTCCCTCTCGCTCTAACTCATCCTGTCTTCATCGACTGGCTTTTGATGTCCATGTTTTTTTCTATCCTATTTCTTTCACTTTCACAGATTGTTCTGATGGAGCTTCTATTTGTTGACGGCATCTTCTCTATAAATAACTAAACAATATATAGTCTAATAAGATAAGGGATTAAGTATTACAGTTAACGTCAATAATGGAGAGAGAGAAAGAGAGAGAGGTTTAAAAAGAGTTACAAATATTATAAGAACGCATAAAATATTATCAGAAAATCAACCTTCTGCAGAAAGAGAGTAGTAGGTGAATGAGCAACATATCATACTACTGATAGTGTAACAGTAGTAATCTTGTTATTTACCTGTTTCTCCCAATTTTGAATTGTTCATATAAAGTGGTATTAATATTTTACTCTATACAATTTGAGTGTGTATGTAAATAAGAGTCCTAAATAACTGAGAATTTATATTGCTATTATTTATGACTATCACTATATATGATACTAAATTTTAATGCATCTGCAAAATGTGTTAGTACTGTTATAAGCGTATGGATATCAGCTTTTGATCTGCGGAAAATTATTTAGATTTGAGAGATTTAATTGGCAAATTTATAAGTTTCGTTAGAATTGTTTTTTATAGTTATTTTTTAATTAAAAGCAAATAAAGTAATAATACAATGCTTCATTGTTATTATTCAATATAGAGAAATAATAATAGTAAAATAGGTAGCATAGCATATTTTACCTTATTTATTTATTTCAAACGATTTACATGTCAATCTTATCTTGTCTGGTGACACTGCAGGCCCTCGAGCACCGTAATATCTCTTACAAAGCAGGTATGTGTTGGCATCTGGCGTCTAATCCTCTCTCTCTAGACTTTCCGTCTGCCAAGGGGCGTGGACTAACCAGGACCCGATCGCCTAGCGGTCACCTTTAAACATTTATTCTCCCACTATTTTTCCGAGTGATGGTTGAACCCACCAAACAGAACAAGCCATCATGTCTTATTTACTTGCTACTAGCTGTTATTGCTTTGATACTCATTAGTTCTGTCGTTATTCTGTTGCTGATAGCAAGCTCTCGAGATTTTATTCCCTCAGCTAGAAATTCCACTAATTTACCTATATTCATGGAACCTCAGAGTACCATTTCTACGGTTCAAAGAGCATTAACAGGAACAAAAACAACAGGAAAAGCTATATTGTTAACTTCTCCTGGAATTACATTAGCAACTGAAAGTACCACGACTCAGATTACTAATACAGATTTAAAGTCAAAATTAGAAGAGAAAACGACGACTATGATGGCAAAGACTACTACTGAAGAAATAGTGCTCGTCCAATCAACAGTAGAGGTGATGACATCGCAGAGTCTAGTTCCAATGGGTAAAACATTAAGTTAGTATGAGTTTATACTCTTATATGTGCATGTACATTGTTATAACATTTGCTAGTCAACACCTATCAATAATACTTTAGAATGGAAGTTTTTTAGTTTCAAAATGCCCATTTGTAACAATTTTTGCTAGGTACTAATACCAGTACACACAAAGAGGTTCCTACGACTGAAGCTACAAATACAACTAGTGACACTAAAGGAAAAACAATGGAAGAGGTTTTCGTACATGTTGATAGGAAGCCTTTTGCCCACCACAAAACAGAGGTATTTCAAATTCAAGAATTCGATTGGAGTGCTTCACGATAATACAATACCAACATATATTCACATGACTCACATTTCAGACTGTTGATATGTGTTCACTTATCGTTGCTAAAAAGACTTCGTGCCCAAGGAGTAAGGACGATGTTAGGTAGGGCATTCATCAACCCTTTCCTTCTAGTTATCTAAAGGAGTAGAAAAACTAAAATGTGTATAGACATTTGCTCGTAGATATGTGCGTACTCATAAAAGTCGATATAAATTCGGGTCTACCACATGCGCTGAAGGCAGTAGCTGTAAAGGGTGGGATTAAATACAGCGTAGAAATGAAGAAAATAGAAAGGAATTGACAGAATATATATATATTGGAATTAAAGAATTTAATGACTATTTGATTCAAATTTAATGGCAATACTTTAAATATTTAGTATGCTGCCCATTTCGGCTTTTTCTCCTCTACATTATTCTCTAAACCTTACAATCAAATCTATTCAACCAACTGTTTTTGGAGGGGATGTGCAGGCATTTTTCAGAATGAACGAAGACGGCAAGCAGGCAATTTTTCCTTCGTGTTCTTTGTTTAAAACAACTCACATTATTGATTTTTATGATTATTAGCTCATCTTTTCCAGAATTATATAATTTACTTAATCCATACATCATTGTTAGTCTTTTAAAACCTGTTATACATTTAGATCTCTTTCAATGCTGGTAAGGAACTTCGAAATATAGAGGACATCAGTGTCGTTAACTGCGAAACTGGTAATTTTTATTAGAATTCTTAGTTTATATTCTATATGTATATTTAATTGGATATTATTACTACTTTAGCCTACCCTATAACAGAACATGCCGTATTTTAATACGAAATATATTAACATTAGTTTTTCCTATCTGGACCTCACACTGGACGGCAAAAAGCTGTAACAATAACAGACCATCAGGACCACTTTTTTACCTCTATATTCTGAGTCATCCTTCCTATGGACAGCTGCCGTACGCGTAAAGCGATATCTCGGCAAACTGTTCTGTTTACGACGAGATGCCATACGGGAGCTAAAAAATAGCCAAAAAGTGGTCTACGAAAAGGATCCATTTTGGAAAAATACCGGCATGAAATTAATATACTTATATCGAAAATAGTAAAATATTCAAGACTATTATTTCAAACTTAGATTTGCTATGTATTATGGGAAAAGCTTTATCTGATTATAAAAAGTATCTAAAGTAGCATGTTAGGAATTTTTTGCGTGAATGTTTCACATGAATCACTTACAAAATGATAATAACTCAAGGTACTCATGGAAATCTGTTAATAATCGTACCACGAATGATTAAATTATAGCGACGACTCTCTGTGTTTCAAAGTCTGTGTTTGATGCGAGAGATGAACATCTCTCACTTATTTTATCAGATGTCGTATCGAAGGTAAGCCTATTGAAAATTTATTCTCTATACGGATTTTTACTCTGACTGAATTATACTTTAAGAATACAATCCTCCGAGTCGACTTTTCCAAGTTTACATCAATTGGTAGTAGGGATATCATTTATTCTCAGGTAAATAATATTCAAATTACGTTGAAACTATATAATCATAAACAAATATATTTGCTTGTATAATTTGATAAATCCCAAGAAACTGGTTTTTGATACGTCTAACATTATTTCTGAATATAACACTAAGGTTTGCTTATCATCTATTTATTTTTAAAGTGAGAATATATTAATAATCGTATACAATATAGTTTTTATCTTAGATTCCTCCTCGTTGGGATAGAACTGCTCCCACTATGATTGGATCTTTGTTAACATTGAATGGTGCTAGAAGACTCTTCCCTTCATTTGACAACGCAGCTTATAAGGTATTTTATGGAAAGTCGGCAAAACTTAATTTTCTCAAATTTATAGTTTTAGTTTTTTAAATACAAACCTACGCATTTTAATTTATTCAGTTTCCTTTCGTTTATAACAATGTCTCGGTGTCATTGTTCAAATCATTTCAGACAACCATGGATTTATGTATTCGTCACTCGGAAAAGAGTCAAGTGAGATCTAATTCGGATACGAAGTGGACCAAAAATGGAGAAACATGCTTTGAGAGGACAGTGCCTTTAGCTACGCAACAGTTTACATTCGCTTCTTTTGAAAAGGTAGCATATTTAGTATTTGCTTTCTACTGTTATTATTTAGTCTGTTTTAAGATCTTTTCCATATTTAGGCTGAAACTTTGATATATAATTCTACAGTATTAGATGGGAATTACATACCAACAATCGAGATTGTGTTTTCTTTAAATAAAAACTTCAAACGCGAAAAGCACGATTGGATATACAGTGAAACATCAAAGGTTAGAAATTATAATATAGAGTAGATTAGCAGATATTTAAGGGCTGAAATATGCTTTTGTCTATTTATATAGTAATAAATAAGGAATTGAAGCGTTATTTGCAAAAGTAGTTAATTAGCTCTAATGTTCCAATAAGATTGTTTAAACAACTTGACATATAAATAAAATGCAGGATTATTTTTTAGGTAATCTCCTTGCTCTCTCGGTGGACAGGATTCTCCTTTCCTCTTAAAAAATTGAACCTCATCTCAGCACCTATTTCTGTTTCTGGACATACTGCGCTTGGTGTTATCACATTGCAGGTAGGTCCAAAATTGAAAATGAAATGACATGAAATATTTTGTTATAATGATATTTCGTATAAAATTAGGGTAGTCCAATGTATAGTATTTAACTATAAGTTTTATGCTATATTGTAAAGTGTAATTGCTTAGGATGTGATTATTTAGAACTATTTTCTTATGCTAGTTTATTTTATATCAATAAAAATTTTCCTATTATTTTCAGGACCGTTTGATAGAGTATCCATCGTATACTATAGCACATGTTTCTCTTATCAAGGATGTCATTCGCGAGTGGATCCAACTTGTTAGCATGAGAAACTCTAATGACAAATGCTTTGAGGTGAGATCGTTTAGCTGGAATCTAATGTTTCCTCAAAGGATTTCTCTTGACGTTTTCTAGAAACACGCTTTCACCAGATCCCAGCTCTTTTCATCTATCTATAAGCCTTACTAACGGTTGTTTACGCGAATGATTGCAGGACGTGGTTGCGGATATAATTTCAGTTAATAGCAACTGTCTAGCTAAATATCAGATCTCTTCTCCACCTTTTAAATCTCATACTTTATCAGCTGTAAATATATATGAGACGTTGTGGAACTCTCTGTTTACATAGGTTTAAAAACTTCAAAAGTTAAATTGCCTTCAATAAACTAATGATTTCAAAAATTAATATCATAAGCTCTAATATGCAGATAAATACTTTAAATTGTTTTAGGAAACACTGACTACCTATCTCGAATGGAAAATAAATGAAGAAGTTAATATTGTGAATAAAACAAGAGCGGAAGAGGTAGAAACAACTAGGCCTAAAGATTTGACCAAAGGGGACATAGATATCTCAAGAATTGTAGAGTCGTTCAATGTAAGTACTGGTAAATGGGGGAAAAAGATTATGAGAGAGATGATGAGATAGATATACTATCAATAGAATAATTTTGCATAGAAAAGTTAAAAAGATTATTGATGATGAGTATATTACTTTAATTTCGTGTAAAATTCAGTCTAGCACATTGTGTACTGACCGTTATGTTTCAATTTTCTATACACTGGATGAAACGTTTGGCCATAATACAGTAACAGGAATGCTTAAGGAGGTTAGTATCTATACAACGATCTCAAGAGAGTGGTAGTTGGTACACTGATGATGACACGGTGGCACCCTATAAAAGTCAGAAAATGGAACGTAAGTTTTTACTTTTGCAGATTTTCGATAAATTCGCCTTTTCTACAACTGATATTTCTGACTGGCAATCTGCTGTGGTAAAATCTAGTGGAAATGAGAATGCTGGTTAGTTTATTTTACATTTACACTATGCATTTGTATGTATAAATATTGCAAACACGTAGATTTTGTATTTAGGGAAAATGATTAAAGAGTGGTTTTCGAGAATTTCTCGTCCTATTCTCAGTGTTACAGTCAAACCACAAATATTAGTAATAGAGGTTAGTTCTATTTTTTTCGCATTAATTAGTTTCTAAGCATCTTTTTTATTTTTCGCTTAGAAAATTCTACGATAAATAATAGGCTAGCTATAGAAATTGAGATGAGACACGCAAAAACTAAATTATATGAGGTAAAACAAAGGCCATGAGTGCAATTATATTTGCTTCTTAAGCTTTTAAAATTACCTAAGTACTTAGTCATTAGCACTTTCGGTCAACGAAGGTTGTTATTTCTGCTACTTCTTTTACTATTATAGTAAATAACTTACATTAAACATGCATCATACTCTAGATGAACAATAAGCAAATCAATTTATTAGAATAAACCAATTTGTGAGATGTGGTAATTATATGCTATTTATTTTATTTAATATAACCCAACTGAAATTAGCTTATATAGTTTTAATGATTGGTATCTAAGTACTAAGTTCTATAAAAAAAATTCTTTAGCAGTTAACTCAAGATATCTGGACCGTGCCTCTAGAAATTGGTGGATCAAGTGGTATTAAACTGTTTACGGTGTCCGAAAAAACCCAATCTATACCGTATGTTTCCCACGACTACGTTATTTTGGATCCTCTCAGGAAATCAACAGCGATAGTTGTTTACGATGTTAGTTTGGGTTTTTTTTTGGTATTAGCTAAGTAAATGTTGAGTAACATACTCGATTTATCAAAAAAAAACATCTCAGCTTATTAACGATTATAGCATGTCTATAAAATATCAGATTAATAATATTAAAATAACAACTGAATTTTATTGAAAACGGCTGTTAAGGTGGAAACGTCCCCAAACATTGGTATCCGTAAGATAAAGTCCAACGTTTTGATATGAAATATTATTCTTTCACAATATACTGACGATGTCTGTAGTATTTTGAACTATTAAATATATCAGTTAGCTGGGGAGAATTAATTTAGAGGATAAAATGTTTATGCATATTGATATCATGCATTTCAGATTGATTCCCTTTTGCGCCTGCTACGATGCTGGGACGATTCACGGTGTGTAGCTTCGCAGAAAGTTGTTAAAGGGATTATCAAGGACTTGGGAGCAGCGTTGCTTGCAGATATGCTTCCACCTCCTTCACTAGTGGAAATACCCAAGTGGAAGTCACTATTTAAGGTACTTATAATATTTTGCACCCTGTGTCAACAACATCAATTTTTCTATTCGAAAATATTACAGTTCATCTTCACCCACCGTCTTCTAGAGAGAGATTCCATGTGCTGTATATCAATTTCTATATCTTTACCAATCGATCATCTGTGTACTTGGGTTGTGCGCGACACATGTCCTAAGATTCGGCTTATCAATACCATAATTAAAGGAATTTGAGATTAGTCGACATTAATTCTTGTTATTGTTTTATATAATGACTTAAGTTAGAAACATTATGACATAATTTTAGTATAATTTTTCGAAACAGAATAGTTTTATGCAGTCATTTTTAATCTATATTATTTCACACTTCTATAAGAGCTTTTGATTATCTGAGCCTTTCCATATTCCTCATTGTATACAAGGTTGTTTGTTTCAAATATATACGTAAATTACAAAGTCTAAATTTTTTTATGTATTTGAGCAACTTTCTTATTTATTTCAAACTGTTGAGTGTATGCGTAAACAAGATTTTCAATAACAAAAGGAATTCGATATTGAATTAGCATAATATTAGCTTGACTAAATATTTTGTTTACATATTTCCATTTATGTAATATCCTGGCAAAGTGTTAATTTTTACAATAATTCAGGTTATAGCATAAAATTAAGTACACTATCTTACAATAAATGTTTAAAAAAAACTGATTATTTTGATCCAACAGAGCACGTGACTATCCCAAATTAATGTACTTCAAGAACTAGCTGAGACATTTGCTGCTGGATAAAATATCGTTGTTTGTGTTCAGGTAACAATAATTTATTAAGTAGTGTTTCGACATATTTATCGAAAGTAAGAAGAAAGGAACCATTCTTCTACGAATTTTTTTATAGAGATGAGCGCTTTGCATAGATACAAATTAAATATGGTAAAATCATCAGTCATCTTCCTGGTCGATGCTCTTTTTCTTTTTCTCCGCATTCTCCTTCATTGTAGCAAAGGGACCACTCTGAGATGATTGAGATGTGAGACTAGCTGAAGCAATAAGGCTGTTGTTATTTCATCTAGTACTTTGTGCTAGTTGAATCGTTAGTTTGCATAAAATTACACTAATTGCATACCAGTTTATTTAACCTACTGGACCACATTTTAATTGCGAGGTAATCTGAATCATTAATGATAATTTTTTATTATTTAGGACACTCATCTTCATAACGTCCATCAGTGGCGCGAAATTTAAACTAAAAATTATTTTACAAAATTATATTTTACTAACCGTTTTAAGTGTTGTAAACGAATAGTGATCACTGTTACAGTAAGTCTAATAAATTATCAATTAAAAGTGATTTATTTGGTACTAATTTACTGAGTACTAAAATTAGCTGCTTCCGTTTTACGGTAATTTCTTTTATTTAATAATAAATAACTAACATTTGCTTCCTGTTTTGCTTGGTTTTTGATGTATAGTGGGAGATTGTGGCATCTCGACGATCCTTCGTATCATTGTGCTATCTTTGGTGATAGGGACTTAAAAAAGGTTGTCTTTATGCCAGTATTATATTTGCCAAAATGTCAACGAAGGAAAAGTAGTCAATATTGCTTACCTATATTACACATTACGCTTGCTGCTTCGTATAAGCCAAAACCCTAAACAGTATAAATAATATTACCTCTTATTTTGTTATCTATCATACAAATGTTATGAATTAGTACCACAGTATCAGTTGAGCCATTTTCGATACTATTACTTCTTTGAGTTTCAGTCCTTGCGTCCGAATTGTACCCTAGACTGGCAGAAAACGTCTTATCTTTCCTTAGTGATTTCTTGCGCTAAAAGTTGTAGATCGATATCACTTATGCTTATTTATTGAAATATTTTGAATGGGGTCATTTTTTTAGAGATGGAATATTCTTCTTATGTAATATGCCATAAATGATACCGTTATGTTGCTTTTTCTGTCAGCAGTTTAACGAAATTTTTGGGTACTATCTACTTACCTCAAAAATGATGGATTTATTATTAGTATGTAATCTAGAATCATAAATAGTAGCAATAAAATCTTGTAATAGTAATAATTCTTTAATTTGGATAAGAAAATTTAAAGCTATGAAGGCTACCACATTTGTTCACTCAAAGATGGATAAAACTGTAAATTTGTATTAAATCTTTTAAAATAGAAAAATTATTCTATAAAGACTACTATTTTTCTAGAATAATGGCAAAAAAATTTATTAACGTCATTTACAGTACTTAATTTCTAAAGTTCTTGAATTAACCATACTGCAAAACTTATGTCATTCATATGTTGGACACAATTATTTTTGGAAGATTTCACTAGCATTTGAAGTTGCATACCATCATAGAGTTCACTGCTACTAAATCTAATAAGTTTAGTAGTACAATTTATGTGAGAGACCATAGAGGATTCTTACATTTGTAGCACTAGCATTGTTTTTAACATGCTGGTGTTAAAATGATTAGTAAGTTTTGGAATGTTTTTGTTTCCAAGTTACTTGTTATTTCATAGAATTTTCAGAAATTTAAAACCACTATAAAATTTCAGTAATTTGAATGATTGTGAACTAAACATGAATAACTACATCAATAGAGTTCCTTTATTCAAGTGGCACTAAGTTTAATTTTAGAATTACTTTAACATTTAATTCTCTATATAATTTAGCACCTCATTATATGAAAAATGTAAGTTTCCAATTGCTTACATTATGCTGACTAACATTGTTTATTTTCAATAATTGCTAAACTATCATTATTTTTCATTAATCATTCTTGTTATTTCAAGGTTGCATATCTCACGAAATATTTTTTTGTGAACAGAAATTGTGGTTTAGATCTAATTACTTTCTTTAAAATTAGGTTTTCTACGATTTCAATGGATACTCCTTAACTAATCTATTGTTATATACACACGCAGTCAAATTAGAATTTCGTTAATAAGATGTTATTTTGGGTGGGAACAGCCAAATTTTGAATTTGGTGCTGTATGCCTTTATATACTTATCTTGAATTCTCACAAATATATATATATAGCACGATAAGATGCAATAATATTTTTAACATTTCTTATAATTTTGATGGCTAGTGAAAGTTCTGTGGGACTTTCTCAAGCTTTGTCTATAGTATCGTCGAAACCAATGGGTGCGTTAGAGTTTTCCCTAATTTTCTAATCTTCTGCCTTTAGGTATTTACATCCGGAATATGACAGATGTAATCCAGTAATACTTGGGAGACTGACTCACAAGATTCCATCTCCATCTTAATAGAAGAATAGAGGTGTATTAGATTCCTTAGGAAGGGAGGATCAGCCATTAGTCACGGGAAACATTAGAAACATTGCTACTTATAGTAACGTATGTATATGTTAACTCTTGATAATTCAAGACAATACTGACATTTATAGGAACTTAAAATAATATTTAACTCACGTATCCCAACTCATCTCCAGAAGATGTGTACTCTAAATTAGTGATATAGGTTAACACTTTACGAATACATAGAAATAATGCTGGAATTGCTTGGTTTATGACAAGACAGTTTCATATAACTGACTCTTTTCAACTTTTCCATCATCTTTTAGTGCGAGTTTTTTGATCCCCTCACTATTCTTCTCATCCAGGGTATCAAAAGCAAGATTCTTCATATTTTCTGTCGTTTTTGTCTTCCTCTAAAATATATTAACTAAATTAAAAAATGTTAAGGTATTATAATTTTCAGTAATTTACTATGTATAGCCCTATGCATTTCTTCCAATTTAAGTAAACTAGGATTTTTTATATAATCATTAAATATAATATACTTCTTTATTGAGCCGTGTTTTTAAAAAAAAAGTATTTTGATACTATAAACATTTATTCTGGATTATTCATTATGTAGTCATATACGATCATTCAAAACTACATAAATCTATAGCTGCATGGACAATATATTTCCATGAACAATACATTTATCTTGTAAAAGACATACGTTTTGAAAATTACTGTATGCATATTAATATCCCAATTGTTTATGAATTTTTGGATATACTAAGACCACGTGTGCAGATAATGTAAATGAAGATAATCAAAATAGAAGTTAACTATTATCAATTCAATATCATCCCTAGTTCGAAATGTAAAAATTTGTCTGGACTCATTAATTCCGATCCAATACATTAATTTACCACTTTAAACAAAATATATGAGCTCAAAATAAATATTTCACCCTTTTATCAAAGTAAACGTCATAGTATATTTTCGAATAAATAGAAACATCTCTCATGTATTTTTTCTACCACTAATGTTTACACAACTTTTTTCTTTAATTTTAGTTTTATTTAATATTAGATTTTACTTAGAGCTTCTTTGTTTGTCTGACTAGAATCAGCTGAAGTTTGGTAAACTAAATAACGTTGTATTTTTTGATAACAAATAATGAAAATATCATATTGTGAATAAAGAGTGGTAAATATTACTTTTATTACTCATGTCAAACCTCGTAAATAATAGATTTTATTAAATTGCTTATTAAAGCTGTATGTAAGCTACTTTCAATTTCTGTAAAATCAAAGCTTTGACATTAGCAAATTCTTAAATTCAAATAAGACAAACGATTAACGATTCTAAGTTTCTGCTATAATATTTGTGCTTAGGCTACTTAACTTGGATTTGTTTTAAACTTTAACATCTATCTAGATACTTAGCTACAGTCGACGTTTCTATGGCTAGTCAAAATTTATGAATGAGACTAGGTATTTCGATAAATTTTATTCCATTTGTTTGTTTATTTTAAAACGTACTCAGATTCGCTTCGATTACAGTAATTGTTTTCTAATTCTTCAAAATACTACAATCTGAGTGTCGTTAAAATTTTAGCCAGAATGTACACGTATATATAGTTCGACGGAAATTCAATTTTCGTCTTGAATTTAAATGTTCAACCTCATATCTTGGAACAAGAGTTAATTACAATTAGGTGCTACCATTTGCACTGTTCGTCCGTTAATATACTACCCAACTATATGAGACTATCTAACTTTTTGTAAAAAGTTGTTAAAACAAACCTTACTCATGTTAACTTCTTTTTTTCCAAATTGCTCTGAAAACATAGTTTAGGTTCACTTTGAATATACTTATGAATTTAGATTGAATAAACTTCAAATAGGAATAATATGCTTGAACGAATAGTATAGAATAACAGTCGACTTATTGTGAGTGGGTAAATTATTCGTACACAATTTGCTAATTTAGATATAGATATCTATGTAGCAGTCACTTTAATTCAAGTTGCTTCAGAAAAGGTTATTGTGGCTTAGAACGATGTTGATGTTAGATAATGAAAGTACTGGTTTGAATAGTAGTTAATAGAGGTAAAAATTTTAGTAGTCCACAACCAATATGAGGTAGTGAGTACTAGAATTGTGTCTGGTCGGGTGCTTATGATTAGCTGGTCGCACAGGTAACGCAAATTGTACTGGAACATGGCTCCACCTATGTGGCTAATAACTTGGATACCATGAAAAAATAAGTTTATGAGCACAACAATCAACAGAATACAATGATATTTTGTAAGTTGTAACACTTAATTTTTTTCCCACGGAATAAAAATGAAATTGAGGTATTATAGCATTCGTTGCAATGCTAAATGACTAAATATATAACATATAATAGCTTGATGTTGTTTAGTAATGGATGCACTTCTTCTGAATTCATTCCAATCAGTCATCAATTATTGGAATGAATGATAATCAAAGAAACCGAAACGCTTATAATTGCCAGAAATTTCTTGTTATTGACTAAATGGAATGTAGTAAAATCACCTGTTGGCTACATCATATAATTTTATTGTTAATATTAAGCAGTATTTTCAATGGTTATTTTAACCGCATTTAACTATTAGTAGACAGGTGTCTCGAATATTACGGTATTTTGTGAAATTATTACATTTATCGAGTAAGTCACTTTAAAAAAATTGTGTGTATATGTTATAAATCACGAGCTTGATTATGCTCTCTTAAATTAGTCATTTCTACTTTGAAACCCTCAACTTATACGAAATGAATGCATTAGGTCTTGTTCAAATACACATTCAAATTAAACTTTAGAAATTAAATTCTGTATAATATTTTAAACACTTTTTTGTTAACTAAATCTAATCATATTGTAAAACGTTTCAATTAATTATTTGGTGTGGTGAAAAAATATTCACGTTCTCTAAAGATAAGAAACCATACGAATTTTTTAACAATAAGACAACAATGAAAGTAGATTATGCAACGGCAAAGTGACGTAAATGCAGGATATTATGTTATGAAAATTTCTTATATCTTTGTATACCTTACTTTTCTACAGTTAAATAAAATGCACTCAGTTAAGTGAAAGTAGTCTAGATGCTATGACAACCGTATTTGATCGAGAAAGAATATTAAATTAATTTCAGCCGTGAGTTTTTGATTAAATAATGCACACCCCCAATGGGGACTTGTAATAATCGTCTTCCAGTATGGTAATTCCTTATCTTATTATTATTACCTTAAATTATCATTATCATTATCTATAAAATATATTAAAGCACTATTAAAAGCGTAGTTTCAGTGAAATTTTTGAATGGTTACTATTAAGGAAACAATTCTATATTCTTGCATATTTCCTCAATGGCTAATTTCATGGTGTCTACCACATCCACGACTAATATATGGAAATATTCCTTTTCACATCCCAAAAACTCCATGTAGTACCATACAATCATTTGTAATTTATTTCCAGTAATAATATACGTCACATTAAAGCGAACTTTATGGACTTTAGTCAATACTTCTATCGCTTCTTTTCCTGACACCCATAGTTGGTGATATCAACACTATTATTTCCTTTAACCATATATATGGGAGAATGGGTCCTGACATATATTTAATGCATCGTATTTTTATCTTGTGCTTTCCTAATTTTTCCATGGTAATTTTCATTTCTGTTAAAATATAATTAGTATCTATAATGCAATTGCTCTTTTTACTAGTCGTTTAAAACTCGTTTATTATGTTTGGAAACTTATAAAGGCATATTATCCCTCTCATTTTACGGATAGATTCGAAGTGGACATTCTAACGAAATTGACAAATATTATGAAATATTATTATTAGAAAACGGTATTTATATTAGAAGATGGCCAGGCAATTAGTAAATAGTATGAAGTATGTGCATTACCGTTTTTCATATTTATTCAAATACAATTACATTTCTGAAAAAGGACGAAGTTGGTGGGATGAAATAAACTTCCAAGTGATTTGTAAAAATTAGATTGAATTGTCTTTTTCATATCACTGCAGGCATATTTTATGTAATGACAGCTGTCCCATATTATACATACTAAAGCACAAGTAGGTGCATAATATTATATTCACGTATACAAGTAGAATCTTACCCCATATATAATCAACTAAATAGTCGTATGAATTATAGAATCCAAAAAAGCTATATTTACCATTTAATAAAAAGTGCATCGTAAACTACAACATGCCAGGATTTATTTTGATTTGCCTGAAGCTCAAAACAACTCACGATTTTATGATGTTGCTAAGCATTTATTACGGAATCTTAATGTATTTAATATTTTAGGAGTGCATACTAAAAACCTTGTCCCATCGTATTCTTCTTGTCAGGTAAAAGTGTATATTACTTATATTAGTACTATTAAATATTACCATTTATTGTACATGCAAGTTATTTTCTTATATATGTGAAAGTTTAAACAATTTAAACGTTGAGACTACACATAACTTTCATATCTCCAACTCTTATTTTATGCATATAAAAATTGATATGGACATTTAAACAAGTATTCTGCACAGTTTTTAGTCAAAAGTAGTTTTTACTTGAGCTAAAATATCGCACTTCAGTGTAAAACATTCATGATTTTGTGAGATGATATCTGTGAATTGCGTAGATAGATAGCGCAGCCAGACAATATGATAAGATTCAATAATAAAATGTTTTTTACTGAGAAGATTTATTAGTAAATATGTATTGTTCTTTTCATGATGTCTAGTAATTTCTATCACTGTATATACCACATAAGAATTATAGTTATTGTGGTATCTCTGTTTTATATGTAGCAGTAAATAATTGAGGACATATGTGATTTTTTTCCTTTGTTAGAATGAAAATCATCAATATAAAGTATACTTCACTAAGTAAAGTTCCGTTTATCTTCCAAGCTTTCGAAATTTTAAATGTTTCTAACTAGTTTATTATGAAGTAATTGAAGCAGCTATTTTAAAAGTACGTTTTATATCTCGGTTTCATAAAGGAACTAGGTGTTTTTGTATTCTTAATTTTATTACTTTTAGCATTGTGGACGTGATTGGTAAAACTATTTACGCCGCGGGGTCGGCACTCGCTTGGGCACTACTTGGTGTTCGTAGCGAGAGCGAAGATACTGTAAAACATGCAGCTATCGAGGAACAGGAGAGAGAGTTCCATAAGTTCATCAGGGAGCAGATTGTGGGTACATTATTTCAAAGATTTTCTTGATTTTTTAAATGAAACAAGGTTTAAATAGTAGTAAAGTATAATTATTTTATTGAATGTAGTTTTATTAATCTAGATTTTGTGGAATTTTGGTTAAATTTTTATCCAGTATTTCCTAAAAATTAGTGTTTGTTATGCTCCTATTCTTAAACAAACTATAAATGGGTTTTGGAATTGGTAATACTATTAGTTATATTATAACAAATTTAAAAAATGCATCTTTACTTTTGCTTAGATGGTAACTATTTTCAACAATCAAGACTTGCGTAATCAATTGGGCTAATTTCTAAAGAATTTCAGATCTGCTTACTTTTTTTTATATCGCTCTATCTAATCTCCTATTATATAATATCAATGTTCAAAGCCAAATCTGATTTCGACTCATTATACGCTGGAGATGAAGATTATTTCGTATATAGAATCAGGTAAAAATGTTTGAATTTGAATTTTTTTTCAGACGTTATTTTGGATATATATTTTATTATACTATACCGCCCTTGAAGTAGTTTACAAAGACGTTTAGAGGTTATATTTATTTAAAGAAGTCAGTGAATACGATTTCAGTGTATGGATATGCACTGTATCGCTAACTATATCTGTTGGTTCAATAGCTCTACTTCCCTTTTCAGTGCTTGGGTCAGAATTATTACAGCGATTTCCTGATAATTATTACTTGCAGGTATGTAGTAGGTCCCTATCAATAATTCGGTTTTAAAATAAGGAATTCGTAGTATCTTTCGAATTTATAAATATCTTGCTTTCAGTGGCTATCGTGGTCTTTAATACATACATTATGGAATTATGTATTTGCTCTGTCGAATCTCAGCCTTTTTGTGCTATTGCCATTCAGCTACTTCTTCATTGAGTCTCAGGGATTCAGTAAAAACAAAAATGTACGTCTGAGCCTTATTATTTTTGAATTATGAAGGTTTCTTTAATAGTTACAATATTAAATATATGTTAGAAAGTCGTTGAATTAGTAAATCTTATTAGATTTGGTTTAGAAATTATGTATTCTAGAACAAATGGTAATGAATATTTAACTTATGTTCAAGAGTTCTTTTAATATGAAATAACTGTACACTCCTATTTAATATATGTACGAAGACAATTATTTATTAATTAAACTACATAGTCAACACAAATTTTATGACATTTCTGCTTTGTAAGGTGTTTGTAACAAAAGATAATATACAGTTACGTTCATATCTTGTTACTATGGTAGTTTTTCAGGGCATTATGCAACGTGTGTACGAAACACTAGCGGTCTGTGCTTTGTTAATAGTTGTAATTCTGTGTCTCCTTGATGTTGTACTGGCTTTGCTTTCATCATCGGTTAGCCAATATTTGTATACTTAACTATAGGTAAAATATATAAATATTTTATATTCGGGGGAAATATAAGTATATAGTGAGTGTAGAACAATATTTAATCATTTGTTTTGTAATAGTTATTTTATGCATATTTAAGTTAAACTTATAGGTTTCTCTTTTGAGTATAACTTCTGTGAACCTACCTTTGATATACTCGTGTGTTTCATTTTGTGGTGTAGGACTTTTGCTGGTTTCTACACCTATTGGATTTGCAAGAATGTTCAGTATTGTTGGAGAAATGGCGATAGTGAGTACAATTTAGAACACTATTGTGTTGTACATTTCATAATATATACTCTTTCAATATTGTTGAAATGGTAATGTTTTTAAACTATTTAAAGTTTCAGATACCTGTGTATGATATAGATGAGTTGACAGTGACAAAATTAGAAATGTTTTGCGAAAAGCGAAAAGCGAGGACACATGGGAAATTCAACAGTACCTGTACTAACAACAATAACATTGTTAAGCGTAATACAAGTATGTATGCCTAGTATTTGCATTTCTCTATCATTCCTATTTATTCTTAATCATAGGTATTGGACCTCATCTGACACACGATGCAGTGCAATCAGGCATAAAATTTGAGCGGTCTAAGATTTCCACTGGTGGGTATTTCATTGAAACGTGTTTGATGTTTTCTAAAATATTTTGTGAAGAATAAAATATGTGTTGTTAATTTTTACGTTGACTTTAATAGGATATATAGTATTAGTAATATTTATTAAATAATATAGATACAATTTTTGAGAGGTAACTTATTATTTAGGTATGACTCGAATTGATGGTTCACAAACTAGCGCGCATGTTTGTCTGTCTTCTGATCCTGCATTTATGTCTGGTATATCCAAAAATAATAGTAGTGATGAGCACTCAGCTGATAAAGGTTTAATTAGTAGACTGGGAACTCGAATTGGACGATCTTCATATAACAAAGTAAATTATCATTTTTGAGATTTGTAATTGTTAGACTAGGTTTATTATTCGTGACTAACATAAGGACGTTATAATAATATTAACTTATAAGAATGCTTTGTTCTCGTTTTAGATACCATTGCGTCAGAAGTCACTTCGGTGGTATCACCACGTTATGCTTATCATTAAGTACCCAATCATCATAATTAGTTTGCTAATGCTCACGGTACGTTTTATTTATTTAGTAAAATTATTCTTTCTGATTTCGCTCAACTATCTATTCCCATTTTCCTCATGGTCACGTGTTGAATAGTAACTTTTTGGTTTTATCCAGCTTATTTATTTAGATTATAATTAATTCTTAGGGACTTTCTCTTCTAATGGTGATAATCAATTCGCTCAGTCTGATGTTTGGATATCGAGGTCTTCCAGCATATGCACAGTACATGGAGGTACAAACAAGGCACACTCTTGGCATGCCTGGTGCAATCGCAGAAAGCATAACAATTTTGTAAGATGGTTGAAGCTGAATTAAAATTTAATATCATTTTTAATATGAATTATACAAATATATAGCACTAAAATGCAAAAAAGAAACTGAAAGCGTAATTTCAATTCTATTACCATTCACATATTTGTCGGCAGAATTGATATACTTGTAATATAGATCAGAATTTGCTTACGTCCTTTCTTATATTATCAAAATATAATAGTGTTATATTAGCTATTTTGAAAGATATTGTGGAATATTGGTATTCTATAGATATGTCATGGCTACCTCTCTTGTGGGTCTATACTCCATGCCATTTGTACGTACACTCCGTCCCATTCCTGGCAAGACGTCGATGACTGCTATTATCATAAATTGTAGTCTTGTCTTAGTTCTTAGCTCGGCCCTACCTGTACTTGCCAATACGCTTGGTCAGTTATCATTTTGTGATTTTATTTTGATCTATAAACAAGAATACTTATAACATTTTGTTATTACTGGCCACTGCTACCGTTTTACTGAATAATTAGCACAATAGAATAATCGAAATGTTAGTGACTTCTTTTCGAATTACTAATATTGTACCTATTTTATAATGTTGGTTGAGTAAGCCTGAAATGAATTTTTATATTTGACATGACAAAAGTAAATAATATTTAAATTAATAGCAAAATATTTCAGGTATTACCACTTTCGACTTGTTGGGTGCTTACTCGTCACTAGAATGGTTGAGCAATTTTCGTCTTGTTCTTGCGTATAATGTTTTGTTTGCTGTAGCCACTATGTTTTGTTTGGTTTCTCAGATAACTAATCCAGTTAGAAAACAAATAATTAAGAGGTTAGCTTTGAAGTTTAGTATAACTGTCAATTTTTTTCCACTTTTCATGTTGACTTTACTACTTTATTATTGTTATAATGCATATAAACGTTATAAATTTTTCAGGTTGTATGAGCTTCGTTGTCGGCATACTCGACCGGACGAACTCTGTGAAAAATGGGAATAGCTGCTCGCAAAATTTTACTATAATCGTGTTGAAGTAATTACGACAGGTTCTTTTTTTGACTTTACTACTTTATTATTGTTATAATATTATAGTATTACTAGTGGTATGCTATATTTTAGGTACAGTTTATTCTAATTTGCACAAAAAGGGAGTTTTATATAGAAACTAGGGTAAAATGTTACAAATCCGCATTATCTATTAGATAACAAAAATTGATAAAACCGAGGTTGTCAGTGATTGAGAAAATAATGATGAAATTTGCAAACTATTGACATTTTAGTTTCTGTAAAATATTTAGTTTTCAATATTTAGTGGCAGAGGTCATAACTTGTTTCTTTCAAGGTACTATAGAGAATTGAGATTTGTTTTAATGGTTAAAATTAACCTTATTTTTATAGCGCGGCAGATCACGACAGAGCATTCAAGTATTTTACAACGTGAAATAGGATGGACGAATATTTGGATTAATTTACAAGTGATGGCTTTATTTATATCACGTATAAAAATGGAATTGTCTCGTAAACTATTCCAAGTAAATGCCATTACTGTATTTATAAATATAGAGCTTTCTGCATTATTTGACTTCATTCTTAATTGATTATCTTGAATAGTTGTAATTAATTCTTCAGGTTCGACATTTCTGGACTATATAATATCCAACTACAACTTCTCTTTAGGTTTTGACTTTAGTTTTATTCTCATAACAACACTTTATCACTCCTAGTCAGTCGTTTATCTAAAATCAGGGCAGCAATATTTGCTCTTGGAAATATTGAATTTGAAAAAAATTGTCTCCTCGTGAGAGATGTGCTAACGGTAATTAAGTTTGTTGCAAATAACGTCCCTAGCGAATTTCTCATATTTTATGGACCTTGTTCGTAAACATTAATAACATGACAAAGTTACAAATTCGCAAGGGATGGTAGAAAGTAAGTGGTTATATCATTCTAAGTTTATATGATAGTTGTATTACGGGAGGTCACAGTGAATTCATGTCTTTTAAATCATCATAGCTTTGTGAATTATGGTGAAAGTTATGGCTAGCTCTTATGCATTTTATTAATCACGAAGGCTTTCGAATCCCAGTCAATTCTACGGATCTGTTGTATAGGTGTGCAATGTTAATCATTTCTGTATCAATATATTTAGTGTAGGTATGGTTTAGCTGTGCTAATGTTATATTTTTTAAATAAAGAAGTCTGATCATTATCTAAAAAACGAATAAGTTTTAAATGTAACCAGGGCATGATATCTATAATACTTTTTATGAAAAGAAAAAAGTAAGAGAGCTGCTGAGTATGACATGACCCTTAATTTGTGGAAAGTTTAAATTGCATTGTAATTTTATTTTAATATGGTAAATGTCTTAACTTATTTTATCTAAGTCTGGACCACTATTGTGAATTCCACTGGAAGTGGGATAGCTGCACCAACAGAAAATTATAAAATGCTGTAGTGCTGTGGTAGGTATAAATAAGTCGCGGTTGAAGAGCATACAAGTTTCATCACTATAAATATATTAGTAATGGCACTTATATTTTATATTATAATGCCTTATTTTTCTTATATAACAGTTTAATATTTTAAGGCTAGATCTTTAAACGTCAAGAAAAAGCAATAAATGTCCAAGTAGCTAACTATGCAGCCTGTTTAATCTTCACAATGACTTTTCTGGTCTACTAATTTATAATTTGATAGTAATTTATAAAAAAACAATATTGCTATAATCACTAAGTCTATTCAACTTCCTAACGTATTGTTTGGTTGTAGCTTATTTTAGAGTTTTGCAAATAATTGAAAGTTGCATCCTAATAAATTCGAACGGACTAAGGATATAAACATGAATGTTATGTTCATATTTTAATATTGTTTAAGTCAATTGCTATTTATTTTAAAATTTATGTTTTATCTTGAGGCCATGGATGGCAGTGAGAACTATGTTAAGGGACCGTGCACGTCAAAAAAGAAGCAATCAATTAATTTCGTAAGTACTTTAATTTCAATATTATTTAGAAATTATTATTATTCCTTTAATGTACAAGAGTTCATTACTTTACTTGGATACAATATTATAGGATGACCTGAAACAGAAGGCTTCAGATTTATTAAACAATGCATTGAATGATCCTAGTTGTCAGTGGGTGGTATTAGGCGATGAGGAAAGACAAATGATCAAGAATAGATGCCAAACATTATTTAAGTTAGTTATTTTAATTATATAGCAAGTGTAGAATATTTAATCAAATATTTGCTGAATATATTAATGGCACCAATAAATGCAAATATTCGGGAATCATCTAGAAACGTTGGTTATGTTGATATTTTGTATATTTTTTTAAACCGTGATGTTAATGCATTTGGTTGAAGGACGTCGAAAATACTGATTTACTGATACTTAAGTCACTTGGAAATCAAATCATAATTTGAATATCATATAGGCTGCAAATTAATATATTTCTAGGTGGTTTTGCTACCTACCATTATCATCATTATCTGATCACACGGCGGTCAGTGGAGTCAATTACGAAGAAAATGTTAGTGTATGATCACACGATGATCATAGATTCATTTCTAAGAGAAAGATTATTTATCTTTATTTTCGAATGTTTTCCAGAGTCTTGATGAACCATGTTTCGAACTCAATGCATCTAAATACGTCGTGGAACGATATATAGAAAAAGGGACGGTAGATTTCGAACGTGAATTTGGCATGGAAATTGATCAATTAATAATCTCACTATTATTTGGAATATGGGAAGGTAAAATCTTTTTCTTTAGTTTTCGGTTAAGCTTAATCTAAGTAGTGAAACACGTTTTGATTATAAACATTCTAAAAATTATTTTGAGTCAAATACCATTATATGTTGCGGAAGTATTGAAGGTTTTTAAGTCAGAAATGTTCAAGAATTTTGAGTATATATGAGTAAGACCAATCAGCACGTGTAGTAATTGGTGCAGTGTGTGGATTGTGGCCAAACGCTGGCCTTCGCGGGCTCGATCCCGCGGTGTTCGAGGCATTTGCTCCCTACTAGGAGCTTGCGCACTTAGTAGGTTTCTGCGTCGATAGATTGAATGTGGTCTTTCTGCCCGTGTGAACAAGTAGTATTCTCATGGTTCGAACGGTCACAACAAAATTAGTAAACATCTTTTGAATTTTATAACCATATAGGTTTATTTTTTCAGATCAAAACAAAAGCAATGTTAACTTTGCCCCACTTTGTGAAGCACTACAAATGGACAAATCAACGTATAACATGGTAAAACAATTTCTGAGAGGGGAGGAGAACGGACATAAGACTGCGAAAGATCTTATAGAGGTATTAATGACTATGCATAACATGTTTTAGTATGTTTTAAAAGAAAAATGCTTAGTGTCTAAACTATTGTAATACTTCCAACTTTAAAACTAATAACTTTAGGAGACATTTTGCACTCCGATTGATTGCTGTTTAACACTAACTATGGCCTACTGTGAGGTAAATCTGCACAATTTATTGCCAATATTCTTATGCTAATATACACAAACGATATTAACATATGGTGCTTGATTCCGTTGTGTAGTGTACTTAGATAATAGTTACTATTAAGAATAAAGATCTAAACGCACATTGTAGTAGTACCTTTTTACGTGTAAGTTAATTACTATTTTTTTTCTATTGCAAATATTATAATAGTTATAGAAATATATTATACGCTTATCTCGTAATATATATAATTTATGTCCCATCAACAGTTTATCGCAGAAAATAATTTTCCTACTACTACTAACCGTTTTCGCCTATTATCATTGAGTAAAATAGTTTAAAGAACTGGAAAATTCAGGTTTCCGAATGGCCATTGAATGTTGATTGGTCTTCTATTAAATTCTCTGAGGAGGAATGGTTTGAAGAAGACTTTTATGAATTTGACCGCATTGTACGTGAAGAAGCTGCTCGACAATGGGAAGTACAGAAGTTGTTTCCACAAGGAGAATCGGAAGCTGTTGCGTAAGTTGGTGATATGGTGTAGTGCTTTGTGGGCACCGTATTTAGAAAATACATCAGAGGTTCAATTCCGGGTTGTACTGGTGTCTTAGCCCAATGGCTACGTCCGCAGAAAATCTCGGTAGAGTGATAGCATTCAATAGTTAATACTGCATAGTTTAAATATCTAGGCAAGGACGTTGAATGCAATAAGTTTATTGCCTTATATGTCAAATTTATTCAGAATGTGCGTAAACTTGGAAAGAGAAGTAGGCATAGTAACGTCTGCAGTTGATAAAGCTCACACAGAATTACAGCAATTAATGACGAGTATGAAGGCCCAAGACCTCGTATGTTTATTTACTTAGACAAAGTTTTTGTTGCACATCCATTATATCCTTATTGCCATTTCTAAGTGCACATTATTTATAACTTTAATATTTATTGCATATAATTTCAAATGATTTGTTTTTATATTAGAATTTTTTAATCTTTAGAAATTGAGCAGAGAGGCTATTGCACAAAATAGAAATTCTCAAATAGCGGACTTAGCTCCGAATTTTCAAGGAATACTTCCACTAACTACAGATGAACTAAAACAGGTAGAATTATATTTGAGCAGGAAAAATTGTCTATGACTATTTAAAGCAAAGTGTAAGATTAGTGATTATCTTACCACTTTGCAGAATTTCTTCGAAATTTAATACGACAAATAATATTTCTTAGCTTAAAATAATATCAATATGCAGAATATATTGTAGCTTTTGTAAATCTCAGATTGAAGTCGAATGTAATGAAGCACATTCACGGATGAATGCTATACATTTATACAGTGAGTGGCCGAAAGCAGGTGGCCTTCAAAATAGGTAGTAATGACGCATAAATATATAGAGTTATTAATATATATTTGCATGTATTTTTTTTATCTCTTGAATGATGGAGACAGTTGGAATTTTTAAATTGAAATATCTTAAGGCTACTTTTACAACCTGGCCAGTTATGTTTGGCTAGGGCAGATCGGGATGATGCACTCAATCTATCTGAAGCACGAGTTTTAAATAGAGTAAGTGTGTCATCATTTTTGAATTTCGATTATGATTTAGTATTTATTAGATTGTCCAATATTATTGTTAGAGTTTGTCTAATGTTTTATAAAAGGAGTTTTTAAATTAAACAGAGATAAAAGTTATTCAAGACAGACTGATAAATTTGCTCCTAGAAATACGCTGGATTTTATCTATATATCTTTTGATTGGTTAACTATTTTCAGATTATGAATTTGGATCAATCTTGAAATAACCATCATATTTGCTTCTCTTGAAATAAAAGTTAATTTCATAGTAGATAACTATATGATTAGGCAAAAATAATCTTTCTAATGTTATTTTTGTTCCAGACATCTACTCTTGTGTATCAGTTGGCGTTTCTAGAGAATGTATCTACTGAAGATGTCAACCCAGTAGATATCGCAGTTCCATCATTACCTCTATATGACCCTGATGTCAAAAGGACTAACTACATCGGTTTAAAAAAAATATCTATTTTACTTTATTATATCTCTCAGCTCTGTCGTAGTGCTATCATAACCTTTACTTTTATGCCTTTTTTTGATAACATTCTGTAAACTGCAAAATTATTTAGGTCTACGTGTCACTGCAATGGTTAAAAGTCCATACTGTGATGATGAAGCTATATGGTGTACTGGAACAATTGGAAATGCTCCTAATTTAACTCACAATAAGGAATTTCTAGTGCATCTTAACTTATTTTATAATACATTAAGTCAAAAACTATTTATAAACGTTTAGATTTTTTTTGACGATGGATTTGATCTCTATGTTAAAGCTCCCTTCGACTCTTGCGATGTAGAGGCGAGAACTGCCGCTAAGGTTCGTTAAAATAATTACTAATCAGTAGTGCATGTTAAATTTCGTTCTAGTTCAAATACTAAAGATATATAATTTAGTTACTAAATGATAACGACATCACACAGTTTCGCAGCAAAGTCAGTCTTCTAAAAATTCTTCCCTTGGCTAAACAGAGTATCGCAGCTAATGGCATAGATGTTAGTTCGCTTTATAATTTATAATTTTCTGTACTCAATATGTACCCATATTTAATCCATCTTTTTAGATCGATAAGGGTTCGGTTTATCAGTTAATTCAACAAAACCCAGAGCGTCGAAGATTCATACAGAAATACTTCGAGAAATATCCTGATTGGCCTCTTGTACGAATGAAAAAACCGGCTCCACCAGAGCGACCAGCACAAGCAATTATGGTAAATTTAGCTCAATGTCTTATTTTTTTCCGCAAATTTTATTATAAAAGGTATTATTTAGAGATTAGGGGATTCTAGTTTTTAATGTCGGGAGTATTCTTTCAAATATTTAGGCATATGATCGGCATCATCACCGCACTAATACATATGTAGTTCATGTAGATAGATCAATGTGCGTGCTGCGATTTCCGACAAAAACCTCAGTTCCTGGAGCCAATTGCTTTGAGTATCCTTGTCCATATAATCATTCCCACAATGATGAGCTTCTATTTAGAGGGTCACCTCGACTTCATGCTGTGGTTAGTAAATAGATCATCAAATATGGCAATAGAGTAATTTTATGCTTTTAGGTGATTTTGAAAACCATGATGTTTCATCAAACTATTATAATCCTAAAACTTAGTTCATCTAACATAATATTTTAGACTCTAGAAAATTTTGGCAATAATAACATGTCTGCTCGAAGAATGGCGAAAAACCGTTCTCAGTTTGATGTCGTACAACCAGATCGAAGTGTTCCAGAAAAGACTAAACCAACAGTGGGTACTATAAAGACATTGTAATTAATGCAATATTACATGGTACATAAGTAAACACTTATCTAGTTTAAGTAAAAATTCAGTACAAAGCAATTTTGAGAAGTCTCACTTAGAAATAAGTATAGTAATTCTACGATTTTATGTATACTCTACCGTTTTGAATGTAAATCCAATAGAAAATAAATACTAGCATTAATTACTAGAGGATATGTTATGCCCTTCAGTAGCTTTGATTGTCTTTAAAATAAATGTTTGATAGCCTGTTTAGATGGATAGCTGTAGATTTGGAAATTACTATCTAGTAGGTTCTAATATTTTAGCATTGGAAAAACTATTTCAAATCCCATTGCCTAAGTAGTATTTAGGCCCGTAAATCTTCTATTTCGTTGCCGCGAATTGATGGAGGTACACCGTACCTCCAGTCGCAATATGAAAATGGTGGTATGAATAAAATGGATCCTCGCGAAATAGAACAGAGGAAACGGCGTGAGAATTTAGTGAGTTATTTCGATTCTTAAACATTAAAGGTCTATATTTATTGTATTTTTTGCATATTACTTCTATATTAATTTCACTGTAATGACGTTATTATGTGTTTAGTACAAAGTTGTTCCTCGCAACTCGATTGGACAACTATCTTCGCGATGTCAGACATATCATGATGAGTGCTCTTCAGAATGTTTACATGGTCTAGACTGTGATCCGTATGATCCAAAGTTCCAGACTTGTTCTCCACTTCATATTCCTATGATGTGTGGTTGGCAAAGAATAGTGGGTAGATATGAAATAAACAATTTGGTTCAGTTAATATGTATTTATACCAAATTTGTTCCAAAATTCGCACATCTTTCTTTCAGATGTATTTATATCAATTACCAGGCAAGCATAAAGGAGGCGATAAAAGGATTCTCTATCGTGCGCCATGTGGACGATCACTTACCTCTATGGATTTCATTGCTAAATTTCTAAGGGTTTGAACGTCTCTTTGTATGAATACAAATTTGTGGTATTCTAAATAATATTTTTATCCAAAATATTAAATGAAATATATGTGAAAACTAAAAAAATTAAATACTAATAAGTCATATCATTAGTTACAGGAATCGGACAGTGAGTTGACTATTGATCTATTTACCTTTGACCCACTAGTGGATACTCATACCTTTGTAGAGGTTGGTACAATTTAAATTTTTAAAATCTAATTTAATATGCAGTTAATTGTAAAATGTAGACTGAAATTCTTGATAATATAATTGAATTATTGATGGATTGATTTTCATTTATTTCAAGGTGCCTGAGAATTCCGTGAAATCTGCTGATTATGCAAAAGGATTAGAGCAAATGCCTATTCCGGCGGTCAACATGATTGATGATGAAGAACCACCTCAGGTTTGTTAGTGTTAATTAATAATAGACTAAGCAGGCATGAATACAAGTTTTATTATAACACTTTTAAATGAATGTTGACTAAAGGCCTGTTGTACAAGTAGTTTGTACTTCTATTAGCTAGTTATTGTCTAAATGAATCCTTTAAACTCTTATTTTTCTTATTGTAAAGACGAACCTAGTTGTATACTCAGCAAAAATAGACGCTACATTAACTAATCGGGTTGGAAAGTTATCGATGCTAGTAGCATATAGATCTTCTATGGGGCTCGGCGTTTTCCATACAATGACCAGGTTGATGTATCCACAATTTCACGAGATTTTTGCTCAGGATGCACTTGTGAAGGTTGGTATAAATATAATTAATCAACTAGATAAATTTTTTTATGAATTTATACTAATACATTGTTTATTATAATATTTTATTCCTATTTTTAAATTAGACGATTGCTCGAATCCCGCACAGTGTGAGTGCCAACAACTTACTCGTTCCAATGTAATGCGTCTTGCTAACAGTTTCCGGCCAAAAGAGTTTGGGTGGGTAGTACTTTCAAAACATTAAAAATTATGGCTATATTAACACTGGTGATTTGTTTAGAAAATTCAAAAGATATTTTTTATTTACCAAAGAGGTGTATCATCGGTTTTAGGTATCGTAATCGTATGCTACAAGGTATCACAATATCAGGAATTTTTGAATGCAATGATAATTGTGGATGTCAACGCAAAAGATGTTTCAATCGTGTTGTACAACATCCCATAAAATATCCTATACAGGTTTTATTTCAGCTTAATATTATGAAATTAAAACGTATAAACTAAAGGTTAATTAAATCCACCTGCTTTGAGATTTACAAAACTGCTCAAAGTGGGTGGGGTGTACGTGCACTGACCGACATTCCGAAAGGTGCATTTATTGCTAACTATGTTGGAGCACTGCTTACCGACAGTATAGCTGATACGTTGAAGAAAGGCGAGGATGAGTATTTTGCAGATCTGGATCTTAATGATGCGGTATTTAGATATTTCAAATTTTCTGTTATTGTCTTATACTGTGTATGAATGACTAATAATAATTAGCTTAGTTTTCTCTGTAAACTTGAATAGATTATAGATCGAGAACGAAAAAGCAGCGTCTATTGAGGAGCAAGGTTACCTTGATGGTGGATTAGGTAGTTCAGACGAAGATGATGAACGTGGAAGAAAGAAAAAAGATGCACCCGATGATGATGGATTGGGGTAGAGAGATTTAAAAAAAATGTTCTTTTTTAGAAACTATGGATCCCTTTTTCTAATTTTTATTTTGTTAAAGCCAAATACATATTCCATTATTGAAATTTGTTTCATAATTTAATTTCACTGGCAATATAAATCTCTACTTTTTATATTTTGGTATTATAGATCTGATCTCTCTTCTGCTGATGATTCAGCTGATGAAGAAAAACCACGATATAAGAGAGGACGACCAAAAAAGAAAAAAAAGGATGAAGATGGTGACGAGAGGGACAAAACACCTAGGCGTAAAAAATTAAATCCCGCAGAGCTAGAAAAGAGTAGATTAATTAGAATTCTACTGAAAACTTAGTTTGCCTTGTTGGTAAGACAAGTTAGAAGAACGATATATTGTTTAGTTGATGCTGCGGCTGCAGTTCGAGATGAAGATGTATTTAAATGGGCCGATTATTTTGGCGAAGACAATACACTGTACGTAATTGATGCAAAAAAAAAAGGAAATGTTGGCAGGTTCGATTTTGATCCAGATACTATTGTAAAATATTTTTAATAGACTCATACTTAGAATTTAGCTTATGGAAAATATAATCATTAAGGAATTATTGATACTAGATAGTTTTTTTTGGTAACTTATTAACCTACCAAATTATTAGATGCTACCACTACAGATTTCTAAACCACTCATGCGATCCTAACGTATACGTCCAGCATGTTCTCGTTGATACACATGATCTTCGTTTGCCATGGTCTGCTTTCTTTTCAAAGCGAAAAATTAAGGCAGGAGAGGTTGTTAAATTACTTATTGCCTTGTACAGGGCGTAGTTGTATTTAAATACTTAATCATTATGAAATTTTCTTAAATGTAAGTACATGTGTGTGAACTTGATATAGTAAAGTTGGAGTGCATATATGCCGATATTTCTATATATTAAATACAGAAAAATTTGAGGAATTATGCTGGAACTATGGTTACTCTCCTGATTCCTTAAACCCGGATCGTCCAAAGCATCTGCAGTTATTTTGCAAATGTGGAGCAGAGAATTGCCAAGGGAGGTTACTCTAAATATGTTACAGAATATGAGCCTGTGTTGTATTTGATTTGATTATTTTGCTCATTATAAATTACAAGTACGTTAGTCATTTATCGAAAAGTATCCGAACCCAATTATTTTTGCTATTCTATAAATACTACTTAAGGATATTTTATCATCGTTGAACATTATTTTACTACTCAAAATCTTAATCATATTTAACCAAAAATCCTTTGTGGCCACAACCTATATATTGCCACTATTGTGGATCGTGGTGTTAGAAAACAAATTAAATATTTGTTACCATCCGTTCAGTATATTGATCTCTATACTTTAGATTAATACTCGTTATTCGTAAATGGAAGTTACAAATAAATTGTTGATAATATACCATGTCGTTACCTGTTTTAACCAGCTTTAAACTGTCAATTTAAATTGCCGTTTTTTTTAAAATCATTGATTATTTTATATTTTATATTTAGCAATGCGCTGTTATCATCACTTAAGTCGTATTGCATACCATATCCGAAGTATTCGTTCATCGTTACAAATTCCTCGTCGTCACATCATCCTTTGTTCACATCATTCTGCACGAGTGAAGTCTTCAACTACTAAAGGTATATTTGATATAAGTTTTCCCTTAGTTATACATGAATTTAGTCTAAAACTATGACTTGTAAAGTATTTAGTTGTTAATGCTCTGGATGTATTAACAGATTATTCGCATGTTATAGACGGATTGTGTTAACGCTAGTTACAACATAGGTGTGGCTGATTCTTTGAGTGCATTACGTTATCAAAGAATATCGCCTATTGAACACATTTTACTAAGACCGGATACGTATATCGGTTCAACGGCTGTAGTTGAAGATATGGTAGGCGAAATCATTTTGAAAGTGAAATAATGTAGCATCGTTGTTGTTTATTTAGCCACGTTGGATCTTTGACAGAGTGTCTAAACGCATGAATCGTTTATGCGTCTCCTACCCACCTGGTCTGTTAAAAATATTTGATGAAATACTTGTGAATGCAGCGGACAACAAACAGCGTGATCATACCATGAAAGAGATCAGAATTATTGTTGATAAGTTTGTAAATTACTGTTCGCTAATTTTGTTTTTATTCAGTTATTATGCTTTTTTTAATTTTTAGAAAATCTGGGAGAATTTCAATATACAATGATGGCAAAGGTTTGCCAATTGATATTCATCCACTAGAGCGTGTTTACGTCCCTACTCTTATATTTGGATATCTTTACACATCTTCAAATTATGATGACAATGAAATAAAGGTGGTAGGTATGCAATATTGATATTAAGTACTTTCCATTTAATCGTATATGAAGAATTATTGTTTATAAGAAAACATCTAAGATAAAAAAAACAATTTGAATTTGGAGGTGGTCGGAATGGGTACGGTGCTAAACTCTGCAATATCTATAGTTCTGAGTTCGTGGTAGAAACAGGATGCCATCAGCGAGGTTTATCTTTCAAACAGGTTATCTAAACTCTAAAATTGATATTGCTTACAGAGATACTTTTTTCTAAGTTTAGGGTAGTAAGCTGTCAAATATTTCCAGGTATGGTCAAAGAATATGAGTGTTTGCTCGGATCCTATTGTAGAGAAATCAGCTGTGTCATCTGACTATACACGGATAATCTTTCGTCCAGATTTTCCCAAGTTTGGCATAGATTCTTTAAATGATATCATGTGCCAGTTGTTTTACAAACGAGCCATAGATGTGGCAGGCACGCTGTCAGAGGTGGATGTCTATTACAACGAAGAAAAACTAGAGGTTAATTTATTTCTTCTTCCACTTCTTATTTCTTTATATTAAATTAGTATCATGGTATATGCATCTTAAGTGCGTATCCATGTTATTATCGTAAATAATTTATGTGATAACAAGCACCTTCACAAATGAAAATTATACCTCCACATATTATTAAGCAATTTTTCAGTTATTGAACTAAAATTCACTTGATTCATATATCAAATTTTCCAGGTTAATTCATTTCGAGATTATATATCTTACTATTTGGATAATAGCTCAGTCGTCCTTTATAGTAATTCTGGCCGTCGTTGGCAATGGGCAGTTACTAAATCACTGACGGCTTTTCAGCATGTGAGCTTCGTTAACAATATAGCGACTGACAGTGTGGGTTTAATGATTTGATGGTTAACATCGTTTTTATTATTTCACATAAATACAGTGATAAAGTAGGGTTTAATATTCTAGGGTGGTAAACACGTGGATTATATTGTGGAACGTATAGTCAATATTATCAAGACATTAGTTGATTCCAACCTGAAGTTAAACAAAGCTGTTAAACCATATTTAGTGAGTTTCATTTTTTGTACGGTGAAATGAAATACCAAAATACTTCAAATAGTCATGGTAAAATATACTTTTGTTAGGCGCTTTAATACTTTAATCTCTAACATTGCGTTGTGGCTATCGCATATTTCGGATATACAAGTTATGTAAATATTCATCCATAATTATATAAGCATCATATCAAACCTTAAAAACCTGGTGTGCTGCGTTCAAATGAGCAATTTTGTAGCATAGTATTCAAATTTATTAGAAAAATCATGTACTGATTATTTTGTTTAGTGGCTATTTTATAGTGTGAATTAATAGATAAATGCGATTATGTGCATTGTATGTTCGTAGAGTCATTATTTTTCTTGGAAAATTTGAAAAATTCTTCTACAGCCGTGTCTTATGCGAAAAACAGTAAACCATAATTGGCATATATATTAAACAATATTTTTGCCATGAAATATTGTGTAGTTAAAACTCAGTTGGACTATAATTAGAAAATCATACTACATAGTTCTTACTACCGAAAAGCTATCTTAGCCTTTAATATCTGGGAACGTAGGTTAGCAAACAGATATTTAAGGAATGTTACTAAATCGCGTTTACCTTGTATAGAGAACTATAAACTAGCAAATACGCAAATAATTACGTATTCCTCACGTTTGTTGAACCATAATAAAGGAGCTAAAACGTTAGCTAAAAAGATGGGGTTTAGTGATAGTAAAGTTATTTAATTAATGGCTTACCTTCAAGTCAAGTTAACGTAAGCGTATTTAATATGGTTTCGTTAAACTATAGAATATATATGTATATTCTTTTTTATTATTTTCATTTATAAAGATAATATTCATTTTAATGTTATATAAATTTTTCCAGATTAAGAACCGTTTATTTGTTTTCGTGAATGCATTAATTGAGAACCCGTCATTTGGTAATCAAACCAAGGATGTTCTCACAACGAAGGCCAAAGATTTTGGATCTGCTATTTCCATAGATGCACAGGCAGTTGAAAAGTGGGCATTTGATAGTGGTCTTATAGATGACATAATACAAGAGATGCAACAGAAAGAGGTTAGCATTTAATATATTAGGTTATAGTATTATTTATTTATATATAAGTACATGTGATAAGGTAAAATAATGACTCATTCAAGAACTACAGGAATTACTTTAATTGGGATGCAATAGTTAATGACAGTGTTTTGATTATAATGATGTAATAAATTTGTGCAATATTTATAGAATAGAAATTTAGTGTTTAATCTGTTTTTTTTCTATAGTTGTTACAACTTTTCAGTAATATACATAATTTGTCTCATCTTTAGATATCTGCAAAAACAGAGCGACAGACTGATAGTCTTTATGATCTTACTAAGTTGGAAGACGCTAATTGGGCTGGAACAACTAAATCCGCTAAATGTTCATTATTCATCACTGAAGGTACTAAATAATTAATCAAGTTACGTCGTGGAATGTGTAACAGAATTTTAACCGTCATAGTAATGTTGAACTTTATGATTAAAGAGATGTCTACTATAACCGCTATATTTACCACCTCTCTAGCTTATTTATTTATTTATTTATAGGATCTTATATATAAACCCTATATTACATGTAATCTAACGTTATATAATTTCCAGATTATAAGTTTCAAGTGATAAATTACGTATAAATATATTATTGACTTATTTGTTGTACAAAAAATCTAGGATCAGAAATGTAAACATTTGATACATTATATCGTTCTGATTAATTCATATTTAGGAGACTCCGCGAAGGCACTCGTTATAGCTGGACTCGATGTTATTGGGAGGGATTGTTACGGAGTATTTCCAATTAGAGGAAAGCCAATCAATGTTTGCGAAATGAGTGAAGAAAAGGTTTATCAATTCACATTTAAGTGTCATTTGAAGCTATAGTACCAATATTTATCATTAAGGCTATGAAGAATAAGGAAATATCGAATCTAATTAGAATTCTTGGATTACGCTTTGGCGCTGATTACTCGAATTTAGAAGAGAGAAATAAGTTGCGTTATGGGAACATTATTATTTTTGCTGACCAGGTATTTCTAAAAAATATTTTAAGCTAATCTGATTCGGTCCTTGAATATAGTTGCTTTCACTTAACTTTTTTGATGTTTGCAAATCTGTGAACTATTATTAAATCTTTAATAGTAATTTTCCAGGATGAAGATGGATCACATATAAAAGGTTTATTGATCAACTTTTTGCATAGGTTTTGGCCAGAATTGATACGTGAAGGATTTTTACAGTCTTTTGCAACACCATTGCTCAAGGTATTAAGCAATATATAATTATATTTCATAAATTTAGATTGTAGTTAGGTGTTATATATATATATATATATATAATTAGAGTGAAACAGATCAAAAATACAAACACTTTCTTATTTTTAAAAATGAATTATGTTGTAATCTGTTTTTAGTTTTTTTGAAAAATAAAATAACTATCATGCTGTGTTTAGAATAATTTCTGATACATTAGGCACGACGCGGAGCTGAAGTACAAAGTTTCTACTCGCTAACTGATTTTAAGAAATGGAAAGAAGAATGTATAGATACAGAAAAATTTTCGATCAAATATTATAAGGGATTAGGTGTGAAAATTTCCAGAACTACTGATTATCGCGTAAGGTATCAGATAAAGATGCCAACTTATGTGTTTGCCATATTTCTATGGTTCTTTTAGGTACGTCTACTGCAAAAGAAGGGCGAGAATATTTCTCAAATATGAGCAAACACTTAATAAAGTTTAAATATGGAGGTGTTGAAGATGATGAAAGTATTCGACTGGTATTTAATAAAGACCGTGTAGAAGATAGGAAAAAGTGGATGCAACAAAACCAGGTAGGTTGAATTACCTAAAAATAGGTTACTTTTTCTCATTTTCTTTAGCTAAAATACGTGATTACTAATTGCAGGAAAATGAAGAAACGCCAAATGGTCTTGAGCTAACGTATAAGCAGTTCATTGATAAAGAACTCATTAGTTTTACTTATCTAGATTTAAAAGTAAGTCTTTTTACTCGTCTTGTCTGACTCAATTCTTAATGTTTTCTTTAGCGTTCAATTCCTTCGATGGTAGATGGTCTGAAGCCATCACAGCGTAAGGTGTTACACACTTTAATACGAATGGGGAAACAGAAGGAAATTAAAGTCAGCCAGTTAGCAGGTGCGACATCTCTCAATCAAGCATATCACCATGGAGAGGTAGTGTATTGATAAGTTCCATAACTTCTTCAATTGTTTTTACGTCATTATATTTTGTAATATTGGATATAATTAACTTATTTTGGTTATTAGCTAAAAATAGTGGGATATTTAGTAGCAACTACAGATATTTTGGAAATCATCGGTTCGACTAGGAATACGTTATTTATGCCGCCTTATTAACATTGGAATTGTATTTATTTTTATACATCAAATGAGAAATCAGAACGTTTTCCAAAATATACAAATTTTTTAAATTAAGATTTTATATTTCTTTGTATTAGTAAACATTGCTTCCACTTCCAAATATAAGTGATGTTTTAAGTTAAGCATAAAACTAGATATTATTGATTCTTATTTATAATCTGATGGAACTAATATTCAGGAATCACTCGTGAACACAATTGTGCATCTAGCACAGGATTATGTTGGGTCTAATAACGTTCCATTACTAATGGCAATAGGCCAGTTTGGCACCAGACATGAAGGCGGAACTGATGCAGCCAATGCTAGATATATTCATACTCAACTAAGGTGGGTGGCTGGAATTATATCATTTATGGCTATCCTTGACAATATGTTTTTAGCCCTATAGCTAGACTACAATTTCCACAAGCTGACGATCCATTGCTTAACTATATACACGAGGAAAACCAGTTAATTGAACCTGAGTGGTAAGTAGTATGACTTGCAAAATCTTATTGGTATTATTTTAATTTACACAATTGAGTTTCTATGTTTAATTCAATTTAAATAAAGTTGACAGTGGTTACTATCAGACTGAAAATAACTCGCATTTTTACGTTATAAATAATTTGATGCGATATTTCAAAAAAATTTAAAATAACTTAATATTCAAACTCGACAAAGAATAACGCTTCCTATATCGGTATAGATATTCACTTTTCCTTTGTTTTTAGTATTATCTTTATACATACAGCTAAAACAACAAGATTTTTCAACTATTTGGTGATTAAATTATTAAGATAAGGATTTTTATTGCTCTTTTTGAGTGTAGTAATATAGGAAATTATATATGTACAGAAGCGCCATGTACTTTAGTAATTAAAGAGAAGTAAAGAAGTTATACTATGCTATTGTGCTTAAAATAATATTTAGCATAGAAAATAAAACGAATTTACTATGTTAAGTTATACTAATAGATTTGAGGTACTATCAAATAATGCGTTTTGCTATTTATGTTATTTTGCCAAATTTTCAAATAACATGTTAAAGTTGTACTGAGTATGATGCAATTTTGGTAAAATACTAAATAGATGTTTTATGTTTGATATTAATTAACGAAGTTATAGACATCGTTGATTTCATATCAAACTGATTTAAATGAATTGATATAATATTTCGTATAACCTTGAAAATAGTTTTATTAGAATACAAATATTTCATAGCATTGCTAAATATCCTACATATCGAAAAATGCTTTGATAGAAAACAAATATAGTACTATGATACACAAATATTGTAGTACCTGAAAAATTTTCGAGAACAACTTTTATAAACCTCTCCAGAAATACAATGGCAGACATATAAATAAGATCCCCACTCAGCATTGATTTTTAAACTATAAAACTGAGTGAAAACAAAGTTTTATAAACAATAACAATAGGTTAATACATAACTAATACTTCGTGGAATACCAAACATATTTAATAACGGCAGCATAACGTCGTTACAGGGGTCTACAAAGTTGGTACAATGTTGGACTGAAAACAGCCCAAGTATAACTGCTTCTAATTCTTTAATATTGGATGGTTTTGCCTCTGTACGTTTTTCTTCACATCGTTCCATAGGTGTTCTTTTGGATTCAAGTCTGTATTCTGGATCGGCCACTCCATCCAGACAATTTTCTACTAATTGAGCCAACGTTTCGTATCGCTGCTTGAGTGTTTTCGACCGTTATTCTGCTGGAATATCGTATTTCAACCCAAGTTTGGATTTCTAACATAAGATAAAAGTTTATCTTCTAGTATTCTTACGTAATAAGTACTCTGTTATACTTTCTATGATATGAAGAGGCCCTGTTCCACTTCAAATGAAAGGCGCACATACCATTACTGAGTCACCGCCATGTTTAACGGTAGGAATTGTACATTTTGGAAAACAAAATTAAATCACTTCTTCCGAGATGCCTTATTTATATGTTCGCCACTGTATGTTAACTGGTGATGGTTAAATGTTTTTACTATAATGTA
The DNA here is from genome assembly GCA_964036235.1 of Heterorhabditis bacteriophora. Taxonomy (NCBI): domain Eukaryota; kingdom Metazoa; phylum Nematoda; class Chromadorea; order Rhabditida; family Heterorhabditidae; genus Heterorhabditis; species Heterorhabditis bacteriophora. Next base: position 2,714,042 of record OZ038425.1, on the reverse strand, counting down.
TTCTGATTCTGTGAAAACTTAATTTAGGACGATAATTATGTAATTGAAGTATATGGCAAATCTTCATAGGGAAATGAAACTTGGTTTAGGTATTGTCCTATAGTCCCATTAGTTCTGGTTAATGGTGCAGAGGGAATTGCGACTGGGTGGGCTACACGAATTCTAAATCACGATTTGAGAAAAGTAGCTAATAATGTACGACGAATGATTGATGGCAGCGTTTTGGAGCCAATGGTTAGCTACATATTCATTGTTATATATCTCTGCACTTATATTAATCAATATTGCTTACCATATTTAGTTGGCTTTATTTTGTTTAAAGATACCATCGTTCACTGGTTTTACCGGTTCAATCAATAAAGTTGAAGAAAATGTGTTTGAAGTAAGAGGAGTGGCATCTTTACTTCCTGATGAACGGAAAAATAGTGCACATATTCGGTAATAGAGAACTGTTCTTGTTTAGCTACTTTTTGGTAAGTGTTAAATAGTGAAAATACTAAGATATGGCTACTTTTCAGAGTGGAAATTTCTGAACTGCCTATAGGTGTCTGGACAAGTTGTTATAAAGAACGAGTGTTGTCTACCCTAAAACACCAAGGTATAATTAGGTAAATTATTATTTTGTATATGTTTATAAAATGCGTTAAGAATTAAAGCTGAAGTTCTTTTAAAAATAATATTCCCAACAATTACTCAAATATTATTCTGTATCGCAAATGATCATATTTTCTCCTAGTTATACACAAATAGTGTGAAATACATATATCACACAGCCAAACGAACTAGTAAAAATTGTCTACTGACTTTTAATCTATATATGCTAAAAATAGAATAACAGATATTTAATTTAAGGTGCATTACTTGAAGTAAAGAAGTGCTTATTCTCCATTTGTTCAAGTTTTATATATATAGATTTACTGAATTAGTTCTAAAAAAATTTTTTTTACTATTTTTGTGATTTCTGCAATAAGAAAGATTTAATCACGTTAATATTTGCATATTAAAATTGAATATCTTAATACTTCAATTATTAATCTACGGTATATTTAGTTGCTTCAAAGAGTATCACAGTGAAAGAAATGTTCGATTCACTGTTGATTTAAAACGAGACATGGCAAAGCACTATATGAAACGTCAAAATACCGATCTTATCAAGTTGTTTAAGCTGAGCTCAAATGTGACTGTCAACTCAATGGTAATTATAAATATTTATATTAATTAATTTGTAACAATTATTACTATTTAACACACGACGAATCAATATATTCATTACATTAATAAATACATTTTTGAAAATTTGTGCCGAATGTAGTCATTCTTGTTCAAATAGATGGTATATAAATCATAAAAAGAGTTATCTAAAATAATGATGGTTTCGTACATTTCATTATGGTATGAAATCTATAACACAGTGTAAATTCTTTACTGATAAACAAGAGAGAATTATTTATTATATTCATCGAAAGAAGACATAGATTGTGTGTAATTTTTCAGGTTCTTTTTGATGAAAACGGTAGACTCAAAAAATATAGTTCAACGGCTGAAATTCTATGGGATCATTTTAAAACACGGAAGAGAAAATACGAGGAGCGGAAAGAATATGAGACAAGAATGTTGGAGGCACAAAAGAAAATAGTTGATAATCAAGTAATTTTATTTCTGTTAAATACTTTAATTGATGAGCGTTAAGAATTGAGGATACTTAAGTGCTATCTGAGGGGTAATCTCTATCTTTCATGTTATATTATTTAAATAATGTATTATATATAATTTGGTATTGTTATACACATTCCATTGTAGGTGCGCTTCATTGAATCTATTATGAATGGTACTATTCAATTAGGCCGTCCTCGATTAGAGATTGAAAATAAACTTCGGTCAGAAGGTTTCGAAGACGATCCTGTTAAGAAATGGAAACGTGAAGTTAGTACATTTTATTTCTTCTAAATAAAAGTAGTATTCTACAATATTAACCGGTCAGTTTAAAATTCTACTTCTTATTCCATTGACGTTATCGTGGTTCCCTAAATGTTTTAATAAGGTTTAAACGTATTAAATAATAAAATACGTGTATTATAGACACCCAATTTGTCCTATCTACTTGATATGCCAATGAGTCGTCTCACTTTAGAAGAAATTAGTCGTTTACACCAAAGAAGGGAGGATAAAGCAAAAGAATTAAAAGCAACTATAGAGAGGTCATGGGAAGAAGCATGGTTATCCGATCTTGATGCTATGGAGAAGGTTTTGTACATACATTTAGTTTTCTTTTCAATGGTAATACGCTGATTATTTAATTATTTGTATGAGGATATTCAAAATTCTAAAATATTAACCACTATATGTAGGTGGTGTAACATAAGTAACCAATGTTTTTTCTTATATTGATAGCCTCTAAGGTAAAATTAATATTTATGCATCATTTTCAGGAGCTGGATCTTATGGATAATAGCAAATTTTCAAAATAAACAAATAATGAGATATGATTTTAAATAAAACTTACTTTAAATACATGATAATCACTGTTTTTTAGAATTCGAGAATTTCGTACATTGTTATACTTGTTATTGTTATTTTTTTCCTCGTCCTATATTGTATTCTTTATATAACTTATCATGCATGAATATTTCTAAAATATACTCTTTGGTTATATATCTATATTCTATAGAATATTGAATACTTAATTATCTCCTATATCGAAATATAGCTATGGTTTTCGTAATGTTTTAATTAATAGAGTAAGTTTTATATTAAAACAATGGACCATTAATATTAATTATCTTAGTATGTTTATATTGGTAGTATCTATCTATCAGGTAAATTGGGATAGTTTAAGATTATTAGCTTACGTAAAATTAAATTTTAAGTTAGTTTTTTCTATAATTATGAAAATTAGAATATTGGACTTAATATTACCTGACATTTGTGATTAGTACTGATAAATTATTACTGGCAGGACTATGTCAGAAGAAGATGAACGTACTTGTTATGTCGCGAGCTTTGGCCCACAGGTCACCGATGAGTTGCTGGAGGAGTTATTTATACAGGCAATTTTTTCTAGAAAATCTTTAGACTTTAGTTGACAGTCTATAATAAATTTTAGATAAGTCTGGTGTTGATTTAAAATTGCTGGATAAATTGAATTCTATTTATAACACCATGTACTAGTTAATAATAACACTAATAAGTGTAATTTCTGGTAACATTTCGATAAGATTATGACAAAAAATAAAACCAACGATTTGCTGAAAAACAATTATTATCTTACTGTGTTTCACATGATTAAAAACCACTAGTATGTGGCATAAATTTAGTAGTATGTTTATAGGTTGGGCCTGTAGAGAAGGTACATCTAATGGATAAGGGCACACATCGTTTTGCATTAGTGCTGTTTGTCGACATAGAGAGTGTTCCATTTGCAATTGAAACACTTAACGGTGTAAAACTATTTGATGTACCCATTACAGTTAAGCCAAGAAATGGTACGAAACAGGTAAGTAGTAAGATTTAAAAATACTTAGCCAATCTTTGAATTTATAAAATGCATATTAGAAATCTAAATTTACTGAAACCATTTTCCTATAAATTTCAGGAAGAGGAGTACAAAAAGTTTATTGAAATAAAACGTCGAAATTCAAGGGGATTTGCTCAAAATAATGCTTCGCCAAACATTGATGAATCTAGGCAAAGAGAACATTCGGGGTTACTATATCCCATGATGGAGGGAACTCTAGCCTTACAAGGTAAAAGAGGCCAGATTTATTTTTTATTGTACCTTATATTAAGAGAATCTAGTATTTATATATAAATATATAGTAGAAGGATTGTGCAGGTCTACCAACTTCCTTTTTATATAACGATGTGTGCTCCCCTCTTGGGTATACGCCATCTCCACCACATTCTACAGGTCGGCTTCAACCTGGGTGAGATTTTGTCTATTAAATGTTTCCTTGCTATATATTTTATAACCATCTGACTTTATATTACTCTTAAAATTTGGTTTTCATATATAATTGGTCATTTCATTTAGACTTATATTTCAGATATAAGATTCCAAGTTTTTCGCAGCATAACACTAGTCAGAGACTAGACAACTGGCACTCACCGAATTCTAGGTAATATTTTTTCAAGATATTCAAATAGATAATTTTTAGTCATGCTATTTATTTGAAATAAATAAATGGTAGCATTAAATCACGAGTAAACATCTAACTATATGTATATTGCCATACCTTTCTAACAACTGATTCAAGGTAGATTTCACTATGAGTTCATAGTCTGTATAATTAAACAATAAAGATTGACTTTTGAAAAAATGGAAACTATTTCACATGGTATTAAGGTTTGTGAATTTTTAAATATATGATGTGTCATTAGGTACCTTGACCGTAGTGCTAATCGGCATAATTACGAGGATTTGAACCATCGAGAAACAGTTAGAACATTCCCGTCAAAATCAACTGATAGGGATCAACGGTTAGCCAAGATATTATAGTTATTTATAGAAATGTATAACATTATTTAATTAATTATCCTTGATGGTTTTTGAAGAACATGTCAGATGTGAGGTATATTATTATAGAGATTTATTAGAATCTTAGATTTTTTTAGAGTGATAAGTGGTAGAAATGCACATATGGGTTTTTTGATAAATTTAGGTATGGAGGAGGAAGTTCTAACCGTGATAGACGGGATGATTCAAGGGATTTTCGCAGTGTGAAGAAAACGAATTCATTCTACGATAGGAGAGATAAGGGATATGATAACAGAGATAACAGAAGATATTGATTCAATAGAGAAAGGAATTATTACTCTAAAACATTCCTCGTCTTTATCTCTACCTAGCCATTTAATAGTTTACTCTAACCTAATTTTGTACTTAATTTGTTTATTACTTAATGAAATAATATAATTCTATGTTGTTATATGACTATATCAATTCATCTACAGGTAGTTGGCCGATTTTTTGATAGTTTTTACAGGGTTACTGTAACACAGTAGTAGTTCCATAAGTAGTTTTAAGTCTGTGTTTCTTTAGACTTTCCCGCGTCATTTTTAGTTAATAACAGCCGCAACTCTAGGTTCTATACGTTGAAGTGGATTGGTGCGTAATATGGAAGAACATATATTGAATCTTGTTTGTACTACAAAATTTTTCATCAAGTCGTATTTTGCTTATTTTTAAGTCGTTCTTGTTGTATGAAATAAATATTGGCATCTATATGTAGTAGATGCGGTAGCTATGCGCATAATAATTTCTTATTGTTTAGAAGTTGGAGCTTATCGTGAATATCAATTCAATTTTTTACAAGGCGGTTACTAGATATTGGTTTTTTAAACGTATTCTTTCTTCTTAGTAACTAAATAACTATAGGCAATAATAGTGAGTTATTGAGTGTTATCTGTAGTATATATTTTATGGTTCTTAACGTATCCCCATTTTTAAAATTTATAATGATGTACTAAATCTACTTTCGCTTAGGTTGGAATGAGTCGAAGATTTTACATTTCCGAAATAAAAACGATTTAAAAGAATGGCTGCTCTACAAGATTTGGGTATGTTTTTTTGTCTTTTTTGAGACGTATCAGTGCTGTATTTTATTTGTAGACATTATTTACAAAGTTAATACTAGATAAAAACTATGTAGAACAAGTAGAGAGGCAGGGAAATAGGACGGTCGTACACTTTGGAGATTTGAATTCAGTCTTGTGATCCGTAAATTCTGGATACATATGGTGGGCAGAAAGACCGGAAATCGCCATCAGCTCGAACAACTGTTAGTATAGCACACTATGTCGCAATTCGCCGGCTGTTTTTTATTTTTCGTCGGCGTATGTGCATACTGCTTGCCACAACGTTATAATAGAAATAGTTTTATTTATATACTGAAAAGCAAATTTCTTAGCAGCAAAATACCTTTGTAATTTATTTAGTGTAGTTGAAAGGAAAAGAAGTATGATAATAGGACTTTTTCAAATGCGTTTTGAGATTTTTTTTTGTTTACATATATTTGTTTGGTTTGTTTCAATTGTTTTTGAATAATAGTTGGCCTAGTATAGAGAACATAATGGGATGTAATAGGACATTAAATGTCTACATGTTTTTTGTTTGTTAGAATGTTTTATAATTTACTGCCACCATTTCTTAAATAGTAAAGCTATTGCTGCTTTTGCTTTTATCAATTTTTTTAAGCAAAATTTTTGCAGTATGCCTGGCGACGACCGTTTCGCTGATGCTGTCAAGCCGGCTTTAGGTAATTAATGTATTTAAACTAGAATCGAAAATAAGAGGAAGTTATAAATGAATAAATCGCGTCTGTCAGATTGCTAATTCAATTATTCATTTGAAAATTGCTACCGTATTTTATGTCAAGTTTTTCATTTTATTTCCCTCATATATATATGCATGTGCATATGCGAAAAATGAGGATTAGGCTTTTCGACTGTGGTACATTTTGACATTATTTTCATATTGCTAATGGTCTATTGTTTTCTTGCCGCTTGCTTTCATAATGTAAAACGTACAGGTGAGCAATGGATAAACTGGAGTAATATATTATGAAATATGTATGTGTAATCAAGAATACTGTTAGTGGTTTTAAACTTTCTATTATTTTTCTTGTTTTACAATTTAACCAGCATTGTAATGGATAGGCTAGGTGGTCTAGTATAAACTAATTAAATTTATAGAAGCACTGTTATCGGATCTACAACATACGACTGAAGTTCTACGAAGAGCTAATCTAAGCGATCGATATTCGGCGTCACGCGAAGATCTTGAGCCAGTTTACCAGGAGCAAACAAGAAGAGCAAATACAAGGTTAGTAAATTATATATTATACACTAAACTGTAGTCGTAATCTTTTGTGTTACTATATGGAGGCTTTGTATTTTTCGTCTCAATTAACATTTTTTGAGTGCCTATTTCTAACACCATTTGTAGATCCGTATCTCAAAACTACGGGTTAGACAATGTGGAACAACTAGTCAATAATTATTCAGCAGAAAGGGATATGGATCAGCGGAAAAATGTTGAGGGTGTGTATATTGTCATGTTTGTTTTTACACACCTAGCCTGTCCTTTCAAGATGGTTTAGTAAGGGCATGATATGAGACAATGATCAAAGAAATAATCCATAAATATGAAGGTCTAAATTAGCAATATGCTTAAAAGCTAAGGTAACAAACAAGTCTATACTTTTTTCTAGTTAAGCAATCTTATAAAAAAAGGCATTTGTATATAAATATCCAAAAAAAACCATACCATTAGTAATAGAATTACTGTATGCGCTTTTAATATTGATCTTACTACAACCATGAATTGATTTAGCATATATATATATATATTTATTTATTTATTTATTTAGATGAGCAGAATCAGCGACAGACTGAACGACCAACAGTGCATAGCTTGTTCACACAACTGAAGGATCTGGGATGGTTGGTATAATCTATATTGCGAAGTGTTTGTTTTTATACGCTAGCATACTATTGCAAGAAATGTTTTATACTGTTATCAGATCATTCAGTTGTGGAGTGAGTTTCGTCACTGTAAAGGTAACCCCAAATGGGTTAAATATTTTGAAAAATAACAGGAAATCAAACATGGTGTAAATATGCAAATCGTATATTGTGCTTGACTAGAACTAGCTATCATAGAAGAAATGGATATTGTTACTAATGGTTTCATTTATTCTAACAGTAAAGGTATTACAAACATAATTTGCATTTTTAGTACATTTATATCTGATCTCTAATTTTTTTCACCTCTTAACTTTTCATCTAATCATGAACACATAGTTGTTCCACCGTTTTGTTTGACAAGTTTGTTAATTCAGCTTCAAACTCATAATGTACTAATTTGTTTCATTAGTATTTAACAACAGTAATTTATAGAATTATAGTTCCCGTAAGAGTCTCGGATCGAGCCAGGCACAATCCTACAGCGACGTTGTAAGTAATCGTTCCCTGTTATTCATTTTATAGAAAAGACGACACTTTATAAGTGTAAATTCAGTTGGTATAATCAACTTTTTTAAACGTCTCTGGAGTACTTATGCGCGATTGTTTGTGCGGATGCGCGAGTTATTGTTTGCCATAGAATTTTCTCGAAGACAGGAAACCTGCCATACGACCGCTACTGTGTGAAATATTAGCAATTCATTTAAGCGCGACTTCTATAAAGTCTTTTAAAAGTTATTAAGTTTTAGCAGGGCGCTAATTCCCCATCACGCGACCTCTATCAGCCTGACTCAATGGCACTGAATAATGAGTTCAGCAGTAAGCATGGTATTTCAACAATTCCTAAAGGAGACTGTGCCCACTGTGGGAAACCCATAATTGGCCAGGTAAGTCTTTAACATAAATATTTCAAAAAATTTATTATATTACCGTATTCAGGTGGTGATCGCTCTGGGAATGATGTGGCATCCTGAGCATTATACTTGTTGTGAGTGTGGATCAGAATTAGGGCATAGAAATTTCTTCGAGAGGTATATTTGATCTGACCATTTACACCACTATTTACACGTGTATTTAAAATTTAGGAATGGTAAAGCATATTGCGAAGAGGACTATCACAACCAGTTCAGTCCGCGTTGCGCGGAGTGCAATGGGCCCATCAAAGATGTAAGGGTTTGTCTAGCATCAAATTTTAAAATGAAAGAAGTTATTTTAGCGCTGTGTTACTGCAGTAGCGAAGAATTTCCACATCCAATGCTTTGTTTGTGCAGAATGTGGAGTAGAATTTGGGAATGATGGTTTTCATGAGAAGGTATGATATTAAATACTAAATATAATGATCAGCAAATTGATTAGGAATTTCAGAATGGCCGTGCCTATTGTCGAAAAGACTTTTTCCGCCTTTTTGCCCCAAAATGTAATGGATGTCAGAACCCTATTACTAGTAATTTCATTACTGCTCTTGGTACTCAGTGGCATCCTGACTGTTTCGTGTGTCAGGTGGGACATTTACACCGTAAATGTACTGTGCTTTTGTTGATATCTGTATCGTTGTCTACTTCGTAGTGTGTAGTGCGTTAATGTATTAGTCTAGATGTGCGGATGCTCGTTCGATGGTGGATCCTTCTTTGATCACAATGGTCAACCTCTTTGCGAAATTCACTATCACGAGAAGCGAGGCTCATTGTGTCATGCCTGCAGGGCACCTATTTCTGGGCGTTGCGTAACAGCTATCGGCCACAAATATCATCCAGAACACTTTCGTTGCACATACTGTAGTAAACAACTGACCAAAGGAACGTTTAAGGAAGTCGACAAGAGACCATTTTGTCATAAATGTTATAACATGACGTTTGCCCTGAGCTAACCATATTTTATTAACTACTATAAACCTGCATGTCCATCGATTTTCATTAATTTTACATAATTCCCTCACTACTTTACGTGGTACTTCAGTCACTTATCGCTTTAGGGAGATGAACATTTCGCGAAAATGTGTCCTATGAGCGTGACCTACTTCGAAGAAGAAGAGGTGTATTAAATTTGTATTTGCATTGATAGTTAATAAAAAAATTCAAATAACCAGGGGATGCACAGGAATAACCATTCCAAATTATGGAGTTTCACATCATCCACTTTTTTGGGTTAACTTCAATTGCCTGTTTTCGCGAGACAGACGTGATACTTCGTTGCCCAGTGCGTCAACCGAAGCCTTTAATTTAGTATTATCCGAATAAATCTCGATAATCATCCATTAATAAATTACCTTCAATGTGATATTCTTCAAGAGCGCGTCTTCCAATACTGCCTGCAGTCGTGAGTTTATCTCAGTAACTAGCTGTGTAGATTTCTTATCGCCTACCGAGGAGAACATAGAACCCATCAGACTATACGAGGTACCCTTTTTGACAAGAGGCACCTTAAGCTAATAGTTCAAAGTGGTGATAAAAACAAACGAAAAAAACCCATTGCAGAGATCACTACAAACCAATACAAGTACCAAATCTAGAACAACACCTAACTCACCTGCACAACCTCACATGATTTAAACAACTGGAAATAATCCCGTAATTGAATATTACTTGATTATACTTTATGTATTTACCTGATCGTCCGAAGGTAATAAAAGAGAAGCTTCTTCTCGCAGAGCATAGTGCTGGATAACCCTTAAATTCTTTTATGTGACAGGAAACTCCAGAAAATGTGAAATAACACTTACTTAGTTTTCTTTTGCAACTCCTCGAGACATTGCCGCACATGCTCCTCTAAGAAGTCGATTTTCTCGGATTTCCGTTCTAACTTTTTTTGAAGAACGACAATCTATAAATATATGCATTTATTACAGTGTAGTCACGATAACATTTGTTGTACCTTATCAACCATGGCCTGTTGGATCGATGTGATAGTAGCAGGGCCTCCAAGTGAAATATTGTGGGGAGTACTTATATCCTCTTCCTGAGAAAGATTACATCACCTCATTACTACTACACATCAAGAAAAAAACTTTTCAAGTTATAGGAATTTGCAAACAGACGTGGAAATGTGATAGAATTAAAACCCAGCGCTTTAAAGACAAACATTTAGTGTATACCGTAACCCTGTCCAGACTTGTTAACGAGCTAGCTCTAGATCTAGATGATGTACTAGGCCCACTGTCCATAACAGGTGGAGCAAGACTTCCACCTTCCGATATATCAGTCTCTAGCTGTCTTTTTAAAGCACTCAGTTCATGTTTCAGCTCCTGAATCCAATTAATTCGCTCTTTTGCTATGTCTAATCTTTTAACAGACAAGATTGTTGGGATTCTAGTTCATCAATGGATTGCTATGAAAAAATGCTTAAAATGCAATGTTATGCTAATTGTATATTCAAAGAACATAAAGTGTACAGTTTCAATTATCTAGTTAGTTAGGTTTAGTGATATAAATTATGGAAATACTAACTTTCATACTGGCTGTATGTTTTTTCTTATAAGCAGTATGATCATTTTGCTCTTCAAGTAGCCTCTTATTTAGTTCTTGCACTATAAATAATATTTATTACATAATATACTTGATTGAGATAGTAGTACTAGCTTACCTTTCACTATCTTTTCGTTTAATGCTCGTTTTAGTTCTTTAATTTCTGCATCATTCAATCCTCGTGTCTCATCTAAATCTCTTTCCTAAAGGAATTCCCCATTTATATTACAATTGTAATAAAGTAACCTACTAAAACTTTAAGATAGAAAGTGACAGTAACTGAGATACATAAATAAAAAAGCTCACTTTCTCAGCAAGCTTCAACTGAAACCTGGTTAATGCACCTTCAGTTTCAACAAGTGAGTGCTCAATGCGACGATTCTGTGTCGAAAAAATGTTTATATTGTAATTAAAATATTTAGCAATAATACCTTCTCCTTCACTTGTTCTGCTTCTCCAGCAAGTTTAGTATTCCTTTGTGTAAGCTGTTCAGTAATATGGAGCATACGTTCTGCCTGTTTGCGACACTCTTCTGCTTCCTTCTCAGCTATCTAAAATTATAGTAGGAACATTATTTCGGAACCGCAGATTATGTAGAAAAAAAAATAGATGATTAACATTTTTATTGCGCTATTTGTAGTTAATATTTCATGCAGGAATTATTTCTCTTATTATGGTCAAATTCAATGTTGCAAATCCTACATGCTTACGCCTAAATATAAATTATTTCTACATTTATAAAACAGCCAAATGCAAAGACTTTGTAATCTAAAACTAGTTAATCAGATATCAGGGCTAAATTTCAACGAATTAGTTCGTTTACTTAGCTATAAAATCATACCTCACGTTCCCTATCTGCCAGTTCTTGAGCAGATCTAGCATTATTTAGTAGTTCTCTGTTCCTAAAAGTAATTAAAAATTATAATAGTGAATTTATTCTACACATAAAAATTCCGTTTAAAGTTTAAAAAAAATCACCTATTCACTTCATTTTGAATTTGTTTCATATTATCCAACTCTAACTTATCAGTTGCATGTGCATTCTCTTCGAGCATCAATTTACTATTGAGATCTTGTAGTTTGGACAACAGATCGATATTTTCCCTATAGCATATGCTATACATTGTAGAAAAAATTAACCTTCCAAGATGGTAGTTGGTAATAAATGAAAATACTTTACTATAAATAGATTTAGGAAGCAAGTAAACGTATAAAATTGAAATCCACCTTTTTACTTCGTCTAATTGAGCTTTTAAATTATTATTTCCCTCCTGCAGCCTAGTAATTTCTTCTGTGTATTCAGATAGTTTTTCCTCTAGATCAGACTGTTCTTGGACCTATAATACTTATTTCAACTTTTGTGTCCCGCAAATATGAACTCAAAGGCAATCAGCATATTATAATAGTTGTCATTATAAGAACAATAGTAATTTAAAATACAAAACGAATGAACGTGTTGCCTACAAACAATTTAATTTTAACATAATATAAAGAATGTCAATGATAACCTATATTTTATTAAAACTCATCTGAAACCTTGCGAACAACTGCCGATGTTCTTCCTGGGCCTGATTTTTTTCTTCTTTGATTTGTATCAACTGTTTTCGTAAATTATCGCATTGCTGCTTAAGCTCAGTTATAGAAGTTTGACTTGCCTAGAATTTTAGCGAGTTACAACATCAAAAATTAAAGGCAAAAATTAGCCATATAAACCACTAACTTCGACTCGTTTCTCTGACATCCTAAATTTATTTTCTAGCTCATTCTTCTCTAATTTTAACTGTTCCAAGTTTATCTTTAAATTATTGTTTATTTCCTCCTGAAAATTACATTTTTAGTTCAAAGTGAAGATTGTAAAATATGAAAACATGGAAATAGGGACTGCATCACTAACCAATTTATTGAGATTCTCATGACCTTGAGATTTTTGTAGTTCGTCTGTTAGTTTCTGACACTCACACAATTCGTGATCCTTTTTCTGCATTTCAGCTTTCAATCGCATAATTTCTGCTTCTCTTATAGCATATTTTATAACAGCTTCGTTCTTCTCTCTTTCAGCCTGCTCCGACTTTTTGGTAAGCTAAAAGTTCAAAAAAGGACAATTAAATAAATCAAACAACAAATATTTCAAAAATGGACGTAATATTTAAATTATTTTTTAACCTGTCCAACGGAAATATTATGTTTGGCTGACAAATCCTTTATAATTACGTTATAGTGAGCTTCCTGCGTTGATAAACAGTCCTTAAATCATATTAACAATCAATATTTGTAAAAATGGTACTTGCAAACTAAATAAATTACACTTATATACGAATTCACCTGGACTGCTTTTAACTTAATATCAGATTCGTGAATCCTTCTTTCTAACTCATCCTTTTCTTTTTTATGTTCATCTCTTATATTTTTAAGTAGATCTCCATTTAAATCGCGTTCACGAATAACCCCAATTAGTTTTTCTCGATACGTCACATTTTGTTCTTCTAACCTATAACGACAAAATTATGTGATATTCGGAACTTTAGAACAACCCAATAATTAGTTCTAATTACACGTACCTTTCCAGCTCTTTTTGTTGAACAGTGAATTTCTCTTGTAAATCACTTAATTGCAACGAGTCATCTCGATTGCTTTTGTTACTATCCAAAGAAATATGTACATCTTCTGTACTACCAATATTTGAAATGTTTGCATAATTTCCTGGATGTTCTGCTTTCGAAATGCACTCATCCATAATATTGTACATAAAATTACAATAATCACATCTGTAATGCAACATTACACAATGAATTGTTAGAATACAATTAAACTAACTCTACATACGTAGTTAGAGAAAATTATATTCATGTAGATAAGCAATATATACATGCAAACGCGCTGCGTTCGCGTCGCGGTGTTCCTAATGGCCCATAGCTGGGCTGGGCGAAAATAAAGGTCGCAAAACGTAGGCAGAGTCAAGGAAAATCGGTTTTTTTCGTATTAGAAACAACTCGACTTAAACCTATATTTAACAATAACAGCATTCACTCAAAGATGTTTGGTTCACATCAAAAATATGGGCGCCAAGTAGATCAAATGCGTGGGAAACCGAATCTTTTCAAATTGAGATTAGTAAATGTTTCCTTCCTAGATCCACAATGGACTCAGCTTAAACAGGCAGATTGACATAATATGAACATTTTTAACCATGCTAAATAATAATTCGCTTAACCCAATAATGCTGAATTTTTCCACTATAAGTACCTGTTATTTATAAATAGCCATCAATGTCTTTATAATACAGAAAACCGCAGGTTGTAATAATATTAAAATCACATGATAACAAGTATTATTTACTCAAAACTTTATACCTCCGAAAGAAAAATATAATACCTTAAACGACTATGAAACACATTCTAATAATATAAAACGACTATGAAACACATTCTAATATAAAACGACTCCGAAAAAGGAAGGGAAAGAAAAGCAGAGTCGGCTACGAATGTGACAAAGACGTATACCTACATATGCCTAATTACAATGCATGGTCTATCGAAGTAACAATTCCTGAATAAGCTAATAGTTAAATATATAGCTAATAGATTTCCTTGAAAAGCTTAAAAAATCAATTATAACATGCAAAATATATAGCGTGATGCCGATTCCTAGTCTTTTTAGACGTACCGGTCGATAATTAGAATAAAATATTTGGATACAAAGTTCAAAGAGCTATGTGATACTTCAAATCATCAGTGATTAAATAAGTAACACATAATATGAGAAAAAAACAGACATGATACATTTTTCAAAAAACAAATATGAAGCCAAAGTGAATTTAACATATCATTAAATAAATGTAGCTAATTTAAAACGAGTAATTTGCACGGTTTTCAAACTTATAATTTCTAGAAATTTGTGGAGGAAAACCAATAATAAGGAACAATGGATGATATTTGGTGAAAATAAAGTATTCACTTCAGAAATTTATTCGCTCTAAACAAGTAAACTAATTATTGGTAATAAAAGTTAAAATATAAGAAAATAACCAAGTGGATGTAAACAAACCTACTTCACTTTTTCACACAAATGCTGCATATCATCATGAAGCTTGCATAAAACATGAAGGTGAAAAGCATCCGGCTGCTCAGCTCGATCCGTTGACCCACGTCCACTCATCTGGAATTATCAGATTTAGTTTTTCCTATTTATTAAATGTATAACATAAAACGTTTCAAAAGTTACAACAACTCATATTTAGGAAACGTACCGTTTCTATACGTTCGCGCTTCACCTTGCAAACAGCTGTCCATGTATGGAGAGGATTAGCTCCGTTAAGCATTCTGGATGTCAACTGATACGCTGCTAGCTAAAAAAATATTCAAATAACAAAATCAAAATAATAAATACTACCTATTATGATATTTAAAAAATCTTTGTTTATTTCAAATATTTACCCTCTCATATTTTACTTTCATAATGCATGATTTAGAAGGAAATTATTATAATTATAACTGCTACAATACATATTAATTATCATCAACTGCTTATACCGAAAATCAACGCAAAATGCAGACTATGCCATCTTCCAACATTACATATCTTCTTTGGACCATACTTCAAAATTAATTTGATTCAATCCTTCTTAAATACAAATCCTATATCAAAAATCAACTACATATCTTTATCATCCATGCCTGTAAATATCATGATCATGGATAATGTGCATCGTATTTTACATAGCCTTTTTGAATAAAGGATGCCTTATACAATAGTAATGAAGATAATACTAGTGTATTGAACAGAAACTAAAAAAAAATTGATTAGCTAAGGAGAATTATTAATAGTGATGAAAAGTGAATTAACTTATAGATAAAACCGCAACGTTTGAGACAGAAAATAAAAGGCCTATAGTACTTATGATTAACAACTTTCTCTGTTTAGCTATTCTTCCTAGCATTAAGATTTAAAAAAGTGGTTATAAAATACTAGACAAAGATTTTATCAGCTCTTGTATATCATTTAGGAAATATTGGTAGTTGAAACCAAATGGAAAGTAGGAAAACCACTACTACCATGTCATTTTTTAAATTTCGAAATACAACCTACTAGTCAATGCTTCACACATTTTTCTGAATATATTCAAAAACTGTAATATCAAAATCAGTTCAGCACTATTTTTTCTTTGAGTGAAGAAGCAGGTCATATTTTGTAAAAACGGAATCCTCAAAATTGAGTTTTCTAAAATATACTTTAAATGATCAGGACGCTAGTTAGCAGAAACAGAATAAGATAAGAAGGTCTAGCTATGAGGTATACGGTAGTGGAGCAAACCCTAACTGTCAAGCAGTGCGCTATAATATTAGAACGTACTACGTCTAATTTCAGTGATAATATTTCAGCTATTAATAATAGTCTGTGAAGAACATTTAGAGAAATATTAAACAAAGTAACGTATAAAAACTACATAATTTTAAGTTTTTTCACTAGCACACTATATATATATATTCTACGTGATCTTTTGTTTTCGTTGAAACTATTAAATTAACCAAATATTGGTATGTAATAAATATATTTTAAGAGATTTGATAATCTCCGTAAAATAGAAAACAAAAAAATGAAAAGAAAGAGAACTATTGCTATAAGGTAGAAATTAGATTATCTAATGAATATACACACTATAAACTGTTTTCAGAAAAAAGTACGCAGTTGTCAACCAATTTATTCCTAGAAAACTGTAGATGATACATCAATTTTCATACTGAAGATTTAATAAAGATTTGCAATAATTAACATATTAATTACTCACTCGGTTTCCTCGTCTGCTAGTGCTATGTTGCAAAATGTATGTATAATGATTACATGCTTCCTGATATAGCGTTCGATAGTCCACTTTTGCTTTCTGCATCCAATAAGGTAGTTGGGAATCAAGTCCTTGTCGCCATGCATCCAGTAGTGACGACATTACCCATTCATAAGCCAGTCGCCGTAAACCATCCTTAAATTTATTAGAAATTATCCCAGTTTTTAAAAGCACAAATAGTACATATTTCATAAATTTTACAATAAAATTTCCTAATGCCTAGAATGATCATCTACTCACAGCATTCATTATTTAAAATATTTTCTCCCCGAAATCTGAGATTTAGATTTTACGGCAAATCTGTTCAAAAATGTTTATACATTAAACAACAAATATAGTAATGATATAGAACACTAATGCATTACTCACCAGATAATACCTTAAAACATTAAGATTGGCTCAGCTTTTAAAAAGATTAAATCAATTTAAAAGAACCTAATTTAAAAAAATTAATGATAAAACAGGTGAAGAATACAGAATTGTATTGTAGTGTATACATTAAGTAACAAGTATGGATATAAAATCCTGATAAGAAAACAGACTATATAAGCAGATGTTATGTAAAATATAATAAATAGTTCTCTTTCTGAGTGGTTTTTATCATACACACGATGTATGTTATGGACTAATGATAAAGGATATTGTAGTGAATTATCTAATCCTTAAGATATACAGTTTCTAATTTACTTAAATTAGAAAAATAATTCCAATTTAGGTCATTTAGTTACTTATATAATAGTTTTTGGACAGCTTTTTATTCACTTGTGCCTACTGTTTTTTAGATTAACTATAATTTTTGGTTTGTAAAAGAGTTAGCTTTAAGTAAAATTGTATATTTTTAAGTGAATATTCCCATAACATCATAGAAGAGTGGTTAAACGCTACGAATAAAACTTTCACCACTTTAACTAATGTCAGATACGCTTAGATTATAGAAAAATTATTTACAGCTATCAAACAAGAATCCCACCTGAATATCACTAATATAAGGTACAGAGGACTGTTCACATATTGAACGCAGCATTTCTAATGCTTTCCTTGAATGAACGAAGACGAACTGACCAAAGTTTATATTATCTCGATCGTCAAAACACAATTTTCGACTACAGAATGCATGACCAACTGCAAGAGCGAGTGGACTGAAATGCATAAAATCTTAATTCAACAGGGATAGTCTCATTATTTGTCTTTAAAATAAAATTCATGAAAGACTAAGAAAATACGAGACAAAAAATAGTTAAGCGTACAACGCGTTTAATAATGATAGGACACCTCCACTTGTCGTTCTAATCTAGCAGCCAATGTTTCAAATTGTACAAAATTCTCTTGATATCCTGTCCCATTGTCAAAACTATCTACACTTTTTTCTTGGTTGCCAATACATTTTTTTTCACGAACAGAAAAGTTGACTTCTCTACTGTTTCAAAATTATAGAACATAGGATAAATAGTCACAAAAAACAACCATTTATTAGAACTAACAAATAAGTTCTAATAATCGGTACAACTACCCCTTCTACTAACCATCAGGAAAATGTGTTATGTCATGCTCGTTGGTCGATTTTTGAGGATGACTGCGTCAATTTTGCTCCCCTCTTCTGGAATTATCTTCATGCTTTCAATTGAAGAAAACTATTTGCGGACATAGACTTGACGGGCTAATATTCCTCAAAGATTTTCTATAGGATGTAGGTTCGGTGACTGAAACGGTCAGTCCATAAAGGTAATGTCCCTGCGTTCAAATCGCTCCCTCGTGCTGCAATTCACGTAGATGGCACCGTTGTCTTGTTGGAATAGGAAGTTTTTCTGGGAAAATATGTTGTAATAAGTAATTGGTTTTAGGAACTTGTTGGTAGACGACACCATTCATTTTAGTGGGAACGAAACCTAATTCGAAAGCATTAAATGATGCAAATGTAGTCCATATCATCAAACTTCCACCTCCAAAGTTTCATGTAGGAATAAAACATTCTCTCCTTTTTCAAATCTCTCCAGTAGGAAGTAAATCCGTCTGGACCATCAAGGTTGAACTTCGTTTCGTAGCTGAAGAAGACTTGAATGGAATTAGAACTTGTAGTGAAAAGTCACATGCTCATGGGAAAGAGAGAATTACCTCAGTCCATTCCGAAGTCCATGACATGTGGGCACGAGCAAAATCCATCCTGGCTTTCTTGTGATCTACTGTTAAAGTCGAACACTTCTCATTCTTTCCCGCCTAATGAATGGATTTTCCTCCAGTTCCCTCCCTAACGGTTGTTTTCGACACAGTCGGGCAGTAGATGCTTCTGATTTCATCCAGACTGGTCGTGCTATTTGATGCCATCATCGTTACCCTTCTTTTTTTTTCCAGTTTTCCCAGCTTGGTTGGCCTTTCTCCACACCCTTTGATTCCATATTCACCAGAAGCTCTCAGAAAATTGGTGACAACCGTTCTAGAACGACTGGTTTTCTTTGCAATCTCCGTTCGGTTCAATCCAGCATCAGAAAACGCCAGAATTCTCCCTTTTTCGATATCGGCGGAAAGGGAACCAGAGGTAATCTTCCGTTTTCTGCATTGATCCATGGAAGGCCTATTTGCCACGTGATATTCCAATTTTAATGCTCGCGTACCCTAATTGAGCTGTGGTTATAAAATGGTCAAAAATAAGCATTTTACGTTTAAAAAAATTCGCATAGATCATCAATAAAAAATACAAACTATTTTAATAACGCGACAGAATGTCAAGATGAAAATTCTGTAGCATTTTGAACATTGAATCCCACGTTAGAACGACAAGTGGGGTGGGGGATAAGCTATAATTATGAAATGAAATGTATGTCCTAGTGTACACTGCTTACTATTTGAAAGGATAAGCAGGTTTTTATAAAATAAATACACAAAATCAATAACGCACTTATTGAGAAGTTCCTTAGGACACTGTCTGATTACTGCATAATGTTTCTTGGCTTTTTCCTTGCTACCATGTTTCCACGACAAAGCACACGTTAGCACGTGTGTCCACCACGTGCACTTAGAATCACCTCTAATAGTTGTACAACAATCTAAAATACGAATATAAAAATTTGTAGTAAATATGATCTGTAGATAAATTGTAGACACAAAATAATGGTAAGCATATTTTATAACTATGAAAAAACTTACCCCAGTCATTATCTTTTATTGAAGAAGATCCCGCAGTTGACATCCCTAGGAGTAAATGAGATATATCAACCACATCCACTTCACTTTCTGATTCCTCGATTAATTCCGAAACTAGTAAAGATATAAGATGCAACTTAAACGCACTACGTAAACGGGGTAGTGCACTCACTATAAATAAGATCCATATTACTATTATACATTATTAAAATATATCCACCAGGTATAAGGAAAATAACTATGGACATAAAAAAGAACCTTGGTCATCTTCGACAAATGGCTCTAGCTTTATTTGTTTACTAGTTAAAATTAATTGCAATCTATTTGTATCGGAAAGAAACTGTCGAGCTAATGGATGGAAGAACCATAACAAACCGTTGACCTAAATTCAAATTACGCAGTCATTTATAAATACATTAAATGAAAAAATATTCTAAATCATCCAATTTGAAAGAAGTACTTAAATACAAGGTACTATTTGCTCAATGATAATTTCTAATAAAAACATACGCTTGTTTCTTCTGCCCGTCTCACATGTCGCCTAGCTCTCTTGTAGAAATATATCGATATAAATGAAGCAAGGAACGGAGAAAGACAGATACGAGTTCTGAATACAAATAAATATAAATAAAACATTCCACTGATTAGTATCAAAGGAAACGATATTTTTTGAAACAAGTAGTTGTTGTAACAAGAGTTACATATGAGAACAACGCTAATTTTTTCTTCTTGCTAAATATTACTTGTTTGATAAATTCAAGTTTATTGCAGAATACTTAAATATTTTCATAATTGTATACATATCTTCTTAACTATATGTTACTGTCACGTAGTCTTTTAAAACTCGAATAATGATTATAACTACTGTTATTTTCGGGAATCCCCATGTCTCTACGATGAATAATGTAAAAAATAATTACATAGTAGAACATCCTAACTTTACCTAATTGCTGCTCCTATATAAATATCGGCCATTATACTACGAGGCAGACCATCAGTAGAAGCTCCTGCACTTTCAGCGAGGTTAACTGCTGATAGAGCAAGATAGAGACCTGAGATTCCTTCATATGTTTCGTCGACACCAAGCAGATGTAACTAAAACATGCTTAAGATAATAAAAACAAGATATACTTGTTAAACTATACAGCCTAATTAAACATAGTAATATTGCTAATGTTTTCAAAAAATATAAGAACTACCTGATGCATTTTGTGGTAAATCATGGCCGTGTGAGCGTAACTCTTGCATACTACAGTAACTGGTTTTCCTGCATCCCTTCGTCGCCGAGAAAACCAGCGTCCTATCCAAAGACCATTCAAAGCATGTCGAATTACTTGCCATATGACAGACAACAGTTCATCAACACCAGCTGATGGTAATGGCCTTTCAAGAATCTATGAAAAAAATAATTTAGCTTAACAATAAATGTTATGTAATGATCGTATTAACACAAGTTCTAATGTATCATTCTTAGAGATTAGGATCTAGTAAAAATATCCGATATACCTGGAGACATTCCATATACTGTCGCTGTGATTCACGGGGATTTCCCATCTCGGCTTCCCTACGTGCACGTTGCCTTAGCAGCATAAAGTTATTCCATGATCGAGACTTGAAATCCTGGCAATAAAAGTATGGAGCACATATATTATAAATCAAAAGAAATATATGCAAAGAATATATTTGAATTAAAAGGCGGGATAATATATTGGATACAGAGAAATCACAATGATCAAAAAGATTCCATAGAAATCACAATGATCAAAAAGATTCCATAGAAATCACAATGATCAAAAAGATTCCATAGAAATCACAATGATCAAAAAGATTCCATAGAAACTTTTACGCTACCTGCACAGGCTCTCCATACACCAACAACCGCGTCAAAACACAAACAGCAACAAAAATATTAATAGACCACACAAAGCAAGGTCTGACAACTCGTGACTGCCACCATTCACCAGAGGGGAGATAAGGATCAAAAGCCTCATCATTCTAGAAAATTCCATTCAATTATGTAAAAATTTCACGTAATTTATTTTTATTCTTCTCCTCTTCTAACCAACCAAATTCAATACTCGTCCAGAAGGAATCGTATTTCTTATCATAGAGTCATGATCTGTGACAGTATCCGCAGCGAGAAAACTTAGTGGATTCCAAACAAGCATGGCGAACATGAAGGCAAACATTGTGATGCGATTCTAGAAAAACTATGCTAATATATATTCAATTATATCGGAATAAAAAAATACCTTATCCATAGTTCTTGCTCTTTTGGCTATTTTAGCAGGTACTGATGGCGATATGACTGAAGTCTGAAACATTTTGCATGCTTTTTCGTATTTATTTTTCAATCAAAGAATTAGTGAAATAAGAATACAAAAGTTCTAACAATAAAAAACAAAAAAATATTGTCAAGAAAACTAAATAGACTATGAGAAAGAAAACTACCATTGATGGAGACTGCGTACTCGTTAAGGAAGTAGATGGACTAAGAACTGGAGATGGTAAGTGATTGATCGTAGAAGGAATCTAGAGATATATGGTATAAATGTTTGCCATCAATATCCCCCCTTCCTTATCTTTCCCACTGATTTACCTGCCTACATCTCACACTTGATTAAACATTCTTATCGATAACTGATGAGCATACATCAATGTTATTCGTTTTCAATAACTGCCGCAACCGGATCACTTCCATCTTTAGCTTTTGATTCTCCGTTTCTATAGTAGAAATGTGATCGATCGCCTTGCGTAACGTAGCTGATTTACTCAGCTAAATAGGTAACGTTGCAATTTTAGTTTAGAGGGAAAACATTGAAAAGTGATGTCATACCTTTGCATCTTCGCCAGCAAGAATACTTTTTAGATGCTGAATTCGATCATTGATGGAGCAGCGATATTTCTTCTCTATGAGATTATGAGCTGTACGTCTCTCAGTTTTCGGACCTTAAAAAATCTCGTTCATGTATGGAATAAGTAGAATACTGTAATATAGTATTTTTATTATTATTTTATAATTTAGACGTCACATAACATCATCTCCAAAAATAGTAGTTATTAGGTATCTTTATTATATGCCTTTTCTACGTTGTTCTTCCACCATTTCATCGCCATCATCGTCGCTATCATCTTCATTGATCCATCCTTGATCTCGTGTTACCCTAGTTGCAACTGCCGCTGGGCGAGGACGACATGGTTCCTTGCTACCCTTTAGCCTTTCTACTTCTCCCGGAGACATATTTACCTTAACTAGAAATCATATAACAACTAATACGTATATGTTTAAAAATGACAACATACGGTCGTTTTGTAATCATTAGGCATAAAATTCAACATAGTTATTAGTGATATTTTTAGTATTTAGAACAAATCCAATATTTACTTTATGCATTTAATCATTTTTAAAATGTACAATTTTAAGGTTTTAGTTTTAACCCTATATTATTATCAAGTACCAGCTTAGTGGCCCACTCAATTATCTTAACTCTGTTACTAAACCTACCAAAAGTCTAAGTAAATCCTCTTTTGTCGATCCTGAGCTATTATCCTTGATGGAGACATATTCACCCGAATTTGGTGCCATACTACTAATTGGAGACTCAACTTTAACAGAAGCAACGGAGGATGTCGGTGACTTGAGATAGAAGAACTGCTGTTAAGTACTTATAATAGAGAATGAAAAGAATGTTTAGATATCTACTGTAGTAAATAAAGAAAATAATGAGTGTAGAAAGTCTCAAAAATGTGCATAAATGAAAAATAAGAGAGAAAAAATATTTAATTATGTAGTAAAAGAAAAAAGGCCAGTCTAACCAACTTTATTGTTTTGTGGACTCATATTCTGGATATATTGCTGAGTCTCCACATACATGGCCGGTGGAGACATGATGGGCTGCATAGCAGGAGCAGCAAGTTGATGCGCCTGTATAATTTTTAACAAGACAAAATCTTGATTTTATATAACTCTATGAATCTGGTAAAATATATATATATTAAAATTATTTTTTAGACAGAGATTTTTTTCTTTATTAACTCAAACTAGTCTAAAAAGAGAGCACTTGATTCATAGTAAAATTATATAAATTAAATGCTACTAAGTTAATTGATTCCATTATTAAATACCGTATGGTTTTATCCAACAATTTAATATAAGGATTCTTTAGACTTAGTCAGTGGCACCTTTTTCAGTTTTTATAAATTCTATCTAAGAATTGAAAGTTATTCATGAATAAATATAAATTTTTAAAGAATGTGCTTCTCGTTTTCCAAATGTTGTTGTTCAATCTAGTGTTGCATACACTAATTACTAGTTTTCAATCCTACGCTTATAACAAATTAGAAAAAGTTAAATACGCTAATAAAGGTCAAAATATATGCAAATTCGAAAAGCAAATACGTTACATGATTAAGTTCCATCCCTTCTATTGTTCTAATCATTTGTTTCACTCTAGCAAATATAACAGATGTTTGTCAAACGTCAGAATAAACAGCGCGGTCACATCGATAAAACAGATTGACAGGGTGCGCAATACCCTAAAAGATAAGACTATCGAACTAAAAAGCATATTCTTGGCCTAGACTTGTTCGGTAATTAAGATTGCTGAAATCAGTTCAGTTATCAATTCGCTGATACAATAATATTTAATTTTTCTTTCTTTCGAAACATTACAAAATAAATTCTTCCGTGTAGGCATATTGTTTGAAGCTGAGAACGAAAATACTATACACAATAATTAAAATACGGTCTTAACTAATGAAGTTACCACTACTTAGTTTTTATAAAACAAAAAAGAAACAACTAATAAAGTCTCTTATATTTAAAAACTGATACTAAATAGTTGTAGAATATAGATGTAAGAGAATAACCAGCAGAATTTGGATAGAATAGCATAAATCATATTATTATATGAATTGGGTGTAATTATCTTAGTTGTTCTACCAAGTTCTTTGAAAAGTTATCAATGAACAACTCGTCTATGTGAGTAGAAATACTTACCAATGTGCCGGGTTGGTATTGCTGAAGTTGAGGAGCTTCACCAAGTTTTGGCAGCATAAATGCTGGACTATTCAATCTTAAAGGAGCATCGAGATTTGGGGGAGAAAATCTGAACATATAATAATTGTTCTTGTTATCATATGTATGATAATCAATTAATTCTAGAAAATATATATTTAAAGAACTACTTCATAGTTGTATATGGGTCGTTGGCGGGCGGAGATTCGGACTGCAAGAGAGATACAATTGAACCTATCTCACGTGATCTAAAAAATTTAAGTGTAAATAATCACGTATAAGCAAAAAACATTCTAAAATTAGAATATCTATATTTATTTTTTAAATGTGGATTTTACAAATGACAAACACCTATTAGGATCGTAGTAGTCTTGAGGTGGACTATGTTGATTCGGTCTCTGAAAAAGACTGACTGCGTATCTTCTGCACTGTGGTTGATTTTTCATCCAGGTAGATGCGTTCATACCAAAATGGTCACCAGAATCCATTCGTATCACATCTAGAACATAGGAATT
The DNA here is from genome assembly GCA_964036235.1 of Heterorhabditis bacteriophora. Lineage (NCBI taxonomy): Eukaryota > Metazoa > Nematoda > Chromadorea > Rhabditida > Heterorhabditidae > Heterorhabditis > Heterorhabditis bacteriophora. The sequence goes on along the minus strand of OZ038425.1, from coordinate 2,688,611 downwards.
CTAAAAATAGCAAGTTTAGGAGACTTGCTCCATAAACTATCAGCAACACATAAATTTCTCTTTATCTTAAGTATTGTGGAGCTAAGCAATTTTTTATTTAATAAAAGCAGCCAATGCCAATTAATACTAACCGCTAATATCGTCCAGGTTTGTTTCCAAGGATAAAAATGGATCTGACATGGGGACATCATTTACACTGTACTCCATTTTAGTGAGCTTTGGTGAACTATCTGATCATACCTGTAGCCAACTAAATATTACAAGTACCTACATAAATTTCAACGATTTAAATACGACAATCAATGTGAAAAGAAAGTAAAACAAGATTATTCTGTGTATATATGAATCTTAAATGTTAAAACACATGTAAATACCTGAATAAATAAGCATATTATCCATTTAAATGTTTATAAAAATAAGAAACGGTGTTATAAAAAATTCATTGTAATATACGCCTAAATGAACATATCAGCTAGATTAAGTGTTAGAAACTACCACGAGTGAACAGACATTCATTTGAAGTCCATTTGAAAGTACTGATAAGAACAAAAAATTAAGAAACGTTTCTTCTGATAAAACAACAGATTTTGAAGATGTAGAATAAAAGTGGAGACTACAATTTAATATTATTTGAAACTAGCACTATTTATGTAACACTAGTAAATAAAAGATTATGGTAATGAGAAATGAATATTTCCTAAAATTATAATCATTGTTTCACAATTTTCAAAGACAATTTTATTGGCAATATAGAAGGACGATTAATTTAAACTTCTGATGAGTAAATCTAGATTTCTAAATACCTTAGAAGCAAGTACAGTACTATTTAGAAATCGAACAATATACGTTATGCCGTTGTAAAATATTTTAGAAACTTTACTAATTAGACAGTACTAAGTAAGGCACTTTCATATTTCTGTAGTAACTGTTAATGGTATTTCTTGGTAGCTATAGTCAAATTCCACGTACTTAAAAGTTATGTTTGATTTAATGTATTGATAATAAACCCGTATAATGCATGATAAACCATCTTTACGTCGAATACTGTTGTTAACAAGAATTTCATACTTCCACAATATTGACTCATAAGAATAAAGCATCAATATATGGGTGTTTTTTAAGATTGCTCGTAGTCTTTGTTTTTATTTGTTTATGTATAATTAATACTGATGTTTAGAGTCGTCTTTTCAGTAATGTAACTAAGATTGAATTTAGTGGTTTTTGCGTCTTTAATGTCCTTCAGGATTTAAGAATATGGCTTGGCTACGAAGTTACTAAACATTCCAAGTTTTCATACACAGTATGATACGTATGTAATTTTCGACTTAATTAATAATGTATCTGGTTTTGACGGCATATTTCATTAATTAACTAGATTTCCATGGTCCAATATTATACCATTACATACCACGCAAGGCCAAGGATTAGGTAAGTGAGATGTGGTCGACATATCCGATCTTAGAGATTTGGTAATTTAGTCGGACAAAACATTTTCTCTGGTGCCCAACCAGTTCTCGTATATTATACCTGTTTACCATCATATTTAGACAGACTTTCAAATAATCAAAAATTATATAATTATCATTCTAGATAGCTCGATTTAATAGTCTGTCTAACTGTAGCATATTAAACATCGTTAGAACAAAGCTATATGCATCATATTTAACAATATATGTTGATGTTATCCAATTCTGTTAAGTCTCATCCATGAATCAAATATAAACTAGATATAATCAGAGATTTAGAGGTACAAGAAATTTAAAACTTGTTTAAACATGGCAACAAGTGCAAGATCCTAATATTTAACCAAATTAAACTTGGTTATCATGTGAAGTACGCCGAATAAATAAGCAGCTAAAAATTATTTCTTGTCTATATTAAGAGTAAATTCTCTAAATTGAAACCCAAAATCTTTGTCAAAGATAATATACTGCAATCAACACTTGCTATTTGACGAACTCTATTTTTACGTTTCGCATTCCATAGTGATTAAATCTATAATTAATAGGTATAATAGGCAAAAGGCGATATCGTTATAGAACTTACCACAAATATTAAGAAATAGCTGTTATTTGATGATAATTCATATTAGTAAGTATAGAAACTATCCCTTACAGTTTAGTTTAGAATCTATAATAGGTTGGAGATCTATACAACTTCGCTTGCTCATTACATACAATAAAGATAACTTTGCTATAATCCTTCTAGATTTAATAATTACCACGTCATAAAAGTCTATAAATGGATTTTTAATGGCGATCATAAACTTAATGAAAGAAACTAACACAAGTGTTCACTGTTGGCATCGGGTATTTCTAACCAATGAGTAAATAACTTACTTTTAATTGAACTGTCTTCCAAGTCCATCTTCATAATCAAATGGAATGGAGTAGTGCTTATAATTCTTAAGAGCCTTGCTCGTTGTATTCACCACATATCATTAATGATAGCTAAAATGCTATCATTGCTATTTTATGTTATTATGGGAGCCTAAATTAGAAGAAAAGTCGTAAGAAAACTGTGCTACAAAATTATAAGGGTATGAAGCTAAATAAAATTGAAGATTTCATATTGTCATGTTCCTTCAATCTACTCATACAGTTCAGTGGTTCCACTCAGATGATTAGCTAAATAAAATTCAGTTATGAAGAACAACCATAGAAAATTAGTAACTACTTTTTTTGAAAAAAGACTGAACCGCACTTTGCTAGTGTAAGGATTTAAGATAAGTGTTTTCTCATGTGGGACTAAAGAAAACACGTCGCGATAAAACTTAATTCCAAAATAGCATTCTTAATGTTTTCGCTTTTGAGCAATAAACACCAGTATCTACAATTTGATATATAAATAATCCATATGTAAGGAAAATAAAATAGATATAAAGAATATAAAAAGAATTAAATAGGACATCAATGTAACTTCAAATCTTAAGACATGTAATTTTAAGCCGACAGGTTTTCCCTCATTGATTTGACGTAAAGTTTTAGTAAATATTGTAAAAACCATAATTATAATTTTGACAAAGTAGGTATTTGTTAAAAGCAGTTTCACACAATTCTTATAAATCACTTTATATGTCACATTTAATTCAATTGTACAATTGATATAACAAAATAATTTTCTACAATGATACAAATTCTTTTAAAATAATATGAATACACTACAAATAATTGAACACACTAACTAGCTTAAATTTACATACTCAACAGCGAATTCCAGCTAGATCTATACCACCCATCTTTTGTTGTATATCCCTCAGAACTTCGTTGCTAATTTTACGTGCCAATCTTAACAAAAACCGTATAAAAATAATTCTAATCATAGATCATAATAATAACAATAATATGTTAAGATTAAATTGAAACTAACTTTATAGCGGATTCATCTGATCCCTTGCAGCTAACTGACGTCTTAAATATTTTTTCTGCTCCTAATAATCGCATCCATTTACGCTCTATTTCTGTTGTATGTGGAAACTTACCTGAAAACGATATATATTGATAAAAAAATAATATAGAAAATGATAGTAGATATATAAATTTACAGGTCACAAGATAAAAAATGATTGCAATTTCTTGGAACGATCCTTAAGAAATTCCCATTATATAATAACAGCTAACCTTCACGCTTTTTTAGTGTTGAAAATTTTAATGGAGCATTATTACAACTAGTTCCTATACGATTGACTGAGACACTTCGAGACCTATTTTCTCGTTGACGATCCTATACAATAAAAACGTGTTTCATACAAATATCTATAAAAGTACTTTAATGACAAAAATAACAGGTAGTAAATTTTTAAGAAATGAAACAAGCCTTCCATGATTTCCCGGGTATTAAGAACCCTGAACTACTTTGCTGTATCTGTGTCAAAGGTCGTCGCCTTTTGAGTTGTGGAGTAAGAAATTTATGGGGAATTGGTGGAGTTATCTTTTTATTAGAGTAGGTCACATATTGGGCCAACTGAAAAGCAGCATGTAATTACTATTTTAACAATAATAACTAACACTGCTTCAAACGTTTTAACTGTTTATTCAGTAATAAACCAATTGTTCCATAGATACTATCTTCCTAGTATTATTCAGTAAATGAAGAATAAAGAGCAAACAAACCTGTAACAGCCGGTCGACGACGATTTCATTAAAATCGTCAATTGAACGATGCAGGCAAGAGGCAAACTGAAAAATCATTAAGATTAAACTGAGGTAGGAATGGATTCTATTAATTATACTACTAATATAAACGATTATCGCGTAAACAGACAAAATAAAGAACTATGGATATTACACTATACATAATTATTACAGTTTACCTCGTGATAACCAGGAATTATAGTTAAATTATTATCAAATATATAAAGAATATCACACAGTGTAGACGCAAATGTTGAACAATTCGTAACTTGGAACGACCTAAAAAAAAGGTGAAACTAAAATGGAACTTTTTATTCTATCAATATATGCTACTAAAACATACCGACATGATAAATTATGGTAATTTGGATTTATAATATCGTATTGCATATCTAAGCCTACAGCAAACAAGTGACTAGCAAATAAAACCTTGAAAGGAATAAAACAATTACTTTAGTTTTAAACTAACGATCTTATTCTTGTAGTAAATGTACGAAGTAGTTGTAGCAGGCGACGTACACTTGCTTCGACTCTTAAGTATTTATAGAAATATCACAATCAACAATTTCACAACTTATAAGAAACACATGCAGCTAATATAAATATAAATTACCTAATAGTATCCACCTTGGTTCTAAACCTGCAAGTCATTCTATCCACTTGAAGCCTTGTTGAAAATAGGGCAGACGCATCTCGATTGTGTTCAGGATCATTGTGACAAATAGAAACATCCACTGAAAATCAATAATTACTGAAGTTATAAATCCGAAATAGTCACAGTATCCAAGATACTAAGCTCAAGCCATAAACAAAATAGTAAATGGTCATAAGATTCAAATAAAGTTGCTTTAGAAACATAGAAATAAAACTAAATGATACGTTTCCTACATATTATTTTTAGATAGAAGTTATTTTTCCAAAACTGTTTTCTTATAAGTAACTTGCTTCCACATAGATTTTTTATCCAATATTCTAAAAATTTATCAAATATTACTAAAGGATACTATTATTTTAGTGTTGTAGACTTTTATCAGGTCAACAACTTCGCCAGATATTATGATAAACCACTAAATATGTAGTACACAATAATTATTAGTATGGCAAGAAACGCAATATTATACATACACTCTTGGATTAGCATTGCATTTTCAAGACGTCTAAATTAAGACATAGATTACTCAAATTAGTAAACAATTAGTTGAACAAAAATTCCCACCTGTTGACAAAAAGGCTTGTGTAGTTAAATTAATACACTGTGACAGTTCATTAACAGCAGTAACAAGCGACTTCCGTTGCCTACTTGTGTTGAAATCAGATGTACTAGGAACCTAGAAAAAATGTAGTGTCAAAAACAAAAAATCTGCATATAATAACAGAAAGGTCACATGTATTTTTCCTTTCATTAACAACAAATTCACCATAGAAACAGCAATTTGTCGATCAGAATCAATTCTGCATATTGCTTGCTCCACCCTCTCTGTCCAGATATCAATAAAACGTCGATCGTTTAGTAATATTAGAAGTACTTTATCTGTAATTCTTTCGAGCTGATCACTCGAGACAGATAGTGGTTTGTCATTTTGCATTATCATAACACATAATGCGAAGATTACGCGATGTCTGAGAAGCTCCGCCTCCAGGGCAGCGGTGAGAGTTCAGACGACGGAGTGTAAAAACCGCAGAGTAGATCGCTGAAACCATTCGGATATCACTCGTTTTCTTAACTAGAGAAGAAAGTTGAACAGGAGTAATTTCATTATCTTCTAGGATATCCAGAATTTGTTAGAATTTCATAAGAAAACAGCTGATTAAATATTTTAGAGGAAGGTGTGTCGTGTATTGGTGGAAATTTCTTATGGTGGAATGAATATTATTTCTAAGAATTACTTCGTCCGTTCGCATAGATTACTTTAACGATAATAGATATGCCCATAGTCTTAATCATAGCGAGCTTATAATCATGTTACCCTTAACATTCTCAACTTTGAAAAATCTGAGGACCACTTAACGCTAACGGTCACCACTTCCCTCATTTCTTCCTTTGGGAGGACGAAATAAGCCATAAAATAGCATCCAAAATATTAACCAGAAGTTTTTATAGATAGGAATAGCCTAATTTATTACCTCTTTCGGATTTGGAACGAATAGTTAGTTTCCTATGATTTTTTTCTCTTGAAGGTTCATGGTGCGGTAAGAACACCAAAGTTTAGGCTACTGGGATATTGGGGATCATCGATAAATTCATATGTATTTGAAGTATATGTTCTTGAATATGAGGAGTTTCCCTCTTACAGCATTCTATGCAGATGTACGTTCGAACATAACCAACTTTATTTATTTTGATATGGGACTTCAAAGGTAGTTATTGGGAAAAGTAGGCAGCAAGACCACATTTTCGTTACTGTAAAGATTTGTAGATGATGAAAATTGGTTTGAAAGCCATCTTATCTTTATTTATTCAACAATTTAATATTTGTTCATTCATCTTTGAAATACTTTTTTTTACAGCACCCATCCAGCTTATGGTTTAAGCTGAAACTTGCTTAGGACCGCCCACTTTTCATACAAAGTATTATTCACGTTATTAATACTGGTTAAATATCCAATAGATCCCGAAATATTATTTTGCTAAATATCACTAATTTGCTAATTAAACTAGGTACTTGTAGGTGTTATAAATTTAGTTAATTTTCGCATTATATGGATTTTGGATGGGATAGCTGGAAGAATAAAGTACAGATTGACAGAACGTTGAGGTTTCCGATTATCACTGATTTCCCTTTTCTTTGTCTAGCAAGCGATTTCATATATAAAATCACATTCCAGTTATCTTTGACTAACCAGAAGCGCACTCATCTCTTCCAGAAGAAATTGACTTAAATATAGTATTTGCTTCCCTACATGTGAAAATGAACATGCGCCGCATCCACACGTATCGCGAGACTCTCTATATGATAAACACAAAAAATCCACTATTAAAAGGAGAAATATGAAAACAGTCAAGAACTACTATGGCTATAACGAGATTATAGTAAACTTCCACATTAATGTACTAATGCAACAGCCGTCCATTTCAAGCATAATTATGTTACCTGAGAGAGATTTCATTGCTAATGCAAAAGTGCATACAGATCAAACTAGTTAAAGCAAAACATTTATTGTTGTTAACAAAAAACGTTATTGAAATATAATTTAATAGTATTTCTGAACATAATTTCTTAACCCAATAAATTTTAAAATGGATTATTAACAAAGAGTGTTAGGAAGCGGTTGTAACTCCAAATACCCGACTCGCATTGCCACTCCCTCTGGAATATTTCGCTGGACATACTCCAAAAATGTGTTGGCTGTGCTACCAGTAAGATTGAGAACCTTCAAAGAAATGCATAATTTGTATTTCTTTCTCTTATAAAAATAAAGTTAATTACTGGCGTAGTTGTAATTTCACTCATATTTTTACGACCAATATTTAAACTGTAAAATAAGGTTAAGAATATATTTTGGATTATATTAAAATAACAAACCTCAAATTTTGTGATATGTGTCCTAGTCTCGTAGTGAAGCTTATACTTTTTATGGACGAATTTAGATCGTAGTGCTGGTTGAATAAACCGGAAATAAGGTAGCACCTCGACACGACCCCTCGTCAAACTAAGGTTCTTGCACACATCCTGTATTTAACGTAAGAAATGTTAAGCATGAATCACATTTTAAACAACATATTATACGGTAATCTATTCGCTTAACTTCTTGTTCTACAATATGATGCTCAAATATATGCAATAAAAATTGAAAGTACAGGGTAGTATAGTTATTATATTCCATCTAATAATATACGTATACCTCAATTAGAAAGTTTTTTCGTCCTCCCATATTCAGCTACCAGGATTAGCACTTATTTAGTATGTTTAATTTTTCTTCAAATATAAAAAATGATTATATAAAGTCTTAGCTAACCTCTAAAAATATGGTGTACGATTTCAAAACAGCTTTGTCATGACCACGATATTCCAGTTCTATTTTACTGAAACATATATAAATTGACAAGCATAGCATTTAAGCTGAGTTAGGTTATAATTTAAAAGTTAAACTCCATTTAAAATAAACAAACTAATAAATGTTTTACAAAATCTTATATAACGAAAACTATGCAACTGTGCGGTATGAGATGAGATTACGGTGTAAAAAAACAAATTTAATTCAATAAGAACACTGCTGACAGTTAATTCACATTCACATACCTAAATATCCTATCGGGCAAAGTGACCTCTACTTGCGATGACGCAACATTACGTAACTGTATATGTGGACCTTTAGTTAATGATAGTATGATATCCCGTAGGCCAGAATAAGCGTTACGTAACATCTATAAGAACCTAAATTTTATGCAAATTAAAATTAGATAATAAGAATAAAACAAATAATAATATTGAATTCGTCACCGTGGCTTGTGTAAGGGGGATCAAGTAATTTTTTTTAAATGTGGTACTAGTGTAACATTTTACTACATGTCTTAACTATACAAATAAATGTTTCAAAGACTTCTTACACAGACATCTGCGACTAAAGTCGCTGTTTTAAGATTGTGAGTACCGAGTAACGACTTTGTGTGCGATGGTAATCCGCTGATCGGTAACCGCAACGCGCAAACGCTCGCCTATCCAACGTTATTTCTTACAGAATTTCTTGAAAGTTATATGCATTAGGATAGGCGAAATAAGCCATAGGTTGATGTGTAGTGTTACTAGAAGCGTATATCAGATCTTAGCACTAGGTTTTAGTAGGATTTATTTTATTAATTAAATAAGTTGAGCTTTATTATAGTTAAGTAGTTTTCTTGGAACTGACCTTACATTTCTCTAATTTTTGCAAATTCTATACTAAAATTTATTACCACTTTTAAAAGTTGCACATAATTCAAATAAAAATTTTAAGAAATATTTAGACCTTTAAGAATGAATCAAACACTGATTTCTAAATAACAATACTACATTTAGAATAGTAGCATCAACCAGGTCAATGTATCAAAATTTAATTCGCGTGTTTGTTTATGGAACGCTAAAGACTAATGAGCCAAATGCTCATATTATGAGAGATACAGTAGGTGTCCAACATTTAATTGGATATGGAAAAACTAATAGGTTATTTCCTTTGATAATTTCATCGAAATATAATATCCCATTCTTACTTATGGATCCAGGACGTGGATATGTGAGTTGATAATTTTTATAGGCCAGTATCCATTATTATGTATATTGGAGATAAATTGTAGCAAAATTTACTTTATTTACGCGTTTTCCAGCACATCCGTGGTGAGGTCTATGAAATTGACAGAGAGAAGTTTCGCATCCTTGATGAGCTAGAGGCTTATCCCACATTATACAGCAGAAGAGAAGAAATAGTGGGAAAATTGAAAAACCTGTATTTCATATATCTAATATTTAGGAGACAAAACGTTGATTTTGAAAATGGAAAGTACAAAAGTACGTATACTGCCTACCAATCTCTAGTCAGGCGAAATATTCGTCAAAATTTCAGATCATAATGGATAACGGTGATACTACGTTGGCTTGGGTTTATATGCTGCCGCATTGGAGACCAGATATTGAAGAATCATCAACACCACTACTGGAAAACTATTCCAGCAAAGGTTCACATGGCAGGGAATATATTGCTAGGTTTTTGACATCCTTTAAACCATAACTAGTTAGTAAGATGTAGAACAATAGTCTGGTCTTCAGCGAAAATGTCAAATCGGAAGAGGATCTCTGGGCATGAATCATGATGGTAATGCGTCGGCTTCCACTAATATAATGGTTCATGTCATTTACAATTGTCCACCATTAAGTCAAGATACTGCTACCATGCACTCAAAATCCATCCCAGTTCTCAACAATGAAATTAGTAACATCTTCAACAGTTTAACTAGAACAATATACGACAAAGTACATAGATTGAAGCTATTTTAATGGTAACTTGCTCATTATTTATTGGTTTCATAAACAGTGAGTAACAAACGAGGAAAAGCTGTCAATAAACTATGTATACATGTTAACAAGCCCTCAGCATGATAAAAACAAATTTTGAATGCTGTCCACCAAAGGGAGATATTTTAACTCGCAACCAAACCCAACTTACCAACTCCTCTTATTAGAAGGGCGTGGTAATCGGAATAAACACGTTAATCTAATAGATAAATATTTTGAAACTACGGAAATAATACATAAACCAAAAGGCAATATAACTAGGACACATTAATACAACGGCGAATCAATGTAGAAATAGCTTTCCACCACAAGGAACAAGTTTTTGACTCTGCAATGATCATAGAAAGGCTTAAACATCTAGTAACAAAAACAATTTGTTGTCATTAGTCATTAATTCCCCCTCATTTACTTATCTATCATTAGTTTTACAGAGTCGCAAAAATGTTCACATAAGCCACGGAAAAACAACCTAAAATGATGTTCACTTAACATCACCTAAAAATAAGAATAGCTCAGATTCTGTTCCTGATGTGAGGAGGACGATATACATTGGAGCTCTTTTTAATTTCAGCTTCTTTTTCGCGACCAACAGGAACTGCTGTATTCTGTGCTGTTTGAGCGGTAAGGGCCTAAAAGATCACTTTAGATGCGAAAATCCAATATTATGCTAAAATAGGCCCATTGGATTAAGCATGCGCACCTTAACCGCAGCAATAGCACCATCTCGTCCACTGTTGACTGGAATTGTGGCCGATGCACCAGATCCCCAACCACGGCCTGCTGTTGGCAAAGGCCGATTCTCAGATGACCCACCACCACTTGCAGTACCACTCCTTACCCTAAATATATAATAGTATTATAAGTGGTTATAAAATAGGAGGAAACGTCCACCTTACCATCCTCCGCCAGTTTTAGCTTCTTCTTTTTTGTCTTTCTCTATTTTACTAGCATCTGCCAATGAAGGGAACATCTCGTTATTTGTAAGATCTACCTTTATACCAGAAGCTCGAATCTACAACTATGAATATTAGTATTAATCTAAAATTTATGCTTTTAAATAATATTAGAAATTACCGCATTACGAGCAGCAGGAACAACGTATGTCGGTTTAGTAGATTTAAACGTTGCGAAATCATTATCGTTTTGGTGGTCATTTTCTGGCTTTTTCTGAAAATAGAACATTTTTCTGATATTAATCTTGAATTTGCAAATTATTTATTAAGTGAAAATTAATAATTGCCTCCACTTGTCCCCATGTTTTCACAGGTTCATGTTGTTCCTTTTGCTCTTCACCTTCATTATGCTCTTCCTCAGGAACTTCACTCTCTGCACCCATATCTTTAATCTTTAGTCCTTCCAATCTAAAATTAATAAAGTGAAAGTTCGTCATACAAAAAAAAGTGCTGAAATTTACGACAAAGTGTATCACTTGTTAATTACACTGACCGTCCCTGGTTACTATCGCCGTACTCAATCCACTCGCTTTCTTCTCCACCGATACGTTTAATGTAATCATCATCTATTATACGTTTATCAGCTTCTGCTTGCATCTGGTCATGTTCTTCCTAAAAACAACGCACTATAACACCACAGATCACAATATACAAATATATACCTCCTACATATAAGATCCTGTGAATACATCAAATCCTAAACAAGCAACATATAAGGTGGCTTTTAAATATTGAAATACTTTACCTGCCGTTTTACTTTTCTTTCAAGGATTTGACCAACATCATCCATTTTTACAACATTTTTCTTCTTCTTGTCTTTTTTCTTAGCAAAAAATGCACTAAGATCATCTGACATAATTGAAAGGCTTCTTAAAATTTGAAGGACAGTAATCCAGTTCAAAAATACTGTTAAAGAATATCAAGAAGATATCTGAAAGTATCAGGAGGAATGTTTACAAGAAATTGCACTGTATTAAACCACAAATATCATAAAACATCTACGAGGCGTAATATCTCCACTTCAAACAAATTAAGTAGCAAGACACCTTCATGTTGAACACACCTTAAAAATACTACTCAACGATAGCCTTGAAGAAGGCAGATTCAGCAACAACGACGGAGATCCCGAAGCTTCCGTGATGCCTCTTCGCATGCCCGATTCACGTTCACTGGAAACCGCTACGCTACCGCTCGCGAAACAAACAACTTTCGCTGCGAGACTTAAATAATTTTTACTCCTTTAATAAAAGAACGTTGCTAGTGAATTTTGGCTTATTTTACACTAGGTATTCTACGTTGGGATGCAGAAGTCTGCAATTATTATTATTATTTTGAGTGATAGTACATTATATGTTATTTCACGATAAGTAACCACCATTTTTTAAAAAGTGAAAAGGGAAATTTTGTAACTTATTAGTTTGTATTAATGCAGCTTCGTATCTTTATATATTGGCATGCGTAAACATGTAGATATATCTACGTAAAATAATTCCTTCTTTAATTTATAACCTGTAATTTGTATACGTCATAATAATAGTATATACAACACTGTACAACATAAAAAAAATAACTAAAATAACACCAGAAACTTTTAGAAAAAAAAACAGATATTAGTGATTAATAAATATAATTAGAAAGTATATTAACATTCAGGTGTTGAAGAAGAATAACAATTTTGCATATAAGGATAGTAATAAGGAAACATTGTAGAATAAAATGTGTTCGGACAGTAGTTATACCAAGGTATTTGAGTAAACTGATCACTAGTAACCAAAGTTCCGTAGGTGGGTAGATATTGCTTATTTTCCAATGCTGATGCTTTTGGTGACTGATCTGATCCAAGACTCTGTGGACTAGTCGATCCTCGTTTTCTGTCTCTTTCAGAACCATCACGAAACCCTTTTGCGAATGGGTTGTAGAATATTTTGAGTTTGGTAACACTTTGATTCTGATAAGCAGTGACCGCTATAAACTCTGTGTAATCCAATTTAATCCTTGCCACTAGTGGACATGTGTCGATTGCGGGTATGTTTTCATCCATCCATATTATTGAATTAGGCATGTGATACACGTGAAGTACTGGTACGTATTTGTGCATTGATTGCAGAATCACCTATAACATTCTTATTAACATTGATATATTTTGACGTAATTTTATAAAATCGCTACAGTAATAAGATGAGTAAAGTTTTATCAGACTAATAGTTGGTGAGAGTTTGCCACCAGCAGTAATGGTGGGTAATCGGCCAATTTGCTATGGGCAGAATAGGTACGTTCGTGAGAATTAGTTAAGATCATGTACGTAATATGGATTAGTTTTAAACTACAGATTAAGCGTAGTAGATACTGCCAAAATAAGAAAGGAAAATAACATTTGATAAATTTAATTGCTAATAACTAATAAATAATGAAAAGTATGTTAATACTGTAGACTGATGATTACTGTACACTTACATGAAAAGGATCTATGTCATGTGGATTATTAGTGACTTTAACACGATCGAAGGCTATAACTTTGCTCATCCATGTTGCACCAGTTTCTACAGCTCCATCGTGATGGGGAATACGTTTAAGCGGGAAATAAGCGTCTCCTTTCCCATTAGTTGACCATTCACCTGCACTAAACTTATGTCTGAAATTGTTACAATTATGTTATACATTAATTTTAGCTAATTTTTGTTGGTATAGATAAAGAGAGATTTGTAAGAATGTAAGTAGGAGAAGTTAAAAAAAATAAAAACAAATAGAGATATTGCATAGAAATTTTAAACACTACAATCTTTAATTTCTAAGAAGCGGAAACAAAGGTACCTCAAGTCATCGACGCGCTCCAAATGTAACAATACAGCGTATGATTCATCCGGATTCATTCCATAAAATTTGTATTCCAGTTTTGGAAATATTTTTCTAAAATTAATGTAAAAGATTCATAAGTGAGAAATAAGAAGTATAATAAACAAACCTGCCATTCTTTGTCACTATCATTTCGGTTGTGTGCCTATGAAACTTCTTCCATAGATTTTCCGTTGTTAAACTAACAGTTATTGTACATGGAAACTGAGGAGACATTTGCATTCCCATTTGCTTTCTTAGATAGAAACGAAAGAAACTAGAAAATCTTGTTCTTAGTATGATTCGTAGCACTTGCTTTGGAGTTTGCAGTACCTACGAGGGATCCTTGTAAATTGTTTGTTTAAAGCAATATCTTAAAATATAGAATAGACAATGTTGGTATCCGGTAGCGGCTGGTTATCAAGGAATGGTATTACAAATGACGAAAATGATTGATATAGTTGTGCTCCGCCCATCGCCATAGGCGCAGGAGTTGTAATGGGTCATACCAAATAATGCAGTACTCCTTAAAGGGTGAATTTCAGTGGTCAAAGTGAATTATGAATGCTTATGAAAAGTTTAAAGTTTTACAGTAGACTTAATTACATACAGTATTGTATAGAAAAACAAACTGAGTAATGGATAAGTTATTTTCTTCTAGAAAACCTTGAAACAAAGGGAAAATAATTGAGTAGGAAGATATATCATGTTTTTGAAAAACAAAAATGAAAACGAACTACTAACTACTGCCAAAACTAAAAAACTGCATTGTGTTCAAGCGGCGCTGAAAAAGTATAGCAGTAGATCAAAAACGTGGTATATCAAACCATCCTCATAATAACAACTCAAAAATATCGGATCAACTTATAATATTCTCTTTCCCTTATTGTTGTGTTATAAACGTACTACTAATACACAAAACGAACTCTTTAACTTATAATTATCATAGATGTTTCGTAAATTGTCTTTAGATTTTAAATCTATGGTAAGTTCAATATGCTTATAAATAGATTAGATTTGTGATTTATATTTTAAAATGCTAGATAATGATCGAAAAATTTTGCTAATACTGTATAAATAAAACTTGATAATCTTGTATGAATATAAACATGATTTAGGTTAATGAGGAATAAAATATGCGACTCTCCGATTATCTAATTGTGTGACCGGTTAATAGCTAAGACGACAGGGAACGCCTGCTTGTTACCAGCGGGAGAAGAGGACAATCAGACCGAATCCATTCATCATGGGCTATGTGGACATGGGAATATTTCCTCGGGCTAAACTTCATAATAAATACAAAATGTATTACATAATAACACATGTAATGTGATAGAATCTTCAGAAAACTACAGTAAAAAAAATATAGTTGAATACTGTTCAACAGTGACCCAGTCACTAAAAGTAGTTATGGAAAAACTAGTAAGGTTTTTCTGCTAATTGCTTATTATTAATTGTTATAAATAAAGCTTCAATAAGAACAATATTAATTTATAACAAGTGGAGGAACACAATATTGTTATAAAGAAGAGGAATAAACCAGTGGTTGATTGAAGTTCTGCATTTTTTGTGGTAATATGTGAGAAAATATTACATCTTAGCATTTATAATTACAATAAGTCGAAGTCCAGATATAAGAAACTAATTTATAGAAGAGTAACTGAAAATAGAATGCTTATATAAGAAAACTTTCCAATGTTTCCATTGACTTACTCAGATGCTCTGCAGTTTCCACAGTAAGAAAAAGGCTTTGAAATTTGTTTAATTCTAACAACGTTTAGTCTTCCTTTTTGAGGTTTAATAACTTCATTACTTTGAGAAATGTTTGATGTTTAGGTTTTATAATAAAAAGAAACCTCCCCAGATTGTTGCGGAGACCTCTCTCGAAGCTAAAGTGTGAGGTCATGAATGAGTGTACTTTGATTAGTGGTTATAACCAGTGCAAAAAATTTAAAAAATAATTTTAGAAAAGTTTAGTGGCGTGAATTGAAATGTTGTTTTTCTGGTTGTCTTGTTTTCAGTTTTCTATGGCACTGGTTTACATTTCCTTTTAAATATCTGCTCTACTGATGAGCCGCGACAAGTAGCCGCACTGACGTAGGTATTGTATAGACTACGATTTAAATCATAATTTCCAATAGGGAAAATATGTATTTTAAAGTCTTAGATTAATATCGATTAAAAGAGTCAATGATAATATGTAAAATACACAATTATACACTAGGAATGCCGAAGTATTTTTGTTAGATATAATGACAATTTTTATAGATACTAAGTTAATCAATTCTTCCTAGCTATTTCAACATTGTGAATACACGATATTTGAACAGTTATAGATGGGCGAATGTTCACGAACTGGTTCCACTTATGGTTTTGGTTCTCTTTCATCTCTGAGGTAACGTTTTAAGTGGATTTTCTGTATTGTTTATCCTCAATAATCTAAAATTGTACACATTGTAACTAAAACACCAATTAAATAACTATATATATATATGTATATATCTTAAATCTTAAATTTATCTACCCACTGTTGTCTTTTGAGTTCGCCGGCTAATTCCGATGGTGACGAAGATCGTTCAATCTATCAATCACCTTCACCCATAAGCCGAAGTTTAAAAACAGGTAAATTATTTCTTTGGTTTTTTAAAACGTTCATCACTAGCATCATTCACTCTTTATCTAACGCTTTTTCTAGATACTGTGTTATTCCAACTTTTTTGTATTTTAGATAATGTAAGAGAAATCTTTTTTTTTAAAGACCGGGACTATTTGAGCTATGTAGATATTCATAACCATAAAATGACCTAAACTCACAAAATCCATTTATAATAGCATATTTTAAAAAGTATAGGACTGTGAAATTTTTGTCAGTAGTGGTATAAATTCATAGTTTGGGGAAATAAAGCAGTAGTACATTTGTATCCATTAGACTCAATCACCAACTCCGTTGATATTTCCTGTAGGGATAGTTAAACTCATCTCCATGTGCTGGTCTACATTGCAATAAAATCTTTAATATGATATCAACAGACATTGAACCTAAATTGAAAATTTCAAAGTAATAGATACCATATATCAATTTCAATGTTGAGTTTAGTTAATTTTTAGACAATGTTTGTTTAATGTTAATTTCTAAGGGATGGATTAATTTTGAAGTCCTTAATCTTAGTATTAATAATAGTAAATATATATATATATATATAATTTACTCCTATATAAAATCTATTTTCAATGGTCCACATTATTTTTACATCAATAATTGTTCACCGTTTCCATTAATAGATAGATAATAATAATAATTATTATTATTAAGAAGTTACAGTTTATTATATTGTGTGTCACATATACCACCCCTAAAACTACAAGAATAGATACGATCTTATAAGCCTTTTAGCTAATCGCTAGGTCGTGTAAATTGCCACTAACAAATTACTCCTAATCTGCTAGTTTGTCGTTTTAATCTAATATTTGATCTTTGCTTCAATATAGATCACTCCGTAAATATTAGAAGAATTCTATGTGCAATTTGTTTATTATAGACAAGATTCCCACGAAATAGTAATACAGCATTATAAATAAGTAAAACATGCTTACTTCTCTTAGCAAATTCCTTCATTAGCATTTAATATTTACTTAAGTATAGACAAAATAAATAAATAAGGCATGTTTGTGGTACTTATATATCTATTATATAATCTTTCACTGTAATATTCTTCATTTGACTCTGGCAAGATTAACTGTTATAAATACACTGATTTATTTGAATAGGGCATTGAACTTGTAAAAATTTACAAAATATCTCATACAGTTAGTTGAACTCTTATGTTAAATCATCTGAGTATATAGATATAAATACATACATTGAAACATAACCGTATTAAAGAGAAGGCAAATCATTTTCAGATTGAAATAATCATAAGACACTTAGCCACTGGACACACCTCCATCTATATAACTTATCATATTCAGTTCAAGTATTATACAAGATAATGTGGGAGATATAATATTCTAGAAATTCACTTAAAAGGGAAGTGCTAAGTTTATTTGTTAATTAAAGATTTTAGAAATCGCATAAAAAGGAAATCTAGCATACATCAATCTGTCTCACTTCACGTTTATTCGAGCTTTTAGTCGACCGATAAATGGGAACCGTTGATCTACAGCAAGATGTTATAGAGGATCAACTAGATAAATTCTCAAACATCTTGAGTCGCTTTCTAAGATAACATTATAAATCATATTGAATATATTATATCTGAGATCTAAAAAGAAGTTTACTATATTACTAATTCTGTTGTATTTATGGTTATTAGATGTTATTGACATTAAAAATAAACTAATGTGATTAAAAGTCTCACAAAATCAAAGTCTGGGAAATCCAAATCTATATTGAGCTAGGAGTGGATTGAACACGTAAGGATTCCAATAAGGTGTGTACCATATTGGGTTAACATTCATTGGAGGGACATGTATTATCGACTTTTCTGTCTGCGGCGAACACAATCTTTTTGGAGATATCACTGCCTGAAAACCTTAATATTTAATATTAACATAAAATTAAATCCATACAATTTAACTTTTCTAAAAGTTCAAAATTGTAGGCAATTTAATACCATATGTTTAAAAACAGTATTAAAATTAGTATCGCGATTTTTTATACTCAGTAAAAGTTGCTGCAAAGTTTCACGACTCGCCAGCCAGATTACTTACATCTTCAGGTGAATTTCTCTTCCTGTCCCCTCCGTCTCGAAACCCTTTGGCAAAAGGGTTGTGCTCTATTTTCAGTTGGGTTATAATATGATTTTGGTAAGCAGTAACAGCAATAAATTGGGTACAGGGCAGCCGAATTCGAGCTACCTGCAATATATGTAAAGATAATCACAAGAAATAAATATATATAAAAGCTTGCTGAAAAGACTATAATTTTTCCATTTATACTAACTATTAAAATAAGTGTTTCAAGTCCTCAAATTCCTAAAAAGCGTAATGAGAGTGATGATAAGAAGCCCTTCAACTACCTGAATTGGAGGTTTCGTTGACATTGCTGACATAAAAGGAGAATCTCCTGGTGTTAATTGAAAAACAGTAAGAACTGGGATATATTTGTGCATTGATTGAAGGAAGATCTGAATTGTTTGTGTACTATAAATTAGTAAGTAATAGTAAATATTTTAAAATGCACCATATGAATTTAAATGACAATTCATTATTTCAATCCTATATCATTAGAAGTATTCCCAAAAATATCTGAATAACTGAATAGTAGGTGGTCATTCTAGTATTTTTGACTTTTCAAGTAGTTGAATTTTAAAATTGTTTTATCTAACCATTGCTATCACTTCTAAGATTAAATTCACATATTTTAATGCTAAGATTATAAAAAGAGTTGTAATGAAAAAAAAGAGGATGTAATGTAATCTTTATGAAGACAGTTACTTAATTCTGATTAATTCATGGTTATGAACAGTATTTCCTTATTATAATTTATAATGAAGTAAGTACTATACTTAAACTTCATTAAAACCTGGAAATATCTGCTCTCAAAACATTTGTATGTTAAGCGTGACTGAACACATTTTCTTGAGATTTTTGCTCTTCAGAGATTACAATGTCCAAATTATTCTAACAACATAATTTACTGCTTACAAATTGTATAAAACACATGAACAAACAACTTCTAGAATATTAAAAGTCCATGTTTTATGCTATTATATAGTGCATTTTATACTTAATAATTTCTAGTATTTAATAGATTCTATTAAGCAATAACTTGCTTTCTGACATGCTCATCAACGTTTATTACCTCGTCTCTTTATGTCAATCGATTACATTCTGATTACGTCTCCGTTGTCTCTTGACTGATGCGCTAGGTTATCTCTAGAATAGATCACCGCCAACCTTATGCACCCCATTGAGTTACAGAATTTATAAGTACGGTACACAATAAACGACAAGCAGACGCTATGTAGCCATTAAATCCTAACAAACACAAATATTTTGCACAAATTCTTTGATCTTTATTAGTTATCGACTGTGCTCAAATGCGACGTACTGTTCGGATAAAATCTATAGGCGAGAGCTTCAGGAATTAACTTGACATTTCAAATCAATAGTGCTTCATCACTTTAACTAAATCCTTAAAGAATTTGTAGACCAATGTATAGTACCTATTTCTAAGAGAAGATGACATTAAAATACCATATAAGTAGTTGTTAAACAGGGAAAAATATTTCTATATGAAACATGCTATTTATGTATGAGTATATGCATATATATCTCATATATTTCATAATTTATATCTTTTAAACTTTATGTCCAAATAGTTGAATAAAATCACAGCACATCGATGCCCATGACTTTATTTTCTAACCTTCCATCTAATATATATGTGAATAAAAATATTCTAATCAGTCATTACTCACATGTGAGGGATTAGTGTCGTGCGGGTTGTTTGTAATTTTAACCCTTTCAAAAGTGATGGAATTCCTCATCCAATTTTCACCACACATGACTCCATCATGATGAAAGATATTTTTAACTGAAGTACATATATCGCTCCTTCCCGCAATACTCCACTCTCCGCCCGAAAACTTATATCTGTAAAACAGTTTAAACATTCTTCAAAATATTTTAATCAAGCTTTAAAAACTTATTTCAAAAATCGTTTTGCCTCCAATTTTGTTCAAGGAAGTTTGGTTAATTTAATTTAAGTATTTATAATTTATGTTAATGACTCATCAAAAAACTGAGGAGTGAATAAAAGTAAAAGAATTTAGAGACATTGTCATATTCATTCATTACTAAAATTGATAGTTTAATAGGTCTCTAATTTACGAGCTAAGAATTATAAACGGATAATAAAAAACCTAATAAATGTATTTATTTAGAATAAATATCTAAACATAAAATCATATCTATGAGATTTCTAAATTTTTCACTATTCCGCTACTAACTTCTTATAGCAGGATATAGAAATGGTATACTAATCCATCTAGGTGTTAGAGATAAGTGTTTGTCATAATTATTTCCAGTAGTAAATTTAGTTTAATTAAAAAATAATCAGATATTGATGTGGAATCATGCAAAGAATAGGACATTAACTAAAAAGTGGTCTGTTACTTAAGCGATGGTGATCGTAAGCAGGCATAGCTTATTTTTCAACCTGAACTTAGTTATTTTCTCAATTGAATTATACCGCTTAATATTTGTAGGTTTCAAAAGATTATTTGGAAACTATATAAAAATTCATTAACATTAAAAAACAAAGCGAAAAAAAACAAGGTTTTTTTCAGTAAGCCAGGATATATAGGTAGCTAACCGGTTGTCATCAACTTGTTCAACGTGTAATACAAGTCCATACGGTAATTTTGGATCAAGACCTTGAATAACGTATTCCAGCTTAGGGAACATTTTCCTGAAATAGAAAGTACAACCATGTTTTTAGTAAGTTTTATATTAAAATGGTTATTGGTAGTTAACTTTGAGCAGAAATGTAGACGACAATTTTAAATCTGTTAAAATTGGCAACTATTCCAAAGGTAGAAAACAACAAAGAATTCACCTAAAATTATGTCTAGAATACAATTTTCAAAGACAACAACTGGCCAAAGATAAAAACGAAAGTGTCGTACCTGCCAGTCTTTGTCACAACCATCTCCGTTGTATTGTTGTGAAACTTAGTCCATAGATCTTGGTTTGACAACTGTACCACTACCTCCATTGTATCTAGTGTGTATTAATCAGTGCATTATCGACACTTGGTGGCCACGCCTCCTTAATGCTTCTGATTGGTCCATTCAATCTCTGGTAGTAGGCGGTTTGTTGGGAATACAGTAGCTCCGCCTAGCGCCCCTGGTTAACACAGCGTGTGTGTGACTTTTTGATGTCTGCCGCTCTTCGGACCATTACCTTTGATGAATAGGATTACAAGGGCGAACAGGGATCAACACATGCCTGGAGGTAGGAGAATACCCTTTTACGGAAGCAACTTCAAAAACCTAAACAAATGAAAACCACTTTTTGTTCGAATTCTCTAAAATTTCGTAAAATTTTAGAACGGTTGAAATGTTTTTTCATTTTTTCCGTAGAAAAAAAACACTTATTTAATGTATGTATACATATTAACTCTAGTCAAAAAGCTTATATTACGGTACACATTTTAAATTTTAAATCCTTAACATACTTTCTTCAGATTCAGTTATAAGTAAAAATTAGTGGAACAAAGTGAGTAAAAATTTACAGCAATTTTCCTTCTAGTATCTGTTGAAATCCAGTTATGATTGCAAACTCGGTATTCTCGAATTGCTTCATAACTAAACAACCTTCTAAATCATATCTGACCGGTTAATCATAAACCCACACTGGCGCTGCCTTGCCATCTCTCCCTCGGGTGCAGATCGAATCTTTGGTTTTATGGCGGATTGTAGTCATTAAACGCCAATTAGGCACAATAGAAGGTATGAGATGTAGTGATAAGCCACAAATCACTCTATTATGAGGATATGTCATGGGAAAAATAGATTACACCTTATTCTAAATTTAATTCTAGTAACTAAAGGTCAAGATAATACCCAACTAAAGTTATTAGTATTGTATTATTTGTAGATTTACTACTTTATAAAATGCCCACTTGCACTTTTCAGCTTCATAATTTATCACTTCTTTACTGAGGTACTTTCATCAGTTTAATAAAGTACTCTTATTTTGTTCCAAGAGTTCTGGTGGCCTCTCTAATAGTATCTTTAATCTCACCGCCCTCTTGCACAATCAGCTCTTTCTAACGAAGCGAATGCCAGCAGTTGCAATAACTTGTAGCGAAACACTCACCCTACACTTTTTGTAACATATTTCCTACCAGATAGCATTTTATGCTAAAACACATTAGAGGTGCCATCCCACAGTCATGAAAGGAAACTTGGAGGATTATATATCTCATGACTTGACATAAAACCATAGGTTATATATGGCCACGTTGGATATTCTAGTACCTATTAGCAACTAAAGACCAAGTTCTCAATTAATACTAGTAAATCAAGAAATAATCGAATGTTATACTTTTTGTGTTCAAAGCTATCTCAGAAATCAATAATTACGGTTATAAAGATTCACAACTCTAACAACATGAATAACATTTATAAATAATAACGAGAAAGTACTTGATAATAATGGTTTACACTACTAATAAACAATAAGTTAGAAATTGGTCTAATTGCAAAAATAAATATGTAGATCACATACAATTGGAATACAGTCATATCCTAAGTAGCTTAAAAGACTAATAATCACATTTTCACTAAAACTGATATGCTCGAACTATCGTAGTAGTTTTCAGCATATTAATACATACCATAGCACTTGTATCATGATTTAAAAAAATTACTGCCATCGTACATCCAATGCATTTTTTTCGTTTCTTCAAGAGTAACTCGTAATGCAACCATACGCATCTCATGTTGTTCTAAAATAAAATAAATTCCTATGAAAACATTTCAACTAATTGAACAATAATTTATCTATATTTCATATTATATGTTAAAAAAATTCGAGAAGAACAATGAAATAAATAATTACAAAAAAATAAAACTTCTCTTATCATAAAATGAAAAAAAAAACTCGACTACAGTTGCCGGAAATATTTTTTGTAATATGTTAATATTATTCTATAAGTCGTTTTTAAAAAAGATCGAGCTCTTCTAGGAATATCAACATCTAACGCTATAAACTTCGCGAATTTATCATAAGAACGTATAATGGCCACTCAGATAACTGAATGCAATTTAATCAAAGATTTACTAGAAAAAAATAATATTAAGTGAAGAAATATATTACATGAGTTTTCTGACATATTTATCTTCTGTTGTTCTTACCGCTTACCCATAAACATAAGTTGGTTATAAATTCAATCTATTTGAAGAATAAGGACAAATTAAACAAAAACAAATACTAGAATCTAACCCCTTTCCAGCTCTTCTTTATGTTGCAAAAGTTTATCATCAACTGTTGCTTTGAAGAAGATTTCTCTTACATTATCTAAAATACAAAAAAGTTGGAATAACACAGTATCTAGAAAAAGCGTTAGATAAAGAGTGAATGATGCTAGTGATGAACGTTTTAAAAAACCAAAGAAATAATTTACCTGTTTTTAAACTTCGGCTTATGGGTGAAGGTGATTGATAGATTGAACGATCTTCGTCACCATCGGAATTAGCCGGCGAACTCAAAAGACAACAGTGGGTAGATAAATTTAAGATTTAAGATATATACATATATATATATAGTTATTTAATTGGTGTTTTAGTTACAATGTGTACAATTTTAGATTATTGAGGATAAACAATACAGAAAATCCACTTAAAACGTTACCTCAGAGATGAAAGAGAACCAAAACCATAAGTGGAACCAGTTCGTGAACATTCGCCCATCTATAACTGTTCAAATATCGTGTATTCACAATGTTGAAATAGCTAGGAAGAATTGATTAACTTAGTATCTATAAAAATTGTCATTATATCTAACAAAAATACTTCGGCATTCCTAGTGTATAATTGTGTATTTTACATATTATCATTGACTCTTTTAATCGATATTAATCTAAGACTTTAAAATACATATTTTCCCTATTGGAAATTATGATTTAAATCGTAGTCTATACAATACCTACGTCAGTGCGGCTACTTGTCGCGGCTCATCAGTAGAGCAGATATTTAAAAGGAAATGTAAACCAGTGCCATAGAAAACTGAAAACAAGACAACCAGAAAAACAACATTTCAATTCACGCCACTAAACTTTTCTAAAATTATTTTTTAAATTTTTTGCACTGGTTATAACCACTAATCAAAGTACACTCATTCATGACCTCACACTTTAGCTTCGAGAGAGGTCTCCGCAACAATCTGGGGAGGTTTCTTTTTATTATAAAACCTAAACATCAAACATTTCTCAAAGTAATAATAATTGATAGCGGCAATTCATTATATATTCTCTAGAGTGGTGGCCCATACTCTATTGTTTCTAGTAAATTACTCATAGATTTTATTTGATGTTTAACCAGGTATCTTAAACTACGCAAATTAATTTTGTTTACAATCTTTGATACTAAATTATTTATACACTAATAAACTTGCTTTAACTTACATTTCAGTAAACTATTAAGGTTTCTAAAAAAATATCTTTATTTTCTAAAGTCATTGATGTCCGAAATACAGTTGCTTGAATAATAGTATTAACATATACACATCTGCTTAAATATGTATATTAAGCTAAATGAATAAAGCAAACATACTGAGAAATATTTAACATCTATTATACAGATAGCGGTGATACGGTCGTACTCGCGGCCAAAGTGTGTTATTTCACGTAATAATTATTTTTTATGCCATACATGAATTAATTAAGCGTACAATTGTTTTTACTGTCTATACAATTTTAATCAATTTGTATTGTGCAATAGTTTCTGATTACCTAATAGGAATTTTCTCGCAATTGTTGAATGTTTATCTTTCGTCTAATTTTTTCATACGCTTTAATTTTTTTAGAATGGGGGAGACTACAGGTTCCAGTTGGAGCGCTGCAGGCGGTGGTTCGACATCAGCATCTGTATCAACAGGATCACTAAGGTGACTTATCGTTAGGATATGCCTAATACTTTAATTTTATTGAACAATAGGATATGTGAAAGAAATTACTTTTAACTAAGAAAAAGATTGACCCTATTATCATGACAAAGTATGAGGTGATTAAAGTAATTTTTGTTGACGTACATTTTCTATTTACTTCATCTTAATTATCTAATACAAATCATGAATTTCAGAACTAAAATTTCGCTAAAGAGTGGAGCAGCTACGTCTTATACTGTAATAGCTCCGTTTTATACTTTGAAGCCTGAACTTCCACGTGAGTATTTCTGAAGTAGTTGCAACAATTTATGCTATATTCTTTTACTTATGTTTCATTTCACTGCATATTAAGCAAAAAGTTCTATCCTCGGTAGTACTGATCTGTTGGCAGCGTATGATCTTGGTGCTGTGTACACTAGGTTTTGTGGAGCAAAGAAGATTCGGGAGGACCTAAACTCATTTTTGCCTCATATTTATGGCAATTTCAACTTTTCGCATGCACAAGATATCAGGTGAGCTAATAGAAAAATTAGTAAAGACTGATACACAATATATGTTACTTTTTGAAATCTTTATGATTTTTATATTTTAAGTTCACTGAAAATGTTGGTTGAAAAACCACCAATTACTGGAAAAGAAATCAACACACTCACATCAACAGCCATGAGTGGATTTCGCTTAAATCCTGGTCCTGTAGATGAAAGGTAAGTGCGAAAGTGGTCTGGCCAGTTGTTCCACATCGCATATATATAATTTACTTTATTTCATCAACGCTTTTAGATGTGGAAGTGATTTATGTTCAGTTTTAATTGGCATAGAAACAATATTTACTATGAAGATGTGGTTTTATATTTTAAAATCTAATTTTTTGGATATTTCGTTAATTCTCCCATCTTGGATTCTGGATTTAACCATTCAGAAATGCATTGTGTGAAATTCACAATAAGAATCTGTACATGACATACGACATTTCAATTTTATATATTTATTATCTAGTTGTTTAATGAACTAAAAATATTAGATACCGATTCCTGTTCGAGAAGAAAAGGGATAGTGATGGAATGCCATCATTTGACGTTGATAGGAAGGATTATGGTAGTGGTCAACGATACAAACATTCATTGGATAGTTTGGATGGTTAGTTTTTCAAAACGAGTGGTTTTTTTAGACGTATAAATTTTAATATTTTTCTTTGGAGAATACATTGATAATAATGATAGTTATAACAATTAATTATATAGAACTCAGAATTAATCTAGATTATAGTAGTATTTCTTAAAAATGTTGTAATTTCTTTCAGTAGATGAGCCTGAAAGAAAGAAGCACAAAAGTGAAAAGAAAGAGAAGAAGAAAAAAAAAGAAAAGAAAAAGAAAGACAAGGTTTGGTTGAAGTGTTAAACCATTAATTAATAGTAGTCAGTCAGCATAAATGTTATAATAAAGAGAATTCATGATTATCCATATTACCTGTTTACAGAAAGATGAGGAAAGAAAGCACAAAAAAACTTCTGAAGTTCCTGTACCTACTGGACAGCCAATGATTGAATTCTGAGAATTTGATAATGAGTGGGTGTTTCAATATATCTTTAAAAACTTTGGCAAAATTTAAGCATTGAGATGCATGACATATCTGTGTAATCGCAGTTTTCACGAATTTCCGAAAATCTCATTTATGGTGTCTTTTGCCTTTATTTTTGATTAACTGCTAAGATGTTCAAGTATAGGAATTTTGAGGTTTAGTAGATATTCGTAATTTAAACTGTTTTGCATACACATTAATATGAACTGTTTTTATTGCCCACACATTTTGATTATTTTTTAAATATAATACTTATTTATTAGTACAGTTAGATAACTGTCATTTTGGCTCTGATAGCCATCGCAATGTCTTGACGACAGCTTGACATAATTGCCTTATGTAGTTGTCGGCGTCTTCTTTGACTACGTTGTCTTTCTCTGATAAATCTGGACTGAACGGTGTATAGATATGCTGTTATACTGGCTGAAATATTTAGAAATATTTCTTATCTGTCGTCTATCTGAAACTATATTATTAGTTTGCCAAGTTTATGAGTGCTAGGTGTTATTGTTTCTAGAACATAACAAATTTCATTACTTACACAGAATAACAGAAACAATAGCACATATGAGACTCCATCCAGCTTCGGAATAGTACATTTCTTCGGCCTGAAATGTTTTAAAATTTAAAAACAAGCTAACCTATCATAAATGTTGATCTTATAGTTGGATCTTTAAGGATACAATTAGTGTAGTGTACATTGAAGTATGACACGTATAAAATAGAAAGTTGGACGCATGTAATTTGTTGTTAATGACCAAATAAGTGACATTTAAATGTAGGAATGTTTGGTTATCATGACTAAAAGAAAAATCTAGTTGTTTTTCACTAAATGGGGATTATAAGTCTTAATACCAAAAATCTATAGTGGTTTATAACTATCAAACTGAATATACTTATTCTTATTTTGAGGCTGAAATGTTTGCATCGTAATCATGATATGGGTGAGTATTAGCGGAAATGGTTTTATTTGAATGAGTTATTTTTGTGGATGGATGTGCTCTTGCAAATATGAATTGGCAGACTCATAGTGTAACTAGTAATTTCTACTAGTTCTTACACTTGATATTTGTTGTTTTCCATAAATCCTACATATATGCCAAGATGTGAGGAACTTTTCAAGTGTATTATTTACAAATATAATTTGCTGCTTTTTTATTTACTGTCTTATGCATATATGTTCTGGAAAGTTTTTTACTAATAAGTGACATTTTGCACCTAAATTATATTAGTACAAGTATAGGAAATGAATGGTATTTGGTGTATCCAGTGGTTTTATAGACATTTATCCCGGATTTACATTGTAGTTTTACAATATAAATTCGCAATTATAACATGCAGTTTATATTTCCCGATAATTTAATGAAAATCTGACCACTGTTCTGTATATCTATACATATGACCTTTTAGTTTTCCAGTGTTAGTGAAATGTCTTAATTTTGTTTATATTTAACATATTACATACATGCCTTATAATTAGACATGATGTTTTAGAAAAATTCTCTTAATAGATTGTTGCTCACCTCATTATTGGGTTGTCTAATATTTGTTGAGTGAATAATATATATACTAGTAATGATAGGTATAGAAAATAAAGATAAAGAGGCAGTAAGAATACGTGAAACATTTTGTGGTTTATTGTGTTGACATTGATAAAAAGCCGCAAATTTAGATAGAATAGCTGCCACTGCACAGTGCAAAGAGAATATATCTAAATTAAACTTATAACATATTAGTACTTTAAAAACTGAAGAAATAATGAAGGGGGAGACGAAATTCTTTGAGATATTTAATAGTGAAAACAGTGTTTACGTACAATGTCTTAGTGCTTAAAGTTTGGATTTATAATCTATTTTTTGGGCAATTTTTTGTTAATATTTAATGTACCTATTCCCCAGTCAGTCTGGAATACTCTCCATATTCCAGATGGATCAGTAAGAAACCAGTAACAAGTTGTGGAATACAATTGATTTGAGCGAGATGCATTCATGCGGTAACCATCTGTAATACAAGTTCAGTTTTCCCTAAATGATGTTGCTGTTAAGCTGCTCAGGTAGAAGCCTACATCATTAATATTATTTGAAAATCATTATTAAGTCTACGCAACTGATCTCATCCGAATGTTTGTACTTTTAACTTCACCTATCAATATATTAGATTTTTTAAATCAACGTGCAATGATATGTTTTACCACTGATCATATTCTGCAGAAATTGATGGCATATGAAAATGTTTCGAAAACCAAAATATATTTTCCAAAAATATCTATAATCAGATAGAAAGACGACCACATTTGATTCATTGTTTGCATAAAACTGATTTTTCTCTGCTTTTTAGTTTTTAAATTATAATTACAAGGATAAGTTTTGGTTAAAAGAAACATTTGCCAAAAAAAATTGAAGTATTTTCAGTATATTTTCTATATGAACATGTAATGTGCAATGTGTTTTACTACATTTACGTTAGTCATTATCTGGAATTCGATTTTTGTTCGTCAGCTTATAAATTTACTTACACTTAATTTAAATATTTAGTTCTTCTTACCCGTCAAATCATTACACTGTCTATATAGATTAGCATGCTGCTCCACCAAGATATACGATTTCTTTGGACATTGTAGTATACTCATTTGCCTTAGTTTTATTAGTTCACAAGAAGAGTGTGAAGATGTCTAAATTTATTTTTGTTTTCACTATGTATTGTGCTGTCAAATATTATTTAACGTGCATTTTTACTTTTTTATTTTTAGTCGTATAGATTCATTTTACTCACCGATTTTACTTTAAGCATTATCCAATGATCAGAGCAGAAAGATATGAATAGTATGAGACTGACATTGATTAGTAATATGGTTCTAGCTTCCATTATTTATATAGCTGTCTTCTTGGTTGTCTAGATTATGTTGACAAGATGAGCCTAGTCATGTTTTAGTCAAAGATCGACTTCGTCTAGTTAGCTAGTAATTGGTTTGTTAGGAATGGAACGGCTTTTCGGCGAGCGTATTCCGAACATTAAAAGGCATCAGTCTCCATACACATCCTGTAATGTCCTTCAATGGATCAGGGAAAACGAGATTGGAGGAGATGCAGTTATTGAGACTCCATTTGGCGGAAGGAAGGGTGAGTATTTAGAGAATTTAGACTATTACAGTTTAAAATTGAGAAATGTGTAATCAGGGTTAAATATGGAAATAAATAAATAATTAGGGCGGTAAGCTTTTTGGAATACTTTTTTTAAACATTACTGATCTACTTAAACAGTTCATTTCATAATTATAGCTTATCCCCCACCCCACTTGTCGTTCTAACGTGGGATTCAATGTTCAAAATGCTACAGAATTTTCATCTTGACATTCTGTCGCGTTATTAAAATAGTTTGTATTTTTTATTGATGATCTATGCGAATTTTTTTAAACGTAAAATGCTTATTTTTGACCATTTTATAACCACAGCTCAATTAGGGTACGCGAGCATTAAAATTGGAATATCACGTGGCAAATAGGCCTTCCATGGATCAATGCAGAAAACGGAAGATTACCTCTGGTTCCCTTTCCGCCGATATCGAAAAAGGGAGAATTCTGGCGTTTTCTGATGCTGGATTGAACCGAACGGAGATTGCAAAGAAAACCAGTCGTTCTAGAACGGTTGTCACCAATTTTCTGAGAGCTTCTGGTGAATATGGAATCAAAGGGTGTGGAGAAAGGCCAACCAAGCTGGGAAAACTGGAAAAAAAAAGAAGGGTAACGATGATGGCATCAAATAGCACGACCAGTCTGGATGAAATCAGAAGCATCTACTGCCCGACTGTGTCGAAAACAACCGTTAGGGAGGGAACTGGAGGAAAATCCATTCATTAGGCGGGAAAGAATGAGAAGTGTTCGACTTTAACAGTAGATCACAAGAAAGCCAGGATGGATTTTGCTCGTGCCCACATGTCATGGACTTCGGAATGGACTGAGGTAATTCTCTCTTTCCCATGAGCATGTGACTTTTCACTACAAGTTCTAATTCCATTCAAGTCTTCTTCAGCTACGAAACGAAGTTCAACCTTGATGGTCCAGACGGATTTACTTCCTACTGGAGAGATTTGAAAAAGGAGAGAATGTTTTATTCCTACATGAAACTTTGGAGGTGGAAGTTTGATGATATGGACTACATTTGCATCATTTAATGCTTTCGAATTAGGTTTCGTTCCCACTAAAATGAATGGTGTCGTCTACCAACAAGTTCCTAAAAACCAATTACTTATTACAACATATTTTCCCAGAAAAACTTCCTATTCCAACAAGACAACGGTGCTATAATTTGTATACTGATTATTATAAATTATTTGTTTATTGTTATAAAAGGCTGTATTGCTTTTTTGTCGGAATTGCTCCCGAATAGGCTATAATTATGAAATGGAGAAAAATTAAATGTGTATTTTAAGAAAACTTCTATACACTATTAGAAAATGATTCATTTTTAATAGTACATTTCACAGAGATCTACTAGGAAAGCTAATTACAATTTTAGTTATTTACTGCGATTATTCGGCATCTGCAAGGGCTCTTAAACCTATCGAAGATTATATTATCCATCACGTTTTGCCTCTTTATGGAAATACACACAGTTCTGTTACAGTAACTTCTGAGCAAACCACATTGTTTGTTCACGAAGCTAGGTAGGTGAAATTTTTCGTAGTAGAAGAATAAAGTAGATTTTATAAGTTTTCAAATTAAGTATTTGTGGTGATTTTATTGCTTCTTTAATTTGTGTATAGAAAGGATTGACATAGTATTTATACAACGCGTTTAATAATGATAGGACACCTCCACTTGTCGTTCTAATCTAGCAGCCAATGTTTCAAATTGTACAAAATTCTCTTGATATCCTGTCCCATTGTCAAAACTATCTACACTTTTTTCTTGGTTGCCAATACATTTTTTTTCACGAACAGAAAAGTTGACTTCTCTACTGTTTCAAAATTATAGAACATAGGATAAATAGTCACAAAAAACAACCATTTATTAGAACTAACAAATAAGTTCTAATAATCGGTACAACTACCCCTTCTACTAACCATCAGGAAAATGTGTTATGTCATGCTCGTTGGTCGATTTTTGAGGATGACTGCGTCAATTTTGCTCCCCTCTTCTGGAATTATCTTCATGCTTTCAATTGAAGAAAACTATTTGCGGACATAGACTTGACGGGCTAATATTCCTCAAAGATTTTCTATAGGATGTAGGTTCGGTGACTGAAACGGTCAGTCCATAAAGGTAATGTCCCTGCGTTCAAATCGCTCCCTCGTGCTGCAATTCACGTAGATGGCACCGTTGTCTTGTTGGAATAGGAAGTTTTTCTGGGAAAATATGTTGTAATAAGTAATTGGTTTTAGGAACTTGTTGGTAGACGACACCATTCATTTTAGTGGGAACGAAACCTAATTCGAAAGCATTAAATGATGCAAATGTAGTCCATATCATCAAACTTCCACCTCCAAAGTTTCATGTAGGAATAAAACATTCTCTCCTTTTTCAAATCTCTCCAGTAGGAAGTAAATCCGTCTGGACCATCAAGGTTGAACTTCGTTTCGTAGCTGAAGAAGACTTGAATGGAATTAGAACTTGTAGTGAAAAGTCACATGCTCATGGGAAAGAGAGAATTACCTCAGTCCATTCCGAAGTCCATGACATGTGGGCACGAGCAAAATCCATCCTGGCTTTCTTGTGATCTACTGTTAAAGTCGAACACTTCTCATTCTTTCCCGCCTAATGAATGGATTTTCCTCCAGTTCCCTCCCTAACGGTTGTTTTCGACACAGTCGGGCAGTAGATGCTTCTGATTTCATCCAGACTGGTCGTGCTATTTGATGCCATCATCGTTACCCTTCTTTTTTTTTCCAGTTTTCCCAGCTTGGTTGGCCTTTCTCCACACCCTTTGATTCCATATTCACCAGAAGCTCTCAGAAAATTGGTGACAACCGTTCTAGAACGACTGGTTTTCTTTGCAATCTCCGTTCGGTTCAATCCAGCATCAGAAAACGCCAGAATTCTCCCTTTTTCGATATCGGCGGAAAGGGAACCAGAGGTAATCTTCCGTTTTCTGCATTGATCCATGGAAGGCCTATTTGCCACGTGATATTCCAATTTTAATGCTCGCGTACCCTAATTGAGCTGTGGTTATGAAACAGTGGAAAAGTTAACTTTTTGCGTTCGTAAAAAATGTATTGATAATCAAGAAAAAAGTATAGATACTCTGAACGATGTGACAGGATATCTGGATAGAAATTTTTTGAATTTTAAAAACTGTGTCTCGAGTTAGAATGTGAAATGGGAGGTGTCCTATATTTATGAAACGCATTGTATTTGGACTACAGACAGGAAATACGCTCAATGACTGGAGCTGGTGATGCTGACAGTGTCATATTTACGGGTTCTGGTAGCACAGCTGCTGTTGAACTACTCATACATCTTCTACAGGCTGAAAATTTGGTGAGATAAATTCACTCGAAATTTTTTTTCTGTATTGAACTTCTTGGGATATTTATGCATAATTTGGGTTGTCATTCACTCAATTCACGAACATCACTCGAATCTTCTTCCTTGGCGCAATGCGGCAAAGGAATGTTACTGTGTGGGTGAAGATGATTATGGGAGAATTGATATAAGTTCGTTTTTATTTTTAGATATATATTATAAGGTTAGACCATGCGATTATAAGCTAATTATTTCGCTTTTAACGATATACATTGCAATCTATTTATATAAATTGTAACAACTATAATTTACTCAAGTAACGAGCATAAACCTTTTATTTTTTAATATAGTTTTGGAAAAGCAATATTATATGTTATGGGTATTCCAGATAAACAAATTTGTAATAAAAGAATAAATTATTATTATTTCCAATACTAAGTCTTGCTTTTAGGAGACCTAGAACGAGTTTTGAATGAAGCTTCCGAGGCTAATCCTAATTGTTTATTATTAGCGACTTTCACAGCTTGTTCTAATATTACTGGAGTATGTATGGATGTACAGTTGATAACAAAAATCCTTAAAAGGTATGATTTTGAAGTTTCATACTCTGGACTTTCCATATTTATGTAATTCTTATAATTTTCTGTTTTTACTAGGTTCAAGTGTCTTTCTATCTGGGACTATGCTTCTGGAGCGCCATATATGGAGATTAATGTTAATGGACACTATCCCCTTGACGCTATCTTCTTTTCAGGGCATAAATTTATTGGTGGAGTATCTAGTCCAGGTATATTTCACTTGTATGCTTCGAGGAACGTTTTAGGTTTCAACTTACAAATTTATTAATATTAGGTGTTCTCGTTGTGAAAAAGTCACTAATACATACACTACTACCAAAGCGGATAGGAGGAGGAACTGTATTTTACGTAAGTTTCTTAAAATATTCAGTACTACATTTTTCATTTTGTAGTTTTTTGAACGTATCGAATACAATACCTTTTATTATGTGGTCTGTATAAGCAATTATCTTTTTCTCATTTATAACTAGTAAATCAAGCAAGGAATTTTAAAATGGTAGTAATACACTTTATAGGTTAGCACATCTGGTGAATGGTATCTTAAGGACTCTGAGTACCGCGAGGAGGGTGGAACGTCGGACAGTGTTGGTATTATCAGACTTGCTTTAGCCGTAAAATTAAAAAGAGCTATAGGGGATGCAATTATTTCAGCAGAAGAAGAACGCATATCGAGGTAAAAGCAACCATTAATTAGTCTCAATTGATACTACAATTTTCTTTTTATATAAGTACTTTTTGTCGGACAAAAATAATTTCTCATTTTTTTACACAGTCAAAACCTATTAGAACAAATCAAGCTAATGTAAAATAGTAGATATCAGCGAAAATGTGATTTTCCGCCAAAATTCCAAGTTATTAAATTTTTATAAAATAAGTTTCATAAACACCAGTTTTTATTATAAAACATAATATATAAGCTTAATTCGCCTTTTAGGGTTTCAAATATTTTTTAGGCTCTTTGCCAATCGAATTCGGTCCAATCAAAATCTTGTTTTACTTGGCACAAAAGTAGTTCGACAGCGATTATCAGTATTTTCATTCGTAATTAAGGTTGGTTTTTGTGCTTTTAATAAAAATTCTTTCATTTATTCGTTGACAAGTACTTGGTATTTTGTTGCCGTTTTATTATATACTTTGAATCCTCAGTAAAGTCTGCTATGTATGTTTCGAGCAATATTTGGTTCTAGCTTTCAGGATCAAGCTTCAGGTCTTTTATTCCATCATAATTACATTGCTGCTTTACTTAACGATTTGTTCGGAATTCAAAGTAGAGCTGGATGTATGTGTGCTGGACCATACGCACAGTATCTTCTAGGTATTGACGCTGAGGTTTGTTCATAGCTTTTCTAAGACTTGGATCTTTTATTGTCTC
This sequence comes from Heterorhabditis bacteriophora, assembly GCA_964036235.1. Taxonomy (NCBI): domain Eukaryota; kingdom Metazoa; phylum Nematoda; class Chromadorea; order Rhabditida; family Heterorhabditidae; genus Heterorhabditis; species Heterorhabditis bacteriophora. The sequence continues at coordinate 2,653,101 of OZ038425.1, read as the reverse complement.
ATTAAAATTAAAGTAACAATTCCTATAATCGGGTTTTTTTTGCTTGGTTTTTCTCTCATTTTTAATAGGCTTAAAGATGTAATGTGACGTCCCATTTTTCAGATTCGAAGTATTTCTGCGTATTGTTTTTTACATAATGGAGATGTTGTGGATTAGGAATAACAGTGGGGCAGGAGAATATAGTTTATTAGGCCGGTTGGAAACCAAGTAGATAATGAAGACAATTGACACATCAAAAAACGGGCTTATATATGCGTGGTAGTATGCTAATTAATATGCAGTTCACGTATGTTAAGTGGTACTTTTGTCTACATATGGTACTTCATACTAATGTCTGCGTATCTTACCTCTTAGTACTATCTACGCTATTTACGTAATAGTAAATGACCATCCACAACATACGATGGAAACCTTTAGCCCCAAGCAAAGATTTACTTAGAATAAACTGCAAGGTATATAATACTACTAGGGTAAATACCCTTAGAAATTAAAAGCGTTAAAAAAACTGCGTATATAGTAAGTAATAAGTGGCATTTATTTATTTATTTATTCACACCAGGCCACATTCACGTGAACCTACGTTATCAAAACAGTACAAAGGATCTGAGATTCAAATCATCAGCCCTAAAAATAGAGTAATATAATCTATCACTTTCAGGTGTGGCAATTCTAGTATACCGTTCTGAAATATAGGGTTCATACAAATATGTCTTAAATCAAATACACTCAGTTTATAAAATATTCCAATGTTTTAGTTGGCTGCCGAGTTTCTCCTTGCCTTGCGTGAGTCTAATGAGTTGGATCGTACACATCTCCGTAGAATTGGTGAATATTCTCAGCAAGAGTTACTACGCCCTGGATTTGTACGAGTTTCGATACCGTTCTTTTGGACGGATAATCAGGTCAAATTCTACCAACTTTATATTTTTTAGAGGATATCTAATAAATTTCATAATATAGATACAGCTATATATTCTCTAACTGTATATTACTAAGTATTCCACATACTGAAATTCACACATAATAACAATATAGATTTTATTTTCTATAAAGAAAAGTGCAGAATTTAATATAGGGCTTACTACTCTTTAAATAGTAGAATGTGCATCATTACCTTTGTTGTACAAATTCTTCTTTCTAGTCCTACACATCCATTTGACGTAATTATGTTATCATAGTTATGCTTTTTTAATTGTATTGTTAGTCCAATGTTCTGACTTTAGGTAAATGATTTGATTGACTGTATTCAATTCGTTTCTGAACGCGCTTCTGACTTCATCCACTTGGTTGGTTTTAATTTCTTCTAGACATTTCACTTTTTTATTATAGGAACAAATATGATCGGGATTTTAACTAGACTTGTATTACTTTTAGTACCAGTTAAATTGTGAGAGTGGAGAGTGGCATCATCAAAAACAGCGGATATTTCATGCCAGGAAATGGCTTGGCCACGTCTCTTTCACTGATAAAGGCATGGAAATTGAAGATATGAAGGTAACAAAGATTTAAAGAAAAATTCTTTTTATGAATTATATAACTATTTCCTTAATGCGTTGATCTCTCAGAAATATTATTTAAATCAGAGCCGATACCTTTTAACAATGATTGAAGATACTTTATTTAGAAATAAAAAAATGTTATAACTGGAATATCTAAGATGGAATTTTTGAATATAATTGTTTCTTATATAATATGATCTATAATAAGGTATAGTATGATGTAATTATTTATCTACAAGTATTATTAGTTAGAACTAACAGAATTTTCATAGTGGTATTTTTATTACACTTTTATAGAGAAATAATTCTTCACTTATTCCACCAGCATCTCTACTAGTTGAAGCTAACCAACTTGCCACTGAATCAAAACTTAAGATGATGAAGGTAAAATTTAGTCAAGAAAAGGGAAGAATTAAACGGTTAAAGATACTAGGTTTGGCAAAATATAATTTTATAGATAAAAATACCGGATGGTCGTTCAGCAATTAGTGAACGTTACTCGCATCTTAGATGGTTTGTTTTGCCAATAGAGGTGTGTATTTTTGATGAATAAGTGTTTTTTTAGTGCATATTTATATTGAACTAAGATGCTAGAGACTTAAGGTTGTCGAGAGACATAGAGGAAGAGATATCGTTTACCCCAGGATGCCTCTTTCTTTACGGATTTATCACTTCTTACCTGAACGAGAAATGTCTGATATAGGAAATGTAAATCAGGTATAACGTCTATAATAATATATTAATTTTTCTCAATTTTTAACTATATAATGTAAGAGTACTTATATCGTGGTAGAACTCGACACTAACCCTCTCAATACGTTATCGTCACTATTTCCTTTATATAATAACTCCAAAGGGCAGGGGGATCACGGGGTGTTTTTGTGCAGGGAGTAAGCTGTAAGAGCGGACGATTGACCCTTTGAGAGAGCTCAAGGCCCATTCATCGTATTGTCTTGTTGTTGCCTTAATAAAGATCTATGCTTTCTCTTTTTCTTAATTATATTCCACTGAACGACTGTAGTAATTCTGGCTCCCTTTTATCTAAAAGGAAGTGGGCCTACAAAATTGACTTTCCATTATGTTCTCGTATTAAATTTTTATACGTTAAATTGCAGATGGTTAAACGTGATGAAAACATAGATACCAATTACATATGGAATATTGCTGAAGAGGTGAAAATAAACAAATGTGTATCCGTTCCATCATTCGTCCAGGGAGGAAATTCTGATAAAAGATTTGAAGGTTAGAGTTTGTTAATTGGTAATATGTTGAACTACTGAAGAAGATTTTAAAGATCTACCATAGTTGCCTAATACTTTAAGTTATAAATTTTCTAAGTAAGTTTAAAAAATAGTAGCAATTTTGGGTTTTGAAATTGCTATATTGTCTGCCGACTGTAATAGATTTCTGGATATTTAGGTCTCTAAATACATCTCGATACCCATCGCTTTTCTTTTGTATTCCATCTGGGTAATACATTTTTCTGGATAAAATGGTTTTTTAGAATATTTTTTGTACAGCGACAAGGAATTCATCTACTATTATCACTTTACTGTTTAAGATTGTTATGATATAAATCTTCCTGAGAGTGCACAAGTCACTGAGTGTCCTTTATATCTTAATTTCCAAGGAGGGAATCAATCCGATCAAGTTCAAGAAAATGGGACTCAAGAACTTGATGTAATATTTGCAAACTTAAATGTTTTAAAATTTTCTCTTCTATGCTGTGTAATTCTGAGAGATTTTTTAAGAACACAGAGAACTGGAATAAACGTGTAATAGTAAGGCGATCCGAGTTATCGAGTGAAGAAGAGATGCGACTTCCATGGCATAACCCACCATTAGAATTATATAGAAGGATGGCAGATGCTATTCATGGACTAAATATGATCAAAGTATGTTTTTTTTTTAAATTTTAGTGTTTTATACATGTATTGGACTGGTTGGAAAGTGAACACATTTTAATATGAAGTTGGTAGTAGATCAGGGTATTCCTCAAATTTAAAATGTATTAATTTAGTCTTAAAGAAAGCGATAGTTCGGAAAATTAGTTGAGTATATTTGTTTTAAATTCCCTCTTACATCTCCTTCTTTTACTTTATTCCTTATTAAAATAATTGGACTTTTATGGTGCTATTATGAAAGGCTAGGAACTAAGACTGCTTCGGCATAGTGCTTTTCATTCTCAGATAGAGCATTCTATGTTAAATGGGAGTTAATGGCTCAAAAAAATTGTTTTTGTGCAATTTGACATTAAAATCACAATACGGTTTTTATATGAATGTATTAATTATTGTTAATATTATGATTTTAATCTGCTACTTTAATTGAAATTAAACAAAATTATTAGTGAATTATACCGACGGAATTTTTTTATATTTAGATATCGTTTGCAGTCATTTTAGAATCTACAGTGGCGGCCATATAGTTAAGGCACCCCCACCCCTCGGTCAGGCTCAATGACGTAGTTCGTGACCTACGTCATCAATTTGAGTGATTCAAAAGTGGAGAGAGGTAGGAGATGTCGTCTGCTTCCTAGTATCGATTGATTTGCACTGATTCCACTGTTAATTTCTGAGATAATGAGCTTAATCTCAAATCAACCCATCTTCAGCGCGGTCATATACTTAAGGCATCCTTGAGCATTGCTTTTAAACCACTATAAAACGATGAAAAACTTTTATTAACAACAGCGATAACAATAAGTTAGTACACAATTAATACTTCGTAGGATACCCGAAATTCTTGGTAACTGCAGCATAGTGTCGTGGCATAGAGTCTACAAGGTTAGGACAACGCTGGATTGAAATCTGAGCCCAGGCTTTCTTAATAACTGCTTTTAATTCTTTAATATTGGATGGTTTTTGCCTCTGTACCTCTTTCTCTACATCGTTCCATAGGTGTTCTATGAGATTCAAGTCGGGACTCTGCGACGGCCACTCCATTTTGTGATTTTCTTCCGATGAGTCAACGTTTCGTGGCGTTACTTGACTATTTTAGATCGTTATCCTGTTGGAATATCCAATTTCGACCCAACCTTTGACTTCTAACATATGGTAGAAGGTTGTCCTCTAGTATTCTTACGTAAGAAGTACTGTTCATTATACCTTCTACGATATGAAGAGGTCCCGGTCCATTTCTTTTGAAAACCGCCCATACCATCACTGAGCCACCACCATGTTTAATGGTAGGAATTGTATATTTTGGCATAAATTCCTCTCCAAGACGACGATGCATATATTTCTTTTCATCCAGTCCAAAGTGGTTGAACTTTGACTCATCAGAAAATACCACTTTAGTCCAATCCACTGTTGTCCATGTCAGGTGTTCTCGCACAAATTCAACTCGCGCCCTCCGGTTCTTCAAGGAAACAAGGGTTTTCTTCCTGGCTACTCGTCCATTTAATCCAGCTTCTATCAAACGTCATAGAACTGACCTGACACTCAGTAAGCATTCTCGATAGGCTTTAATTTCGTTGTGAATGTCCCTCGCAGTTAATAGACGGTTGTCCTCGCTTAGTTGACGGATTATTCGGTCGATCCTTTCCGTAGTACTTCGTTTCCTTGGAGCACGAGGAGCATTTTCTAGCATCCCAAAATTATTAATATGCTTAATAGTATTTTGAATTGCACACCGAGAGAGTTTTAATTTCTTTGCAATCTGTACCTGGCTCAAGTTTTGCTCAAGCAGAACCTTAATCATTGCTCGCTGGTTTGGTGTGATATTCTTTCCTTTACTCATCTGGAAACAGACCTACATGGATATGAAAACACTTAAATACAATAATCTTAGTATTGAACATAGAAAATCTCATGTAAAAAACAATTAAATCACTTACATCAGGGGTGCCTTAAGTATATGACCGCGCTGAAGATGGGTTGATTTGAGATTAAGCTCATTATCTCAGAAATTAACAGTGGAATCAGTGCAAATCAATCGATACTAGGAAGCAGACGACATCTCCTACCTCTCTCCACTTTTGAATCACTCAAATTGATGACGTAGGTCACGAACTACGTCATTGAGCCTGACCGAGGAGTGGGGGTGCCTTAACTATATGGCCGCCACTGTAGGTATATGCAATATAAAGTTTTAGATTAAATTTGAAAGCATTTCGATAACTGTTTGCAAAGAAATATATGATAAATGCAGTTTTAGTGGCCATATTATATTTATTTCCACTTTATAATCAATCTAATTATCTTATTCTCAAGGCTTAACTATTATCTGTATAATAGAAATTAGTTAACACAGAGCTTTATAGCTATCTTTCCATGTTAGGACGGCGACAAGATACTAGTGTGTTTGTCTGGTGGCAAAGATTCGCTAGCTTTGCTGCATAGTCTGCACTTCTATCAGATGAGATGTAAAAAAAACAAAAGGTATTGTTGATTATGTCTGATGTTTCATTTTGAATATGGCATATTTTCTTTACAGCACCAATTTCCAACTTGGCGCGATAACAGTGGATCCTGGATCGTCAGCGTTTAATCCACGACCTTTGATTGAGTACTGCAGAACTCTGAATATTGATTATTTTTATGAAGAACAAGGTAAACGCATTATGTTTTTACTAAAAATACCTAAATAATTCATGCACAATTTTTCCGTTATTAATCATAGATCATCCGTCATCTCTTGTGAATAATTAACTATACGTTATTTATGATAATAGGACATAATAGTGGAAAAAACTGGATTTATTTTCTTACAAGTAGATTATGAGTTAACTATTTGGATTTTATGTAATAGAAAAATTGATTTATATAATAGTTTTTAAATAATTCCCTAACAATAATTTCTTATATTCTGAGAACTTTCTATAAACAATTTAGTAACAGCCAGTAATAACTAGTTCTTGGCTGTAATAAGTAGCATTAAATAATAGTTATATATATTTAAAAGTAACGTACAATATCCACTTCTGAATATTGGGAATTACACATTTTTAGAATTCATATTATTTTTATTGTGGAATTAAATTAATTCTCTAATAGAAACAAAATATTAACAAGACACGAGTGTGAACTCAAACTCGACTGTGTTCCCAGCACTGTATTATAGTTATTTAAGCAAACAAAACCTTATAAACTTAATATAAGTCGTTATACAGATATTATCGGTGCAGCACGAAAGTTGAAGAATCTGCAATCTATTTGTGCTTTCTGTAGTCGAATGAAAAGAGGACGATTGGCAGCTGCAGCTCAGTATCATGGATGGAATGTATTGGCTTTTGGTCAACACTTGGACGATATAGTTGAAAGGTAGGTAAATCTATTTATATACGGAATATATATATATATATGTATGTATATGTATTAGTTACTTTAATCTTCGTTTTTCATTATTAAGCATAAATGTTTACAAATAAGCTTTGAATTATTCATAAGTGTAATCATATATAATTCATAAGCTTAGTTATCCGCATTTAATTTTTATAATTTTTAATAGTAGCTTACATTAGTCTTAACTACTTTCAAGCATTGGAGAATATTAGCATGTTATGGTTTGTATTTAGTTTCTTCATTGCTGCTTTCCAAAATGGGAATTTGAGCACAATGAAGGCTCATTACACAACAAGGTAAGAAGAGTTAAGTGTAAAGGATGTGATATCACCAACAACTTTGTTTTATGAACCTTATAAAACCACAATAGAAGTGAACGCCTAGTAAAAGCCTACACCTCCAAATCAAAGTTTAGAATAAGAATAGTAATATTTTGTGGTAACAATTTTTAAAAAGAGGTTTAAATATTAGATAAACGAATTTGCAAAATGTTTAACGAACAAAATCTAATTCGGGTTTTATCACTAGAAAAAGACAACTTTTATATTTTGTATTTTACCAACATTTAAGAGATGGTTCATTACGAATGATTCGGCCACTAGTTTTTATTCGAGAAAAAGATTTACGAGAGTTTTCTGAAACTCGAGGTTTGCCGATAATCGCAGAAAACTGTCCTGCGTGCTTTAACCAGGCAACTGAGAGACATAGAATCAAGCAGGTTAGGGTTCTTTATGTTATTAGTACCGTAGATTATTTAGATTTTAACAAGCAGCAAGTACTATATTTCTACCATAGCAAAGTGATTTTCATGTAAATGTTGTATTTTCCTGGAAATATTCTAGTATATTGTGCAGAGAAATTACACCATTTGTAAGATATTACGTTTTCACATTTATATTTTATTAATGTATTATGCAAAGAGGGCCTCATCTTTTATATTAACAACTAGCTTTTATGGTGTATACTACTGTTTAAAGCCAATTCCATAGATTTATTAATCGTTTTTAATTCACAATTTATCTATACTTTATCCGAAAGTATCAACAGTTTTATTTGTACTCACTGATTATAGATGCTTGCTCAACAAGAGCTTGTCTTTCCTGATTTGTTCAATTCACTTCGTGCTGCTATCAAGCCGTTGATATTGGTATGTTGAAAATGTATTTGCATAGATACGAGCATTGGGATTGTTCTCAATCATAGTTTTTTACATAATCTAAATCCTCAGTTATAAACTTTTAGATGTACAGCAGTCCAAATAAAATCATTAATATAACTAGTTATTAATCCCAAATGAGGCCTTTATATTATGCTTTCCCACGTTTATATTTCAAGGATAGTCATTTTTATATAATATCTTTATTTTAATAGTAAATAATCTCCGGCAATCAGTAGCCATACAATGCATTTTCCTCACACTAATAATCACAGCAAATATTTCATGACTTTTATTTAACTATTTGCTTTTTATTAATATTCCTTTTTATATATAATTTAATCAGGTTGATTCCGCGAGAACAGACGAGATGCGAGTTAAAGCAATCGAAAACATTTGCAATTCCTATAAGGGAAAACTTAAGTGATACTTAACATTGATTGTAGTATTATAGTTCTACAGCCTTATATTGTTGTTAATTAATTACACTTCTTCAAATGTTGTTACACGCTTTTGTTTTAATAAAGTAAAAATATATGATAATTTATCTTCCATTTTTCAACAACTGAATTTATCTCATTACAATATATACATTTAAGTTGAATTTTTAAAATCATGCGTTATATACAGCTGCACCCAGGATTCCTGGTAACAAATTGCACCGGGTGCCCCAAGTGCGCATCGATTGAAACTGGCTTTTTAATGATCTATTTTGTATTCTAATCACAGATTTGGATTTAGCGTCAAATTTGGGTTCTTCTCAGTATAATTTGTTTAGTTCTATGCAAAGTTGACTTTTGCTGAGAAAGAGAATATCTCACATTCGAAGTGTTATTATGAGAATACAAGTGGATCACAAAAGGCGTAAAGCATTGAAAAATATGGTTACTACTTTCTCGGTTCTAAAATTATCTATTCCTTATATTTAAATTATATATAGGTAGTACCTCAGCTACCTCCTTCAGATAAGCTCTCCACAACTAGGAAGAAGACTTCCCCAATCCTTAAAAGGTCTAGGGTAGTACTCTGGTCGGTTCCTGCCACTCCTAGTGGTGTCTTTCCGAGAGGCTTTTGAAGCTCGAAAAACTAGAATATTCATAAGCATAAAAAGTGAAACACAGGAATAGAGTGATAGCTGATAGCAGATCACCAGCCTGCGACACTGTCAGGGATCTTCTTCTATTGTTCCTCAATTACTCCCAAAAATCGTGTAATGGCCTTGTGGTGTAGGTCATACGAAGTGGGAATGTGCAGCGTAGGATCGGTTCCGTTCGGGCGCCAAGGGGCGTTCGCGAACTCGGCGTATTTCTTGCCAATTCGTCCGAGGGATGTCTCGGCAACAATTCTCATCCAAAGTAGCTGGGTGGTGTTTGAAGAGAGATGGCGCAGAGAGTCTTTCACTAACAGGTAACGAAATTCCCTCGCAGACGTTGAGAGACACTTTGTGACGAGTGCAAAACAATAGTCTAAGAGCGTAGAAATAGAGCAGTTTAATCGGTCAACACCCACAGCTTACTTTAGTTATTTTATACAAAAATATGTAAAAATTCGTATAACACTAATAATTTACGGAATTCACAAGGTGCTATCGTGGCCTAGTGGTAGTCGGCGAGGCGTAGGTGCGGTGGTCGAGGTGTCGATCCCCGCTGGTTCCACTTTGATCTACTCGTATTGAGTAAAAGCTAATCATTTATTGTGCGTATGTGCAATCCCGGCTGAAGTACGGAAGAGGCTGAAGTGGGGGTTTCGGCTATTCGCGAAACAAACCGCAGTCGACCGAGCCAGTGGTCAGTTTCAAAGCACTTGGACGGTAAATTGGGAACATTCCGAGGACCGTAAGTTTACTGGTGAGTTTTTCTTGCGATTTTTCAGGTCTCTCCTGAGCCGAGCCGTTTGCCTAAGTGCTCTTTTCCCACCTCCCCTACGGGAGGAGTGTGGGATAATTTTGGACGCTTCTGAAGCGTTTGGCACTTAGGTGCTGAACTGCTTCAGGAGCTTGTTGGCACCCAGATGCCAATGGTTAGAATATAAGGGGAGGTCATGCCGAAATTTTCTAGATTTTTAAAATATGTATTATATACAATTAAACTATATTTAGATATAACCTTAGCTACCTCTAGGCTAAGGTCTCCAAAATTAGGAAGGATACTACCCCAACCCTTAAAGGGTATAGGGTAGTATTCCCTCCAAAAGACCATATCCTACCTTCCCTTTCCGGAAGGTAGTTCTGGTCGTGTCCAGCCACTCGCTGTGAGTGGCTTTCGAAGGGCTTTAGAAGACCGAAGAAACTAGAAAATTCAAAAACATAAACACTTTTCGGTTTCCGTACCTTTCGCTGGTTTAGTTTTTGCTGTCGAGAGATAGGAGACGCAGAGAAAAAAATTTGGCATAGACTCGTCTTTCCAAGGTTTTTCAGCATGACCCATTAGGGTCGAAAGGCACCTGGGCGCCAACAAGCTCCTGAAGCAGTTCAGCACCTAAGTGCCAAACGCTTCAGAAGCGTCCAAAATTATCCCACACTCCTCCCGTAGGGGAGGTGGGAAAAGAGCACTTAGGCAACCGGCTCGGCTCAAGAGAGCACTGAGGCAAATGCCTCGGCTCAGGAGAGACCTGAAAAATCGCAAGAAAAACTCACCAGTAAACTTACGGTCCTCGGAATGTTCCCAATTTACCTTCCAAGTGCTTTGAAACTTACCACTGGCTCGGTCGACTTCGGTTTGTTTCGCGAATAGCCGAAACCCCCACTTCAGCCTCTTCCGTACTTCAGCCAGGATTGCACTTATGCACAATAAATGATTAGCTTTTACTCAATACGAGTAGATCAAAATGGAACCAGCGGGGATCGACACCTCGACCACCGCACCTACGCCTCGCCGACTACCACTAGGCCACGATAGCACCTTGTGAATTCCGTAAATTATTAGTGTTATACGAATTTTTACATATTTTTGTATAAAATAACTAAAGTAAGCTGTGGGTGTTGACCGATTAAACTGCTCTATTTCTACGCTCTTAGACTATTGTTTTGCACTCGTCACAAAGTGTCTCTCAACGTCTGCGAGGGAATTTCGTTACCTGTTAGTGAAAGACTCTCTGCGCCATCTCTCTTCAAACACCACCCAGCTACTTTGGATGAGAATTGTTGCCGAGACATCCCTCGGACGAATTGGCAAGAAATACGCCGAGTTCGCGAACGCCCCTTGGCGCCCGAACGGAACCGATCCTACGCTGCACATTCCCACTTCGTATGACCTACACCACAAGGCCATTACACGATTTTTGGGAGTAATTGAGGAACAATAGAAGAAGATCCCTGACAGTGTCGCAGGCTGGTGATCTGCTATCAGCTATCACTCTATTCCTGTGTTTCACTTTTTATGCTTATGAATATTCTAGTTTTTCGAGCTTCAAAAGCCTCTCGGAAAGACACCACTAGGAGTGGCAGGAACCGACCAGAGTACTACCCTAGACCTTTTAAGGATTGGGGAAGTCTTCTTCCTAGTTGTGGAGAGCTTATCTGAAGGAGGTAGCTGAGGTACTACCTATATATAATTTAAATATAAGGAATAGATAATTTTAGAACCGAGAAAGTAGTAACCATATTTTTCAATGCTTTACGCCTTTTGTGATCCACTTGTATTCTCATAATAACACTTCGAATGTGAGATATTCTCTTTCTCAGCAAAAGTCAACTTTGCATAGAACTAAACAAATTATACTGAGAAGAACCCAAATTTGACGCTAAATCCAAATCTGTGATTAGAATACAAAATAGATCATTAAAAAGCCAGTTTCAATCGATGCGCACTTGGGGCACCCGGTGCAATTTGTTACCAGGAATCCTGGGTGCAGCTGTATGTGTTCAATTAACTGATTTGTTGTGCATCCTATTTCTCGACACTTCAGAGTTTATTTTCTGAGATATATTTCCAGGAATAGGCTTCAAAGAATACATTGAAAACGTCTAGCTTAGGAATTATCTGGGAAAAAACTAAATCTTTAGTATACAACGCCAATTTTATGTCCTTTTCCGGGGTAGCAGCGATTAAGGCATTCCTGAGTGAAGCAACATACCTGGAAGGAATCTTAATGTATGGTAGTACATGCATATTTATACATGTGACTGCTTACCTTATCCTTGGGGAACTCCATGGAGTTGCATCCGCCCTTAGCAGAACAACAGTTAGCCAAGAAAGAAAGTGCTGAATATATTTATTTTTCTTTCTAATGGAGTGCTTTTTGTTAAAGTGAGCATCGGACATACCATTGTGCTGAGTGCACGGTACAGATTCCCCAGGAAATTTGCAGAAAAGATTCATATTCTTCTGAAACTTGTCGCAGGGAAAGACGAGAGGTAGAGCGACGGACATTACCAGGACAAGGAGAAAACGCATAGCACCTCATGTAATTAAACCAAATTTAAACAAGGTGTAATATCGTGAACTAGAACTTATAAATCAGAAAAACAATATTGGGAAGTACATGGGGCGAAGATAAATCTGGCTCTGGGTGCTCAGATCAAGCTTTTATTGGCTGAGCAGTAGAATTAAGCATTTTGTCAAGTACGCAATAGTTCTAAATTCGAAACTTCATGGTGTTTCTTTTCAATTATATCTTTGTCGTACTTTGCTAGACAAACGACTCATGACAACTCAGAGCGATAGTTCGTAATTCTAAATCCGCTTTTACATTTCCAGAACTTCAAATTCTGCTTTTACGTTCTACATAACAAATTCCTCAACTTCATTGAATTCTTGTAAATAACAGCTAAAGCGCAATCACAACTGTTAGGTTATTGATTGTTTTAAACATCAGTATATAAAAGACAACTCTATTAAGAAATCGGCGTAGAGTGGAAGGATTGAATAGAAAGAAGAACGGGGAGTTGGGAAAAGGGAGAAAAGAAGAGGTCAATGTGCACAATATAACGAACTGTTGTTGCTATGCACATGGTGAGCAATATTAAACTTAAGTAGTCTAAGGTAATAGTTTAGAAATGTACAAAATATTTCTACGAGGGGTAATTTAGCTATACATTTAACAACGGAGAAAGTACTGTGTTTGAAATAGGAAGTACCAATGAATTAGTAAAATGTATGGGTCACCTCACTTGCTCAAAAATCCGCTTAGTGTGACAGAAGGCGGGTCGGCGATTGTGATGCAAACGATCACTGTCGAGAGCTGCTTTCAGTTCCTCTTTTATTGATCACTCGCTAAGGTACAGAGCTGTGGCTAGATAGGACCTTGACTTGAGGCATGAAATGAGCACGAGGTACCAATTGGCTCTAGAAACGCCCAGATTCTTAAGCATGAATGGCGCGGCAGCTGTGGAGGATCAGATAGACCACATCTCCTAGATCACTTCGGAGTGACTTATCTGTTCACTCACAATTGCAACTTACCACTAGGCTCTCGTTTTCGTTTGAAGCCAGAATCCTATGCATTCACAGAGAGGACAATGAGTTAAAAAAAGTCGGCAGTTATGAATAAAAGAGGGACGAAAAGCGAAACCGCAGCGGTGAACGTTCACAATCTCAAACTCAGCCATACGGCACTACGTATTTGATATCCCTTGCTCCTTATTCAAATCCAAAACTCGTGTCCTCCAGCTCCATATCAAGAGCAGAGTGGAACGCGTGGGTGGTCCAGGGATGACGCGTAAGTAGCAAAGATGGTGCTACACCTCAAATTTGACTTGTTGTTTAAGCCGTACTATGTCTCAGTTAATGAAGTAAAAGATTTCTACTGGTTGATAAAGTAGCTCCCAGAAATTCCGTGTAGTAGTTGTGGCTGTGCTTCTTGAAACGACCTTAGTCCTCCCTGAACTGGGAAAGATTCTGATTCAATTACCTGAGTTGAAGTAGTAACTTTATCTAAAGTCTTATATTTTCAATTGAAAGAAGTTTATTCAATAGCTTAAGATTGGTAAAATAGATCATGTGGTGATTAAAATGTTTAAAACGATTATAATATTTCCGTTCATAAATTTATAAACGGTACCAAACAGTTTCAAACTAATTTTTTTATAACGCAATTGATGCTGCTAATAATCTATCACTCCAAAGAAAACCATTCCCATATCTTACAACCATAGATGACCCATTTCGTATCTAATGAATTAAAAAATAAATGTAAATAAGCTAATCCACTGTTAAATTACTGCTACATTTTTTTTAATCTGTATAAAGGCTCTGAAACAATTACTTACGTTAGTTTCGTTGCCTACGTTGTTTTACTGGTGAATCATGAACCACTTTGATCGTCAAGGTTACAAATCATATCGATTTCGCTCTAAGTGAGTGTCTCTCCAGTGGTACATTTAATTGATTTTTATACACTCATGTGGATTTTAGATTTTGATTAATTTTTATTACTGGAATAAATATTACCACTTATTGTGATTGTATTGACAAATTTTATAGATCTAGAAATGACAGATTGTCCAAAGAGGGTCGGTATCATAGGACATGGTCATTTGGGTAAGCATATTAGAACCGCCTATATCTTTAAATAAACTCTATTTAACCTAAATAGTATGAGATTGTTATATATTAAAGTATATTACTATAGGAGTAAGTTATTATCACTCATCAAAGTTTTGAAAACTCCTTTAATTTGCAGGTCAATTTCTTATCGCAGAACTTAACAAACTTCCAGCATTCAGTGTGGTAAAAATATGGAATAGAACATCTGATTCTGAAAACGGTGTGGAACCACTAGAAAATCTAAATAAAAATGCACTAAGGTAAAAAAGTACATAAATAATATTAAAACAAATGTAAAAAATAGGTTTTAAAAATTTTGATTCTCCTTAATTAGGCAGGTCTATCAATTTACTTGAAAAAGACGGTATTTACGCATTTTAACAACATATTATGTCTTTTTTTTCCAGAGAAGTAGATCTCGTGGTAGAGGTGGCTCACCCTAAAATTGTTGATCAATATGCGGTCACTATCTTAGAGTCATGTGATTTTTTCGTAAGTTAAAAATAAATTATTTCTTTGATGAAATTATTTATAAGACTTTTAGATTGGTTCTCCATCTTCTCTTGCCGATAAATCACTTTATGATTCTATCCAACATACAGCAAACTTAAACAGAAGAAGTGTGTTTATTCCATCTGGTGCATTTTGGGGAGGTACTGATATCCAAAAAATGGCAGATACTGGCATGCTTAAAGTGAGAATTCCTCCGCAATTTTACGCCCGTCTATTCTTATTTTTATATGCACATAGGATAAAATTTTGTTCAAAGCTTCCACGGTCTTTCATGCATCTTCACTTATCCATTAATCTTATCCCCGAATTATCATAATTTCTGCCTCAGGCACTAACAATCACTATGACTAAACATCCATCCTCCTTTAAACTAGAATCGCCGTTGAAAGAAATCAATGAGCAATTACTCAATGGTGCTGCAGATGCTACACTTCTCTATGAAGGTAAAACTATATGAACATATTAAAATTATCCTTCCTGGAACAATCTTAGTTTAATAAAACAATGTCATTCTCTCACTTTCTTTTTCTAACCGCAAGATCACCTTTGTAGATTAGCTTAAAACACATCAATATTTTCCGTATAGCTAGTGCTACATTGGAATAGCCATGTAATTAACTCTAAAAAACATATTAGTTCTATTATATTAATGGACGTCATTTGAATCAAGTAGTGTCAATAAGTAGTAGTTGAGAATTCAACACTTTCTCCATAACTTCATTTAAGATAGAATAAAAATACCACTACAAAATTTCAAGGAAATAATGAAATAGGTATAATTGACTATATAAATAGCAAAGCATAATGCAAGAAATATAAAATTATAGTTTTCGTTGTCATAAAAGAATGAAAATAAAGACAACTAACTAGATCTTAAAAAAGAGTTGCAGAGAAATTTTTTTAAAGGTCCTGTACGTGGTCTTTGCCCAATAGCACCAAATAATGTTAATACCATGGCTGGAGCAGCAATCGCTGCTCACAATCTGGGATTCGATGGTGTAACTGCTCGGCTCATTAGCGATCCCCAGTATGTCTACAATCTATCACTTAGAATTTAACCACCACCTAAATCATAATTTATGCTTCTGAGCTCTTTTCCCTAGTTTTACTAATTTGTTGTAAAGGTGATGAACCTGGTATTTGGATACGTTAAATTTAAGTTATATAGAACAACAATAACAACCATATAGATAACGGGGTCATTTTTCAAAGTGGATATATCGAAAACAATTTAGAGCAAATACTTTCTTTTTTGGCAATTAAGGTGACGTTCAGTAATAAATAAATAGACTCTTAGTAGTAGTATACGCATAAGTATTTCAAAACATTAGCCCTGAGTGAATTAAAGTAATAAAAAATGTAAAAATTGCATCTTATTAATAGTTTGAGAACAGACGTAGAAGTAATGACGCAAAACATGAATTTACTACCACCAAAACTTATATCCACAAATATTCACTAAAGTAAACACGATCCACTAATTAGCATAGAAAAAACTAATGGATATTTATCAAACAAAATTTAGGATGAGCGACTGGCATATTGTAGAAGTGGATGTCTTAGGACCTGATGGTTTTTCTGTCTACACAAAAAGAAAGAACCCCTCAAAACCCGGCGCAGTTACTGGACAACTTACATATTATTCTTTCCTTACTAGTCTCAAAGGTAAGTGCACATCATTTACTTTTATTTTAACTCATAATGTTTAATGGATATTGGATCTATTACCAGCACATGAATTGATATACTTTACCTAATTCTCAAAGTAATCCTTTAGTTTTAACACCAATATCGCCGACTTTAAACTACTTTTAAAAATCTAATCCAAAAAATTTATGCTTTTAAAAATAATAACAATAATACAATCAACAAATTAACTGCATTTGTGATAACCAAAGCGAACATTCTTCCTTCTGTTCGGCACATAGCTTTCATGACTGTTTTATGTCACTCATTTTAACTATGATAGCTCATCCGCTTAACTTCTAATATGAAAGATCAATAAACTAATATTAAAAGTTTAGAAATCAAACGTAGCTTCTACATTGCACTTATTAGAAAAAAATACATAGGTTTTTTATGGATTTAAAAAGGGTTAAATGAAGCATAGATATATACAACTTTCATTTAAAGTAAAAAAATTAGGTAAAACTTAACCCCTTAACAACTTCTTTGAATTAGATATTCATTAATTGTGCCTCTTTATTTTTTTTATTGATCCTCTACTTATTAGCTAGCTTAAATCTAAAACTCAAATAGCTTAGTAAGACAAACAACAAGGATTTGTAGCAATCGATAAATTCAACTAGTTAGTGGACATATTGACTCTATTAATGAAGAAGAGCACGAACTTTTAACTGATAGTATATGTATTTTGAGATTTGAGATAAAACAGCGGCATGTATATTCATACGGCCATTTTATGTCTAAGTTACCTTATTAACTTATTCGTTATTCAAACATACCAATGATAGGTAATTTCGGGAGAAAACCAATACTGTAGTAGCTACAAAAATTGCAAAGCATACCTTTTTGTTTTCACTATAAATAGACGCAAGAAGTGTATGCTGATTATTTTTACGACGGATCTAACACTGACACATTAGCTTAACAAATTATTATGAAGGTATGCAGCTTCTAAATAAAACATTTCAAATGCCAATGTATGCATTAAGTACTATAATTCCTGACATCAGGAAAAACTAAGGATACTATTAAGCGCGATTCATTATGACCTGAATTCTTGCGTTTAATTTTCATCTTTCTTATAGTAGCGTAATATATGTTCTCAACCTAGTTGAAATCTATTTACCTCGTTATTAAAGCTTATATACGACTCCTACCTCATCAACGCTTTAAATAAAAGTTAAGAAATATGCAAAATGAAGAGTTCTATAGGAATGTTTTTCGTTTCCCTAGGGTTTCGATAAACAATATTTTAAATGTTGAAGATTAAAAATTAAAAACTCCTCACGACTTCCAAGTTTTTAACCTTTAACCATATAATAGTTTAGTCTTCTTATCATAAACAAAGCATATATTTCAGAATCCTGCTACAAACCAGCTGGAATACACATCTGCTAATACCGAAAATAATAATCTAATATACATTTTAAATTGACTGTGTAGAAATAATTAGAAAATCCTTATTCCATACTTCCCTGCCTTCACGTCCGAGATCTACTGTTTCCGACTCTTCGATGTAATCGGCTACTTCATCACCGTTAATGTCGGGTTCTTGATCCACATAGTCTCTCGTAGGTATTGTACCTAACATTTCATCCTCTTGGACAGTGTCTAGTCTTTGCGATTTCGTTATCGTATTATGTAATCTGTGTTGTAGTTCAGCTAGAACCTTTTCCATGTGCTCACTCTTTTGTTTCTCCTCTTCCAACATTCTGAAATAAATTATTGAGCTAATCGTTCATAGTTGAAGGTTCGAAATTAAATTATAAAACACCAACGCAGGCCTATGAAATATGACTAAATATCATGACTATACATCCGAACTTCTTTCTCTAGCAAATTTATGAAATATTTCTTAATATTACAATCGCTGTATACTTTCTAATGTCTAACCACTTTATTTCGTGCCTTAGTTTCAACTAACTGAATAAACTGCTTTTAACAAGGATTCTAGATTAGCCTTGTTATAAGAAATAGTAATAATTCGTCTAGAAAGTTTTCGTTTTATTTTACAAAAGCCAAATTCAGGATAGAGAATAGGTTTTGCGAAATTTGCAAAATTATCAGGAACAAACCTAGTAGCAAGTCCTCTCACAATCTCCTCATCTTTTAGTGCTCGTCTTTCCATGTCTAACTCTTTCTCTAATCTAACTTTTTCCGTTTCAAATTCAACTCGCAATGCCGCTTCCTTGGCACATTGATGACCTGCAATTCAACCAAATATAAGTTAACTTATTATCAATACTAATTTAAGCTTTGTAATTTCCTTTAAGCTAACAATCACAAACAAAAGTTAGAAATAGTATGGTGGAAACATCAATAAGCTATAAATATCACGAAAATAACAATAAAATAAATTGGTCAAAAACAGTGCAAAATCATTCTTGGAATTCCTATAACGAAGATCATAGAGAATATACATCATAATATCTTCATAAAATTCACGTTAGGTAAACCGCAACATTGAATATGAACTTTAAAGTCCTAAAAGGCGTGAATTCCTTGAAAACATACGGCTACTTTGTAATTATAATAAATCAGACTTAACAATAAATAATAAATTTCTGATTTTGACTTACTATCATATCTTAGAGAACGTCTTCGATCATATTCAGCTAACTCTATTTTAGTTGGATAATTGATAGCAAGACGAATGTCTGAAAATTTATTTCATATATATTTTATACAATATATTTCCTATAAAAAATCATTTTCATCACTCACTGTTTCCAATATGAGAAATAAAAATTGAAAGAAAAAAATTAAAAGTCCGTAATTTAAATGAGTCTAATAAAATGCACTTGTGATAATAATTAGGCACTTATTTTTCAAGTATTAAAAATATTTCATTTAGAACTAGGTCATTCTTTAAATAATTGTGAATAGTAAGTATTATACTATTAAATAACATAAAATAAAATTCCTTAAAAAAATCTCCCTAGCCTTTCTCCGTTCTAACTCATAAACAGCAGATTAGTAGGTCTAATCTCATATATTTCATGAATTCCAAAAAAATCGCTAAAATAATCTTAAGCCATGTGATCTTTCCTACTAAAATAGTTGGCAATTTTATTTATAATAAAATATTCTCTTATATCATACCGATGTAGTAGAAACGTAACTTGAAAAAGTAGGATTTAAGATATATTACTCCAAAAAATTGAGAACAACTACTGCTTACTCAGTCTTCAAACCAAACATTTGTCAACTGAATATATACTTTTGGTTTTCTAATACATATAAAATTCGCGCCATAATTCTTAGACTCCCGTATTTTCAAACTAAAAACAATTTCTCATAAGATAAATAATCTTATAAGAAGATTCCAATATACTATACCAAGTGGCTTTTAAAAATTTCCACAAACACGTATATTTTTCAGAGTACTTTTAACTGTTCGCCACATACTTATATTAGTTAAGTATTCTCTTGTTTCTGAAGACAAGGTAGATATGACTTTGGTGTATTTAAAATCAACATATAAACTAGCCTTATTTCCTCGCTATTCAGTAAGTGAATTTTCTGAATAAATTGTAAAATAATGAAAAAAGTTCGCTTTCAAATAGATAGCTAATACACAATAAATATATATTTCTGTACGAAAAACGAAGTTGAGAGTTAAGCATATTTGTTTAAACTAAATACATTTCTTTTTGCGTGTTTAATAAATCAGCAACAAACGCTTCAGCCACGCTTTACACTCAACGGCTATACAACACGGATGCGGAGGAATGTACCTCAAACATTTCAGGGAACTTTATGTTCTGCATAATTAGGCGGAACACTTAATTCTTTAGATGAATCACTAAGATTATAAGTGAAATGACATTCTAGTTGTTTTTATTGTCATATATATCCAAGTACTAAGAAAGTATTAGGTGGAAAAATGCGGAAAAATTACTTGCCACGAATAAATGCCCTGCTGAGTAATTGATCAAAATGTGAAAAATGGTACGATTTCAACCCTGTATTGAGAATCCATAGAAACCGATCATTTTCCATCGTATTCTCCTGGAATTCTTGTTTTATATTCATTTCTACCTTTCCCTATCACTTTTCCTTTCCAATTTTGGATTGTATTTGAATTGCTAAGTATTACTTTTTTAATGGATTCCCCTTATCCTTTTTCTCTTCCTTACCCCAATCTTGCATTCTCGATCTAATGTGATGGTCCTTCTGCTAACGATATCGGTTCCCTTTTTTAGAGGCCATATGTTGATTACCCCTGGAGATAACGTACACCAAACTAATTTCCACTTCTTCTTCCTTGTTATAGGTAGACAACCCCTTGTTGTATGATGGGAGCGATAGAGGACGAAACCCTAAAGTGGAAAACAATAATTAAATCTTCAGGTTCGCCAACGATTAAATGTGTACAAACTTAAATAAGTATAAATGTCAAGTTTAAAAAATAGGAGACAATACATAAATTTTTTCCACTCTACTCTGGCTCTATTTAATGATTTAGACAATAATAATTTGTCTACTTTATTTTCAAGCCGAGGGCTTGTCGATACATGTGTACTCTTATTGCAAACTGCAACTCAGACTACTAAGTCACCAGTCGCCGACACTGCTTGTTTGTTCATCTCAAAGCTATCTTCACACCTCGACCAGCCGAGACAGGTTGCGTAATACATATGTAAATACTGATGCTGTTCATTCAGTTTCTTGCAGCGTTTTATACACAAACGAAGAAGTAGCAAACGGTATAAGAATACTACATTTTCAAATAATGAAAATAAACAAAAACTTTTGTAACGAAACCTTAATTTATTCAGTATTTTTTAATGACAAATCATTACTAAACTACGGAAATCATATTTTTAAATCTGGCCTCATTATAATATTGCATTTTATCTTATATAACGGAACAAGTACTCGAGATAGATATGATCCAGATGCACTTATCTTTCTAATAATATGATTGAGCAACCTTTCGAACACACGATCAGCAGCTGGTTCTAGTTCGCTCCGATCGGGAAAAAGTAGTTCAAGCAGACCAAGTAATTCGCTAAATCAACTAAAGTTTTTAATGCATTAATCTCATATTTACATCCTACATTTAGAACTCTTACCGAAAAGAAACACATTCTTCCGTAAAATTCAAATTCCTTGAGGTCGTTAATTTTCCCGATTCTCTCAAAAGTTCCTCTAGAATGAATACTCCTTGAGATGGATTTAACGATCCTGATGGACACACGTCAGCAAAATGTGAAAATATACGGAACATCCGCTGATAAAGAGGATCAATCAGAGGATCTATTTGAACTTTCGACACCATGAACTGAAAAAATTTAGTTAGATGACATCTATGACTAGTGTTTTATTAAATTTTCTATGATATTCAGCAATTATAAGCAATAAAATTTGAGATTTGAGATTTTTATGTTAACAACAAACAAGACCAAGTACATTTGGAGTAAAAGTAATGTATATATCAAACCGAGTTTAGATTCTAAACTGAATATTTAATTCCAGCAACATTGTTGCAAATCGTTATAGATGTCGGAACAGAAGTGGCTCCTGGATGTGGGCGGGGTCATTTTTAAGCCTCTTCACAAGCAATGAAAGCAACACCTGCCTATTCATAAACATCACTCGTTCGATAACAAATAGCTAGAAACAGTAGTCATAAAATATGCTTTTGTAGGGAATAAAATACCTCCAATTTGTATAATTCCTTATGAAATTAAAATAATCTAAGTAGGAAGTAAATCATCCCATACATGGATTCTACCAAAAATAATGGCTATTAGCAGAACATTACACACAACATAATATTGAGGTGATATTATATAGGAATTTAAAAAAATGAAAGATCACAAGTTATTCATAATCTTGATATCTAGAACAAATAATCCATACACTGCTAATAATAATTTTATTCCGAATGCACCTTATGTTCTTTCAAAAGGATAGTAGGATACATCGCGATTTCGAATCAAATAATTATTACAGCATTTTACAAGACTACCACTTAAATTATTGCCGCATATTGACTGTTTATCATTACTACTTATAAATCATAAAAAAAATAATACACAACGGAATATTAAAGAAAATAAATAAACTTCGTCTTAATTATAGATTTTTCAACTATTAATTACCATGTGTTACACAAATACAGGAATATGGGATAAAATAATGAGTAGGTGGATTCTCAACTTAGCACATTCTGTTTTTGCGCAAACTATCACGACATAAATTGTACTTATAATACTAGAATTCATTCTAATAGACAGCTAAAATAGCTTTAATCATGTAGATAAAGTGATCTATATTGCTTGCTTCTAGCTTTTAAGTATCGGAATAATTTAAAGAAAAAAAATCATTTGAGATACAAATACTCTTATTTGCAAAAGGTTTACGGCTATAATCACATAATAATGGATAATTAGACTCATATTTATACTTACTATTATAATTTATTTAAGTTTGTGGAGAAATTTTCATAACTTAACAGCAATGAAGTTAAAATCTCGATAGAACTCTGAAAATTATAATTCGTTTTTATCTGTAGAAAATTTTTGTTTCATTTTTACTTTCCCCCTCTTAATACAGTGAATTATAACTTTTAATAAATCAATCTTTAGGATTTTTAGATATCGCGTTATATATACTAAAATGCTTGGTATAAGAATCTATATGTATACCATTAATTATAACTCGCAGGAAATGAATTATTATTGAAAAACTACATTACAGAAAAATATTATACCATCATTTACGCCCTCTTCGATTTCCTATAACACGTCTTCCAGTGGTTCCTTGCGGAAGTGAGAAAGTAACTCCAAGGCCATCTAGAATGGTAGCAAGGGCCTTTTTCGGTATACCACATACGGCAGAGTCAGCGCGACTGAGCCGAAGATGTAATTCATCCTGATATATACTTAATTCATAATCAAGAATGGATGCTATAATATGAATACTAATTCTAAACTATAAAGCACAAAACAGAACATAAAAACCATATTAATAAACTAGACCTACAAGAGCCACTGGCTGTAGAGATAAAATATGATTATACAGCTGCATATTTTCAGAACGCCGTAGCCAAAATAAGAATGCTCGTTGCATACCGTCCAAATCCTATATAAATATGCTTAATAAGTGAAAATAAATGCCATCTTTTGATAAAATAAAAAGTAGTTATAATTAATTCCAAAAATATTTCACACCTTAGGTAATAAACCAGTATCATCAATCATACTTTCCTCTAATGGTTCCTCTCTCGAGTCATTTAACGTTTTATCACCTACATCTTCATAGAGATTATCTAAATATTAGTAGAATTTTGACTTAAGAAAGAATAACTAAACAACAACAACATTAAATTTTAAATCCATAGATATATCATCCTAAAATGAAGACAGCTCACATTTAGATAGTTTTCGGATGAGTTATTTATTGTACAATAATATTGAGTAGTTTGAATCAATTATTTGGTTTTGCATATACCATGCCTGGTCTAATTTTATTCTGAAGTACTCAAAAAAATATAATCCTAATAACTTACCATTAGTGGGGGATAATAATTTAGCTAATTCAATATAGCTCGACTTTGGGTCGTTTCCAGCATCTTCCCATGTGAGGGTTTTTGCTACCTTTTGCTTCTCCACTGGCTTTTCTTTTGTTGGAAACGATTTATGTACTTCATTTTCATAAATGGTTTCCGCAATTAATGGTCGAATGGTGGGAGTCAAGGGGTCAATAACTAAACATCAAATATATAAGTGCTGAACTGAAAGTAAAGGATTGAAAAATTTTCAGTAACAATAAAATTTAAAATATATAAATTTAATCTTAATCATGCAGAAATAAAAATGCGAGCATTCCTGTAATTTTCAGCTCTTTATATTAAGCTAATCAACCATTTGAAATTTATAATAATTAAATATATAACCAACCTTCCTATTATTTTGTAGATTAATTACTTTCATATGCATAGGCAAAACGAACAACCTACTTAACACCAGCTTCAGTGTAAGACATATAGTTACATATAAAGTGAAGGTAAAATAGAAGTAGATTTTTAAAGTTTCATAACTTTCTTAAAATTCAACTAAAATTGTCGTCTAAAAACATTTCTGAGAGCTTGAGTAACTGGTTTTTCGACTGTATTAATTTTATTAGCACGTGTCACACGTGAACAACACACTCATTGGTTTTCTGAGGGTATCCATTTTCTTCGTTAACACTTGAACTGGAATATTGATAAATCTGCAATTTCGCAGATTAAACGTTACAACGTTTCTTACTGGAGATTTGTTAATTTCAGTGTCCTTAGAAATTTGTGTAATCAACTGATGTGTATCAAGTTTATCCGAACTACTCATGATGCGCTTCAAGATAATTTGAGCATTAGCAGATGTTCTCACTAATCTGAGACGTCCACTGCTTTGTTTTCTCTCTATACTATCATCTCTTCCTAGAAGATTTAAACAGTGATAACTATTATCATATTAGGAATTAACTGAAATTAATAGCTATCACTTTTATACGATTGATAGCTCGCGTAACAGATCATAGTAGCCAATTCCGGTTTTTGCAGACAATTAGTATGAATATGGAATCCACAGATATGATAATAGTTGTTAATAATTCCTGAGTCTACAGAACACTATTTTCAGTTACTAGAGTAGTGAAAGTCCAAGTTAAAAGAGTTCAGATACATCTGAAAAACACAAAAATGAGTGCTCTCACCAAATCTATAGATTTATCAATATTCCAGTTCAAGTGTTAACGAAGAAAATGGATACCCTCAGAAAACCAATGAGTGTGTTGTTCACGTGTGACACGTGCTAATAAAATTAATACAGTCGAAAAACCAGTTACTCAAGCTCTCAGAAATGTTTTTAGACGACAATTTTAGTTGAATTTTAAGAAAGTTATGAAACTTTAAAAATCTACTTCTATTTTACCTTCACTTTATATATATTAGGTGGTCGCAGAAATTTTAGTCGTTTGTTTCAGCGCTTCAGTACAATTATTTAAAACCTAAATAAATTCCCGCTCTTCTGCATGTTTTTAGTGCTGGGTTTGTAGTTTGTGAAAAGCCATAAGTCAAGATTGAATGGTAAACTTAACCTCACAAAATAATTCGAATAAGATGAGCCACCAAAAACTGCATATTCGACACTGTATTCTCTACGAGTTCCAGCAAGGGAAGAATACTGCAGAAGCATGCAAATCAATATGATCTGAACTCGGTGAGGGTGTTTTGTCCCACAGTACTTGCAGATATCGGTTCCGACGTTTTAAAGCTGGTGAATTTGATGTCAATGACCGACAACGCTCTAGGATGCCACGAACGGCGAAAACTGATGCTTTTAAATCATTATTAGATGCAAATCCGTCGCAGACCCAAGAAGAACTCGCGGAACAGTTGGGAGTTGATAAAGCAACAGTTTCCAGGCGGTTGCATGAGATGGGGAAAATTCGCAAGCTCGGAAAGTGGGTACCATATGAACTCTCCGAAAACAGCATTGGCCGCCGACTCAACATATGCATCTCGTTGCTTACCAGGCAACGCAAGAAGAACTTTTTGTGGAAAATTGTTACTGGTGACGAAAAATGGATTATGTACGACAATCCTAAACACACACATTCATGGGTAGACCCCGGACAATCAATAATATCCACGCCAAAAGTCCTTCTGCATCTGGTGGGATACGAAGGGTGTGCTGTTTTATGAACTCCTTCAACTAGGTGAGACGGTTACTGCCGAACGCTACGGTCGGCAACTGACTGATTTGTTCAATGCAATTGAACAAAAACTACCATTTTCTGGACAAGGAAGTCGGAAGGTCATTTTGCTGCATGACAACGCTAGGCCTCACGTTGCTCTTAGTACTCAGCAAACTATTTTGAACTTAGGCTGGGAAGTTCTCCCGCACGCGATGAATTCACCGGATTTGGCTCCATTGAATTGCTATTTATTCCAGTTGATGCAGAACTGTTTAGTTGGACAGCGCTTTTGAGATGTGGCTGAGGTGAGAAAATGGATCGACGATTTTATTACCTCCAAGCTGATGTTATTTTTTCGAGAAGAAATTCGAAAGTTACCCGATAAATGGTAGAAGATCATAGAAAGCGAGGGAGAATGTTTTGAAGATTGAATTATAATTTGTATATTATGTAAATAAAGTGAAACTTTTGGAAAAAAGACTAAAACTTCTGCAACCACCTAATATATAGGTTGCGCCACAAGTTATAGACTAGAAAGCGCGACTAAATAAACATGTTATGAAAGTCTTATCTACTAAAAATAAGACAAAATTAGCTACTGCCTTTGATGGCTAATTGTTTAAACCTCAAGAAACGCTTATATGCTTGTCAACAAAAATTTTGGAGAGATGGCATTTGAATTTTTGACATATCTTGTATTATCAAAAAAAGACTACTTAATTATCTTAACAGTTAATTTTAGAGTATTAGAATAGTACAAAATATTAGATATTATGAAGAATTAGCCATCATCAACAGTGGATTTCCAGATATTGCCAGAAAAAAAGCGGAAAACAATTATGTAATCTATTGTATTAATAGTAAATTCGAATAAGACGTCAAAGCAATATTTCGAGTATTCAATTTAATCAGAAACCTGAGCTCAATATGCGTGAAAATACCACCCCATTATTTTCACTTCGAAATGAATAAAATTAAGCATCTACCTGGGTGGACTTCATCATAGATCTGTTTTAGCATTATTATCGCTCGTTTTCTATTCATTGGCCGAAGTCCATACTTGCTTAGCTCAGCCTAATAAGCAAGAAAATATATGGGCTATTATTTATTCCAGAAGGATGGTATTGAATTTTAGATACATTCTATTATTGCAAGTGATGATGTCTTAAACGATTCAAACTAATAAAACTAAGCAAAACACAAGCAATTCAATAAAGACCTTTGTATACCTTTAGTGTATTATCATCCATTCCGTCGTAATCAGGCATCGGAGTTATTCCAACAGTTTTCAGTACTTTAACATTAGACCCAAATCTGTATAAACTTTATTTATATTGAAAACACTTCAATACAGGTTATAAATTTATAGTTAAAAGCCTTTTGAAATATTAAAAACCAAATAGTATAACCACCACTTTAAAAACATTCATATCTGACCTGCCTTTCTTACGGGCGGGTTGAAGCGGAGTAGAATGGGCTACTGGAGAAGAAGAATGAGAGACAATTTCTCTATGCATATACTCTTCGCAAAATGTCTTAATATATTCAATTTGCTTGATATTTCATTCCTTCCGTTAATATAACAGCATACCTGTTTATTTAGTTTGTTGTTTTCAGTGATAACGGGAGAATCAAAGAAAGAATCTTCATTTTCAACAAATTCCAAAGTCTGAAAGTGAATGTATTTACCCCAAATTTAAATTTATTGATATTTCACTTATATATGTTATTAACAAAATATCTAGATAAATTCGGTATTCAGCAGCATAATTGTATTAGCTCTAAGTTATGTTCTAGTCTAATAATACAAGGTTCTTTTTATTGTCCAAGATGCATATCATACTTAAGAAATTCTAAAAGGTTCCCCACTTTACTTCTCCTCTTATCTTTATTTCGTGGAGTTAATGTGTTGTTCTCATCCTGTAAATCATCTTCAGATATATCACAGTTAACTGGTGGTTGTACAAAATCTCTATCTCTAGGGGAATAACAGTATTCATCTGAAATTTATTGTATACATTTATATTTCATTGAGAAACTTATAAAAACTGCATATTTTGTTCAACACTTTGAACTAAGATATTATAATAAAAATATACTACACTGAAAACACTATTCGCACCACTAGTTAAAGATTGAGTATGCAACGCTAATTCTAAAATGGGTGGAACTCATAAATTTAAAAAAATCTAATATATATAAAACACTATTAACACAAACCTTCAGAAGATATCTTACGGAAATGATCGGACTCAGATTCTAGAAAAACACAGTAATCATCCATAAGGTAATCATCAAAATATCCAGGATGATCCACAGTGTTACTAGGTCCTGTATCATCATGATTTATCTCAACCGACAACGGCGGTTTAGATTTAACTGTTGGCGATTGATTTATATCTATGACTTCTACATCTACTTGCGACCGAGCGTCTACAAAATTCGGTATGCTTCTTAATTTAACGTCCACTTTTTCAGTCGAATATCTATCATGCAAATTGTGGCTCAACGCCCGTAACGGAGTTAAGCGCAGAGAGTAGTCCTTCCGACCTGCATCTAAATTTAATATAAAATAAAATTGTTATGCGAATGAAAACTATGAACGGTTTAGATCTCATTTCTAAAATGCACAACTTTCCCACCAAGAAAACCTTCCTCGAATATATCAGGACTTCGGGATAAATTAGTTAATACATCACCCACATCTTCTAAACAGAGAACTGGGCTATGAACAGAAGACGATAATATTTTATCCTAAACGAAAAAAAATTACGAGCACAAAAAGTCGACCTTTATTTCTAACTTTTTCATAACACCAAATACAATATCCTTTGAAGCAGGCCATTTGTGTATAAAAGCGAAGATTTTAAATTCATACTACTGCAAAATAAACAATCAATTAAATAAATAAACAATGTGCACGAGAGTTATCTATCGTACTTTGTTGAGAACACATTGATTTCCATTTAAAAGACATAATTCATCCCTTTCAGACTGTCGACTAATAATTTGTGGTTTAATAGCGGGAAGTTGTCTTTGAGGCGAAGGAACATCATCTTCTATCACGATAATTTCGTCAGAAATATCCGATTTCAACCCATCATTATTCAAGTCAACAAGATTCACTCCTTGCAGAGGATTCTCATAGTCTATTACAGATCCCTCCTAAATTACTATTTAAAGCCAACTTTTGAAATATTTTTAAAAAAGGCAAAATCTAAATTTATACTATATAAGATCTTTAACTTACAGACTTATTGGAGGTATCCATCAAACTAAGTTTCACTTGAAGTCCATCAGGAATACTTGGTTTCCTATTAGAAGTCTGGTCACTAATGTTGACACTATCAGTGGCACCAACACTCAATGGAATGGTAATTAGGTCATCAATCTAAAATACGCTAAAACCCAATCTTATATTATTAGTGTAAAGCTTTTTTCTTTGTTAAAAATGTATTTTGTAACTATTGCTAACTTACCGTATTTTCATACTTGTTAGCTTCGTCCGTATGAACTTCTTCAACGACAGACTCATTATAGTCAGCATTTCCATTATTATTAGTCTCTTGCTTGTTTAAGACACTATCGCTTTTTTCATCAAATCGATGGCAAACAAGAACTAGTTCCTCTGAACTCATTTATTTACAGCATCCAGATATTATCATTTCAGTTCCCCAAACAAAACTAGACTACACAATACAAAACATCCCGAATACAAAGATTACCAATGGTAAGAAACTAGAACTTATGTGCCTATTAAAGCGATAAAAAGCTATATCTTAAATTGATACCCATTTGATGTTTCTACAGAATAATAATCTACTTCTAATAAATTAAAGGTTTGTTATGAAGAAAAAATTGACCTGGTCCGTAAGCATCTGCTAATTTTGCTATCCTTTCATTCTCTTCATGCCTCCACTCCACACGACCAGAGTAGACAAAAAGCAGCCACAACTCAACTATCTGAAGTTAATAAAGGATTAAATGAATAAATTCTTAGAATGACAAATTTTAAAAAAGCTAAACACTAAACAACTAACTTTTATAAACTCATCAACTTCCACAACGTTAGATACCTCTGAAGACGTCTTCTTAATCAGAGTAGTCCTAATTTGGAGAAAACATCGATGTGCGAAGAGGATTCCTAGATTAATCTAAAGTTATCCTCAGCTGTCATAAATATACATTTTAATATTAATATACTCACCATCCTTACATTTAATCTGATAATCAGAATAATCCTTACTATTCATTAGACTAATAAGATCCTGTGAGAGACGCTCCAATCGGGAGAGCTACAACCATTAAACAGGTAATGTTTGAATAAAAATAAGTCCTTCACATAAATAAATAATTAATAACATATACCTTATCAAAAATTCGTGATTGATGTATTATTTGCAAACTTGTTCTCCTCTCCCTTCGTTGACATACACTTTTAAATCTTTCTGATTCACCTCCCGTTTTACGAACATGGAAGTTGTCAAGAAATCGACCATGCATTTCTGTTAGAACCTGTTAATTTTATTATGTATAAATGGATTTGCTATAAATTATTAATAAAAGAAAATGGAAGAACAAACTTCACATTTGCAGGATTTTGGTGCTAATTCTACAATAGCATAAGAACGAGGACGTTTACGACGCTTCTCAGCAGGGTCAGAAATTCTGAAAAGAAATTAAAGTTAAAAAAACTGAAACTTCAGAAAGTCAGCTTCTAAACTTATAAATCACTTTGGCTTTTGAAGGCTACGCTTATTTTTTTAACGTATGCAGCCAGTAAATCTAAATCTTTATTAGATAAACTATACCTTGTGAACTGTAAAGATGTGTCGCTTTTCTCCTGAATTGGATTTGATAAGGTAGCGGATATGGCCATTGCCATCTGTGTTTCCTCTTCGAATAACGATTTAGGTTCGTTTCTTAATTTTGGAGGAAGAACCTCCTTCATGCAGGGTTCTGTGGCCCTTTAAACAACAGTGAAACAAGTTTGATATGTTGTACTTCTATATGATATACTTTTTTTTAAATGTGATATAAATATGGGAAGTGTTAGTGTTTATATTAAATATATTTCCTGGTGATTTCGTACAATTAAAAATGTTTATTCTGATATTCAACCAAAACATCGTTTGAAATAATTGTGGAATATAACTGCTTCAAATTAAACTAGAACACCAATAATCCACTAAACAATATATCCTCGTTAAAACTTATGTTGTAAATTAGTTCAAAACCAATATCGGTGTAGTCAGCAAAACAAAACACAAAACTGACTTTGTATGGGGTATTCCTTTCTTTTTCTTGATTCCTGATATTAGGCTCTGCGTTTCCATGAGATTTATTAGCTCCTTTGGTCGAATGTTATACGTGTTGCCGCATTTTTTCACATGTGCCACACGATTCTTAATGATCATCAGTCTATTATTAATCACGTAAAGTGAATCTAATAAATACATCTACTCATTGATATACTTATAAAAGTATGAAAAGATTTTCTATGAATCAGTTTTTTCTGATGATAAATTCCTATTCCATCTATATATTCATGGTTTTAGAATTAATAATTTAAATAGTTATGTAGCCACTTCAACATAAAACGCGTCTGAAGAGGCGAACTGATCTAACTTTGGGAGAAGACAATTCTGATCGTCGGAATACTTAGATAGCCCAAGAAACTAGGAAGATAATAATCAGATTGGAAATCAAAACTACAATAAAATTCCTATAGAGATTACTAGCAAAAGATTACTTTAAAGGGAATTTATTTAAAATTAAAACCATAAAAAGTCCCTAATAATTGGGCTTATTTACCAAAACACCTCCACTCAAATATAATTGTAAATAACAATAAACTCCGGTATTCTTCTTTTTTAGATCATATGTACAGGTAATAACTTCAAAATTAATATTGCATATTAGTCATTATCACAAGAGCTAGGATTTTAATAGAATCAAACACTTAAATAACTAAACCAAAAGATATATAGCGCGAAAATTTAATCATCACTTTTTAAATGTATAAATGATTTCTAATTGCTCAATAATTATTTACCATTAGATTTTGTGTATGCATTTTGAGACATTTTAATAAATTTGATGATGACGGAGAAAAAAACTCAGATAAAATAGATATACCGGCCCAGGACCCAAAGGTTCTCCACATAATGGACAATCTAAAGTCTTCGCCCATTTCTCCTTCTTCGTTTCAAAATTTTGCTTTGATTCTTGATTATCTAGACAAGAGTTCACATGAGCCATCCTAAAAACGAGTTTTGTAACACTCGAAAATGAACTGTTTCACAAAATATAGCATAATTTTAGCACGTTTTTCGATATCTTTGTTCTATTTACTGAATCTCGCATAAATATCCTTAATTTTTTAAACAACTTGTAAAATTTTTTTGGTAGAATTTATTTTATTAATTTTCGCTGTGAACAAAAGTGAGAATCAATACTCACCTATATGACCCGAATAATGTTTAAAAATGAATAAAACTTGACTGCAGTTCTAATATGATTGCGTGTTAAATAGTTCACGGCGAATTAATCCAATTTTACTGATATGAATTAGACTAAATTGCGCTAAGACTCTCCTAAGACACTATTTTTCTTTTTCTTTTAAGCTAGTGCGTAAATAATAAGTAGCAAAAAAAATTAATGCAATCGTTACCTTCTAATCTCATTCAAGTGAGTAATATTCTTATTGCAGATCAGACATTCTTCAGTCCTTAAACTATTACTGTCGACTTCCTTCTCTTAAGAAAAACCATTTGAAACTAAATTTCATACTGGCTGATTTATATTGTTTTAAATAATATATAAACTAAGTTATAACTTTAAATTTAAACAATAAAATACATTTAAATCATATAACAGTAGTCTATCGGAGTAAAATTGAAATACATGAAAGGATAAACGATTTAAACTCATGCTAGTCTTTTAATTATACTATATTCTAATGTACGTAACAGTTAGAAAATTTGGGCTCATCTTCCCTTTCTTATAAGTTGTATTGATTTAGTAACGTATATTCTAGTTGTTATTCAATAGAGCATAAAGAGAAGTATCATATTCTTGTCATTATAGTATTCTTTGAGATGCTAACAAACCAAGCAAGTTATAGATCGCAAATAGTATTGTTCGATTAGATTCACTTGCTAGTAAGCATTAAACCGAAATAAAACTAGCTAGTGTAAAATGTCAAAATATTTAGTATACTCTTTTAAATAAAGCATTCAGTTAAAAATCATTGAATATCCCCTTCACACACATATTAGACAGTATATAACAAAACGAAGAATTGGGTAAACATCTCTAAGTTATAGATCAAATCTATTGTTCTTCTATTACTACAAAATATAATGTGATTGACTTCCAAAAAATGAATAATTTCCGAAGCTTGGTAAAGGGCTAAATCAGTATATTAGTAAATGACTATTTTCTTTCCATAAAAATAACCGTTTAATACTTCATTTACGAGTTATTAGATACAAATAATGAACTACTTCTCACTTACTTTTCTCAAAGTATGGATTATCAGTACTAAGCACAGATGTTGATGGTACTTTTGTGTGAACATCTCCTTTCTTAACAGGTCGTCTGTAGTGTAAGTGAAAACATTAATGCCTCCTAATAACTAAATGGCATTAAAATAAGACCAATTTTAACTTGTTCAAATGAATATATGTATTCAAAAAATTAACTAAAACAAACTTAGGTGCTGCTGGAGTTGGATTCTGCGTGGGATAATTTCTCCAATCAGCGAAATCGTCATCAGGATCATCATTCATGACCTATGTTAGTTATTATGTAAATTTCTACGCGACAACATGGTAAAAATAGAAAGCCATTTTCAGATAAACATAAAATCAACATTTCTAAAACCAATTTTAGTCGAAAGAACCAATATCTATTATTTACTTCTAATTATAAATACGATTTAAAAGACTATATCATTCAAACATTAAGTACAAATAGAAAACTACGAGTACTAAGACAAGACGTCCGTAAATGGCATGCTTACTGTTTTTAATAGGGGACTAAAACTAATCCAATTTATTTATTAAGATGCTAGTTAGTGTTTTTAGTTTTTCATAGTTAATTAAAACTACAGTTCTCCTAGAAAAGGTTTTGTAATTACCACGTGTTAATCTGAAGTGTTGATCATAACTGTTGCAATATTTTATAATCAGATTATATAGGAATCATTGAGACATTATTCAAGTAGAGTTATCAGTTTTATTTAAAGATGGGCAATTACCTATAAATTTGTTATAAAACTTCCATAAATCAAGCTTTAAGTTAGTATAGATTTTAATAGTTACTTAAAAACGAGGAAGCATTCAGTTTTGTTTATCTAAACTTCTACAACTTGCGAAAACATTTCCACTTTTGAAATAGCTAGTCGTAATGGATAAATTTGTTTCGTGACACACTGAAATTAGTTACTATATGGTAGGTGAAAGTAATTGCCGGAACAATGTTAACATGTTCTATTGAAATTAAACGAATTATACGCTCTTCCACTTCAACCAAAACGATAAATTAAAGGTACTAGGGAGTACTAGAAATAATAGTGTTTATTGTTCATTATTACCAACCAGATTAATCCAGTATCTCCATGAGTATTTAGAATATCTGCTTTATTTTCTGTGGTAGTGTTTGAAAGATAACGAGTCATTGTGGTCCGAAAGTCAGATCATTTTGCGCAGAACTGATCTCCTCAATTTTATTGTACCTATATATCATATTAAGAGAATTTAATTTAATTTAGTCATTACCATTTTTATATCTCCAGATTTGATTCGATTTTGTATTGTTTTTCTGGTTTATTAGATTTAATAAGAAACATTACTATTCATTTACAGCTATTACCATAGATCTGAGTGCTAGTTTTGGTCGTATATGATAACGGACGTTCGTCTTGTAGATGATTTAACTGCTTCATTTATTTCATCGGACTTTACCTACTACATTCTGCTGATCCCAAGTGTTATTCCAGTTTTCATCATATTTTATTTTCTGATTTGGCTGGGTTTGTTCTTATATTGGAATTAAAAGTAGACAACGTTTCAAATT
Source organism: Heterorhabditis bacteriophora (assembly GCA_964036235.1). NCBI lineage: Eukaryota > Metazoa > Nematoda > Chromadorea > Rhabditida > Heterorhabditidae > Heterorhabditis > Heterorhabditis bacteriophora. The sequence continues at coordinate 2,617,706 of OZ038425.1, read as the reverse complement.
AATATCTAGAGTTTTCATATTTATTTTAAATTGTAAAAACAACTTTCAAGTATTCGTAGGCGACCATGAAATTTATGTGAATTATTAAATGTTCATTATTAAAGGCAACGAATTTTTTGTGAACAATTGAAATGGCAAATATTGAAGCAATTCCTGGATATCTTTCTGGAACTTTTCCAACTTTGCCTTTTGAAGTCAAAGATTATATTGCTGGTGAAGTTCTTAAATAACTTTCTCATGCTATGATTTTTGCCACAACTTAATTATATTGTATTTCAGCTATTTTGAGAGAAAATGTTGATGATCTTACCACTGTAGAGGATGTCCAGGAGGCTGTTGGTGATCATCTTCAGGTGTGTACAAACAAAACGTTTAATTGTAATAGTGCTCGTTAAGATACATCTAGAACTTACCTGGTTTATTATTTCTCCTTTATGTATTTGTAGGGTTCAATCAACGATCTCAGTAATGAGGGTGTTTTTAGAGTGTGTCAACAACTCTTAAAATTTCTTCATGGAGAGTAAGTAATTGATACTTACTCACTTATTTAGGGCTAAAACATGGGTACATAGATATACAGTTTTATATTTGAAAGGCGTAAGAAAATATTTAAACAATGAATAAAAAAGTACTATGCAGGAATATCCCGAAAGCTTCTAAAGAACTTCTGATAACAAAGAAACTTGAACAAACCGTTGACATGGCAGCAGAAAATCATAATTTTGCTGCAATGGAGAGTATATGGAAATTACAAACCAGGGATACACCAACGGTAATAATCATAAATTTAGACATTTCAAGAGTTGTTTGGGAGGGAATATATTGTTGACTTTAACAGACTATACCTATTGGCTATTCAGACTGTTGATAAAAAAAAACTAGAAAAGGCTGAGAACCGAGCCTCTCAAAAGGCTGAACTTCGTGACTCAGTACCGGTAGTACGAAAGAAGCGACCAGAATCAACAGCAACAGCAACTCAGGTTCTTTTTAAATGAATTTATAGTGTGAATTATAGACTTAAATTTGCCTATATATAGTTAGTCTTTCCCATTCTTGAAGATATATATTTTATGCTCCATTACGTGATATGGGTACTCGAAGTGCAAATTCTAAAGACGTGAAGCTTGAAAACATCGATGTCTCAATTGGCACTAAGTACGTATTTCTATTATGATTATGCTATTATTGGAAAACATATTTAGCATAGAATCAATACGATTTAAACTTATTTACATTTAAAAAAGAATTGCTTTAAGATACAGTCTCATACGTAAGTCTTATATTTTTTTGGGAGGATAATATAAACTAAATTTTCAATACCAGACAACTGATATCGTGTGCAGACGTCACAATGGCATATGGTCGTAGGTATGGTTTGGTTGGTCGCAATGGTATAGGAAAGACAACGTTACTTAAGATGATATCAAGGTACGTTGGTACTAAATATTACAGGATTTGGTTTTAACATGACTATATTCTATGAATATTTATTAGTTTTAAACGGAAGTTACTTTAATATCAATATTTTATTTTGGAAACGTTTCATATGAATAATTGTAAGAAGTATGTTGATATTTTGCTAAATTATTATTTGTTGTTTGAATAATTACGAACTTATTAATGGTCCACACAATGAAGGTGGGTCTGCTTTATTTATATTCTTCACTTCTTGGTTCCAGTGGCCAACTCCAGATTCCAACTGGTATATCAATGTTATCAGTTGAACAAGAAGTTGAAGGAGATGACACATGTGTACTAGATGCCGTTCTTGCAAGTGATAGTAAAAGACAAACAATGATTGAAAGAGAACATATACTTCAAAATAAGCTGAATAAGTAGGTATTAGTTTTCATTCTTGATGGTGCAATATCTTTCTTGGTTTTTTAATATTATAGGATATAATTTGTGATGTTTATACGTGAGGAATTTTACATAAGCTTTTATAAATTTCTAATAGTGGAAATTATTAGCTTGTTCTAGGGATAATTTGTCAGATGAACAAAAAAACAAGTGGAACGATGAACTGTCGAAATTATATTCAGAAATGGAAGCATTGCAGATGGATAAGGTAAATGTATAATTCATATTTTTTAGTAGTGAAGACTATAAAAATTACCTAAATATGTACAATGAAAAATTATATTTGGAATTACGGTAATTCAGGCACCTGCTCGTGCTGCTTCTATTCTTTATGGTCTTGGATTTACTCCTGACGAACAAAAGAAACCCACAAAGTATGAAATATTTTTTTTGTTTTGTAGCTTAAATATATTGGTTTATCTATTGGCATGTGAATTTTGAAGTTAAATATATTATTCAGCAAGAAATTGTTGAAGTTGAATTTGTATTTTGCTATTGTAACGTATACTTCTAATTATTATAAAGGGAGTTTTCTGGTGGATGGCGTATGCGTGTCGCTTTGGCACGAGCACTTTTTGTACAACCTGATTTGCTACTTCTTGATGAACCTACTAATATGTTAGACATGCGTGCTGTGTACTGGCTGGAGGGACACCTTCAAGTTAGTTGATCAAGTTTCTATGGTTAAGGAAATCATTACTTGGTTGGAATAATTGTTTTTAGCAATGGGAAGGCACTATACTTACTGTATCTCATGATCGGAAATTTCTGAACGAGATATGCACTGACATTGTACATCTTCACACACGAAGACTTGATCACTATAAAGGAAATTACGATAATTTTGAAAAGGCTAGATTTTGTTGTATATATATGGCATTATAAGAATTGATCTAATATATATGCACTTAATCATGGACTATTTGAGCTTTGTTAATTTCTAAATTACTTAATGTAATATAAAAGTGTTTTTATTTTCAGACAATGAAAGAGAAATTGACACAGCAACAAAGAGAGTATGAGGCCCAGCAGACCTTACGGTTACATACTCAAGAGTTTATTGATAAATTCCGATATAACGCAAAACGGGCAGCTATGGTACAAAGTAGGATTAAAATGTTGGAAAAACTGTGAGTGGTCTTATAAATCTATACTTATATAATATATATATATATTCCACGTAATGACCCTTCTACGATCCATTAACAGTTGCTTAAATTTGTGAGGAAAGGAATTTTTTACTATATAGATCTTAAAGTTAATAAATTTATGATATCAGGCCTGTTCTTCAAGCAGTTGAATTGGATGCTGATATTACGTTCCGTTTTCCGGAATGTGAATTACTCAACAATCCCGTCCTACAGTTGGATGATGTTTCATTTAGGTAAAGATGCATGTTTTCTCCTCTACTTTATTATTTTTCTTACTTAGCTAATACTTTTTTTTTGTACTAAACATTAAATAGTATTAGTTATTTATATCACGGAATTTAAATATTCCATATAATTTGAATTTGTTAATAGTATTTATAAACGAAATATATATTTACTACTGTTGGTAGTAGCAACATATTGAAGGTACAATGAAGGATCACCATTTCTCTTCCGAAAATTGAATCTTGGTACCCATGCTAATTCCAGAATATGCATTGCAAGTTTTACCCTTATTAAGTTCTTATATAAGAATTTACCTGAATACTTCAAATCTCTTAGCTTAACCAGCATGTAAAACAAGCTGGATTAATGCTAAGCTTTCAGGTAGGAGAAAACGGTGCTGGTAAAACCACACTATTGAAGTTATTGTTGGGCGACCAAGAACCGTCAGCGGGTATTCGAAATATCAACAGAAGAATTCGTATAGGCTACTTTACTCAACATCATGTAGATCAATTGGATATGGATATGACAGCAATTGAGGTGTTAGCGAAAAACCACCCTGGTTGGTTTTTTTTTCATCTATCCATTATTTCTCAATGAAATATTAAATTCTCTATATTTAGGCAAGTCCCAAGAAGATTATCGTGCTGCACTCGGTCGTTTTGGCGTCGTTGGTGATATGGCTCTTCAGTCTGTCTACACTCTATCCGGCGGTCAAAAATCGCGTCTGGCGTTTGCTAATCTCGCAATGATGAAGTTTGATCAAATTATAACTTAGAAATAGTATTATGATCTCATAAAAATAATAGGAGAATGAATTTATGGCTTACATAAAACAAACAATATGTTATTATAATGAAACATTAACGCTAATATAATGTTTTAGCCCGAATTACCTTATAATGGACGAACCCACAAATCATCTAGATGTAGAGACTGTTGCCGCTCTTGGAAATGCTTTGAACAAATTTCAGGTTCAAATTATTGGTTTTATAACATTTATTTTAAAATGATATGCATCATTTGCATCTTTTGTTTCACATAGTTTGGTTGAGTATATATTCCTTTAGTAAAATGTTAGTTTTATGGAATTCATTTTCCATTATGAGAATTTTGCATCCTAAATTTTTGAAAAATGCTTAATACTAATATTTCTTTAGGGTGGAGTTGTGCTTGTGTCTCACGATGAACAATTAATCGAGATGGTATGCAAAGAGTTGTGGGTAGTAAAAGATCGAATGGTAACGAATCTAGAGGGTGGCTTAGAAGAGTATAGGAAACAAGTTTGTAAACAGCTTCAGCTTGTCGCTTGATTAGAAAATTTTATCTGATCTATTGATATAGCATATTTAAGACTACATCTATTATGTATCATTAACTGAATGAAATAGATAAGGATTATGTCTAAATATTTTTCCTGAGTAATTCAACACACTTTTTATAAAAGGATGGTAGTAACAGTGATTTCAATCACAATGTTTATGCTCTTCTTGTTAACACAAAATCAAATTGTTATTTCTACTGTTTTGTGAAATTACTTCAGTTGTGTCGATGTAGTGTTCTCCATTAGGAAATGTGATACAACTGGGTGTTGTTATTTCTAGTTATTTTTCTAATAAAGTCTTGTTAATTAACATTTCTAAATATTTAGTTTATTTTTCTGCATAATAAAGATGAAGAAGAGTGCGCCGGCTCTAACTTTTTAAAGTATTTTTCTCTTTGATTTTCGAGGTGCTGTTTATAATGGAATTGTTTCTTAGTAGGATTTGGATGTAATCTGAAATAGTCTGGGTATTGGAGTACGACAACGTTCAATGAATTCATGTTGTTATTTGTTACGAACCATACACATCGAGAGAACATGAAGATGCCGACTAATTGCTTATATTGATTATAGTGGATCTAATCAACCACTTTTACGTAAATTAAGAGAACCAAGCTTTGACACATTTCGTTAACTTTCTCAACCTGATTTTATATTGTTTAAGCATTAATAACTGCTGTATGACAGTAGATCTCAATAGTATATATTAGAAGATTAACTCTTTAGATGTGAATTAAAAAACGCATTAAATATTTGGAATTAAAACCATTATTCACATTTTATTTATATTAGAATCCAAATTCGTTCATTACTTATATCTACTTTAATTAAAAAGTATTCAGCGGCAGCAGGCGTGTACCTTTAAAGCAAACTGTTCTTCATTTCCTCCGATTCCACCGGATTTAACAAGTGAGTAGTCTCCAAAGCGATAATTATCAACATGAGCCTAAAATAGCTTCTATATTGTATATTCTTATAAGATCCGTTATAATGTTGGTACTAAAGTTATAGTTCTATACATGATTAATGGACATTTGCTATATATTTTAAATATTATAAAATTGGTATTCTAAATTTTAAAAACTAGCATGTTTGGAAATCATGAATACTTCATAGATAAACTGTTTTTAAAGACCAGTATTTAATACGTCCAATAAAAGATCACTATTCTACGAGATAGCACGACCCTAAAATTATATTTTGATTATGTAACATCTTATTTACCTATAAACAAACCTGGTAAGCTCCAATTTGGGTAAATGAGGGAGGACAATTACCAAGAGCTAGAATACAATATCCCTTGTCGTTTACAAGCCATCCTGACATTTTAAAATAAAATTGAATGTTACAAATGTATTTCAAATATTTTAAAATTCATAGTAAAATAAAGTACTGTGTAACTAACCAGGCAGACCGGGCAGACCATCCTTTCCCATTTCTCCTTTGGCTCCAGGAAATCCAGGCGGACCTTGCAACTATATATATATCAACTAACATTTACAAATAAAGACAAGTAAGAGATTTAAAAAAAACGCTTCTTCGTATTTTATGTTGTAATTTTATGATAGTATATGCCATCCATATCTGATCTCCTCTAGGGCCTGTTAATCCTATTTGTCCTGGTGGTCCGATTAGACCCATCATTCCTTGTGGACCTGGTGCACCCGGTAGGCCACGTTCTCCAATCATTCCAGCTGCTCCGGGTATACCTGATGTTCCTGCTTCTCCTTTCTTTCCGGGAAATCCGGGTGAACCTAATAATAGTATTATTTAGCACAAAACAAAAGTTATTTACTGAGGAAAAAAAGAATATTGGGAAACCATAATAATTCAGAATACTCCATTTCTAACCTGGCCTGCCAGGTAAGCCATCATCTCCTTTAATTCCTGGCCATCCAGGAGGTCCTGGCTGTCCGTTTACTCCAGGTAAACCTTCCATTCCCTTCTCACCCTTAGAACCAGGCAAACCCATTACTCCTGGTTCTCCCATCTAAACAACATGTTGACTTCTCACATAAAATTCAGAATTTAGTGTACTCTACAATTAGGAAGATTAACTTTTGACGTTGAACATGGTTTTGATTTGAAAAATAAGTTTTGCTTACTTTTCCAGGTATTCCAGTGTCTCCTTTAAGTCCAGGAACACCATCTGCTCCCTGCTCTCCCTTTTGACCAGGAAATCCCTAAGTTCAAGCAAACATATCTAGTTTATTTAGTTATCAATCTATGTAGTACTTATTAACTTACTGTACTGCCCTTATCACCCTTCATCCCTGTTGGTCCGATGGGTCCCATATCTCCTTTTACTCCAGGGATACCTTGCATTCCATCTTTCCCAGGAGTTCCTGAATTCATATATTTTGTTCCGTTTTCGTCTTATTTATTTTAAACATATAGATAGATTAAATATGTTAGTTAAATACTAGAATTTATTACGTAGATAAACTCAGATGCTTTACAACTTATGGCCATGTTGTTAGAAATTTGGAATGAATTACACTTAAATCAAATTTTTCCACGTGATTACGGTATGTAATATAGGGTTATTTCAGCATTTTAAGACTATCAATCAAATGTAAAACCTGTGCATATTTATCTCTATTGTCAACAAACTATCCTTTAATTATATAAGTTCTCTTGATTATTAATACATTATTAGAGTGTCTTACCATTTTTTAACCTACCATCAATTCCACTTTCTCCTTTTTCTCCCTTAATTCCTGGAAATCCGGGAGATCCATTTATACCTGGTGGACCCGGTCGGCCAAGTTCACTCACTCGTACATTTAGGTTTTTTACATGCTGACATGTAAATACATAAGCAATATATAATAGCTTGTTCTCGGAATTGTTTAGTTTAATTTATCTACATCATATATTGTAAATATAAAAGATAATACCATTTTAGATTTAAAGCAGGTTAGAAATCTATTAAGTGTTGAATTTTACTGAAAATATACAGGAGTTATACAACAACTATACTATCTTACCATTATCTTCTAAAATCATTGATAAACTTAAGTATAACAGGCAAAATCAAAGACTTACATCCAGTAGCATTTCTAGCTCCACTGAGTGTTTGTTGAGCTCATTCTGAATCGCTATGACAGCTGCAGTATCGAGAGCGCCATATACTTTATACGAGAAAAGAAGTATTCCCAGAAGGAGGCAACGCATAATTTTCTATACAGATGAAACTCTCACCATAATATTTAAGTCGACATTTCTAAATTAGTAATATGGTTCTAAATTTCTCGGTTTTATTCAAAAAATTGGAACGAACAAATTTCAATCAGGAACACGTTTTCAAAATTGGTAAATTCAATATCAGTATAGATTTCTCTAAAAATAATTGAAAAGTATTTAGATCTTTATTATAGCGTTTACTTAGTTGAACAAAAATGTAAAAAATGTATTTTTTTTGATTCAGAAATTATACATATAAATAGTAAGGTTAAGACAAACAATGGTAATTAAGTTTTCAATATTCACTATTACGCAGAGATAGTGAATTAATGAGAAGCCAGTGAGATACCTCCTAAATTCGAATAAGGTAAATGAATAGTGGTGTGGGATAGTTAGAAACAGAGAAAAGGAATTATACTATCTGGAACATTTGGACGTCTGGAGGACTCCAAGCTTTGAGAACTAAGCACAATTGTTCCTTCTTAAATCTTCTCAAATAAAGTTCCAAATTATTTCCTGTCGTTCAAAAGCATGTCGAAACAAGGACCAAAATGCTTTTACAGATAAAACGTATCCGAAATCGTATTAGTGTAATCGAGCTTTCGCAAAGCATAGCTATTTATTATCTAGATTGATCGTGCAATTCGTCTAGCATCTGTTCCAAATGAACTTTGCCATTCCAATATTAAAGTTCTTGCAATTATAACTCTTAGACTGATGTGTGAAGTCACAACTTTCGCGTAAATTCTTTTCAAAGAGAAATAAAGCATTTCATATTGATGACTTCAAAAGTAATAATTAACTTACTTTATATTCAACCTTGAAAGTTAACTATCACAGTACAAAATTCTATAAGAATAAATCTGTAAACCAAGCTAGGTGATATATATTCTCCTAAATTAAAATAATAAGAACAACAACAAAAAAAACCAAATACTGATTATCTTCAATAAGAGAGCACACGTAAATTTCCTTAACATTAACAAAACTAATTATTTACAAGTGTAACAGACAAAATTTAGTCGTTACACGATAGCACTAACACATAACTCTTCTAAATTGTTATAGATGACAGAAAAATATTTAGTGCTAATACTAAAAGAAAACACCTAGGCCACCGTAAATTATCATTTATAAATATATTCCCCTCAAATTCTAAGAATTAATATCTAAGTAAGTTTCAATGTGTCATGAACATAAAATTTGCAGTTTAGTATAACTAGTAGAAGGAGACCATAAAATGATTAGAATAAAACAATATATTTACAAAAGACAATTCAAACTTCTCAGAGTTCACTCAGTGGTTTAAATTATTATAGTCCAACCTACAACCACGGAGTGGAGGTGCACAGATATCGAGGGTCATCATTATAAAATGTTTTTTTAATGTGTTAAAAAACATTATCTACAATCTGAATAAATATGTAGTAAATATGATTATTTAAAAAACTTCTTAAAGCATTATCATAAAGAACTTCAGCTAGTGGTGAGATTGAGCCAATATATCATCCGGAACATTGTGATAGAAGTCGGAGATCTCATTCAAAGCCTTATGCTAGTGGAAATAATAATGTTAAGTAGCACATATTTTGCGAAATTTTATAGGAAAAAATCGAAAGAAACGTACTTTATTTACAGTGGTACTCCACCTCTTGAAAATGGAAAGTAGAATAATGAATTGTTTTCCTCTAAAAGTGATTATATGATAATAAAAGTGGATGCTTCTATGCAAACTTATATTGAAATTATATGAAATCCAAAGACAAAAAACCTTTTTAATATAAAATTATGTAAATTTTAATAAATATAAACCGCACATTTCAATGCGCCAATCACCTTCATAAATGGAATAATTAGAAGTTAAAGCAGTGAACTATTCTTAAGGATGACTTCGACCTGGCTCCTCATAAAGTTCAATAGAATCCTTAAATAGGTCATTAATGAAAAAAAAGTTACTAAAAATCATCCAGAATATATTACAAATAAAAAACGGCACAAGCCTTGATATAATACCAATTAATGTAGTGAAATCACTTCTAACAAGCAGAAACAGTTCAACATTAATGAATCTGAAAAGTGTTAACCTTTCGCTATCATAATCCCCTTACTAAGAAAAAATTGTTTTCTTTCCACAGTGATTGACTTTGAAAAGTGACCATGGAGATGTACGTTACGTAGTTTTTCTCTAAAATTTGAATCCTCTAAAAATCAATTAAATATTATCCTAAATAACAATATAGGTTGAAGTTGATTACTCTAGGTAAATCGTACTAAAAGTTGACTTTCAAGTGTAAAAAATGAAAGGAAACACGCGCTTCCGTTTTTTTCTCTCTTCAAGCAACAACTTAGGCTGTCTGAGTCGTTTCTCTAGACAAAAAGCTTTCGATGCTTTTCTGTCAGCAAGTAATCTTTAAAATCAATAAAATAATACTAAATATATAGATTCCGAAATTCTGTACAAACAAATTAGATAGAGGAAAATCTACCAATAACTATGTTTCATCCAGATCGTATTTCGGCAGAAAGAGAAGGACATCCATATTTTACACTGGGATTATGGGGTTTTATCCTAGAATGCGATCAGCAATTAGAATAATGTAATGCAGTAAATACAAGATTTTCATAATTCATATACTAATAACATAGACTAGAGAAGTTAAGTATACGATACTCTTTTTGCTACTTTCATGGTCTGCCGACAGTATTAGTTACGCAGCCTACTAGAGACATTCTTCACACTACTTTGAATACAGTACTGATTCCTAATTAATCATAATAAATTTAAGAAATAAAATTTTGATTATTCCTAACGGTTCTAAATAACATCGTTTTTTATAGTACTACAGCAACGCCCAAAACTAGTATATCTCAAAAATCAACATAGTATAACTTACAAGGAGACTATAATACGATGAAGCAGCCACAGTAGAAAAGTTTTAACATTCTTCATCAGCGCAACAAAATAAATTATATCTTGACAAAATCCACCTTCGAAAGATATGTGTTTAAAACAGTTTAGTAAAATATAACAACTTTTCTCTTATCTGTGTCCTCCATAGATTTAAATTCCGACTCTTTAATATCAGCTTAACTACCCACAAAAATATATTAAACTATTGCATTAATTAATAACCGTTTCACCACGTAATTTCAAGATTTAAAATGTCATAAGAAGCGGCAACATTTCCGGGTAAATAGCAGAATCATCGCTGGATGCAATATACACGTAATCGGAATCTTTTTCTTCGCTTAATGAATCCATCTGTTTATGCTTTCCATTTTTCTTCTCGCAAGAAACTGTAGTTATGCGGGATAAGTTTATTAATAACCACTTTATTGCTATTAAAATATTACAGCTATATTAATTAAATATTTTTCTTATTAACGATTCATTGTTATTTTGGTGTTAAGGCATATTTTGGACTCTACCGTGCCAATAACTTATAGTTCCCGCCGTTTTTTTATTAATATTTCATATGGTCACATAATGTACATTTTCTATATATATACATTATTTTTTCGAAGAAAAGTGACATTTATATTGAAAAATGTACATAAAAACGGTACAATAGAAACAATATTTTAGAAAATTGATAGTTAGCGTTAAGTACTTAAGACCTGGATATTAAAATGTGTAATAAATGGTTTGTGATTTACCTACATTAATAATGGTTTTAAGCAGTTTTTGAGAACTATAACTTCAGCCACTGGGAATTATTTAACTGACACCGACTAATACATATTACACTTTCAAAGAGAATGGAACTATAATGAGTTTCTTTCATAGTCACACATCAACGTATATACAAATAATATGATGATAAAATGTTTAAACAAAGTCAGCAAGAAATCTCTATATATACTAACCTATCCAAAAATGACTTAATATTTAGACTATTTCGTAGCAGTGACATAATTTTCTATTAAAGAATATGTTAACTGAAATCAATTACACTCTTATTTCATAAATTCTTAACCAGTACAGGTAAACAGTAATAATATACATTTTAGCTAACGCTGAATGGGATTTAAGTTTTCACTTCCTTCATTATGGTAATCAGAAATACTGCGCATAGTTTATTTGTTCTGTAAATGCGTAGTCATACGGTGAGCTAGTATTTCTCTTTTTTCAGTTTTAAGTACTTGTAGTTGTTTATAAGTGGTATAATGTTTATTTATAATGATGATTTAAATGCTAGGTGTTATAATGGTTGTAAATAAAAAGTAATATGTTTAGAACAATCTCAATGGACTTACTGGAAAGTGTGAGAAAGAAAAGTGCTGAAATTTCATTCGTTGACACAGGTCCTGTCAGTGGTGATTATATCGATGAAACAATACCTCTTAATAAAAATATAGTGGACGTAATAGATCCTGTAGACGCGCTGAGTGCTAATAGAGAGCAGACTATGGTTGTCGCAGCTGGATGTCGTGGAGGTTTTTTATTAACTATCTTTTTTAAAAGTACCACTTTCAAATTTAATTGCAAGCCATTTTGAATCTGTTTTCAGTGCTGAAAGTTTTTAAAGTATCAGATGATGGAATTCAACAAGTGGCAGATCTACGATCGTCTCGTAGTAGAAAGTTGAATTTACTATATTCTCCCAGTAATGTAGCATGGAGCAAGTTAAAAGGTTAGCTTAGTATAGAATGTGAGATTCTATGGTTTTTTTGTATTACTCTCATGCAAGTCTAATTTTATACTGTATGAGGTGAATCAAAGTTTACGATATATTTGTCCTCCCGGACCTTCAATAAAATTGTGATATATAAACAATGAATTTGGGCATGATTTAAAAAAATATATATTAAATATTTATTGCTTATATTAAAAAGTTATGCCAACCGAGTAAACGTTCTAAAAAGTAACACTATTATTATGAGTAGTGTGGATTTTTTTAGATGACCTGATTGCTACCACATCAACTAATGGAGCTGTGGTTCTATGGAATATGACTAAAGCTAAAATTGGTATTCAATTTTTTTTAGGAAATATTAGTATATTTCGGTGAAAACATCTTTATATTTCTAGACACACATTATAAGTGGCATCAGAGATCAGCAACAGTGGTTCATTTTCATCATACTGATGAGAATTTGGTTATTAGTGGCTCTAAAGATGCAACTGTGTACATGTACGATTTACGCAAAGCCGAACCAACTCATAAATTTGGGTCAGAATTCTAGCATCTATTATTATATTGTTTGAATTCCATATTATCAACTTTTTTGTACCTACTTAATTTTTAGAAATTATATTAGGTCTACCGGAAAGTTCTGTCCGTTTTTGGAATAAAACAAAATACAAATTTTTTTACCATCAATAAACTTTATTAAATGATATAATTGCTAATTTTATTTTTTGCATTTTATCGTTATTAAGATTTCTTATTTACAGCGGCACCAACTCATATGATGTGATTCGGGATCTTTCATTTTTTTTGCACTCTGGTCAATGTAACCAATTTATTACTTCTGATGATAGTGGGACCATTAGGTTGTGGGACACTAGAAGACAAGATAAGTGAGTTTTATTATCGTTATATTTATACACAAGTATTATCAGGTTAAAAATATTGTGTATTGCACTATTTTAATCAAAAATAAAAATCTGTTTTTAATATTTTAAAACATCAGTTTCAAGTTAGGATTTTGATCTCAGATGCGTTATAAAGTGCTTATATTTGGTATTTTCTTTAACATCTGGATATAACAGTATGCTTCTTGAATTTAAAAAAAATTACAACAGTCTAAACAGAGCATATTTTAATTAGAACTATTAAACGTTTTCTACCTTGTGGACCTAAAGGCGGGAGGTATAATTTTATAAAAGGTAGCGGCAGAAGTGGTTTTTAAACAATAAGAACCACATCAGATATCAATAGACTAGAGTGTTGTACTGTAAAAAGCATCATACGCTAATATGGCATACAATGTTAGATGTTTACAATAAGTTTTTAATATAATATACGAACTGTTATTTATACAAAATATTGTTTGTAGGGATACCTCAACGTTTTGAAATCTGTAAATGAGTGAAATCGATTGTGATCATAAATATAATTAAACATGCAACTTGTTACTTCCAATGTAATCGAGGGAAGATATTTATTTAAAAGACTGTTTTAAACTATTCAAGTGATTTCTAGACCAGTTTTTCAATTTCCTGCTCACCATGGATATGCGGCTAGTATTGCTATAAATCCACGAGAGCACCATCTCATAGCTTCTGGCGGTGGAAGAGATAAATTCATAAAGGTTTTTATAACGCATTTTACTGTAAAAAACTAGGTTTCTATGAGAAGACTTACTAGTTTTAATATATTAATTCTAATACAAAAATTAAGATTTGGTAATAGTGGTTTTGCTAAATGTAACCTATTAGCATACATTCTATTGAAATTCAAGGTTTAGTTATAGATATATATTTATAGGTGTGGGATTGCTCAGGTCCATGTCCATCAGTTGATGGTCCTATTCACCAAGTTGAAACAATGGCGCCTGTTGGTAGAGTATACTGGAGTCCAGATCATCATTGGCAAATTGTCAGCTGTGCAGGTGAATATATTAGGTTCGCCGTAGGTATTTCCAAGATGTTAGAACATGTGAGGAAGATTAGTACTTTGTAACATAGTTAGAATAGTTATTTGAGGGAACTATTCGAAAAAATCTTAAAGGTTGTCTATTCCTTCAGGAAAGTCTTACTGATTAACTTTATATATTTTTTACCTTTCCTCATGTCTTCTAACATCGATTTCGCAATTTTTACACGTTTGATAACATTTATAGATGCGATTGTTTTGAATTTATGTATAAGCTGATAATTCTTTTAGTGAAGACATTCATGTTGTACTTATGTCTTATAATGAGAATGGCGATGTCTAAACACAATTTTGAAAAGTAATTTCTAATTAAAGTTTCATTACTATAGTTGAAGATATTTCTAATGTAAAATTTAATGTCATTCGGTATATTATGTATTCCATTAATTTGGTATAACTGTGAACCCAAATGAGTGTTTAAAACTAAGTTTATAGTTGTAAATGACATGAATGTACATATTTGGGATATCAGAAGACCTTTTTTGCCTTATGCAAGTTTTGAAGATCATCGCGATAGCGTCACAGGTATGAATTTGTTATTATTTTATAGTAATGAATAATACATGAAATTATATTATTTAAAAGCTAAATGCCGATGTATTTCAGATGTCTGGTGGAGTGCTGCTCATCCTGAACGATTCGTATCATGCGGAAAAGATGGGCTTTTAGTGCTACATTATTTGGAACAAAAACAGTCTCCTTTGACATATGCTTGCGATGTGGCTGTGGATATATCTCCTGATGGGCTTCTTGGAGTAGCTGGTAAGTTTTAGGAAAATATATGAGGATGCTATTTTTTTTCGGCATTATTATAATGATATTGGAGTGTTCATATTTTGTTCAACCATTAGACAGAGTGTCTAAAACCTAGAATCTCACTGTAGTCAAAAATGTAAGCAATTCATAGCACATTTATTTTAATTAAAAGAAAATATGAGTACTTATATATTTAACGTTAAGCCTTTTCAGTGGATGATAGATAAAATTACTTTCATATTCATTATATACAGCTGTGCTTTGGGTGCTGTCGTTTTTCTTCATGAATTTATTGATCACTTGATTACGTTTGAAGCTTTAAATAACGGATTGTTTTATATTAATGCTAGCTATTTAAAACGGTCATCTTGATGATTCTGGAGAAAATACCGCTACCAAAATCATTTTGAGCCACTTTTTTTTATCCATTTTTCAGCTAATTCACATTATGCATGTATAAAAAGGGAAAAGGATGTCAATGGCGTGGTGGATGGAAAGGTATTAAAACTATATTATTTATATAAAATTTAAAAAATAAGTATTTAACTCATCAACTGAAGTAGTTATGTATATGTATGTTCTAGACAGTATGTAAAGAGGAGGGTTACGATCCATTTCGCACACCAGTACGCAGTCAATTGTCGTGTGGGCTACCAGATTCTGCAATGAAAGCCCTCCAACCAACTTCTTTTTTCCATTTAGCACAAGAGTAAAAAAGCCAATGAAATATTTTTATATATTTTTTAGTAATAATTTTCTCAAAACAGTTAAAAGTTTGATAAAATACAACTTTTTTGTAGATATATTTGTGGTGGGCGGCCACTGCGAATAATATGTAACTACAACGCCAATCTAGCGATGAACTGTGGTCAAGAACAGGTTGCACAAACATGGAGAGTAGTTGCTGCACTAATCGCTCAGGCTGGATTACAAGAGGTAAATTGTATATTGTATAATCAAATAAGAAAACACTTACTTTAATCAGTAGTGGTGACATGGTTTTTTTAGTGTTATTTAGGTTTACGACGAAGATAATGCAGAATTAAAGCGATCTGAAGAGAAAAAATGGAAAGTGTTAGTTGAATACATTCTTTAAAAAATATTAATATTTTATTGGATCAATTAAAATAAATAACTGATAACGAATGTTGTTGATATCATTAGAATCGTTAATGTAATTCATAATACTCATTAATAATTCCAGATATCAAATAGAATTGGAACGTCAAGGAAAGGTAATGTCACCAACTCCACTGAGTCCTCACGCTTTATCGTCTCACTTATCTAAGTATGGAATGCGTAATCATCAAAAATTTCGAAAGAAGAATAATTCAGGTAGAGTAAAACACATATATAGTGCTTAGAATATTTACTTATTACACTAATTTGCAGGTACTCAACCTTTAAAAACACTCTATTTGAAACCTGCTACTCTTATAGCATCGTGGGATTTCTATTTTGGAACTGGAGAATTAAGAGGTACAGAAATAGAAAATGACGAGTAAGTTTCTGTAGAGATTAAATAGAAATTCTTAAAATAGATTTGAATGATAAAGCGCATCTTATAAAGTAGATTTCTAGATATATAGTACTTTCATAAACGTATTTACAGGGAGAATCCGTACTTTAACGATTTTAACTGCCTGCAAGAAGAAGCATTCAATCTTAAAGATTTATCAGGAGATAATTATCAAAATTTTCCCGAAGAAACTTCTGACAGTGAGTTCAACTTCGCTTGCAAGTTTTTTTTATGGGTTTGCTTATGTTTAAACTCTTGATTTACAACCTGCTATTAGGTTGGTGCAAAAAGTAGTGAATTTTAACCTTCAAATTTAAAGTAGTACATTTCAGCTTAGAATAATATTTATTGATCAAAAGAGCCATTAGAATCTACGAATTTTCGCCAACAAGAAATAAGTTTATTTATTCCGATTACATAGAATACTAGCGTCCTGGGACCGATGAGTTCTTCGAAGGTGTTTTGAGCAGCTCCTCTGTTGTTGAATACCTTCGTTTGCGAAAAGTTGTCGAGATGTTTGAAAAGTGATAGTCGGTCGAAGAGAGGTCTGATGAGTAAGCTGGGTAAGGCAGAATCTCGTAAGCCAGTTCCGTCAATTTCTGCAGAATCATTTATGAGACATGTGATTGGACATTGTCATGGAGAAGAATCGGTCCTTTTCCATTGATCAATGCTCGACGTAAATGTTGTAGTTTTTAGTGCCTTTTGTCGATTTTGTGGCAATATTTCTCTGCTGTGATGGTTTCGCCAAGATCCAAGAAGTTGTAGTGGATGACTCCACTTGCCGACCATCAGATTTTTGCTATAACCTTCTTTTGATGAAACTTGGATTTGGGGAAGTGTTTTGGAACTTCGCCTCTTTACAGGCACCGGTCGGAAAGCCGTCGGTTGTCGTATAAAATCTATTGTTCGTCACTTATTACAATGCGATCAAGAAATGGATTGATTTTCTTGCGAAAAAGAAGCACAGAGCAGATTTCGTAACGGCGATTTTTTGGTATTCGTTTAGCTCGTGCAGCACCCATTTGTCGAGCTTATTTGATTTCCCCATTTGATGCAAATGTCTAACAACTGTTGAATAGTTAACGTCTAGTTCTTCTGCAACCTCTCAAGTGGTTTTGCATGGCTCCGCTTCAACGATGGCCCTCAGTTGGCTGTCGTCAATCACTAAAGGACATCCGCGACCCTCCTCACCTTCAAGGCTCTCGCCTTCATTACGAAATCTTCAAAACCAATGTCGAGCTGTACGTTCGTTGATGGTTCCCTCGCCAAATATTTGGTTAATGTTGCGAACAGTTTTCACTGCTTTACGTCCTAATTTGAACTTCTATAACAAAATCGCTCGAATTTCTTTTTTCCATTTTTAATTTGACAGCTTAAAATAGAAAGAGCGAAAAGCTAGTAGCATAAACCAGTAGAGTGAATTTGGCACATTAAAATGGTATATTACATGGACATATTTAAAAAAAAGTTTACACCAAAATAAGCATCAGAGTTTGAAACAACCAAATCTACTATTATTTTTACACCAGCATAATACTACTCGCTGCTCTAAACAATAATTCTTCCTTCTTTATTTTGGTTGATAAAAGATATTTTTAAGGTCTATTAGATGGAAACAAGTGGGATCCTATGACGGAAGTTGCTCGTCTATTACATTATCATGCTGAACAGGTTATATCGCACATTTATTTTTGATTTAATAGTTAATTATAACCAGCAGTATTTGTGTAGGAATGAATCTGATTTCTAATTATCATTATGACTTCTTTAATTATTTTGTACAGTTAATATCTTAGGTTTACTATTCTAGGGTGACGTACAATCTTGTGCTACAGTCGCTTTAGTCTGCGGCCGTTTGTTGTCTAGTACTATTAATGATTTAATAGTAGAGGCTTGGATGGAAAGCTACATAAGTTAGTAATAACTTTATTCGAAGACATTAATTTTGTGGAAATATTTACGAACCTTATTTGTTTGACTCTATTTTTAAAATCGCTCTAAACTAAGCTGATACCTTTGACTTCACAATATTTATAAATTTTATGATTTACTTTATCTGATACGGTGTGGGGAAGTATTTGATATAATGTAGTTAATGTTTAGACATACACAACATAAAATAACCAAATAAGTTTAATAGAAATTACTAATATAAAAATACTTCATACAGGTATGCTCGATCAGTTGGACCTTCACATAGGAGTTGCTAGTTTTAGAAAATTCTCCTGGATCCGTAGGATTAATCAGCGATCACTTGAGGTAATGTTGAATTAGTAAAAAATTACAGTAGGAATAGCAATAAAAGGTTTGTTTGTATTATATTCGAGCTGTGTAGATCGAAAAACAATATATATTAAAATATGGGATTTCTATAGGAATAAACATTTTATGCTGTTTAGAAGTAACTAATTTTTAATTACTGTAAAGATATTCTCACTAAGTACTATTGGGTATTTTTCATATACGCTTATACTACTAGTGTAAAAGGATGGTTTTAGTTCTTGGCATCTTTCATTCATACCCTATTAATACTCGTATTAAATATTTTATAAATGTTTCATGTTCTTACCAATGCTCTAACTTTTAAAAAAAAATCTTATGGAGATTAATTTTCAAATGTCTTAAACATAAGAAAAGTTCTGCTTAATCACATTTGACCACAATCGCTTAGTTAGTAGAATGTATTTTGGTTGTTTTTATTTTCGTATGTTAGGGTACTCATCATCGTCTATTTCATCGCGGCTGTGCAGGTCATGTATCGCGTTGTCGATGCTCTAAGTGTGATCGAAATTGTGCAGGAGTCTGTGAAGTATGGTAAATGCTTTCTGAAATAACGAAATCGTTTTCATTCTTCTTTATTCATAATATGTTCTTCAGCAATGGAGCTGTGTTAGGAATGGTATGGTTTTGCCGTAACTGTCATCATTCATTTCATCCTCAGCACGCTTTGGACTGGTTCAAGGTGATAACTAGCTTTATCTCAAGATTGGTTTTTATTGTTCTAAAGCAGTTTAAATTACAGACAGAAACTATGTGCCCTGTTTGGAACTGCTTATGTTCGTGTAATAACGTATGTTATCAAGAAAAGATTCATGCTTTTTGTCTTCATTCTCAAGTGGACTTGAAACAGAAGACTGAGCTACGAGAAATTAGGAGAAATGAGGTTAATAGTTGTTTTTAACGTAAATTTTTTTTTATCGTGAGCAATATATTTCAATACTCCAGAGAACTCAACTTATCTGTCCTACTTTTTCCATTCGGTCGAGATTTTTGATGAAACGTGAAATGAATAACAGTTCTATGATCAAGATACAATGTCTTACGGCAATTTCACCAAGGTGTGAGGGCAGCAAAACTAATGACAATTTTCGTATGTTGATTACACCTAAATGGGAATGTCATACAGTTAATTTTTGGCCTAAAAAACGCTTATGCGTTAATGAAACACAAAACGAGAGACTGCTATTGTATAAGGGAACGGCACAATTGGTTAGTGAAATTTTACATAATTATTCCAAGGATTTATTTATTCAAATCACTTTAAATGTTTAATTATTTAGTACTTAATCGGCCAATCAATAATGCCAACAGTAATAGAAGATCAAATCCATCAAAAGGAATGGGATAATTACAAAGAGAAAAATATAACATACATAATTGAATTAGATTTAAAGCAAGTAGGTAGTGGAGTTATGTTTTGATACTTCAAATTTCATGCATACAAGGTTTTTACACAATATATTAAATCAATATTCTTCAGAAATTGTTGCGCATGTGTTCATCCCATAATGTTAAATATGCAAGATTTCTTATTTGGATTAAGGTAATTAACTATAATTCTGTGCCACATAAAATAATGTTAAGGTTTCGTGCTAGTAATTTTAATTGCACCGCAATTGTATTTTCCTTTTTGGAATTTTTATAAAATTGTGTTATTACCATATACATTTTTCTAGTGGTATAATCAACTTGGTAAGGCTTTCATGAAGCACTGCATAGATTTGTGGGAGAAGAATTCGCGATGTGAGTTTTAGTCAGAGTTGATATCTCTTTTATTATATTTTGTTATTATTTACAGATATTTTTGCTCACAAACAGGCTTATGAATTATTATATCAGTATAACTTTTCTCCATTATTACAAAAGACAACGTCATTAGAGATTCCAAATTCATTCTCTGATTTGCAGAAAATAATTTTCCCCCTTGGACCTAAGAAAGGTGATTTGCAATCTTATAAAGTAAAAATAATCTGGAAAAGCTTATAAGCGTTTAAGATTATAGACAATCTGTAATGTTATTAGTATGTATAGATATATAAACATTCTAGCTTATCAGTAATTCTATTTGAATAAAATTAGTTTTAAAAATTTTACGCTTCACTAATTATAACTTACATTAAGGCCCTTTGACATGGTACCAAGCTAGGTACAAGTATTATTTAACGAATATTGCTATGGGAGTTGAGGACGAAAACGAGATATGTGTAGTTAACAAGTGGGAAGAAAGATCGATTAGGCGAGAAGGCAGAGGATCAAATTTGCATTCAACTTGCCACTGGAGATTCCTGCAGAAAAAAAAACGAGATGCTAAGGTTTGTTACACTTATCGTAATGCAGGGTATTTATTTTTATTCCTTTCTAATACCCAGTAACCACTGTGTTTTGGAGTATTTTAGTCATAAAAAAATATGCGAAATTTTCTGTAAGATAATGTACTGGTATATATATACGATACTTCTCTAGGGTGCACTTTCCAAAGTCCTTTTTAGATTTATAGAAATAATTCAAAGATATATATGGTTTAGCTTTTATAATAAAGCTTTACATATTTACAAATATTCTTGGATTATCTACATAGTCGTATATGAGCCTTCTAGATCTTATTTACTATGAGGTATAAGAGGTACTGAAAAATATACTATTTCAGGTAGAATTTTTATTAGTACCTAATTAACATTTTTCCTTGTATAACTTGTTTTTTATAGTAGTTTATTTCCCGATTTAACAATGTGTACTTTCTCTTGTTACTTCTGGTGATCATATATATCAAGTGGATGAGTGTTATTAGAAAATTATATGAAATAATTAGGAAAGTTTATACCTAAGAAAGTTAATGACCACTTACCATCCGAACCTTAGGCAAGCATCGGAACAAATATGAATGATTTAAAAGAAGAAGTAAGACTACCCCAGCCTGAGCCTTCGGTCGATCACTTCATCAGTTTGCATAGTTATCTCTGTAGCAGATCTAGCACAAAACGTTCTCCTACCAAAAATTGGCTCAGTATCAGGAAGTTTAAGAACTTCTATGCATTCCCAGAATGGTAATGTACCCTTCCTTTTTATTGTTCACATGAGTATTGTTTTATTCCGAGTCAATTCCATATACAAATAATAACTTGTACTGACGTATAATTTGTTTTTTCATATTTTTGTGATACTTTACAGGTAGACGAAGTTAATTTCGTGGGTATTTTTGTTGTGCTCAAATGCTATTTATAGTTCATCTGACGGGTTATTCATTCTGAATGATCATCAAAAAAAATTCAATTGTAATATTTCATTGAATGTACTAAATCTGAGAATCATTTCTGTTTTGTATAGCTAAATGTTTATAGGTGGAAGTCAAATAAATCTTTAAATACTTGCTCTAGTTAACTTAAACTATCTTGAAAATTTAGTAATTTTTCAAATATTTTAAATTTATTCGTACCGAATAAAAGCTAATTTCTGAGTTATTTTTCATCTGAAGATAAGATTATGTCATAATTACTGAGGCGGTTTTTTTCTAAGTATCCTTTTTTTTGTGAATATTTGTAGACCATAGAATATATACGCTAATTCCTCAAAGTGTTCTATGGACATTCATTTTTCAGTAATTAAACTACCCAGAAGACGTAGTAATATTTTCTAATTAGCGAATCTTAGAACACGTCTTTTACATAATCAAAAGAATATACATCTTAAATTCCTGTGATAGGTTAGAGAATTCTCAAGATTCCTCATTGTAAATGAGGGTTTAAAGAGGCCGTAGAAATATCGTCCTTTATATTTTTCCTAAAATTTAACTGCTCTAGTGTTCTCGCAGAGTTTAATCTGTAGAAGTGATCTAATCGCGTGTTCCAATAGGTAAATTCATAAGAGCGAAAAACACATTTTTCATGGTATGTTGTCTAGATGCACATCAATACTAGGTCAGAGGTTATATGCATGCATTTCTCGTATACTGTTTTGAGTTGCTTAAGTCCTCAGTAACTATAGCGAATAGAGTTCATACTTTTTTCGCAAAAACAGTTTTACATTATATATTATTTCATTTTTTGAAACTTGTTATTTTAGTTCTACGTGTAATGGCCCCTCTTCATCTTTGTTCATCATTACGAATGAGGTCATTCATTATTAGAAGAATTTTTTTACTAAGAAAAAATATTGGGAGGTAAGCGTAACTGAGAAAGTGAGTTAGCTAATTTAACATAAAAACTATTAGTTTGAAGTAATCACAGAATATGTTCCAAGTTACTAGGTATTTTCGTTTTCCATAATATCTATTTAGTTTAAAAGTGACCAATCGATAGCTACTTTTATTCTTATTATAAATAATCTCTTCTGTTTTTAAAAAATATTTTTACATGAGCATTTCAGTGTGGGTATTTTTCTTCTTGGTTCTGGAACTTATGGCTATAACCAGCTGAAAAGAATCCATTGTAAAGCAGCACAAATAGATAATCCATGGTTGCTTGTTCCTCATGTGTTAAGTGGCATTTATTATCTATTCTGTTTAATAACATCATTAAGTCAAATCACTTTATTTCTGTAGCATAAAATGTACTGTACATACTTTAAGAATTTTTTACTTAGCAAGTAATATTTTACTAAAACAATGAAGCCTCATCTAGCACTTGAACAATTTTTTTCAGAAGCCAGAAAAAACATCCCTGTTCATGCTGCTATATGATATTTGGGATGTATGTAGGAAGTTTATTAGGTGGGTTATGCGTATTTTATTTATATGATATGTGCCTATCATTTCCTTACGTCGGTAATTCATTTATAGATTCCATAATAATATTGTTTCCGAATATTAAATCAACGGATTTTAATAACAACGATTAGAAGGTTGCGTTACCAAAACCAGAAGTCATTTTCTCAGTAATACCAATAATGTTATAATCGTTATTTTCGCAGAAAATAAATTATCGTTTTTTAAAAATAATATTGTTTTAAGGTGCGTTTTTCTTTGTCTATATTTCTTCCCTTTTTTAATCTCATATCCCGTTATGCATCGATTGCAACAACTAGATGAAATATGGTGGAAATGTTTCTTATTAGCAGTACAGGTCTGTTTATATAGTAACCATTTTTGTACGGAGTACTTTGCCACATGAGTGTGACATTTTGATAATTAGAATGCTTTACTCTGTTTGTTCTAATTCTTATACAATTCAGTCCAGCGGACCAACGTTCATAAAGTTAGGTCAATGGGCTAGCACGAGAAGGGATATATTCAACAAAACTATCTGTGATAGAGTTAGTTCGTTTTTCTTTTAATATGTTTGTTTCATCCTATCCATCATTGTTTTTTAGCTATCAATTCTTCATACAAATACGAGGAGGCAACGGTCTTTTCGGGACTGTGAGACCGTAATAGATGATATCTTTGGAGAAGGTTTTTTGAGAAAATACAAGAACACCGTGTTTATTAATATTGAGCCATACTCAATAGGATCTGGATGCATAGCTCAGGTCTGATTATTAACTACCATTATGCGAGTCACTTATAATATTTACATAAATATCTAATAAATTAAAACAACTTTGATTTATCCCGAATAAGCCTATTGGCTATTTATTTCTTGGCAAAATGTTTTAAAGTATATAGGTGTATAAAGCCACCATAAGTGTTCCGGCTTTGGAAGCAGCGCTTGGTAAACAAATACCAGAGTTGGCTGGATACAGAGAAAAAGAAATTGCAATAAAGGTGAGCGAAAGGTAGCTATCGACTTTGAATTTATAGATCACTTTGGTTAGAATTGAAGTGTAACATGATGGACTATTAATTAATATATGTATACAAGATTTCAGAACCTACATTTTATTTTGGCCTAGTTACGCTTTGTATTATTTTCTGAATGATAAAATTCTTATGTAAATATTTTCCCTTGCTTCATCAGGAGGTCTTAATTAAAGTTTGGGAGAAAACGAAGTTTAATTGATGCTTTTTACAATGAAAAAGACTAGGAACCTATATCTAGTTGGATACCTATAGGAAAGGGAAAACGCTATATGGGATAAAAAAACTCCAGTACACCAGTTTTTTGGGCTTCGGGGGATGTGGGATGAAATCCTTTGTAAGATTCTGATAAAGCTCGTTTTAGACCAGGTTTTACACTATTTCAAAAGAAGGATTATATAATTCTGATATAACGATTTAAATAAAAATACTTATCATATTTACCTAGTGTGTTTTTAGGTTACCGAAAAAGGTATGGAAGAGAAAATTGGAATGGATCTATCTATTCTTCGAGGTGGTGCATATGTACTGCAGTGGGTACGAAGTCTCAATCTTCATATAAGTCTATCGTAACTTGATCTTATAAGTGTATACGTCTCTTGTGAATTATACACATTTATTTATTTATTTTAATCAGTTTATGCCCTCGCTAAGCTATTTGGAACCTGTATCTGCATTAATTCAATTCGAAACTGTTCTGAAAAGGCAGTTGGATCTACGAAATGAGGCTGAAGCGTTGATGGTATGTTTAGCTTGTTTCTTTATCATTATAAATTGCTAGATATACTAAAGTACATTAAACTAGTAGTCTACTTGATCGAAACCATCGCAGAATTGGTTACTATACGGATGTAGATGTTTTCCCGTTTCGACATATGAACATTTAAAAGTAACCGTTTAACGATAAATATATAAATAAATGCATTATAAGAAGAAATTTTGTAGCCATTTTTTTTGCTCTTTTATTTCATCTTTCTATGATATATATGCTTGGTTTTTCTAGAACACTTTGTGAATTTCGCGAAAACGTCTGTCAGATTAATTTTAGAAAAATAATTGAAGTAAATCAATTACTTATTAATAAATTTTGTTTTATAGAAATTTTCACGGAACTTTGACTACAAGAAAACAGGAATTAGATTCCCTGCAGTTATTGGATATTCGAAAAATGCAATAGCTGAAACATTCGAGAAGGGCATATATATCAATAAGCTTGTAGTGGAGGAGAACAATTCTCAGGTTGTATGAAAGTATTAAAAGCATACAACAGGCCAGCTCAATATATCTAGTTCAGCTGTCTACTCATCAATCAAAATATATTCGTCGAAAAATTGCATTACTTGGAATGCGCGCCTTACTTAAAATGATATTTGTTGACAACTTCATTCATGGTGACTTACATCCAGGAAATATTCTTATTAGGTTTGTTTTTAATGGAAGTAATTGGAAAAGAAGTGTAAGGTGTGTTGGATCATTATTTTGAATTGAGACACTGTTTTACTTGAAGGTTCAATGACGACGATGGGATGTCAGGTGTTCACAAAGCCCCATCTTCTGAGAGTATAACTAATAAAGCAGTAAGCAGAAAGTTCAAAACTAAAATGTAAAAAAATTATGTAAGATAGAAAATTTAGACTTGAGAGCTAAATATTGGATCAGAGAAAATATACAGTATTGTATTTCAGATGGACTTCGTACGTAATCTAACTGGGTGGCATTCGGGTCCGTACATCCGCTTTATTGATTCAGCTGATCTCCAAGATGAGCCAACACTTATTCTTCTTGATGCTGGAATTGTTATAGCAGAAACAGACAAAAATCTACGTAATCTAAAAAAACTGTTCAAGGCTGTTTTAGATAATCAGGTTAATATTATGTAAATCGTATATTTTACTATTATTTAGTACTGATTATAATACGTTGATGAAAATTTATTTTATAGGGATTCAAGGCGGGAGAGTTACTCCTCACTCACTTAGAGAACACCAGGAATTGTCAAGATCCAGAGAAATTTTGTCAACAAGTTGACGTCTTAGTTAATAGAGCTATGCGAGAAAAATCTCTTCGATCGGTTAGTTCCAATTTCACTGATATTAATTTTTATACTGTTATCTTTAATTTTTTTCGCTTTTTTTAAATTTATTTTTTTTATAGCTCAACATTTCTGCCATTCTTTCGGAAATGTTTTCTGTCGTTGCTAGTCATAATGTCTATTTGGATTCTTCGTTTGCTGCTGTAATTTTATCAGTCATGGTCTTAGAAGGTTTTGGCCGTTCACTAGATCCTGATCTTGATCTGTTTAAATGTGCTCGACCATATCTGCTCAATATGGCTTAGTGAAGGTTATAACTTCCTCCGATTACAGTGACTAATAAGTGTTTTTAGTATATATAATATGAAAAGAGAGAATTCGGTTTTAGTATAGCCTATTTTAGATCTTATAAAGGATTATTAATATTTATTAAATGTTAGAAATATAATACTTTTTATCTCAAAACTTCAGGTTATGTTGTCAGCCAAAAAGGTTAGTCTCATTAAGGTTGAATCAGAGATTTTAAAATGATTTATAACTCATGCATACTCAAATTTGAGATGTTATCGCTGGATGAGTTGTAATTCTCTGAATTAGCCATATTCGATATGTATGGTTATTTAATTGTATAATAACATTGTAACGATTTACAGCAAAGCAAAATTTGATGAAATGTATACATCGTTCTGTTTTCTATCAAACAAAAGTTTAAAATATTACGTCTAAAGTGAGCTGACTTACAGTTTGTTTTTATGGTCATATTTAACGAATTACTTTATGTTCATTGTATTTCAATAATAAAATTGTGGCATAAGGTTTTTTAGTTTTAAAATCTGTTAGATAGCTGCGCTTTTTCTTCGTTAAGAAAGCACACCGTCAATTAAATAAAATTATGAAATTATAGTACTATCGTTTTTAAGGGCTATCAAAAAAATGCAAAAGTATAATATTGGAAAACATTTAAATACTTGTGAGTCATTTAATTTTCGCTAGTAGGATTTTCCATACATGTAATTGGTAATGTTGTTATAAAGCAGAGACTGCCTAATTATGTGACATAAAATTGTGCTTTAATGTTATTCAATGATTTATTTATTACTGTTATGAACTAGATCCAGTTTGAATGTTTTTAGACATTTACATATAAAAATTTAGAGACTTATTCATTTTGGTAGTTATTGTGTTCTTTGCGTTCGTGTGATTTTTTTTCAGAACTTATGCAGTAAACTTTATTATAGATGTCATTTCACCCTCCCGTGCGACCGGATGTTAAACCAAAACAACCGAAAGAGTGGTATGCAGAGATTATGGAAAAGGTTGGAAAAGTAGTTATTTGTATTCTGTGCACCATATGAATTAATAATAAAAAATCATTGAAGTGGTTGCTTGGTTAAAATTTACTACACGTATTAATTCCTATAAATAGGAATAAGAGTTATTTTTTGCATATTCCATTCAGGATGAGCTCTTGTTGTATATAACAGCTACTCTGGGTGTCGTATTGCCAGGCATCGTCTATTTTATCTATCACAAAATCCACAAAATATACATGAATTACGCTTTGGTAAGAATATTTTGCTAGTAATTAATATCATAATGCTTGCTTTATATATTTCGAGTTTTTCTGTTCAATAAAAATACATCAGAGTTTGCTAATCGTGTTAGCTAAGATTTGGTTTGTTTTTAAATTTATGGATCTTGGATATTTCTTTCTAATCACTATATTGTGATGTAGCTATTAATTTAGCGACAAAACGTGGCAATGTTGAAGTATTTCACATAAGGTGATTATATTTTCTCTGTATTTTAGAAAAAACAACAACAGCGTCAAATTGATGAGGCGGCTCGTTCAGAAGTTGTTATCATTCATCTTTCATCTGTAAATGGTCCTACGCGACAGCTAGCGGCAGAACTGGGATCTATACTTAACGTGGAAATGCTTAATCCTTCAAAAATCTGGGCAGTTGATGAGATGGATGTTAAGGATTTTGCAACATTTAAGGTGAATAATTTTATAGTTACTACGTAGTTAACTCACAATTTGTTAGTTAACATTATAGCATCAATCAGCTTGTTTTATCACGTAGATTTCCAAGTAACTTTATATGCATGACAAACATATTTCAAATTTTGTTAAAAAGCAAATCTTGCTTGCAGTATATATATATATATATAATTCATGTAGACTTAAAAACTAGGTCAAAATTTTTTATTGAAATTTCTGCATACATTATTATTTTTTCTTGTGCATAGTACGTTCTTTTTTATTAAATAGAAACTAACTGAGATTGAAGAATGGAGCTGTTCATCGAGTTTTAAAAGCAGGTATTTGTTGTTTTCTCCAAAGGCTATCCTTTATATTACATTTTATAGTGTTAGGTAATCTAATTCCATTATATTACAGAATGCTTTACTTAGAGTTTGAATCTATAATAGGTTACGAAGTAACCAGATAAGAGTATTTCAGGGAAAACTATATCTCAAGAACTCAGCACAACTAATTTTAGTACTTTAAATTTTCTAAACGATTATATTGAGAATAAATCAATGAGAGCCGTCTTTGCTCAGTGTTATATAGTTTATGATAACATGTCATTTACAATAGCATGTAAATAGATTAGCCATCTAGTAGATCAGCAGTGCTACAGATTTACTTAAACTTGACGCATACCCAAAATGAGCGGTTACTTTCATTTAAAGGAAACTATTACCATTGTCGGGTGGTTTTACCGAAATATAATGGGTTCTGTCATGTGTACAAAATTGCTTATCATTCTATGCATAATTAGCTCTGTCAGTTGGACGTTTACTACAAACCTTTAAATGCGCTTTACAGGTTATTAACACTAAGATAGTGCCAGATACAGTTCGATTCCAAACACAAAATTGATCAATAGTTGCATGGTATTAACTAGATATATCACAGATATGATCGTGTACTGTAATCTAATATAGATAATCGGTGTTTACCATATTCTAATCCTATGTCATATCTATACATAAAGTATTATCAATGTCAAATTCTTAGAATTTGTCAGAAATTTTTATCGAATGTATCTATCTAGATGGTAGGCATCTTCCTTTAACCATATGTAAATTCAGTTGACTCTAAACTTTTTCAAATCAAGGAAAAACAATCTAATCATTTCTATCCAAGTTCTTTACTTGGTATGATTTGCTTTGTACCATCAGTTCTTCACTAATTCCTATTAAATTAATAATAAATTAAATAACTACCGGTAAGAGAGTTACTTGAACATGTATGTTTGAAGTGATTTAATGTTGTTTAGGGTTTCTGTATATTTCTCGTCGAAACTGTTTCGCATGGGAATACTCCTACGGCTTGTGAGTGGTTCTTGGATTGGCTTGAAGATGTTGCAGCTGATTCTAAGCAGAAAAAAAAAACGAACTTTGAAGATATTAGATTTGCAATCGCTGGATTTGGCAGTTCAGAAGATGGAGAAGCAAAGTTCAACAAGGTATGTATTTTTATATGTACGATGCTAATTTATTTTGTTGTTTCTAGTTCCAATAAATGCATTAATGTAAGATAATATCTATCTAAAAATAGTGTAATTAATGTTAACCGTCTATATAATAGTGGAACTAAACAAATGTAATTTGGGTTGCTCGGACACTTCAAAAGCGAATGAAAATTTTGGGATCTAAGCAGATAATGAGTCTTGAATTATTAGACACCGAAACCAACAGTAAGTTCTTTCATAAGTAGTATTTCTTTTAATTTTATCTTTTTTTTTTGGAAAGTGGTAGATTAGTTTTCGGAAGTAGTTATTATTTAGCGGCTCAACCATTTGTACATTTAAACATTATAAATTAATCTGACATTTTGAATATATATATATATATTCCAGATGATATCGGTAGTCCTCGATTTGAAAGTTGGGTGGAATCGCTTTTAGATTCCATTGATCGGCATTTACCTAGGGTTGAAGAAAGTCATACGGAATCTGAATATACGGATGAAGAGAGCGATGAAGAGATAAAAAGAGACAAAAAGAAACTCTAGGAATATATGCAGCACAGTGTTTTCATACCTTTTTCCTAATAACTGTACTAATGACAGAAAACTTTTCAGTATCGATGGCGACCTATTTACTAATGATCTCATAAGCTTATTAACATAATAAATTTAGATACCAATATCTTGATAACATCAATTTTGTGACATTCGTGTCGTTTTAATATATATTCCTGTTATTGAATCATGAATATGTTATGGTTATCCATATACCTCGAATTATGTTTAACTATAGCAATTTTAGTGCATTATATCTAAAGAAGACGCTAACGTTAAATATGGTAAACTTGGAGCTTTCCCACTTTACTTAACACGATGTTGTATAAATGCAGTCCTATCCACCATAAGCCTAGAATTTATTCTATGAAATTTCCATGCAATACTTTTATTCACTATCATTAAAACTAGTCTACCTTTCTAACGTCCGGGATTCGTTTGGCTTAGTGCATAATACATTTTTCAACCCTTTAATATGCGACATGGTAAAGTTCTTTTTATGTACATTTTTTCGTAACGTACTTAATATATTAAACGTCGACTTCCCTATAAATAATAAGTGGAGTATTAGTTTGGCGAGGGATCGAATATTGTCATATATTTAGGTCATTCAAACGATGTATAATTACAGTTATTGTAGATTGATGACTTTTACATGTTTTCTAACATGTGAGTATACTTATTCATAACTAAATGATTCTTCAAATAGTGTAGTTGTATTCTTATAGACGTGTTACGAAGTTCCAGACACTATTTTGTATTTGAATATATTGAATCATTGTTGTATTACATTGATATTCAATTTAAATAACTAGTGGTTAAACTATTGCAAAAACTAATCAAATACTAGAGATTAGTATTTGTATTATAGTGGGAGTTACTTTCCATTCAACTAATAAAAGGTAAAAACTGCAAATAAATCCCTATAGGGTGGACGTAGTAAATATTAATTGTTATGGTGAATGGATATTGGATCTAATGGTCAGATTGTTAAAGAACATGTTCTAAATGATATCTGTTTTAAATAACAATTATTGAGTGAAAAATGTCGGATAACAGGCATGGGCATCGAAACGATCTAGAAAAATGTCGCTTTTGAAGCAGCACTTTTACACTGTATAAATTTTTGGATTTTAGAACTTTCCACTGTTTAGTTGAATTATCAAAAAGTGTATTTTCTGAAACTTCGTTTGACTTTTTAAAGTTGAGGATTTTTAAGAGAACATACTAGTAGCACAGAGTGAATTAAAGTGTTTTATCGTCAACATGGAGTAGAGTTATTCCTTGTCAGAAACACAGAGAGGGATGTTGATAGTGACGGGGTGTGCATCCGAGCGATAAAATATATTTATTATACATAAATAGATTAACTAGTATTTATTACTTGAACATATTCGTTTTTGTTGACTTGTGTACCATATAGATAGGAAAGTAATTTCCTATTTTTATAACTTAGTTATAAATTATTTTAAGAACTCAGTGTATATTAACACTTACTTTAAATGCTTCCTTTACATTTCCTGTCCCGCTATATTCCAGAAGAAGGACGCATAGGCGATCTTTTCTGGGAACACCTTCAACTCGACCAATCTATATAGTATCTCTTTTATTTATAAAAATAAATGACGATAGCTAATAGATCGGAACATACGTGAAGTGTTATTACTTGTTCCGGTTCTACAACAGCGTACACAGGATTCACACGGTATAATGCGTTATCTGAGCAAGTTATCTTGACAGCAACGCGACCTGGTGATGTAGCAAATTAAGGCTGTTAGGCATTAAGGTTCGATATTATTAGTCACGAAAATATTCTTTAAATCTAACTTTTACTCATATTCATCAAATTATGAATGCTGAGACCGCCTTTAGGAGTGAAATGAGCACTGCGTGGAGATACTGTCACCAGAGTTTTAAGGTGGCAGTGGCATTCACAACCAGGTAATCGTTCGGTCCTAGAAGGAAACTTCAAATTTAAGAGTAGGTATTCGAACTGTGTTTAATAGTTTATAGGAAAAAATATTGTACTAGTTAAATAAGAACTCTAAACCATAATACAAGAATGCTTTATGCTAGTGAATTTTGAATCCAACTAGAAAACCTAGTTTCTGCAAAGCATTACTTTTGTTAACAATATTTTTTCTTATAACTATGGACAACTCCTACCTAATCGTATACCTTGCTGAACGAGATGTTTTCATAAGGTATTCCATGTCTGCCAAAGCGATAGCTGAAATATGAGAACCTTAAATGTCCTATACTTGGGTTATATATGAAGGTATTTTGAAGAAACAAAGAGGAAAATGGTCACAGATAAATCTAGATTCCCAGTCCACATGACCCTCTACTCTCAATTAGAATAGACGGATCTGAAAATTCACTATCCATTACAATATTAAACATATTTGGTTTTATATGAAGAATTATTTAAGCTAGTCATTCATGTAGATGATTAGCATTAAGATCTTTCCCAGTTCAGGGAAGACTAAGGTCGTTTCAAGAAGCACAGCCACAACTACTACACGGAATTTCTGGGAGCTACTTTATCAACCAGTAGAAATCTTTTACTTCATTAACTGAGACATAGTACGGCTTAAACAACAAGTCAAATTTGAGGTGTAGCACCATCTTTGCTACTTACGCGTCATCCCTGGACCACCCACGCGTTCCACTCTGCTCTTGATATGGAGCTGGAGGACACGAGTTTTGGATTTGAATAAGGAGCAAGGGATATCAAATACGTAGTGCCGTATGGCTGAGTTTGAGATTGTGAACGTTCACCGCTGCGGTTTCGCTTTTCGTCCCTCTTTTATTCATAACTGCCGACTTTTTTTAACTCATTGTCCTCTCTGTGAATGCATAGGATTCTGGCTTCAAACGAAAACGAGAGCCTAGTGGTAAGTTGCAATTGTGAGTGAACAGATAAGTCACTCCGAAGTGATCTAGGAGATGTGGTCTATCTGATCCTCCACAGCTGCCGCGCCATTCATGCTTAAGAATCTGGGCGTTTCTAGAGCCAATTGGTACCTCGTGCTCATTTCATGCCTCAAGTCAAGGTCCTATCTAGCCACAGCTCTGTACCTTAGCGAGTGATCAATAAAAGAGGAACTGAAAGCAGCTCTCGACAGTGATCGTTTGCATCACAATCGCCGACCCGCCTTCTGTCACACTAAGCGGATTTTTGAGCAAGTGAGGTGACCCATACATTTTACTAATTCATTGGTACTTCCTATTTCAAACACAGTACTTTCTCCGTTGTTAAATGTATAGCTAAATTACCCCTCGTAGAAATATTTTGTACATTTCTAAACTATTACCTTAGACTACTTAAGTTTAATATTGCTCACCATGTGCATAGCAACAACAGTTCGTTATATTGTGCACATTGACCTCTTCTTTTCTCCCTTTTCCCAACTCCCCGTTCTTCTTTCTATTCAATCCTTCCACTCTACGCCGATTTCTTAATAGAGTTGTCTTTTATATACTGATGTTTAAAACAATCAATAACCTAACAGTTGTGATTGCGCTTTAGCTGTTATTTACAAGAATTCAATGAAGTTGAGGAATTTGTTATGTAGAACGTAAAAGCAGAATTTGAAGTTCTGGAAATGTAAAAGCGGATTTAGAATTACGAACTATCGCTCTGAGTTGTCATGAGTCGTTTGTCTAGCAAAGTACGACAAAGATATAATTGAAAAGAAACACCATGAAGTTTCGAATTTAGAACTATTGCGTACTTGACAAAATGCTTAATTCTACTGCTCAGCCAATAAAAGCTTGATCTGAGCACCCAGAGCCAGATTTATCTTCGCCCCATGTACTTCCCAATATTGTTTTTCTGATTTATAAGTTCTAGTTCACGATATTACACCTTGTTTAAATTTGGTTTAATTACATGAGGTGCTATGCGTTTTCTCCTTGTCCTGGTAATGTCCGTCGCTCTACCTCTCGTCTTTCCCTGCGACAAGTTTCAGAAGAATATGAATCTTTTCTGCAAATTTCCTGGGGAATCTGTACCGTGCACTCAGCACAATGGTATGTCCGATGCTCACTTTAACAAAAAGCACTCCATTAGAAAGAAAAATAAATATATTCAGCACTTTCTTTCTTGGCTAACTGTTGTTCTGCTAAGGGCGGATGCAACTCCATGGAGTTCCCCAAGGATAAGGTAAGCAGTCACATGTATAAATATGCATGTACTACCATACATTAAGATTCCTTCCAGGTATGTTGCTTCACTCAGGAATGCCTTAATCGCTGCTACCCCGGAAAAGGACATAAAATTGGCGTTGTATACTAAAGATTTAGTTTTTTCCCAGATAATTCCTAAGCTAGACGTTTTCAATGTATTCTTTGAAGCCTATTCCTGGAAATATATCTCAGAAAATAAACTCTGAAGTGTCGAGAAATAGGATGCACAACAAATCAGTTAATTGAACACATACAGCTGCACCCAGGATTCCTGGTAACAAATTGCACCGGGTGCCCCAAGTGCGCATCGATTGAAACTGGCTTTTTAATGATCTATTTTGTATTCTAATCACAGATTTGGATTTAGCGTCAAATTTGGGTTCTTCTCAGTATAATTTGTTTAGTTCTATGCAAAGTTGACTTTTGCTGAGAAAGAGAATATCTCACATTCGAAGTGTTATTATGAGAATACAAGTGGATCACAAAAGGCGTAAAGCATTGAAAAATATGGTTACTACTTTCTCGGTTCTAAAATTATCTATTCCTTATATTTAAATTATATATAGGTAGTACCTCAGCTACCTCCTTCAGATAAGCTCTCCACAACTAGGAAGAAGACTTCCCCAATCCTTAAAAGGTCTAGGGTAGTACTCTGGTCGGTTCCTGCCACTCCTAGTGGTGTCTTTCCGAGAGGCTTTTGAAGCTCGAAAAACTAGAATATTCATAAGCATAAAAAGTGAAACACAGGAATAGAGTGATAGCTGATAGCAGATCACCAGCCTGCGACACTGTCAGGGATCTTCTTCTATTGTTCCTCAATTACTCCCAAAAATCGTGTAATGGCCTTGTGGTGTAGGTCATACGAAGTGGGAATGTGCAGCGTAGGATCGGTTCCGTTCGGGCGCCAAGGGGCGTTCGCGAACTCGGCGTATTTCTTGCCAATTCGTCCGAGGGATGTCTCGGCAACAATTCTCATCCAAAGTAGCTGGGTGGTGTTTGAAGAGAGATGGCGCAGAGAGTCTTTCACTAACAGGTAACGAAATTCCCTCGCAGACGTTGAGAGACACTTTGTGACGAGTGCAAAACAATAGTCTAAGAGCGTAGAAATAGAGCAGTTTAATCGGTCAACACCCACAGCTTACTTTAGTTATTTTATACAAAAATATGTAAAAATTCGTATAACACTAATAATTTACGGAATTCACAAGGTGCTATCGTGGCCTAGTGGTAGTCGGCGAGGCGTAGGTGCGGTGGTCGAGGTGTCGATCCCCGCTGGTTCCATTTTGATCTACTCGTATTGAGTAAAAGCTAATCATTTATTGTGCATAAGTGCAATCCTGGCTGAAGTACGGAAGAGGCTGAAGTGGGGGTTTCGGCTATTCGCGAAACAAACCGAAGTCGACCGAGCCAGTGGTAAGTTTCAAAGCACTTGGAAGGTAAATTGGGAACATTCCGAGGACCGTAAGTTTACTGGTGAGTTTTTCTTGCGATTTTTCAGGTCTCTCCTGAGCCGAGGCATTTGCCTCAGTGCTCTCTTGAGCCGAGCCGTTTGCCTAAGTGCTCTTTTCCCACCTCCCCTACGGGAGGAGTGTGGGATAATTTTGGACGCTTCTGAAGCGTTTGGCACTTAGGTGCTGAACTGCTTCAGGAGCTTATTGGCACCCAGGTGCCTTTTGACCCTAATGGGTCATGCTGAAAAACCTTGGAAAGACGAGTTTATGCCAAATTTTTTTTCTCTGCGTCTCCTATCTCTCGACAGCAAAAACTAAACCAGCGAAAGGTACGGAAACCGAAAAGTGTTTATGTTTTTGAATTTTCTAGTTTCTTCGGGCTTCAAAAGCCCTTCGAAAGCCACTCACAGCGAGTGGCTGGACACGACTAGAACTACCTTCCGGAAAGGGAAGGTAGGATATGGTCTTTTGGAGGGAATACTACCCTATACCCTTTAAGGGTTGGGGTAGTATCCTTCCTAATTTTGGAGACCTTAGCTGAAAGATAGCTAAGGTTTTAACTATATATAAATGAAATGTATGTAATACATAGTTTTAGAATCTAGAAAATTTCGGCATGACCTCACCTTATATTTTAAGCATTGGCATCTGGGTGCCAACAAGCTCTTGAAGCAGTTCAGCACCTGAGTGCCAAACGCTTCAGAAGCGTCCAAAATTATCCCACTCTCCTCCCGTAGGGGAGGTGGGAAAAGAGCACTGAGGCAAACGCCTCGGCTCAAGAGAGCACTGAGGCAAACGCCTCGGCTCAAGAGAGCACTGAGGCAAACGCCTCGGCTCAAGAGAGCACTGAGGCAAACGCCTCGGCTCATGAAAACCCTGAAAATAAGAGAAAAGAAAACTGACCATCAAACTTACGTTCTCGAAATCTCCGCAGCTTATCGTCCGAGTGCATCGAAACTCACCGCTGGATCGGTCGACTGCGGTTTGTTGCGCGAATGGCCGAAACCCCCACCTCAGCCTGCTCCGTACCTCAGGCAGGAGTGCACACACACAATAAATAATTAGCTATTACTAAATAGCTAAAACTAACAAAAGCACTGGCCCGGATCGAAACCACGATCCCCCCACTTAAGTACCGGCATCTACCACTAGGCCACGGCGACACACATTTCCAGGCGTGAGAATTGACATCAGTACATTTTTTCACGCTATTAGTGTCAAATGAATGTATATATTTTCATTTATTTATAGATATTTCTTCTACCGCTCCTGTAGCCAACTTTTAGGCAAGATAAGTGAACAGGGTCAGCCATTTGTGTTGATCGATTAAACTGCTCTATTTCTACGTTCTTAGCTTCTCGTTTCCGCACTCGTCACAGAATATCTCTACACGTATGCGAGGGAACCTCGTAACCGGTTAGTGAAAGACAGACGAAACGCCAGATTTAGCCCAGTCTCCTCATATACAAACAGCTATTTCGGATGGCAATTGTTGCGCAGCTTTCCATGGGACGAGTTTGGCAATAAGGAATATGCCGAGATGGCGACGGTCCCTGGGAACTGAGCGGAACCGATCCTACGTCGCCTAATCCCACTTCGTATGACCTACACCACAAGGCCATTAGAGAACTTGTCGCTCAAAGTGACGAACGATAGAAGATGCCTGGCAGTGACGTTGCTGGTGATCTGCTACTAGCTACCACTTCTTTTTTATACTTTTGCATCTGATAGTTTGTTCGGACTTTAAAAGCTCATCGAAAAAGCAATCACTAGGAGTGGCAGCAGTCATATTACTGAATGCTTTACGCCTTTTGTGGTCTACTTGTATTCTCATAATAACACCTTGAATCTGAGATATTTTCGTTTTCATGAAAAGCAAACCTTGCATAGAACTAAGGAAATTATATTGGAAAGGATCGCAATTTGATGCTAAATCCAAATCTGTGATTAGAATACGAAGTAGATCATTTAGAAGCGAGTTACAATCGATAGTTCACTTAGTGAACTCGATGCAATTTGTTACCAGTAATCTTGCGCGCCACCGTAGTAACGAAAATATATCATAAGTCTTGCTTACCAATCATTGGCTGATCTCCTAGTCGATTGGATTCTCGTCCTGTTATAATTCGATTTGTTTTCTTTACACATCCCATTTTTTCTAAGCGAATGCTTGATGACATCTAAAATAAATACTCAACAACATGACGTATGACTAAATGTGGTTGTTTCAACAAATTAAGTAAGATCATTATCACTTTCATGTATATTCTTTTCCTTTAATATAAACAATAACAAAATTGTTTATGTAGCTATATTTTTTTTCTTTAATCTAAGCTAATATTCTTGTTATTATTGTGATGATAATTTATTATTGGTGGACACAAGAAAAAGTAGTCTTAACTTTCGCCGATATGTATATATATATATATAATTTCTAATCGGCGAATAAAAAACAATATTCGAAGTAATAATCTGTTCGTCATATCTGATTGATATTACTCTGACATGGTATTAGAATTTAATGTCGTCACTATCTACTATTATGGAAAATAAAATTATTAAAAGTCTATAAATAATAACCTCTTCGTCTTTTTTTCTAAATGAAAGCTTTATATTACTTTAGTTATTGAAGGAGCCTTCTACACGGCTCAGTGTTGAAATGCGTTTCTTCCTATCATTCAAAAGTTAAGTTCTATTAATACTTCTTTAAAGTTAATATACTATGTTTAACTAAGTTTCTACCCGTTTTAATGTCACATATAGATATTCGTAGCTTATTTAACGCGGTGTTTCAGAATAAATTTCTAGAAACCATTATTCCTTTTTTTTAAATTATTATGTATAGAATATTAAAATACAGATTTCGTCCAATCTTTGGAAAAAACGACTATTATTTAATTTAATATTATTTTCGCTAAACAATGTGAAATAGTTTCGTAGAATTAATTTAAACTTTTTGTATGTATACTACAAGTAAATATAGTTTACATTTTCAACATTCAAAGGTTGTTCATTGAACAATTTACTAGTGCTATGAATTACTACCACCTACGTACGTATTTTATTGCATATTCATCTCTCATAATCTCTCTTGTGGAGTCGACATCTCATATAACTGGATCTTGATCGTGACATGTATTAGTTCATAAAAGATACACTCCTAATCTATGTGAAGGTACAACGACATCCTCGCGACAAGCAGAAAAATTGTTTGTCAGTGAAAGCGGTAGAAGACCACAAGTATTTGAGCAAATCATCACTTTGTATTCTAGAAATATGTGAAAGAATGTTCTGATGATTTAATATCAGACAAGTGGCACATTTTTTATCTATTATTTGCAAACAAACGAATCTCCTATAGTATCCACTTATATGTATATGAACAAACATAGCGTGCGGGATTTGCTTTATCTCTCAGTGTATTTTTCAAATTTGATGAGTGCAAGAATTGGATGTAGTGAGGAAAACATGTAAACATCTAAAAAAAAAGGGGCATGGTTAATTTATGAATAATACGTAAATTCGGATACCTTACTCTTTTACAGAATGTTACTGTTATATCAAAAGAATAATAAAGAATGCTCTTTTCCATTTAAAGGGAAAGTACTCGCGTAACGCCGGTTTCACGAGGTAAAACAACCATTAATTACGAACGCAGAAAGCAAGGTGAGTAGAAAAACGGCAAGAATTGAATAATCAATAATTGCACTTCTAGACGTCAAGTAGACCATTCAGTGAGAGTATTTAATTCTCTTGACATAATTAGGTTAAAAATATCTGTTGTAACTGCTCGGAAATAACTAGCATTTGCAAATCGTTAAAACATGCATACTACATCCTCCAGTCAGCTGAGATGCTAAAACATATTTTTTTAGAAATAAATAATATTAGGAATTAATAGATAAATTTACACATTTCAAAGTCTATTGTCCTATTTATCTAGAAAAATGGGTATTAAATTTTGATCACATAGCAACAATTATAAGCATTGGTTAAAGCATTCGTAACTTTGCGGAGTCCGTCATTTAAGTGTTGAGCAAAATTTACCAATAGAAGGTAGATTTAGTAGCATTTCTTAGCCAAAAAAAGGAGTTTTAAAAAACGCGAAAGGCTATTGAAACAAGAACTAAGCATTTATATGCCAACTGAGAACAGCAACTAAGTGGAATCTATACCCATAAACCCACTGGCGGCTCATAACCTGAGTGCTTTGCATGCATTATTAACCAAATAGATCTAGTCCGGTTAAAATTTTGTCTGCCAAACATGCTTAGAAAATAGTTGTTTTCAAGAACCTCAATTGTCAGTGGTCTATTTATGTTTTCAAAGAACCCTTTCACCATGGTAATAGAATAAGGGATAAATGAAATGGTAGTAGGTTTTGAACTTTCCTGGCATTTCTTTTAGTTATTTTTAACTCATTGAAGTATGAACTAATAAAATTAGTTCTTATAACAATTGGAAGCATAGATAATTATCAGATAAGCATCTAGGGGAAGACCAAGAAATACATATAATTATTCAAATG
Organism: Heterorhabditis bacteriophora; assembly: GCA_964036235.1. NCBI lineage: Eukaryota > Metazoa > Nematoda > Chromadorea > Rhabditida > Heterorhabditidae > Heterorhabditis > Heterorhabditis bacteriophora. The sequence continues at coordinate 2,576,831 of OZ038425.1, read as the reverse complement.
TACATAATATACTATAACAAATGATATCCCATACAAATTACAGTGATTCCAGTAGGACCAGATCTACAGCAGGATGGATTTATCCTTGGTTTCCTAAAATCATATCTGTATGCTCTCAAGATCTGCTAATTTAAACCTCTATACGGGTAATAATGTTTTAGCTAGTAGTTATCGAATAAGAACTGTTTGAGTTTTACTTCACTGGATAGATAGGTTCCAGTCCCAACGTCCGAAAAACCTACCTCTCAGCACATAGTAACGAATGGACATTCGATATAATAAAAAAGCACGTAATATCTTCCTTCAGCAACATACATACTAAAAATGAAATGTGAGAACGTAAGAAACAAATCACTTAGTCCAACAGACGCCTATATGCACCAGTTAAGTTATTATACATGACACCAAGCTTTTACATTTCAAACGAAAAAAGAACGTTAGATAACTCCCACTGTTAGTAATACTCAAAGAAAAAGAGTCATCACTGATCGTAAACTTACAGCATGAAGCATCTCCCCTTGAAAAACTAAATACTCGTATCTTAGAAATCAATAAGCTCATTTAAAACAACTGCTAAAAATACCAATTGGAAATTCAGTTTTAACATTACCAATATTTATACATGAACTTTTTCAACAAGTGGTAAACAATATTGAGCGATTGCAATGTAGCACAAACTAAAGTCTTCTTTAATTCTCACGGGAAGAATAATTTTATAGAATTCAAATCTATAGTTCATCCAGCTTATCTTCCCTTGTTGCCTTAAGTGGATATCTTTCCCATGTCATACGCTTGTCATTTCCATAGCTATGTTCCAGTGGGACAGGCTCTACCAAAGAAATCCCTTCAGCCGACAAAGTTTTAAAGAACTCTTGTTGCTGAAAACTAAAATTCTTGAGGAATCAGTACCTATCAAAGTAGAATAGAAAACCGAACATGTATACTCCTATTTAGATGTTCATCTTGAATACCACGAACTGCGAAGAGAATACCCGATTTTAAACAACGGATGGCAAGAACTCTGCCTAAATTCATTGCTGCACAAGTGTCGGTATTGCTGAAAAGATAACTATTTACTCTAGCTGTGGCGTATAGGAAATACAAAATACATAAATCATAGTTTTCCATTATTAATTTTTATGGTAACTAACCAACCTATCACCAAAATATTCGAATCTACTCATTGAATTCCAATATTAAAATACCAATATGTTATTTACAATAAAGGTAGGGACAAAATTACTGCTATAATAATATCTACAGAAAACAAAATACCTATATAACTGATTGGCGATGCATTTCTCTTTGGTGGATGCCGAAACAACAACTCCATCTTTATAATGAATAATGTATGCTTCCTGGTGAGATTTTGTCTGTATAAGTTCCGCTCTATAAAATGAATCACCATTAAAATAATAATAATATTCGAAATGTTGGAGAAATAATACGGCTAAAAGCATACTCAATCTTTAACTAAAAATGAAAAAGAAAAGCTAATAATGTTTATTTAGAAGAACAGTGAAAACTCACTTGTATATGTAACTTCTCAGCGCGCAATCCTTTTCAAATTGATATCCACTAGGTGGAATTTGTCTTCCTAATTGCTCCATATTACGAGGATTCCGATTCAAAAATCGTGTTGCTAGTCTCACAGACATCTTAATATGAAAAACAGTACTACACCTTAAAAATTAACTAATATAGCACTGGTAAGTAGTTCCTAGATTATGTTATATCAATTTTAAAGAATTTCACGAGATTGTGGTAATTGGATGTAACGTATATAAGAAATAAATAACATAAAACTGGAAAAAACATTAATTAATATGAAAACCAACTAAATCTAAAAGTAACTATAAGATAAGTGAAAATTAACAAGTGCTACGTTCTTACTATACACATGCAGTAATCTCTCGTGAGATTAACAAGACCATATAATTAAACATTGCAAAAAGAGGGCTTGTTAGATTGAAATACTCATCAGAAGCAATTAAATATTTTTAAAAACCTGTAGTTAGGCATCTTATTTACCTTTCAAATGATTGAAATATCGTTAATAAATGTTTATTATGAGAACTTTAGCAAGCAAATCTCCACCACAAATTGAAAATGTCCTGATTAAATAAAAAACTACAATATGAAATGTAAGTGGACACATTACTGATGAAGTACAGCTTCGAACAAGAACGTAAAATGAGAGACATTATTCTTTAAAATCTAATATTCAGCACAATAGTTATTTCAATGTTTTGTTATATAAACCAGAGATACTAAATAACCCTAGCTACTTCAATAGATTTTACACGTCAAATGCTAACTACGCTAATTGAGAATCTATATGTCAACAAGTTAAGCCCGGTCTAGAGCTTAGATTATTAATTAGATTCAGTATAATTGTTAAGGAATAATAGCATTGGAAATTAATAGAAAAAGTAGAAGAGTTTTCATGAAAACAATAGGAAGTGGTAGCCAGCCAGTCACATTTTTTTAAGTACTCAGTATTATACTTTCCCGCTTTTCGTGCATGGAGTAGTTTTTTGCTTTTAGGTTATGAAATGACCGTAATGAATTCCAGATGCAAGACACTTCAATAAAGCAACTGTATGAGTCAGACTAGATTAAGAACATCGAAAAAAGAAATTAAGATAATATTGTAAAGACAGCATGAAACTATTATAAAATGCACGTAAACCAAAGCTAGAGTTATCTGTGGTAAACTAATACAGACTCAATGATAATTATAATTACAAATTTGACTAGCCTTCTATGGATTAGAGGATGACCTGAGCAAATTCTTAGACTAGAGAACTAACGACTAATATATTTTGTAGGAATAACTAATACAACAACGTATAAAAATCTGTTGTTTACTACCACAAGAAACTGAGAAGTTAGATTGAGCAATTATATAGAGCGATGCAAGGAAAATAGTTGTGCGGGATAAGATACCTCGTAAAAAGCGTACAAGGCTGCCACCAAAAACAACTGATTACATATTATAGTGAAGATTCACCGATAAGCTGTTTCTCTATGACTACTGTTCATGTTGCGCGAAAAACACTCGATATACCTCTATACCCAGTAAAAATTCAAAAGTGTGCAGTATGATACAATCAAAAAAGGTCAAAAGAATCAAGACAGAGGTGAGTCGATTAACAAGCAGAGTATAATAAAAACTTCCCAATACTTAGCACGCAGAGCATTCAAATTTCACCTCTTCGACCACTATTTCGCATCCATACTAACTTTACATATCTGATTCTCTGATAGAGTCTTGAGTCATACTACCATATCCACCGTCAACACTAGCTTGCATTCCACTACAAGGAAAAATGTTAGACGATGTCCCTGGGTTATTATAAGATGGGGAATGCTGCTGGTTTATGTAGTACTGTTGAGGGTACATTTGAGCCTCCATTGCCACCGGTATTGAGGCTAAAATACAATTTAACATTAATAATCTAAGAACAAAACAGAAATATTGTTCACTATAAACCTGCAGAAGGCAAACCATGAGCATTCACAGGAACCGATGGGATCTGAGATGGATCAACATAACCATACGTCGTATCGTTCTAGAACATTTGACAATAAAATAAAACTATAGTCAGAATCTTCAAAAGGAAATTACCTCTACTTACCCACTGCCCATATATCACATGATGTAAAATTGGTTGAGGTGGGCAATGTATCTGTGTGGATAGCATCTGCGGAGGAACACCAATATGATGAACTGGCATAACATGCGATATCGGAGTTAACTGTGCATTAACATGAGATGAATAAGATGGTACAGGTGAGATCATAGGAGCATGAACATAAAGAGGCTGTTGGTAAGGAGATGGAGCATACCTAAAAATCAGGAAAATTAAAGCCTCTCTATAGCAGACAAACAGAAAAAATAGAAAAAAGTTCTCACATTATTTCTTTATTTGTTACATTAACATTTAATGGAGCAGAATGAACAGCTGAGAACGATGGAGGGTGGTTTTGTGCTTCAAGTTGAACGCTGGCCAGATTCTCTGCTACCTCATCTATCGTATCGCGGGAAGATAGGTGATTTACTGATGTGAGAAAAATTGGAAATGGAAGAAATGAGCCTAAAAGGAACTATGCCATGGAAAATATAGTAAATAAAAGCCTCATCAGGAAACCTACCTGATCCAAGCGAATTGTAATTCTGCACTCTGGTTGGGATTTTAAGAGACCTATCCTCGGGATGACAACTTCCAGTTCGGTATATGGTTGGTACCGCATCAAAACTGCCAGATTTCTAAAAATAATAAGAAAAAAAACTAGGTTAAATTAAAGTGGGCTATTTATATTTTTGGCAATGCCATCTCTTTATTTACCTTTAACATCAAACTGGGGTCTATAAAGCCTCTCTGCTGCATATTCATAATTTCAAACGATCTAGCGTTGTTGTGTGCATCTGTCCATGAAGGTCCACTAGGCATCATGTTGACTGTTTCAAATGATTGTGCGCGACGAGCCCACCAATCTCCAGCTATTGGCACACTATAGCCCACCATCGATGGATCAACCTAAACAAATTTATTAGTTGTTAGGATGAGCTTAATATATAATTTACTTCAACAAAACAATGGCTCACATCTTCCTGACTGTTGATATTTCGAACAGTTTTACGTCCATCTGTAAACACATTGTTGTGAATAAGATCTGAGAACGAAAACTCAGGCCTGAAAAAATTATCTCTGAAACAATATGCACCGATAATTATGTTTATAAACGAAAACAACTTCGCAATTTAATGTGATTTGAAAAACAAAATAAAACAGTTACAATCGTGTCCGATCCGTCTTGTTCACGACTACGCATTGTCCACTATTATCAACATTGTGGTCGAGACCAAACAACACGGCGACACGATGAATAAGCATCCGATTATATGACGACATGAGACCGAATTTAAGAGATTGGCGTCTGAATCTATTACTATTAAAGGACAGCAAAACAGGTCATCATAATATAAAATACCAGAAAAAGTAGGAAAACATCTTTTAAAATAACTAGTTCTGATATATAAATACAATTTCCAGGAAATAAATACAAGTACTACATGCCAGTGTATAAAATATATAAAAATTGCGTTATCCAAACATACTCAGAATCGTTCACAAACTCTATGAGTTGCTGTTCTAAACCCAAAATCATCTGCCTATCTCGAGGGTTCTTGTGTAAAGTGGCTATAACAAATGCTCGCAGATCAATTCCCGAACAGTCGGTTCCTGTATATTCAGTGCCTGAAGACTCTGTAATACAACAGCTTACAAACTGCAAATAATTAGAGAAAAAGATTAAAAGGAAATACCACGACTAATAGAGTGAGAACGTTTCTCAAGAATGGCTGGCGGCGGTGCACGTAGCCTGGTGTCATCGTCATCACATAGAGCTAACCCACGTACAAGATGGCGCGAACGGTTAACCTGTAAATATTTTAGATAACGTATGGACAAAACTAAGTACACAATAGGTTTGACAGCATACTCTTCATAGACAAATACATCGCTTGACGTTAACCAACAAAATTATACTCGTTTAACATTAACGAACCTTCTACTGAAATAATTCCGCTCTTGAAAGTAAAGCAAGACAATAAGATACTGTATCCTAACCATTCCCGTTGTAACCTCCTCCTTCTCTCCAACTACCTCAGTGATCGGAACGGGGTCTGCTACCACCTCCCGCTCTTCGAGAACCACTGTACGCGGCGTACTGTTCGGCTGAAACTAGTAACAGAAGGAAATCACTAATAGAAAATTTGTAAAAAAAAAAAGAAGAAACTAAACATAATTATAGGATAAAGGAAGATCATCTACTAACCTCGTCGACGGTGGTCATTTGCTTCGATAACTTCCTTCTTAACGATGAAAACGATTTAATTCGTTCGAATTCATCGGCTCCTTCAGGATCGGACGGATCTAGTGATGATGTACGGCTGCCATTAATAGTACCTGAAGTACTCAAATAAATAAATATCATATACATGCATGAATCTAAATAACCTAGAATGACTTTAGGTCTATAGATTTTCTAATAGACTAACCAGCTCTTCCATTAATTACGTTGACGGATTCACCCGACATGCATACATTATTTTCACCATCTCCAAGTAATGTGGTATTCTTGAAGTGAGAGACACTTTTTTGATCTGATCCCGGTCGAGAACCAGGATCATCTTCTATCACTGATATCATAAACCTTAAGAATACAAATTAACAAGGCAAAAAGAAGTTTTACACATTATGCGCTAGCAACATTAAAATGTATTAAATGACTAAACATTTAAAGCAGAACGAAAGAGAACAATAAAAAACTTCATGGAGTGTTAACTCAATTGTGTAGGAAAAATACTTAATGAACATTCAGTTAAAAATAAGCACAATTCTGCGATTCTTATCTACAAGTAATAAAATTACGATACCTTACTTTTATAAATAACAGATAAATCTCTATTTCTAGCTTGAATACTTCTACAGTTACTTCAAATGTTCATGTTACAAAGTAATAAAAAATTGTCACATTTTAATTCATATTTACCTTCCCATTCAAAACAATTTATGACTATATAGCTTGCTTTGTAGATTTAACTACAAAAATACTAAAACCCAATAAATTACATTTTGGCTATAGACAATATATAATGTAAATTTAACATCTATTATGTTAAATAAGGTTCTGAAGTATTTAAATATAATTTAAGGTTTATACGCTTTCCATACGTACTATGAGTTGAAGTTATTTAATTATTGAATGACGTGAAAACAAGAATTAGGTAATAGTTTCTAACTTTGATACTTCCAAATCTATTTGACTATTTCTATCAAAATATGCACTTACTGATAATTGTAATTGTCAATGTAGTTTTAAGGAATAAGCTACTGAATACATCATAATAACATATCAGTGATGGCTAATTAATCTATTTAGCTTTAATATAATATAACTAGAAGTGGAAAATATATTACAGAATGGTTATTTAATAACTGTTAATAATGTGAAACAAAATAGTGAGTCTCATTAAATACCCCGAGTAAATTTAATGTGTAGAGAAAATAATTGTCACTACAATAACTGCTCAATTATCTTATGAAAACGATAGAAATCTTTACATAATAACAGAAACACTACGAATTTAATTTAAAAGAATTAAGTAAATAAGGGAGGAAGCTAGTAAAAGATTTTAAGAAACAAATTATTACAAATTTTTTTAAAAGATGTAAAATTTAGAAAACCTGAATATTTCGCTCAAAATAAAGCCATTTGTCGAAAAAGTAAGTAACCCCAAATATCTACTATAGAAACAAATTCTTACAAAGTGCTTGGAATATAACTACTCTTACTGAGCCCAAATATTTCCAAAAAAGCTCCATTTTTAAATGCATACATTTGCTTACACATTGTCCAACATCTGGTTATTTCATCGCAAATAAACGATACATAAGAAATTTACTACTAAACTTAAGTACGATTATATCCCACTAAGGTAAATTCTAATCTCATAATCGTGAATATTACTAATTACATTTCTAAGAAAGTCCAATTCTCGAAAGCACGACTAACTACAAAATCCAGTGTCACATACTTTACCAAAGTTTTCGATTGTTAGAAGTATTCCATAAACATCAATATTACTTCACGATAAATTGATAATCCCCTATATACATAATCTCTACACTCAAAAACATTTAATTACATTCAAATGACAAGTAAATATTTAAAAAAACTCATCAAATGGCTCTAAAATTCTGTCAATGCTGTTGCATCACTAGCATTTGTTTACATTTAGTATCACATCAACAATCGCACCGGTCTGCCACACTTTACAAGCTGATCTTTGATATGTAATTCTTTCATCAACTTATATCTTAGAAAATCATGTAAAATAAAACCTAATTCCCCAAATAAGGATAAGGATTGGACCCATTGAATTTATGATAACATTACTAACTAAAGTATTATCTACAACTATGTAAGAAAATTTGAAACAAAAGAATAAACTAATCAAGGTATTAAATAGGAAAATAGCCAAAAACACCCTTTAGCACATATTGATTTGCAAAACATCTTACCGTATTGCAGAAAATATGGACATCCCAGAAAAAGCAAATCCAGATCACACGTTGAGTTTACGTAATAATCAATCAAAAACAAATATTTTCAGAAAGCTATAAAACGAGCAAATAAATCAAACATGATGTAGAATATTTGACGGAAAATTAGTCCCACACTAGAACATCGAATCTAAAAAACAGTTCAGTTACACAATAAGAAATCCACTAATCAGATACGTCTAATAATATTAAAATATACATGCTTTCGGCATGGGCTATAGTTAACAAAAACCCTTCTTAATAATTTCATAATAATTAAGCTATTTTATCTAACATGAAAAATAACAAAGAAAACAAAAAAAGTAATTACAGATATGAATTTTCGAAATAGTACGATTTATCCAAAACAAAATTTGAAGATATTACTCGGAATAAATATGGCCCTAAGGCATAAAACAAAATTTTGAAGAAATGGATTAAAACATTTAAAAACAATCTTCGAAATTTAAATATCTAATTATACACGTAAATTAGTCTGTAACATACAGCTCATGTTTAAATAATCAAACGTATAAAATTGGCCCACATTTATAAATCCCAACTAAGAAAACCAGCTGATATAGATGAGAAAACTATGTATTAATTTCAAATTCAATATGCAGTGTTTAAAATATTTAATATCACTTGATCTCTTAAGAAATTAAGAATAAATATTTGCTTTTCATTATGTATTCGTACCAAATTCCAACTTAAGCTTTAGATTGGATGGCTCCTTTTTCTACCAGTTCAGGAATTTCTACTGCTAGCCATGGTCCCAACCCAAGCGCGAATGCATGGGCAATTCCAAACTTTGGTGTATTTCTAGCCCACAATGGTTTGAAGTGATCGGATAAGCAGATTTTTCCACCACGGTACATCTGGTATTAAATTCAAGCATATAAATTTATATTCAAACCATTTCTGGCAAATTTGTATACAACTTTAAAACCAATGTCCAATCAATAGCATGTGTGAATATTAATTTAACAAGAACGGATGAAACAAATAATTAACAGGAAAATAAAAATGTAACATCTGGATAAAATAAATACTACTATGATCTAAGAAATTTATGCCAAAAAATCCTCAAAACAACCTTTGCAGTTTTCCCATCAAGCTCTGGAATGGCAATTTCAGGAGCAGTCACAGGATATGTGATTGGAATATCGAATTCTACATCGAACTCATACCTGAAGGAAATACGTAATACATTTGTAAGTTAGAAAATATAAATAAATTGAAACTAAGAATACATATAACCAATTATATATGAAAAAAGATCCAGTAATATTAACGCTAACAGTATTTAGCATTACAAAATTAAATCATAAAATTGTAAGGAGAACCCACTTAATCATATTATGGAAATGCCAACATTTACCAAACCATTTTGTACCATTTGAATTTGATTCAAGCCTGAACCAGTCCGAATCCGAATCTTTATTGTTTTGAACAAATTTAATTATTGATTGATATTCCTCCTGAAAAAACTTTTACACATCAAAAATTTCGGAGATTCACTTACAGATCTTTAAAACACCAAATCCATGAAATTAGTGCCATACCTTCAAGCGTTCAATCCACAGATCCCCATCTCTAGGCCCAGCTTTAACCTTACAGAGAGGAATCGCCTTTAAATTAGATTTAGTGGCATCATCCATACCTGTTTCTATGAATAAATTTAGAAAAAATATATACAGCATTATTAAAATATTACAATGAAATCAATTGGCTTTTACATAGAAAATTTGGCTTCATGACATCGGCAACAAAATTGGAATTATAAAATATAATTATAATGTTTGGACAAAAGAAAATTATTTACATGCCAGTTGAGTTAAGAATTAAGTGAGGTTTGCAACTTACATTTGCTAATAATACACTAAATTTAAGATTTAAAATAGGTAATACCGTATGTGTTACATTCAGTAATAACATGCACATAAAAATTATAGGTAATAAAGCCATATTCTATTGAAATCTCTAACTTCCACAATACGATTCGGACAGTTGTGGTATTCCGCTTAAATAAATGTAAACACTACTAACTACATTGGCGAAAAAATATACTAATTATAATCAATAACAGCTAAAAAATGTAAAATATGATCAAACCACGTAAAACTGTTTTAATGATATATGAATAAGGGTATATTAGCAATATTCTTAAGCGTTGTCCTTACAGTTACGTATTTGAAACAATTCATATGATTTGAATGATACAGTATCCATTAAATATTTCAAATGTCAATTAGTTTTGAATGCCTGGGTTTCATTTTTGTTAGATTATTATGTTTATAAACATAGGTTTGAGATTATGTGAATAATATTAATAGTAAATGATAATAATAATATTTACTACTTTTAAATATTTCGTAATACAAAGCAATTTAGCTTTTCAACAGTAATCCTAAGACATGTGTGGGGATGATGATATCGATGACTATGGAATGGTCGACGGACAAGAAGACTCGCTATTAACAATACCGAGTAATTTGATAAATGAAACACTTGTTGAAAAGATAGAGGAACAAGGAGATAGTGATGCAAATGTTATGAAAATCCTAGTTGCCACTGACATACATGTTGGATTTGGAGAGAATAAAGCAAACAGGTTAGTAATTATTGGTTATAGCTTAAATAGTTCATTTTTTATGTACTAATATATGAAATACATATATGACCGTCAATTTATTGTCACATATGTGATACTTACTTAGTTTGTGAGGATATGACGGTCTTTCTATAATTGTCTGTCCTAAGTACCTTATAACCACTCAATCTTGTTGGGGCTTATTAGGTATGAATTTAAATAAATTATTAGTAAACCTTTAAATGTAATATTTAATATGATTGCAGTCATTAGGTTTGATATCTTAGTTGAAAGAGAAGAGGATAGTTCTACTGGTATGAGGATTATAGATCTAGCTAAATATGCTTTAGGAAGCACATGGAATGTTACATATTTTATAGCGTTTTTATCGACTAAAAATAACTGGCCTTACAAGCGGTGTTAGGTTTTTTTATGGAAAGGCGCTTATTTATTTGACGTTTTGGTAAAACAAATATTATTGAGTTATTTGAAATTACCAGATAATGAACTTTAAGGTTATAAAATAGCACCTTAGAGAACCAATTAATTTTTGAAGATAATGCATCAAAATAATCTATGTTTGAGTTATTAGATATTTCATCGCTAGAATTATCTCAAGATGTAAAAGAAGCAAATGTTGGTTAGCACACTATGTATTATTATGAGTTCAAGAATGGTATATGCTTTACATTGTCCCCAACAATACCAGCCGTAATCTCTATATGGGATTAACAACGATTGTCCCCAGATAAATTGTTCCAAATTTAGTTTTTGAATCATGATTTTCTTAGTTTGTCAGACATAAATTGTTAATGCGAACTCGTCTTTAATGAGTTTTTGTATCTAAGCCTTATTTCCAGACATTGATTATACATTAAACTAACCCAAGTATAGTACAAGTAAACTAATAGTTGAGTGTTTATGTAGTTGGTGTATACAAACACAGTTGCAAATTCTTCAATGTATTGCTGATCTATATATATGTATTTTTCTACAGATATCTCGACTCTATAAATACCTTCGAAGAAGTTTTGAAAATTGCCACTCAGAAACAAGTTGATATGGTTCTCCTTGGTAGTTAATTAAACAATATTATTATTATTATTCATTAATGATTTGCATTTGATATTACAATAATAAGTTTCTTTCACACTCCCTCATCACCTTTTAGTGAACATATGGACTAGTCTACTTAATCATGGTTTTTTCTCAACACATTTTTAACGAAGGTAAGATTTTTTCTAGGTGGTGATTTATTTCACGAAAATAACCCTTCTCGTGATATGCAACATAGAGTCGTTCAATTGCTTCGTCAGTACTGTCTTAGTGATCGAGAAGTAAGAGCGGATATTTCTGTTTTACGTAATAAGTGTATCTAAGGATTAAGAAACCAATACAAATATAAATATATAACACTGAAATCTATATGGTTTTTTTGGATGATTCGAAAATTATTAATCAATGTAGTTAGTATTGTTAAGAAGCAAGCATAACTTTTCACATTCAGGTAGCACTTGAATTTCTCTCTGATGCTTCAACAAATTTCAGCCATAGTCGATTCGGACGTGTTAACTATGAGGTAATTTTCATATGAAAACAACGAAAACATTTAAAATTTGTTTTTTTTAGGACTGCAATTTGAATGTTGGTCTTCCAATTTTCACCATTCATGGTAACCATGATGACATGGCTGGAAAAGTAAGATCTTAGTTAATTCGTATGATCATTAACCTTACGTAAATCTTAAACTTTTAGGTTACAGGGTCTCACTGCTCTGGATCTTCTACACGAAAGCGGGCTTGTCAACCTATTCGGGAAATTTGAAGATGTCGATCAGTATGAGGTAAAGATTTTTGATGGAGTAACTATTACTTATAATCTGTTTTCATATTAGTTTGCTTGGAATATATATATCAAGTTTCAGATTTATATTTTCTTTTAAATTCAAGCGAGTTTATACTTAGATTCAACATTAACATTTAGAAAGACTCAATTGAACATTAAACAATATTATCAAGCTTAATTTTGGACGTTTATTGCTTCCTTTAACTTCATTTACGAATATTTTCATTATAGACAATTTTTATTAGTATGTATTAAAAATATGCAAGAATATTTTGTCAGGATAAATTTAGTTCATCTTAGGCTAGGTTTTAGGCTTCAATTCATCTAATATTTTTATTTATTTATTTAACCATCTGTTCAGGTTACCCCTATATTACTCCGTAAGGGTTCAACGCGTGTGGCTCTTTTTGGAATTGGTAGTCAAAGAGATGATAGACTTTGCCGAGCATTTGCAGGTGTTTACTAGTCATATTCAATAATTGAAATAGATTTCTCAAATCTTTATTTGCGTATACTTATATAATGTATCTTTTAGGACAATCTATTAAATTCCTTCGTCCACGAGCTGGACACGATGACTGGTTTAATTTGTTAACTATTCACCAGAACCGGCCTAAAAGGTGTTAATCCGTTTTAAAAGTAAAATTATGATTGATACGTATGGTTTCACATGAAGTAATATTTCTTACTCATTTAATATACTTTAGATCAACATTTCGGTCTACTGGCGCATACCTTCCTGAACAGTATATACCATCTTTTTTTGATTTAGTGGTGTGGGGTCATGAGCACGAATGCAAACCAAGTTAATATTAATTTTCTTCGAATTCTTTTTTTTTCGTCTAGAGCTTGTACAGTGAAAATGTATGTAATATTTCCAGATTGTCAGTATATTTCCTCATCAGACGCTGTTGGTGATGGATTTTACGTACTGCAACCAGGTTCAACAATAGCCACTTCACTAACAAAGGAGGAAGCGATACAGAAAAATGTCTTTCTTGTGAAGGTATTTTTTAAACATTTGTTTTAGAATTTATCATTAATTTCAATGTTATAGTTTTTAGGGCTATATATATATATATATATTTTAGATTCGGGGCCGAAAATTCCAATGTAAGCCAATCCCTCTACAGACAACTAGACAATTAATCGTTGACGAATTGGTACTCGACAAATTACCGTGCTCTATAAAGTTACCCTCAAATGGTATTCGACCAGCTGGAGGGGGGTTTATATTGGTACGCTCTATTCCTTATCACTCAATTTGTTGTCTTGACTACTTTAATTAAATAAGTACCTAAATGATAGAGAGATAATATTCTTTTGTGTAATTAACTAAGTGCAATAAGTATTTTTTGCAAGAGTCAATTTTTTTGGAAAGAGGAATCCATGAGAATTTAGCAAAGCAGAAGCCTTAGAATATTAAAATTGATTTACCTCTAAGTAATTCTGTACGTAGCAAAATTTATTTGCTTTTCATATAAATATCCTATGTGGTCATCAAATATTAACAATATAAAAGAGCATCATTTGATATATGCGCGAAAGTTAATAAGGACAGAAATAGGCGGTGACATTATGCTGGACCACTCATTTTAAGATAGAATAAAAGTTGTTGTTTTTATAATAATAATAATAGTAATAGTAATAATAGTATTCTTTTCATTGTTTGCTATCACTAATACATTTTTTCGTAAAATTCTTTAATTATATTAATTTCTAATTACGAACTAAGTCGAACCATATACGGTAAGTATTAATGTTTCATGGGAAATTAAGTGGTTCTATTTTAGGATGAAATATTAATCAAAGATAAAGTAGAGGAAATGATTAAAATGGCCGAAAACAATCGAAAACCACAGCAGCCAATACTGCCTATTATTCGGTTGAAGGTAATATATGCTGGACCTTGGGCTAGTCTTCAGGTACATATTTTTATCTCGACTTCGATTATCTTTATCTTGTATCCATAAGGAGTATTTTCGAAGAATTAAGTTACTGTTGTAGCCCATTAATGGTCGTCGCATGGGTGCAAAATTTGATGACAGAGTGGCAAATGCAGCCGATATGATTGTTACAAAAACAGTGGGTTTTTTAGTTGGATATTCCTGATGATATATGATTATAAATATTTCTAGTATAGATTTCTGGAGAAAAAAAAGCGAAAAAAAACGCATCATCACTGTTAAACGATCCATTAGGTACTATTAGTGCGGCTAGTTTGGATCAAGTGGTAAGTGTTTACATATTCTTTTTACACTATTGAAGTCTTAAATTATGGTATTCTGCAAACTACTTAAACCGATTTAGAATTATTTAAAGAAAAGTACTGCATATATAAGAACGTATTTTATTTGAGAAGTTATACTTATATATTTTTGCTATTTAGATATCTCAATATTTTGATGGTAAGCCATGGGAAGAACGACTAACTGTACTGACTCATGGTGCTATTGGTGAAGCTGTGGAAACATTTGCTGAGGATGACTCTGTATCAGCAACAAAGGCAAACCAAGAATTTAAATTAGCAATGGAGGTTAGCTATTATTTTTAAAGGAAAATATGACTAACAATAACTATTACATGTGTACAAATACGGCAGTATTGAAAAAGTAATTTGCTTATTGAAACTATCATCCTAAATTAATCATAAAATATACCATACACTATTTAGTAATAATTAAAGCGTCATTTATAAATAGCTTTATAGGAAGTTTCAGATAGTTATCCTCTCATAATTTGATTTGAGTATCTTTCTAGACGTACTTTAAATCTCAATAATTGATATATGCATCAAATAGATGAAGTATAATAGTGGAAATAATTATGATCCTGCCACCATAGATTTGCTGCGTAATGTTGGAATTTTATGCAGATCAGACTAATATAAATGCCATATTTTGAAATTATTTTTTTTATCTGTAAATTCAGAAGAATATGTAAAATATGAAGCTGATTGGTTAACGCTTCGATTTATTTCTGAAAATCATGTTTATTCACATTAGTAAATATTGCATTCTTTGCATTGTCATGTAAAGTTTCCTACCAATGCATGTTTGAAACAATCGAGTATGTATAAGATACTGGACACATCTATTGAACATTTTGTATCGGACGTTTTTTGAGGTTATGCTTGAAAAACCTTGAAGTATCTAGATTTTAACTAGCATAGACCGGTATTTTAATAATATTGTTCATATAAGTTTCTCTGCTATAGTGGACATTGAACATTACCAGTCAAAACGGCTAGATGATTGAAGAAACATAATACAGTTATTATTAGCTTAACTATGTACAACATATTCAAACACAATTATTTTAGTTAAAATTGAACGTTGTTTACTTAGTATTAGTGCGTCACAAATAAAATGTCTGTCAAATTTATCTTATTGTATATTTTCTTAATTCTTACTAAATTTGGTTACTTCAAGAATCGAGTAGAAGATGTGAAGTCAAAACTGAAGCAAATGCCAGTTCCTGAGCTATATTGTTCTGTAAGTCTGGGTTGAATTTCTTAAATTCATTCAAAAAACTCGATAATGATTTTCTTTCATTACTATATCCTAATAATACAGCATTAGAGCAGATATTCAATGTTAAGGACAGGACAATTGACTGATAGTTATTCAAATATACCAAGATATAACTATTCATAACATATTGCTCTCTGATAGTGATTGCAGGGTGATGGTCATATGACCTTCAACAGATTTGAAATGATTGTAAAAAATGATCTGAACCAATTAAAGAAGCTCGTATATAAAGGCTTTGATGATATGGAGGTAGAAGAGAAAAGGAAGAACAGTCAGTGAGGAAAAGTGTCTATCATTCTATTGTTATATTGTGCTTTAGGTGTATATTATGTAATTCAAGTTAAAAAAACTCTTTAGTTGGTCAAGATGAATGTTAAGAAACACAAAAACCACATTACTTTTAATAATATTCTTATTATATTACCTATACATCTTTTCTTGCCTTCCAATGGTACCAACTCATCCATTTTACTGTGACAATGATTTTCTAATCCCGAAATGTTTATTAATTGAATGTAGTGTTCGTATAAATTCGTTGGTGAATAAATATATATATATATACTGATGAACACCATGTAATAACCATTTTAATGAGTATTTTCACAAGACAAATATTTCACGAATTAGGTTTAGATTTTGGGTCTGGGGTAACCTGTAAAAAAAGTAAAACCAGCCATGAATCACCAAACCAAGCTAATGAATCATTGTTTCATTATAATATGAACCTAATATAAGTTCGATGAGATTAAAGGAATTTGGGGATATAGTTTCTGGTCATAATAATGGAACACTGTACTGTCAACACCTGATACTAGGTGGGTGTTATAATTAGCAAATATATATTTTGTATTATGAATTCTGGTAGGGTCAACATTGGGAGCTAGTAACTCATGAATATGCTAACACAGCTACGTTTGGTCCGAAGATTTGGCGCAGTATTTCCATAGTATGATCTCTGGCACGTCATTTCATTTAACAAATTAATATATTATGCTGCAAAAAAAATTAAAAATGAATTAAACGTTTTGACTACGCGAAATGCCATATCCATATATTGCAAAATGAAAAGCCGTATCCAGATACTGCTGACGGTAAACTGAGGACTCAAAAACCGAAGGAAATGTACAAGGTACGAAGTGGTACCAATGTCATTTGTGTATGTTACATGCTTGTGTCATCAAATCATATAAATTTAAAAAAATACCCCGTCGCTCGTAGAATATCGACGATGCTACTGATCAGTACACATGACTGAGAGGGAAGTGGCCACTGGATTGATGGGTGAGCGGTGGAATAGCGTCACCACTCCGTAAAGGAGCGCGTGAAACCTTCAAATATCGAGTTAGAATAATAAAACGAATTGTAATTGAATATATAACAGCCAATTAACAGTATGAATAACTGAGTATCGCTTACATCACTGACAGCAATAAGTTGTTGAGACAAATTAAAGCGATGATTTAAACAATATTCGATTACTTCAGCGCCTAGTCCGTGGAAACAATCGAATGCATAGACCTACAAACATTATTTAGCCAAGATACAAATCATATTAAGAGTGAAGAAAAGAGTACTAACCTGTTCAACAATTTTTGATAATTTGCTAGGTTGAGCAGCGCTGCAGTGATCTTTCAAAGCATTGACAATCTTACTTTGAACATGATCGGCCGAGGCCTTACTAGCCAGGTCTAAAGGGTTCGAATCTAAAAGACATAATTTATATTCCATCCTAATTCTGGTCAATCGAAAATACCACATTATTAAATACTTTCATAAATAAGTATTTGCATGCCTGTATTTCCAGAAAAGAACTGCATCGCCAACAACGCGCAATAGCTTTGTTGTTCCCAATCAACAAGATTTTTAAATTGTGTAGCCCTTTCCAAGACCATGCGGAAGAAGGGCATAAATGCGGCAGGGAGACCCTGAAGCGGTACTCGTTCCCCACTCTCGAATACGACCTCATTGTCCGTCATTCTATAAACAAATATAGGTCCAATCATATATATTAATAGTCGTAAATGCATAACCGGGATAAAATCTCTGATCGAAAACAATGTTTCATGGCCTAATACTTCAAAAACTCATTTTTTAAATGGAACTAATGTTCATCCACAGCCATACAGTAAGTAAAAGTACATACCTATAGCAGTGTCTAACTGCCATAATTGGGAAAAAAGTTCTGGAAAGTAGTTTTGGAATATCGGATGCTGCTATCTCTTCTATATTAGGCATGCTGCTGATAAACATTTGAATACTCTGGTACTCCCGTTCGAACAAGGTTAACACGTGTTCGGTCGTCATTGACGGCTACAGAAAATAGCGTTACATACGGATTATCCTAATAATCTATAGTAAATTGCAGAAATCACAAGTATTTAATTATTGCGTATTAAAGACATTTGACTAACTTGAAGTTTTATTGGTATTATGAATTAGTGTTTAAAAACACAAGCTACTCATAGATCTCATAATAAAGCACGTTACATAGGAGCGAACATAATTACTCACATATCTGATGGGATTGGGTGTCGCCTTGTATGCGTCATGTGATCTAACAATGAGAGCTAGCAGAGGCAGAGGGGGACTCGGTTGTTCTTCGCCACGATGTGATTTAGTCTTAGACGAAAGGCGTCCACGGCGTCCCGACAAAGAGCCATGTCGGACAACTAGAAATTTTGTTGCTTACACTTTCTAGTGTATAATTTATAAGTTATACAATATTAATCGTATTACTTATTTATTTCTAATAACATGTCATTCCAGTGAAAGTTTGCCTCAAAATTGTAATATTAGCTTTCATTTTAAATTAGTTTCTTCCTAGAGTTATAAGTCAAGTAAACTTCCTTTATTTTGCCTAATAAACCGGATAATCCTTCTAAGATGTTATTCTTTATTTTGTTGATAAGTTCTGGATAAAACGACTTACAACAGTCTTTGAATACTCATTCAAAGCCATAGCCAAAAAAAAACACTTTCACTAGTCAAAAAGGTATATAAAAGACTGTCCTGAATTAACGCCATGCATTAATACTCTTATTTTAACTTTAAAAATTAAATGGGATTCGTAATCCTACAAATCCTATACAAATAATCAGCAATAATGTTATTAGAAACCACAGTACATCCTACTGATTTCTAGAAGTTATATCCTCGAGATCTTTGAATCATCACCATTTTGTGAATTATTTTATACTCATCAGTAGTGGTTTTATCCGATATTATTATCTTTGTTATACTCAGTTCCTAATAATGCAAATAACCTTCTAAATTATGGTAATCTGCTTAAGAATATCATATACCAGAGAAATTTTACTAGGCAATCACGACGGAAACAAATACCATAGTCATACATTTTGCCAAGAGAGTAGATTTTGGTTTTACCATATTCAGAAAACATAAGCACACAAAAATATAATATTAAATTATAAGGTCTTAAAAACAAACGAATATTATATATATATATATATATAATACACTTACTTTCTTTTACCATGCCAACACTAAGACATTTTTGAAAGCGGCACGCCTGGCAACGACTACGATAGCGTTTTTCAATGGGACAATTGCGGTTACCAGCACATGCATATTTCGAGGCTTTTTGGACGGTTCGCTGTAAGTTTTAGAATAAATAAATAAAAAGAGATGGTTAAGATAAATAACGAGAAAACAAAGGAGGAAACAAATGAAATCAACTAACTTTAAAAAATCCCTTGCAACCTTCACATGTTCTGGCTCCATAGTGAAAACAAACAGCTCTGTCTCCACAGACGGCACACACCTTGTCGGTATCTTCTTCACCAAGATTAGATGCAGTTGGAAAATCGATGTTTGGGTGAAACATAGTTCTAAAAAATGGTTGATACATAGTATTTGGAAACGGAAAATATTTAGTCTTAAGTAACAACTTATACTAGTTAAAAGTATTACATGTGCTATATATTTTATTTAAAAACTAGTAGCTTCTTTATATGGTAGAACAATTTTTTTTAAATTAGGTAACGAAGAATACAAATAAATGATCATACAAGTTTCAAAAATGCATGATTATTCCTTTGAATTCAGGTTTTTATGAAATTACTACAAAGCTTATGCATTTAATGAATACTTAGACACTATGAGATGTATTCAATGAGGATTATTCTCTGATGAAGATAGTATGAAGTATTAAGAGATAGGATAGTAATGAGTAATTCAAGAATAACTGAAAAAGAGCCTTACAAGTTGGGAAAAGTAAAACAGGAAGGAAAAGAAGACGGAGTTAAAACTTACCCGAAACGCAGCAACTGATGAGCATTTAAATGTGTATTAAATGCCGGTGAATGAGGTGCGTGTGAATTGTGTGGTGATGGCGTTCCAGCGTGACTGTTGGCAGAACTTGAGCTAAAGCTTCAGAGTGAGGAAGGAGTTTTTTTATTTATTGTTTATTTTGTTTTCTACTTATTAGGACTCTCCCATCGTTATAGTCTTTGAAGATTCATATTTTAATTAATAGTTAAGAAATGTTTATAGTAATTATGAAAGCAATGCTACAAAGATGGTTCTATGCCTTTATCCTTTCAACTTTAAATATACGTGAAAATGCTATGTGTTACTGTCCAATTTTCTGATATGATGACCTTTCTTAGGAATACATTACTTTATATCTAATTAATAGTCAACTATATGGAAAATTCATGCTTGAAAATAGCCCTTTTCATTCAAATATTTAAATATGTAAGAAAAAAGACAACACTGTTTCAATTCATAGTTGTCAATTCGTGAAGTTAGCGATAATTTTCTTATCAATATTTATGGGCTAATCTATAGTTGAATACATATTGCTACCATTTCAATACCAATTTATAAACGCACAATAAACGTAGAAATCTTTAAGATTAACTATTCTAGGCTTATGTTTTCAAGATATTTGCTGGAATAAAATGTGTCCATATAGAAACCGTATATTGTTTCTTTTGGTTCCTTTTTCCTGTCTCACATTGTATATGGGTAATAATATTAGAAAAAATACTTGTTCCAGAATAGAAACAATAATTATCATTTAATGGAACTAAAGAGTTAAGCGAGTAGGTGTTCTATTAATGCGAACTAATTCTTTTACGGCTAGACTCGTATCGATAGGATTTTCATTTCTGTTATTTCAAGGAGACAGTAATAATCGTTATTAGCTGAGGCAAGGTGTTATACTGCTGTTAAAACGCCGAGATGTGTTTCTGAGTCGCACGAATAGACAGAACACTTTTCACCTTGTTGTGCCGTGACTACCCCTTCGTGAATCGTTGATTGGGTTGAAATGCTGCTGTGGATAGAATATCCCATGTGTTGCGAACGGATTGGGAGGGTGTCCGAAAGATCCTGATTGGGGTTGCATGAAATCGCAGGGCAAGGCAGGATTTAGTCTGAAATAAGTTGATATGATTGGTAATAAAACTATCTTGACCAGGTTGTAAAATTTGTATTTATTGTAAAGGCCCTAGTTATGTAGATCCCAACTCGCGATGAGACAATGTGTTGTCAGCGTTATCAATGGCGCACGTTTCTATTCGTAATCACAGTTTCCGATACAGTCTATTCATTCATCAATGCTGGCCGGAAACAGTCAGAAAGCAAGCGTTAGTCACGTGAAACTATTCGACACACATACAGTACTAAGTGAAGGGGAATCAGAATAGAACGAGCGAGAATACGGGAAGAAGAGCAACATAGTCAAGTGCAGAATATTAGGCAAGACAACAAGGCAGTATTCGTCTAATAAACAAAACTAGCATTTGAAAGTATTTTGAGAACCAATATTGGCCCAATAAATATTTTAAACTTAAGCTGTTACTAAACATAAACACAGTGTGCATATAGACGAAGAACGGTGAGGGTCTACAGTATTTATCATATTGGATGAGAATATTGGCAACTTATTTATTATGTTTGATATTTTTAAGAAATTCATAGTATTTAAAATTAAATATATATTACGAAATTCTACTAGAAGTACTTATCATAACTAATGGATTAGGCCTTAAAACTGCCGTTCATATATTCACATTTATGGGCACTTCAATAAAACTTAGTAAACTGTACTCATATTGAATCATTATAAACCAACCCCATAAATGATGGATGGAGGAATTGTGTCTGTCCCAGTGAGTTATAGGGTTCTGTCTTTATTTGCAATTCAGCATTGTGATCCATGTCCGATCCGCTCTAAACAACAAATTTTGAGTTTTTGTGTGAAAAATTTGCATTACAAAGGAGTAAAATAAGAATAATGTATGAAGTAAGAAATTTGGAGTGAAAATGGTGACTGTACGAAATGGAGATTAGATGAACGACATAATTACTTCTAAAGCGATGCGACGCCTTTAAGTTAAGGGAACTGGAAAATGGGGTAGTAGATTACCGAACGATGATAACGTCGTCAGGCGGCGATCTACCTAAGCTCGGGCTATGTCTCGGTTTAAAAGAGGCCGAGATTAGTGTTTATGAAAACGGATTACAGGAACAATGGCTCGCTACGCAGGCGCTGCTAATGGATTCTAGCCTGGATTGTGAAGGAGCGAAAACACGCGTGATATGATATTGCCATACAAAAAGTGCAGGGATGTTACAGTATTTGTAATGACGTTAACTTCGGATACTGTATTGGGGATAAGTCGTCTGATATGCGAGCTGCAATATCATTAAAGATCACAAAAATTGTTATCAGACAAGATTCTTTTAAATGAGGCAGTTGAAGAAAAATCTATTGATTAACAATTGCAGATAAATAAGGATAATGTCGAAATGCATTGCCTTCAGTGTAATTATCACAAAAAATGCGACACTCTTTTAGTTTCTACTATTATGTGAAGATCGATATTACGTGATTATTGTGTCACTATTTGAACTTGTTCATTTTTCGTAGATAAACAAAAACAAAATGAATTATGAGAAAGAAAGAGAGATCAAAAGTTAGTAGCTCACTTGTCCGTTTGACTGATTTAGCCCTTCAGAATATGCGCTAGTATGATCCTGAAAGAATATTTCGAAATATTTATTTGAACTTTCACTTACTACAGTATTAAGCTCGTTTTTTAATTCAATAGCAACCATGCTTTAAGCTTAAAATGTATTTTAATTTAGGTTTCAACGATTCTCAGTTACTATGGACGATTCTAATTCCATCCTCGCGTCAAAATTCTTCCATAGCTAACTAATAATTACACAATACAATTTTAACTAAAGCATAGGATTGTAGTTTCTATAATAGTGCTTTGAAGATGCCACACGAATATGTCAAAGTATTGAGGAAAAACCATAACACCAAGGTCTTGATCATATCACGCGTAGCGGGTTTCATAGTGCAATAGATGTAAATATTCTTTGAAATGCTTTATAAAAATATGGATATTTGTTGGTCTCAAAATATGTTTATTTGCTTATTTCTAATTATATATATACACCCAACTTATAACAGATCATCTTCACTCCACCAAGTCTACTTAATAGTTAAAAGATAAAAATATTCCATTAAATTAATAGATCAATAGGAAGCGATAATATATAGATATTGATTATTTATGATTATAAGAACATGAAAACAGGAAAACATAGGTTTCTTAGGAAGTCCGTGATGAATTTTCTACCTCTGCGTTACCAAAAGGGAATTCTACCCTCCCAGTATTCGTCTTGTTTACGAAAGTTACACCGCAGTGGCAGAATCTTATCTAATATGTTGTTGCGAATAGTCCAAAATTCGATCTTTGATGAGATTCAATAGTTTTCAACGACTTCTCTCCAAGCAAAGCACACACTTCATATATCTCTAATAAGTGATGCTAATACGACAGAATTGAGCTCACTGAACTAAAGGAGAATGGATATCAGCGTAACAAGCGTAATCTGCTAACAATCCAATCCGAATGATATCGTCAGTGTCTGAGAAGCCACAAAAGGGTACATAAATTGAACCACATAGAATTCAATGCTATATGCAGCATCCACACTTCGGAAATCCCACATTTTATCTTTAAGATTAAAAATTAGTCCTCTTCTACCTAACCAATATTTAAATTTCTTTTGAGTAATAAAGACTTCGAAAGTTGCTATAGCAAAAAGGAATAATTAAATGTTGAAAAACTGGTAAAGAAAAATAATTTGATACTTGCAGTTATAACAGAGCTACTTGTATACTTTAAGATAAACTATCTTTCATCACATAAACTTTGGTGAAATACGTTAAGATTGTTACTATTACCCCAAAAGGTGTTCCACAAAAGAGTAACTTTCATATTATAAGGAAACGCTAATTAGATAAGTTCACTTCGACTAGAACAAAAAACGTGAGTCTAGTTTGTTAAATATGGGAACAAAAACTTTCTTAACAGCGCCGGTAGCATAATCAAGTTTTGGATGCGAGAATGGGCGATGGCATTTGGCTATTTTTGGCGAGGGGCGGAGCCACTACCGTACATGATTCAGAACTGCAGCATCGCGTCAAAATTCGGAGGCAAGAGGATAAAGTATATTATATAAACATATATATTTAATAAGTAAACAGTAGGTAGAGTAATAAAAGACTTTAATGTAGCATGTAGATGATATTCTAGACTAGAACTCAAAAGTGAGAAAAGAAATATGATTGATTCTATTAGGCAACTATCTATAGTGTTATATTCAAGAATTTATTTCATCATACCGATCTATAATATAAGTCTTTTAAAAAGACTGCCTATCAAAACAATAAAACAGTGAAAAAATGTTCCTATTTTCTATCATTAGCAAACAAATAAAATAGGGAATGACTGTTATGAATATTTTTTTTCATAAAATTACTACATGCATACGAAGAAACCTTTCTGGAATAAGGAAATTAATTATAAGTTGTAAACATATGCTAGAGCTTTCATGTTGATAAGCTTTTAAATACTAATATTTGGAAATTCTTCAGAAATCATAAAATGTGTTCCTATTCTCATTTTCACTGGGGTTATTAACCACCTTAAAAAAATTTGAAAATTTGTTGGAAATGAGAAAAATTAAATAAATAGATGTGAATTAAAAATCACGAGTGATTTATAGATAAACCATCACTACATGGAACTCTAATCGGTTGTCCATCTTCCCCTCAAAAACTTCAACCGCTCCAGAAAAACGGCAAGCTACTGCATTGTTTTTACATGCTTTATCAGATAACAAGCACATGTATAGACTGTACGTTGCAAGATGTAACACCATATTTTATTGGTCGCATAGAATTTTTTAAAGATTTTATAATGGAAATGAGGAAATCAGCAAGCATACATGAGGCAAGAAAAATCGTAGAGTAAAAAGACAAAGAAAGATAAAAGAAATCATGATCGCAGAAAAATATCATAACCAAGCAACTATTTTTTTTAAACTAGTGATATTATTTTATTGTTATAATGATGGATGGTAAGAAAAATAGACCCTTGTAGTCTATAGATTATGATGAAGAGAGATAGGGTGAGAAATAAAGATACATAGATGTGTTTTTTCCATTGCGCGGAGGTTTTTCGGGGGCTGCGAGCTGGCTGGCACGTTTTTTCTCACCCCCACTACTGACTAATCAGAACAAAAGCAAGGCACTAACACGGTTCATCACGCAACATTTGAATCGAGCCTGGGATCGGTTGTATTAGCAAAGGTTCAAATACCTGGGCGACATGCTTCGCTGTCACTGCCAGCAGCCGCTCACAAAACGCTTCAGGATAACCAATGATAATACCATAATCGGAATCTCTTAAGTAAAATTTGCATATTCGTATATACTATCTCTTAATTGATTTCATATATTCTACCGCTGATGGTGGCGCATGAATTTGGGAGGTTGTTGCTATAGAGTTAGAGTTGACGCTTTTCTAGAAATCTTTTCAGAGGGAAGTGCACGATGATCAGTCTGAGCGGTTGTACGAGAGGAATACCTTTGTGGGAACAAGGTCAAAACCACATTGGCTGCTGGGAAATGAAACTAAGTAATGGTTTATAATTGCCATTGTAAAGACAATCTAGAGTTTTAGCCACCACATAAATAAATAACAGGTTTTTAACTAAAAAATTGGACTCAGAGGAATATAAAAATAATTGATCTGCACTTTATATAAAAAATAAAGCATTTAGTTGTTTAAAAGTTATCTGACAAGGTCGAAATTGTTCCAAAACTTTGATTGAATAATCCAGGCTGCTGGTGGAAGTTCTTATCAATCGTTAATGCCAAGTGATACGAAGTTATCACATTGAATTTCGCGTTAGTTCCAAAAGTACCTTTGTTGTATATGTAAAAAGATGGATACATCCTTTTTACTATTTTATTTAGTTGGTACTTTCGTGGGAAATTATTCATGTATGTATAATCACAATTCTAATATAGTAGACCAGTTAGCACAAATGAATGCGTAACAGTTCATCTGGAGGAATAACTATATATTTTGCTTTAGTTTCACTGGATTTAGCTTCTAGGACGCAATTAATTAATTTAATTATTTTCTCCCATAACCTTCCACTGTAATACATCTAAATAGAAATTGTTACTTTCCTTAAGATTGGAAATAGCATAAATACCATATAGAAGAGTTTCAGTGATATTAGAAATATTGTTCAAACCCGAATTCGTCGAACCAAGATATCAAGCTCAAGATCTCCGTCGATTTCAGTGGAAGCTTTACGACTGTCAGGATGAACTGAAATCCGCTATTTTAAAAGAGGATTACATTAACTAATACTAACCACTTTTTTATAACTAATAATGCTATAAAATCATATTTTCAGTACTTGCTAAAGTCTTGTATTGGAGAACATTGAAAAACAGGATAGATAAATAAATAATAAGTTTATTTATTTAGTTTGGGTATTTGTGGATATGATTGCTATCTTCAGGGTGAGCAAAATAATGAACTAATCTTGACGTACAGGGTGTCAGCACTTATGCAGAAAAGGAGTACCATAGTGTATGATTCTTGTAAATCCAATATAAAGCTTTTTCTTCCTACAGAATTTAGAAATTTGCAAAAAAATTTGGTTGTTGCAACCATAACTATTTACTCTAATAATCTATTTTGCATTATTTGTGGTTTAATATCTAAGCCCAAACATGAACAAATAGAGTAAAATTATTAACAAATACTCCATACCAATCATTCTGTGACATTAGCAATAAAGTGGCTTGAATAGTTCGAAGCAATTAAACATTTTTCTCCCACATAATAATCACATTGAAATACTCAGTGGATAAAGTAAATTAATCTCAATTTGAAATGTAGTATTCTTATCGCATTATGTATGCTAATAACTTGAGCAGTATTAGACGATTGTATAAAATAGTTCAATCTAATAATGAAATAGTAAATCGACACCTCTATTAACAGATCCCGATGGTCCAGGAAGAAATTCAGAGGTATCATATGTATTGAACTCGGACATAGTGTCCCAATGTTCCGACTAGAATGGAAAAAAAGAAATATACAATAAAAGAAACGATCTAGAAATGTTACCGAAAAATTAAAGAAAAAAATACAAGATAGGAGATTAATTAAAACAGACGTGAAAATACCATCAGCACCTCCTGGTATCCGTTAGGAGAATTTGAAGGACTTGAAGCGGTATAGAGTGGAGAGGAGTGGTTGCTGTAGTCAAAAGATGGGAAGCCGTGCCACTGAAGTGGATACATTAGGATATCGTAAAAACAATAGAAAAGTGAAGTAGAAGATCAAAGAATTATCATAAGATATGGATTGGGAATACCACTGTACTGCAAATGGGAGAAAGATAAATAATTAACAAGTAGAAGTTTGGATGCTGAAGAAAACAGAAAAATTGTATTAAAATAGCAATGGTTGTGATGAGAGTTCTTGAAAAATCTCTGGCATGAGACGTTAATCTTTCTGGACAGCACACTATTTCCCCTTTCATACTGGGATTGAACAGGGTATCACTAAGAAATGTTCATGTTCTTCCTCTCAGTTTTTTTTTCCGTACCTTCCTTTAGAAATGAAACTAATGAACGAGACCGTGTTATGCCAAAATTAGTTGAATTTAAACAGCTTGGATTTCAGTTTGTGAAAACTATTAACTTTAGAGGATAAAATGTATCCTAGCAGCAAAACAAATATCATAAATATGCAAAAACATAGAAAAAATATATCATAATATATTGATATTTAAATTGTCACTTATAACAAGGTCTAAATAACAGGTAGAATTATGATAATCTATGGTTTAACAAAATACATTATTAGAAATTTTAGGCTATACAATTATAATCAATGAAGGTTGAGAAATAGCAGATTGAGAACTATCTACATAGCACATTCATGTTGTTGTTCTATCCGAATTTTCGAGAATATGGAGAGACAAGTGTGTGCATAAAAATAAATAGAAGAGTTGCTTATGTGATGAAACTAAAGGAAATGCAACATTTTTCGATCAATCAAATATGAGGTCAAACACTGGCAAAATACCAAATGTTAATTAAGCATTCTGTAAAGAAGAATACTAACATTTAAGTTCCCAAAGTGCATTTAAAGTGACGTAAAAATAAAATATGTTGAATTTCAGATCACTTACCGGGTTACGATAACTAGCGTTCGCAATAAATTGAGCTGGGTTGTACTGTTCAAACGACATTAGGCCGGCATCGAAATTGACGCTGAATAAGACGGATTACAGCTCGAATCTTAAGATTATGCACGGCTAAAACGGAGTTTAATTTAATAGAGATAATAAAAAAATAAATGCTTAATATTAAACGGACATCTTTCTTGTAGGTTCTGGACACAAATCTGAGAAAAATGCGTTGAAAAAAAGAGCATTAATATCTTTAGTATGTATTTTAAGAAATGTGCAAGAGTTTTGAAACAAGGTATAATAGGTGGAGTTAGTCTTCAATTAAATTGAAAGAGCAAATACATAATTATCGGACAGATAAAATGCATTATTACATAAGTAGGTTTAAAAGTTTCTTGAACTGGACGAGCGAGAGAAAAATAAATATATTAAATACTTTCCACTACTTTTATAGAAAAGAAGCGATGAAATTGTGTAGATGGGTGTGAAACAAATAAAGAACTCGTTTTTTCAAAGAAATATAGTTTTATTTTGAAGTTGGTATAGTTGGGGATGGAGGAATAATGTTTAAAAAAATTGCTAAATACGGTTAAGTAAAGTGAATAATATTCTTGTTATAGTGATTGAGAAAAGAAGGAAAATCAAGGCGTCAGAGACAATGGAAGGCAAAGTGGGTTCTACTATCTCCTGCAACGTCACTTATCATATTAAATGTTATCTGCCGTTCCTTCATTTTCCACTGCAAATTCGTCGGTAGATCGAAGAGGGCCACACTTTTGATAACACCAAAACATCTGTGAAGGAAAGTGTGGACGAACAAACTATTCCAAATCTTATCACTCTCAATATTAATTAACTAACTGAAATACATCGGTACTATTTTCAACGATATCTTCGGTACTTTTAACCTGTTTTTATGTCTAATAACAAAAATAAAATCAGTAATGACGAATGACAGTGCTGATAATAATAATCATCATCATCATCATGACAATAACAACAACAACAACAACAACAACAATACTGAAAATGTGCTACGATGTAATCACTCTATTGGAGAATACAGGATATCAAATACAGAAGCACGTACTTGGCATTACTGATAGCGAAAGCACAATCGTTACCGCAAATTTCGGGAGTTCTCGCTTGATAAGAAGCTATGTCACTTTTCGTGCTAGTGGAATATAGTGGTGATTAGTGAAAATATTGGTAGTAAGTTTGTCAGTAATAATATTTTACTTAACTGACAGATTTTAAACAACGATACGAACTTAGAAATAATTGTAAAAAATATACATACTCTAAATTTATATGGGGTTTTTCACTGTTTCTGTAGACAATCGCCAACATCAATTTTAATTTAGAGATACATACCCGATTTTCATCTAATAGTAAGAGCATGAGACCTAATTCTATTTCTAATAAAGTTAGAAAAGCATAAATTGTTTTGAATTAAATGAATGCGTATGTAGATGGAAGTGTACGGATGAGAGTAGAAAATGATGACACTATGAAATAGATCCCAGAGATGTAAACACTTCCTGTGGGGAAAGCGTGGGTGAAAGTCGATCTTTTCTTAAAAGCTATTTCACACATAATACAAAACCAAATGCATAGTTTCAGTGGTTAGAACAAATAGAAGGCTACTTGATGCCTATAATTAGGAATCCCATTCATTCAAGAGAGGTGGCACTCACTATTGCCACCCTGAGGTGCGTCTGGCTCTAGCTACTCGCTAGCAAGAAACAAGAGCATCAGAATTCTGAACGAAATCTAATCCACACAAGAATTTGTGATTCCCGTTGGTTTACATTTATGACCTTAGCAGCATATTTTTTCATCTTCTAATTTAATCCAAATTTAGAAAATAGTAAAAGTCCAATTATTTTGCTGAAAACAAATTTTCTAGTAATTAATAAGTAAAGAAAGATTACAATGCTGTAAGAATAGATCAATGAAGACATCAATGTAAAATAAGATTTAAAAAAACACCTTCATTTTGTGAAAGAGTAATACAACTACCGTGTGTATAAATAAATACAAATACATCTATTTGCATATCCTGTTGTGCTATCAAAAATCAGTGCTATAAATCTAATAAGTTACATAAACAAAATCCTTATATCAAATTTTTTCCGTAGATGGAGACTAAATCCTATGAAAAATCCATCCTTAGCCAAATCATTTATTTGAACGTTTAAAAAATTTATATTGGAACTATAATTAAATTATGTCCCTTAATTGAAAGGCATTCAACATTTTCAAAGAAATTCTTAGCCCTTTGGAAGCGATAATACGACATACAAAAGTCGTTAGCATCTTTAAGATTATGTACAATGTTAAATAATAATAAACAAGTAGCCAATCACGTGTTCACATACAATATTTTTTGTATAGCAAAAAAAATTAAGAAAAAATTAAGGAAAAATTTGCCTATGCACTATTTCCTGGAACACTATGGGAGGGGAAAATAGGCATACTAATATAGAAGCTTTCAGTCAAAATAACAATAATATATTTCATCATCGGCATATATATTACTATTTTAAACAAAAAGTGGGCGAGAACTGATAGACTAATATTAACGTAAAAAGCAAAATGCCAGAGTGTTCTAATTACTATAAGTTTTGGCAAAACTGGATGCAATGGCTCCTCATTAACTAGTGTAAAAGATGGCTTCTACTGCTTAATGATGTGTTAAATGAGAATCCAAATAATGAAAGGAAATATTCAGTTGTTTTGGATTGTAATCTGACGTGGCTGTTTGTTTGTAATACACACATACAGTAACAGAGCAACTTTGCAGCAGTGTGGGCGGGGTTTGCAAAGTACGATACTAGGTTCTAACGACTTTTTTCCAAGTTCTGTCTTCCAATGAATCTGTTATATTTAATGCATGCTTTTGAAACAACTTATGTAATAATAAGCCTATGTTTAACTACCTTTTTCATATGCCATACCATACGATAAAAAATGATGACAAAATTATGAATAATGCGACTATTTCATACTCAGAAAAACAACAAAGTGGTAGCCGACTTTTCGAAAATTCATTGAAATTCTCTAATACTGTGTACTGTAGGTTTTATACTTTTCTCAATCAAATCCAACTTGAGTTGTATTTAGTTTCATGTTGTGAATTCAAGTGGTTGCCTATGTCAAACTCTTGTTTCCAGAAGATATTGGTAGTTTTGCATATTTAGAGAAGACAGGAATTATTCAAGCGAATATTTCTGGTAAAACAACTAGGTGTTAGCTGAAGCGGTTTCAACATCCGAGGGAAAAGCTTATGCTATCAGAAAATTTTATAAAAAACACATAAATGTACTCTGCCAAATATGAGCAACTTTTCCGTCGGAATACTATAATCAAAAGGCTGATGCTAGTAAACTGAATTTTACACCCAGTAATAAATAATCACGGTAATAATAATATGGAAAATACCATAATAATAATAATAATAATAATAATAATAATAATAAAGGTAGTTATTAACAGAAATAATAATAGGATTTAACGTATTAAGAGCAATATAGAAATTGTAGAATGAAAAAGTGACAACAATCTGAATAAGCTTGATAATGAAATATTTACGAACTTTGGTCCTTGTCTTTTGTATAATTCCAATTAGATTTGGTGTCTGTATGACCAAAAAATTGCTTTCAACGCAAATTTTGCCTGGAGAAAGATAAGATAATAAATGATGTCATACCAAGATTTGTGATGAATGTTCACTAAGGTAACTTCAAGCTCACACTGATATGACTCCAAAGATGATGAGTGTTTACAAACGGTTCAAAAAGTGATAGAAAAACGTTATGAGTATTCATGATTGTTCATTCATGATATGCAATAATATTAGCCACTTTTATGGAGTCCAATTTAAAAAAAATATATAATTTTTAAGGGTAGTGCTTTTATTTTATCAGTAGTATTATTGGATATATGATTTTTAGAGTCTAAGAGTGGTCTAAGTAGATGTTTTATCACAGATTATACTGTTTATTATCGGAACTGTGATCTACTTTCCTAGGTAAAGCAACATCGTTCTAGCTAGTGTAATTCTGTTTAGCTAAGCATTTTGTGTACATAACTCATCTCCAATGAAAGTTTATTCTTAATAAATAAAAATAAGTCGATGATAAAATATAATAGTAGTATTATATGTAGAGATGAATAGATGACATTTCGATTTATACGTAAAACTATCCTTGCAAAGCCAACAATCCGAGTGTTGATCAAAATTGGATTTCTAATATTAAACTTTAGAAGTAATATTATTCGAATAGAAGATGCATTATGCATTTATAGAGATGATTTTTCTAGCAAACGACCAATAACAGAAAGTTTGCCTCTAATATAGACTATCCTAAAGTATAGAGGAATCTTCATAAGCTATAGGTTGTTTTAGTTAACTTACATTTTTAGGCTCTTTTTCAAACACTATTATTTAATATTAATTCTTATAGTAATCCACCTAAAAAAGTATTTTTCTTGAATCTAAATAAGTATAAAACTTAATGGAGTGTAGTTAACATATATGCTTTTAATGGAGTTCCCATTGGACTCAAAATAAAAAAAAGCGCAGAAATCGATAACCGAATGGAACCGAACAACAAAGAATACTGCAGAAAACAGAGTATTTGGGAAAAACAGTGTCTACGTGAGAGAGAAAATAGTGAAAGAGTTAGGCTTATGACGTCCACAAATATAACTTCACCTGCGATATAATTATAGTGCATTTTTGAAATTTTACATTGATTCATTAATTTAATATCATTGCAAACACCTATTTATTGTCGGAAAACTATTGCAAACTATATTTATGTATCTGTTACTTATGTAGTAATAGGATATAACTACTTAATTCCAAATGATTGGAAAATGCAAACGAGGGAACTCTTTGGTGTTTATGAATTTAAATTTTGTTATTAACATCTTATCACCAATAATTAACGAAGCATTATTACAGTGAATAATCATTTGCAATTGAACTACCGTCTACTCACGTTCGTCTAAGATTCTGTGTAAGCAAATGGAGTTGTATAATTGCTTACGAACACTTATGCCAAATACTTATTTCTTCAAGAAAAGAATGTAGGAGGGAAAAAAACAAAAGAAGAGATAGGGTATACGAAATTATTAGGCTAGTTGTGTGTTGTATCCCCTAACGTCATTCCACGCATCCGGGCTACATCTTAGTAGATGATAATCACTTCCGAGTGACGCGCTGCTCTGCTTTCATTTGACTCCCTGGGTTCCCTTGTGGAATATGTGCCAACTGTCGCCGTGAAAGAAATTGGAACAATGGAATTATCATCAGATGAGTTCAAGTCGATGACGTAATAGTGTTCTAACCAACAGACGGACTGTGATATGTACAACCCTGGGGGATTGTGAAATAAGGTCCAGATAATGAGTAAATGACTGCGGGATTATGACGTTATACGTTTTCAATTTAGTGGAGTTGAAGCCATATCTTCGCTTCGAAGTTGCTTAGTATTAATGGAAGACAGAAATATTATGAAGTCATAAACTTGAATTAAACGAGTTACGTCATAAAAGTACGATCTATATCCAAGGTTTAAATCACACATTTATTTCGGGTAGTATTTACTTAGCTTGATGACCGAAATGTTTTGTATAATTGGCCATAGTATATTTGTATTTCGAATGGAGTACATGTCTCTATAAAATTAAATATGTTAAAAAAATACCTTATAATTCATTTTATCCACACAATTCAGACAATGGGATTAATGATTTCGAAATGTATTTCAGTGAGTACGAAACAAAAATAAACCTAGAATGAGCGAATCCACGAATTTTCGAGAAATCTAGCATGGCTCGGTAGTGGGAGGTATCAAATAATCATAGGCTTAGTATTGTTAACACCCCAACTATTTATAAATTCTCATTATATTCTAAAAATTAATTTCATTGAGATAGAGATAAAATATGGATAATAGAAATTGACAGCCATCAATAAAAGTCGTATTTAATTCTTCTAAAATAAAGAATGTTTTATAAATAACTTATTATCCATACAATCCGCTGTTATAACTGATAACTCGATAGCGCAGAATTCTGAAATTATATCCATGTATCCCTCAATAATGTCGCAACGCTATTGTCGTCATTTTATCTTTTCCTAGTAGCTTCTCGAGCTGTCTAGAATCACCCTTAATGGCATCACTGCTGTAGTATAAAAAATCATATGCACTTATAATTTGCCATATAATGCCCTACAACTTGAAGTACTAGTTTGTATGCTTTGCTATCAAAATGGATAATTTCCCTTGATACTTCACTGTAAGAGTTCATACATTTCTGTACTATTTAACGCCTTCGAGAAATATCAAATAACGTCATTTTTATATTATTATTTTTAATACTTGTATTAAAATTATTTTAGTGAATATGGAGCAATCTTTCAGCAATACCCATTATTTAGTCATAGACTGGAACAAATTGTCTAGAAAATTTCTAGGGCAAAAGTATGAATAACTGCTTGATTTCCCAAATTAATTTTGAAGTACTAAGAATTATACAACTTTTTCTAGCTTTCATTTGCAATAGATTTAACGTTTAGTGCAATTAATTGCATTTGCAAAAAAAGCTCTGTGGCGATTTCAAGTCTATTCCAAGTACATTCCCCAAATTTTAACGATGGTCCTACCACGATTCGTATCGCATCACCAACCCGATATGGCGGAAGTGTAGGTGACGGCGAAGCGGTCAAGTGGAAAGCCTGATCCGAGCAGGCACGTTAGGCCCAGCCCACAAAGTAGGAAATACAAATAAAGATTCCATTTATCATGCATTATATGAATGTTTATTTTGCATTTGTGGGAGTATAGATTATTGAGATTAACAGTGGAGATGAGATTTTCTTTTTCCAACTGACTTCAATAAAATGATGAAAACTAAATAGAAACATAGTAATAAATGATAGATATTTGATACGATGTTTTTATCACTAAGATTTGATAAAATTAAACTATCCAATTAAATAGCTATTTAATAATATTTAAGTCAAGGTGTTATGAAATGCACGTGTATTTCAGCAACTCGTATTTAGACTTAAGCCTACAGGTGTTTTAAATAATAGATATAAACAATCAAAGGATTGGATAGCGAAGCTTTATTTAAGCTAAAAATATTTCGTTGTACTGTAGATCATCATTAGATAATAGGAATCTTAGATAATTATAAGTAGAATAAGAAATTACCGAACTAAGCCTGTTTCCACGAATCTCAACGTCATACGAAGATACGAACATTTTTACTTTATTAACTAATTGTATAGAGTAACTCAGATTAACCAAATTACAACTATAAGGACAAATAAATTCAATGATACGAACAGTAAAAATGATAGTAAATAATTATTTATAGTGCCTACCAATTAGGAAAAAAGTGTAAAGGAACGTGGAACATAATACATTTAGTTAAAAAGAGACCTGCCATTTTGAAATGTTTGGATTGCTTAGTGATCTGCTTTTCGATTTACAAACGTGAGATTAATATGGATCTCGCTCAGGCTTAGCTTTTTGATGGAGTATCTAGTAAGCTAAGATTAAAAACATCTTTTAAACAATGTTTCTCGGAAATTTTTCGTACAATCGAAGCTAATTCTAATACTTAACTTGAAGATAATAATAATTACACAAATTATGTCGAACACTCATAATTAATGAGTATTCACTTTATAAAAACCTTAGATAAATATCATTAAATATTATTCAGACTCTAAGATTAATGTTTTTTATTTCGCCTAGAAATAATTGGGTGAAAGATCATTTGAAGAGAATAAGGAAATGGACCAGGATGATAGCATCAAAACCAAGATGATGATTGCATATGTGTCGCTAAGGAATAAACATTATAGGCATATTCCAAGTATCATCATTATAAATAATTCAAGTCATTAATTTAGGAGAATCGTGCGTAAAAACCAATTCTCCAGACACTATGAATCTCTAGACTGTTTGTGGATGGCATACAAACATAGTTTTTCCTCATCCTTTTCAGATGTTTGATCGAAGATTTATCTTCCAAAAATAGCAAGTTATTAACTAATCCACTATTATAACGGAATCACAGTTTAAAAAAACTCAACTGTTAATGCGTAGCTAAAGCAAGTATAGCGTTTAAATAATTTTAAAGGTGTGGATATTCTTTTAAATATTTACTGATGTTGACTCCTGTTTAGTTTACTTTGGGAAAGTGCAAATGAGATATAATTGTCAATAGTTCATTACTATATCTAGAGATAATATTTTACGGGGAAGATTAATTAACCTTAATTAATATCAAAATCTACAACAAAAATATCTTCTTATATTTATTCTGGAAGTTCAAATTTAAATACGTAAGAAAAGTAATGTGTAAATTTGCAGCTTCGAATTAGATATAGATTAGGAATAAAATGTTATTATTAAGATGTTTAACTAATGCGAATAATTTGGAAGGTGTTGATCTATTTATATATTCAGTTCATAAAGTGCTGTCGAATGGACCCAAATAAATTGGCCAACAATATGTCTACTTCCGTGAACTATATGATTGGTTATGAAGTCACTTAAATATTAGATTATAACAATAAAGTAAGACAATAAACAAATATTAAATATGTATGCCGACGAACAAGTTTTCAGGATATATATGTACCGGAAGTCAGTGTGCAAGGCTCTTATATAACACTCATAGTGCTGAAATGACATCAGATAATAATAATTTAGGTGACCACTGAGTACTAGTTGGAAGAATTCTAAGATAATCCTCAAGATTCCACTTCATTCCACTCTGCTATGAACACTTAATTACATCAAAAACACCTGAAAAGTCAGAAAGCATAGCAGGAATAGATTTATAGAAGGATGATCTAGCCAAAGATAAAGAAGTGAAAATAGTATCATTAAAAATCGGATCAACTCGCGATTCTGACCTGTGAAAGTACTCCCTAGTTACTCTTATAATATAAACGGACCGCCCATCTGCCGCACGCGGCGCTATCAAGTCGCGCGCGATTATCCAGCTCAAAATTTACGTCATTCTGACGTAAATTAGCGCGAGAATACGGGTGGGGGCGGCCGCAGGCGGACCACGAGTACTGCAGATGCACTGCCTGCACAGTAGTTTACGACGTCCTCTTTGCAGCCTTTGCTTTAATCTGCCACATATTCCCGAAACTGTCCGCTTCAGGTTGTGGGACATAGAATACAATAATCGAGTATACACTTAGAGCGGGAAATAACTGGACAACCACATCTTATCGAAACCAATTCATAATCCCCAAATATTAATATTGATTACTTTGTAATCATTATTTTCTAGATAAATACATATATTGTGTAAGCTGTCAGCGTCGTTTTCCATTCTCTTGTGGAAATACAAATGAGTAGAATTACAAGATTTGAATCTGAAGAATTGAAAGTGTTGAAAATAATTTAATGCGACATTACTATTCTAAATAAATATAATATATTATTTCAAATAAACAACTAGAACTAAAAAAAGGAACCAATGAATCGCAGGGAAATAATTTTGTGTAAATTTATGTAAATTACTTAAAAATAGTTGAGTATCATTAGTTTATAGATTAGGCAAAAAAAAGATTTACCAATATAAATTATATAAAATGTCTTTTTCTCCTATACCTAACTTACAGTCTAAAATGAGAATATAACTTCGTAAACAATAAATATTAAAACGAAACTGTGACGACTAATAAGCGCACCTGTCAAAGAATAATTTTACGTCATTTAAACCATCAAAAAGTCCATTTAGACGACAAAATTCTTCTATAAGATTTATTTATTCATCATGTTTGAAAATAGATAAAAAGATCACTTAACGTCGCTATAGTAGTAAACTCTTTAAATGTAAAACGTTGTTATAGGGATCTCAGATGAAATAAGTGGTAGAAATAAGATTACCTTATATATAGAGCATTTAGTATAATCGTGTAATATAACTTCAAAAAGATAGTTCGTTTAGCTACCTAAAATTGGATATAATGTTTATTTTGGTCATTTATTTATAAGGCATGCATTTTCTCTATTAATCAACT
Source organism: Heterorhabditis bacteriophora (assembly GCA_964036235.1). NCBI lineage: Eukaryota > Metazoa > Nematoda > Chromadorea > Rhabditida > Heterorhabditidae > Heterorhabditis > Heterorhabditis bacteriophora. Next base: position 2,538,116 of record OZ038425.1, on the reverse strand, counting down.
ATGTAGTAAAATATAACATTACAAGCCAATATTAAATTGGGCATATAACATGGATATTGCATAGTACAGGGGTGAATATTGTCTTTGTTCTTATTATTAACCCGAAATTGCTCTCCAGTTTTGCACTTAGTTAATGACAATTTCATCTAAACATTTATTTCGAGTACAGAGTTATTGAAATAATTAACTGCAAGATGACGGGAGAAGTTTTGTAGTATTCTCCCAATCACGCAAAGGGAACAAAGATATAAGCATGTTTACTGAATTAGGACTATTTATAGAATTATAACTCAATATCAACAAAAATGCACCTTTCATGAGCAACCGCCTATTTAAACGCAAATAATCCGCCAAGCATAGATGGCCCAATATATCATATATAATTAAAACATACTGGCAAACATATTCATTACTTTAAAAAGTGGCTGGTACTATTTCTTGTTAATTTATCACTAAATAGTAAGTATAAAAGGAAATAGCATAACAGTTATGGTACACCAGTATTTTAGTTCTTAATACAAAAAATTGTAAGAAAGGACAACCTCAATAGATACGTGACAGTTAACAAGCTAATTTATATATTATACATAGTAATGGATATGATTCATTATAGCATTTATCCCTTGATCTATATAATTCTTGAAATCTCGTCAGATTCTGATTTTCATTCGCCTGTTCTCAAATCCTAACATTCCCTTATTATGTCATCGCATGCACTCTGCAATTAGCCTTGTAAGACGACATCGCGTATGGATGCTGAGGGCTTCGTAAAACATTTCTTGAGAGGGAAAGGTGATTTACTAAAATCACTTTATCAGACCGCTTTATATTTAGTCATTTAAGCATAGTTTGCATTGTAGAAATGTACGTAAGAATTGGTGGACACAAACTCCTCTTCGAAGTTTCGCATTTGCATTTGGCGACTCCATATGACGTAGTCGCTATGAAACATGATCTAAGGGGTCAGTGTACGGTGGAATTAGTAGGACTACCGTCAGATGTAAGCCTTCTGTCGTTTGCTACTCAGCGAAGCAAAGTGTCCGGTTGGGGCAGGCGATGGCCTTGGTACGTCCTTCCTCAGCCGACTATTCCACGGCTCTCTACAGTCCAGGAAATCCTTGCGGGACACGAATGAATGCAGCAACCTCGCTCTGATAATAGTATTAGTTTAATGTGGAAGTAGAAAATCGATTTACTTACAAATATAGTTAAATTACATAAACATAATCTCACATTCTTCTACACATTTTATAATTCATCATGTAGGTTATACATTTCCCAAGCGTATGCGTGCATAATCCACGTTGCACATTGCCTTTCTTTAAATGCCTTTTATAACAACTTTTGTTTTTTATATTGCGATTAACCACAATTCATTAGAATTTACTTGTAATAACATGCAATAGTGTATTTAGAATTAACGTTAATGCTAAAAAATTTGCTGTGACGAAAGCATAAATAGTATTTTTATGGCAAGCATATCTATTGAGAAAAGTCATAAATATGTACATCTATATTTTAAAGGTACGAAAGAGAAAATATCTGTATTTTGCTCAGTGATCTCTCACTTTCATCTTTTTGTTGATGTGTTCCTTATTTGGCTACTTTATAAATTGCCTACGTAGATGTGGCAATATTACCCAATCAGGTTGCTATTAGCTGAAAGATACGTGTAGGGAAGGGTGAATATTGAGAGGACGGAAAGAGAGATGAGGAGAACAAAGGAAATAACAACAATGTGATTGTCTTTCTTTCAATCTTTGAGGTCTTAACTCATCCTTCATCTCTCATTTTTTGTTATTTCTCCAGAGGTAAATGTGTTGAAAAATATCTATAACGATAGGTGTAAAAGTAGGCAAATGATTAAAAAACACAAAATAAGTGAAAATTGTATTGAAAATAAGAATTTAGCATCTGTTCTACAGATAGGCAACAAATTTTCGAACGGAAGCTACGGTACTAGTGTAATAAAATTTTTAAATAAGCGATAAGAATTTTGCACTTAGATAAAAACCTTCATAATTATTTATAGGACTTATTTTCAGTGTCTCAACCTATAATATTAACGTAATGTAAAAAAAAATATGTTCTACATTAAGAATAAGCAAACATGAGTCTCAGTGCTAAAATATAAGAATTACAAACGGTTAGTCATAATTATAGTATCTAGTGCAATGAAGTTTCAACACTTATTAGAAACTAATAATACTAGTAATCCACGTACTAACTCATTGAAATTTTCCTTATATCTGTCGAGTCTTATTTTTGAGATACCTTTTATATTCTACACCTCACGTATAAAATCTCAAAAAATGTCGTTGGAATTATGATGTTAAACTTGAATAACAATGTTGCTTGGGGGATTTTGGTGTTTTTATGCATTTTAAATACTAATATTTTAAGCACACTAAGCATCTCGCAATTCATTAGACAATAAATTCAGGAATTCAAAAACTAAGACCCAACAATCACAGATCATCGTGTTTTAACTTTGCATGATTCTTACTTTGTATAAATGATAATCGTAAGTAGCCAAGTAGCTGAATAAAACAGATCTATAGTAGCATCTAAAAAGACTTTCCCTTCATACTGTTTAACAGCGGCCACCTCCACCCACCAAATTTTTGTTGCCTTAGGCTTATTGCAGCAATACATAAAATTGCGAATTTATATTTACATCATTTCCTTCAAATTGGTGCGCCAAAATACAACTACGTGGAAATACGAGGTGCTGTTTGGTGGAATTCGAAAACGAAACTAATGCCGCCCACTCAGTTTAGAGGAGCCATTTCTACTGAAAAGTGTCGCGAAAGACTATTACGGATTAATGAAAGAGAAATACAGGATTGGTATTAATAACTTGATTTATCCGGTCCAATGAAATAATCCCCGGATACAAAACTGCAGAAGTTATTGTGAAAAGTGTGCACGGTTATACTAGTGTATAACGCTTAAGTTATACAGAGAGCACCATTTGGCATAAATACAGGAAAAGGTTTGGTGCAAAATTGTAGGTCACGACACTGTCCTCGTACTTATACTCTATGTGACTTAGTGCTTAAATGATATTCACGATTTTACATGGTGGGAGTAAAAGTAATCACTGTTATAAATACATGCATTTGTCTTTTTTCATCCGGGATTATTAGTTATTTGCACACAATTATTCCAGGATACAATAATAATACTTAAGAAAATTGTATTAGAATATTTCACAGTTGCAAGTAAGAATAATGTAAAGTGTAACCTTGCACCTCGAAATAAGCAGCTAAAGAAAAACTGCTTATACTTCGGGGCTAGTTTTCAAAGAGATATCGAACAAACTTTTGTACTTAATCTTTGCATATTACATCTGAATATTAAAGACACCATTTTAGGTAAAGAAAATAGTTATTTTTAGACATAATTTTACTGTTTCGGTTCATCTTGATTTCTACATTTTACTGGGATGAATTGTTGGCTGGAATAACATATGTGAATATTCCCATTTTATAAAGTTGTTAAAAGTTTATTTCAATTTTGAATTCTGCTGTTTTCAATAACTAATTTTAACACTTCAATAATCTTAATATTTTAAAGTGTGATACAAATCTTAGTTATAGAAGGTTAAAAAGGTGTGAAACTGTCTAATTTTATATCGTAATTAAACGTAAACTTAATGAGCAAATAAAATAATAGGATAAGCAGGGAATTTGCCATATTATCATCCGGAAACAATAGAAACACTGAAGTAAATCGTCGTTGATGGCGATCATATTCCGTTTGGCAACTGTAGACAAACAAATGACAATTCTATTAATAAATATAAGACTAATAGAAAACGAGATTAATAGAGGCTTAATGCTCACATCATTTCTGTTTATTGATAGTGAGTATTTGATACATACATGTCATTTCGTACTTCATATACATATTTGATTTTCTCAGAATTAAACTCTAAATATATTTCCTTGATATGATCATCCTTGCACTGATCCTAGCTTTAAGTTGAAAATGAAGACGAATAAAGTAGGCCCACATACTTAAATAGTTAAGTGAGGATAAAAAATGTTAGAATATACAGATATTCTATAAATATAGTATTTAATTGTTTTTATCCTCTCATCTTGGAAACTAATAATACCGTAAACCCAGCAAAGCTTTGTGGCTAATAATTTTTTTCATATTTCTATACCACATTTTGTAGAGAACTGAGACTACGAACTGTAAATTGAAATTGATTGACTTATAACATTAATGAGAAAGCTTTCAATTCTACGACAGAAAGTTTAGTCACGAGGAATACTATAAAGGAACTATGATAAATATAAACAAAAAAGCATTTTTCCATTTATTGAAAGTTTATATGATTCGTTGAACTGGGTGAATAGTTTTTTTAACGTTTTCTATAAATTATTAATATGGTTAATCTCAAATAATGCTTCAAAATCCCTCTCTTATAGTAATATTTAAAGAAAGAAATGAACAAAAAAATACGGGATATTTTATTCTTAATACATCATTGAAGGCAAATTATTAAAGGAGAATCTAGTTATCTCACAAGCAAGCTACCCCAATAAAATTATAAATACATATAACATTGAAATAATAAGATTCTTTCCTCAAAACGTTCTGGCATGAAAACAATTATTATAAATCCTAAAATTCACTACTTATGAATTTTGTAACTGTTTAATACAGTCATATCCGCTCAAAATATGTTTAAATGTGAATGAGGCTCACATGTGTTTTGTCTCCAACTCATAATCCATTAATATTTCCACAAATTACGCCACTACAACTAGAAAATGCCATAGTGGTATCATGTAAAAATAGAAAAAAAGTGTAAAAGCGTGCTAGGAAAAACTATCAGTTTGATAAAATCATATTATCATTTGTAAGAAATACCTCTTTCATCAATATATTGAAATTTTAACTTTGAAATATTGTTACTTCAAAAAAAGTGTTGGCTAATCAGATCATCAAATATCAAAAGGGGTTCGCCAAAATCGAGGATTAAAACTTTTCAAATAAATGGAACTCGGTGAAAGAGCAATTTCAGTGCTAGCTAGTTATAGATAAGGTGGAATAATTCTCGTATTACTACTTTTCCTATTATCAACTTTAACTCGTATAGGTTTTTGATAGAGCAGAACATTAATCTAATAATTACTCAAAGTTTTTACAGTAATTTTATTTCTGCCCTTGTCGATCAGTGGATTTGGCATACATCCAACACTATTCTGCTCAAACAACTGGTAATTAGCGGTCTATTCAGCTTCTATATAGTGCCAGAATGTCCACGTTACTTTCTTAGCTTAAGAAAAGAAAAATCATTAGCTGGAACGGCTTGAGTTAAAGTAGAACAATCAATTAACAAAAATAGGTCCAAAGTTACACATATAAATTATATTGATGTATTAATAATACAGGTGATGGGTCGTAGTAATCAAAATTTTATTAAGCTGTATTTGTTAAAATGGCATTTCAATTTTCATCACAATTCGCATTTTTCAGATGTATTCTCAAAGGTTGTTCCTTGTTTTTCACAACACGGTGAAAGGTCATGTCATTCACAATATTTTTCTAGAATAGTGAGATGCTGCATGTTGAACTGTACGGTAACCGAGAAATTTCTATTAATTCATTTGTTCATAAATGTCTTGCTGTTAAACTGATTGCTGCATTTGCGTCTTCTTCGTTTTCTCTTTATCCAATTCTTACATATTTTATTTACCTTCATTTTCGTTGATTTCTGATGCCAATTTGTTTCGCAGACCCATTCATCTTCGGAATAGCTGCAGCTGGTGTCCAATGCCGAGCATTTGATTTTATCTAGTGTTATTGTAGTCTTATTGTGTAACTGACAGGATAGGGTTATAAGAGCTACCGAAGCCCATTTCTTTAGCTTATTAGGTCTAATGATAAGATAATTGACGTAATATTATACTTCTTTTTAACTATATCATTTTATAAATATTTTGATCAAACATTAAAGTATTAAAAGATAGTGGAAATAGCGATAATGTCATTCTAGTTAGACCTATTCGATAAACTACACACTCAGAGATAAACAAATCAGATATAAGATTCTTATTCAATTTGTAGATAAATGTACCTCACAACAACTTATATTATGACCCCCATATAGTGTAAATTTGAAAAATTACAGATTTGCTAGGAGATATTTAGAAGGAATAAGTTGCTAATATAATGTACATCTACGCTTCTGAAAATGACTCAACGTCTTTCTTTGCTATCTTCGTTTCATAATCAAAGAGGAAACTCTTACCTTTTATACGTTAATTCGATAATTTTTGGTGGGAACTAAGACCAAACAGGAACGTATATGAATAAATTTGAATCTAACAACTCTCATTGGTGCTATATTTAATTCCTCTATGGCATGTTTGCAGTCCAATCCGTCTTCTCATATATCATCCTTTCACCTATAATTTTACGTATCATTGACTCCGAGACTGCAATTCTGGAAATCTTTTTGAATTGTTTACTTTCCTGGAATACTTTTTCTAGATTTTAAATACATAGCTTCATAAGAATGTTGTTAAAATCATAATTTTAATACTACTTGCAATTTAGGAGCAATACTAAAAATGTTAATGGCTTCCAAGAGTTGCTTTCGTATTAGCGATCCGATGCATGCTAAAATTGGCTCTACAATTTTTCTTCACTTTTGTTATTTATAGAATCTACAGTATTCTAAAATAATCACTGATATTCAGAGAAAGATACCCAGATTTTTCATGTTAGAATAGATTCCACTTTTCTATTTTAGCGTTGATTATAGTTCTCATGCTATTTCTGCCATAAAAATTGACATCAGTTGACATTTAACAAATTATTAAATTAGATAGTTATAATATCGCACAGAAACCAACTCGAATGATGTTTTAGTAACTTTTCAAGGAGCTTTTCAAAACACCATTTACTTACATATGATAACGTCTATGTCACGATTATGCGGTATCGATTCGTTTTTTTTTAAAATGAGATTTCCCTCATTGCATAAATAGTCTGCCTTTTGTCTCCCATTCGTCCACCATATGGCTATCCGTCAATTATATATCAACTGTAGCGAGATTGAGAATATCGCATTAAATTCAGCGATTTAATCAATATTTATGCCTTATTTTATATGCTGCTATTAAATAAAACTACTTTTATTAACTAATTATTATGCATGGAATTGTGACGTCTGCCATAAATTTCTTACAACCACTGCAACATTTTTTCGTTGGTATTTTTGACCTTAAACAACATTCTAAAATTATCGGCTTCTAAATTCCATTACTATGGATAATCATGTGCCTTAAATCTTTCATATCCAAATTACTTACTAAAAATAACTGTTGGTGAAAGTAGTTTTAGTACCGTGTATTGACAGCGGTAGCCTTAAAAAATCAAAAAAGTCTATAGCATGAAAACGCTTAGAACTTTAAGAATTATCAATTTCGGATTTACTATTTAAGAATAAGAAATTCAGTGTATAAGTCTTTAATTGTTACAACTTATTGCTATATAAAGTAAGACTTTAATCTATGTTTATAGTTCACGAAAAAAATAAATCCTACGTATTTTAGTTAAAGAAAGTGTCAAACATATTGAACTTTACTAAAACGTAAAGCCATATTGCATTAGAAATGTAAATTTTGAGATTCGAGAATATGAATATTACCAACTTTTGCTGTCACTAGTAAGTAAGTGTGATAAATATAATAAGTTTATGGATGAAAACGGTGCGTTAGTGAGATACGCGTACGTTGTAATCACGTAAGAATGTATGCAATTTTTGTACTTTAGCGATAGATTGGTTTTAATTTGTAGATGTTATTTACCTGGATCGCTTTTTTATGTCGAATATGCTATTAGCTAATAATACATTAGTGAATTCGTCTTTATAACTTAATTACTATTTATGATATGAATTACTATTGTACTTATATTGCATTGATTAGTTCTGTTTGATTAAATTACTTTAGTGTGCCTCTTCTTCTCAAGACTTTTAAGAGAACTGTTTATAACCCGATAAATATTAAGGTGCAAAGTACTATAATGTGCTATCATTATCATTTTATAAATATGACGAACTACAACTATTAAATTGCATTACTTGTTAGTCCTTTTCGGAAATAGTGGATTCAATTAATCATTTTCGGTTTACACTGTTATTGTGACTCGCAAACCTATTTCAATGGAAGTAAAAAAAAAAGTAAGCAAGTCTAGTTCATTTTGTGCGCATTTATCCTGGTAGCTTTTATATTTGTTTGCACCACAAGAAAGAATAGACACGCTTGGCACACTAGTTACCGGCGATGATAAATTTATATAATTCCTATTGATATTATTTCAAGCAAAACAATGTAAATGCAGTAATTTGTTATTGTGTTTTCATATGAATACATTACTATATCAGATTAGGAAATTTCATCTGCTCATATTGTCATTAAAACATGTAGTGTCCCTACTATTGTTATCGTGCCTCTTATTCTCAAATTCCTTATTGGGAATGTATGCATTATCCTTCATTTCATTATTTCATTCCTCTTAAGTGTAAAGTTCTCAAGCAATGTAATCATGAAGGCTGTTTTCCTCACTTTTCTATTGCTTTATCGTTAATATTACGGCATAATGGGGTAGTCAGAAATTAAGTAATTTTAAACAGCGTTTATACCATTATACTAACTTAGTTCTCGCAAATTAACGGGTTTAGTTATTGATTACTGTAGCAACTATTTATTTCTGGTGAAAACACATCCTTTATTCACACTCTTCACGGTTCATATGCGTCATTTTGCGGTGAGAACAAAGAATTGAATGCATGTAATTATGTTTATTGTTATAATTTTTATGAGTACTGCCCTCTACTACCACTTTATCTTTCCCCTCTCCTCATTTCTCGCCGTCTTAGGGAGCATTTGGGACCATGGGGTTCGTAACAACCAGCAATAAATTAAGCTAATGCAGTTACGCTCACTCCTTTGACAGTAATCAATATGGCCCTCGTTCACCTGCTAACGCTTGAGTCGTTGCCAAAATCAGTTCATCTGAAGATTCTTTAAATGTCTTAATTATTTTTTCATGCGACATACTTGTAAGAAGCTTAATTAATAGCTCTAGCTTATTAAATTTACTAGCAGTTTAATTTGTCCAATATGCCAAATCAAATTAGAATTTGGTGAATAAAAAGCATAAAGATGATAATAGCCATAGATTTTTTATATTTTGTAGTTCATATATTTATGGTATAATTTAAACCACCCATCTGTCTTAAAACTATAACTTCAAACAGAAATCACTTTATAAGTAAATTACAACAAATCCACATCATACTTTATCACCCAAGAGACCTATTAGAGGTGGACTTAGTGGTTAATCTTTGCAAATGACTGCTTGAGAACATAATTGATAATTGCAATGATAAAACTATATGTGTCTATTGCATCCGTTTTTAACCATTCTATAGTTCATACAGGTTTTCCAGGTATCCCAAAGAGTAATGACATTCGGAAAGAGTAGTTTTGTTTTGATTTGAATATTATAAGTAATTTCAATTATATGATTTGATGTTGTATGTACTTTTACATTAGGGGGTTTTTTTTACCAAAATAGTTTTCAAAAAGTACTAATTTTCCTTAAATTTACTCTTCCCATTAATAATCACAAACAATAAGTTAAAATTACTTTCACACTAATACTATTAATATAGATGATCTTAAATAGTTGAAAATGTGAAATACGCATTTTCATTTGAATTCATATTATTTGCAGATTAGTTGATTGAAACATCAAAATTCTAATAATCGATACACTGAGAGCTAGGTTTTTGTACACCGAACTGTGTTAGGTAGCACATATGGGAAATTATATTCCACACCTTCCTTTTTTCTCATTTTTCTTGCTTTCTCTTCCTTTATTAAGCCTTAAAAACAAAGCCAAAATATAATGAATGTTTACTTGCACTACATTATTGATTTGGATGGGAATTCAAAGGGTACAACGTCTTTCCGAATATATATGCCTTCTCAGGGCGTTGGATTTACCACAAATTTCCACAGTATTACTTTTTCTTCTATATGTTTCAGTAGTTTTTATATAATGAAGGCTTAAAATTAATTCTACCTTGAAATCTGCTACTCACTTTTCTTCATCCCTTATACATCTCTTTTGTTGTAGTTACTGAGTCTCTTTTAGGCTCGATCAATAGCCTCTTGCGTAAAGTGATTATGGGTAGTATGAATAGAATAGCATCCACATGATGTCAATCCTTCCCTGTCAGCTATTTGATTATAGTGTCGTTTTTACAATTATTTTACTCTCCATTTTAACGAATTATGCAAGGACGATATATGTGTAGCGGCCAACTGTCATTTCTTTTAATCTCTTGACAAATTTTTTCTCGTGCTATTAATGATTTTCTTGTGTGCACTTAAATCTCTGTACTTAATGGAAATTATAGTTGCATGTATTTACCGCTATTGGCATGTCTTTGTTTAAATGAACTATTTTCCTTGATTACTACTATAATTGTAGTCTATTATTCTATCAACTAGTTTTAATCACTAAATGTTCTCGAAATGTTTAGAACGCTATACTTATGATTACTATTACTCACGCTGTTTATTTCTGTCCAAATTATCCTACTGTAGAATTATCATAGTTAATACTAACAATCGTTCGATGTTCGCTTTTGCACAGTCTCGCAAATAAGGACATAGTGAAATTAATTAATTTTTGTCGTAAACAAGAATGGTTTCTAAATGTCACATGTTCGCAAAACCATAGTTAACGTCATAAACTGATAATTTGCTTAGTAAAGGTTCGTTAGGCTTGTGTTTCTCAGGTTGTTTAACTGTATGCATATGACTACTATTTCCAGTATTTCCAAATTTACCTAAATCTCCTTTTATAATTCTAAAATTTAAACTATTTTTACCAAGATAAGGATACTATTTTTTGTAACAATCTTTTCTTGACATCAGATTATCTCTCTGCAAATTATTACATGAATCGCTGCGTATTTTGACCGGCTCAGATTTTCAATTTCCATTTATTATAAATTCGATTATGCCTAGTATGCTTTTGAGCTTTCATATTGAAAATATATATTCCACAATTAAATATTTGAATTACTCCAACTTTTATAATGCTTCTGATGATTCAGAATGAAGATAATAATTTATAACATTCTAGGTATACCTTTTATTTAGGTGGATGGATAGCATTTTTTATATCTTTCACATAGAGACACTGTTGATTTGACAGAAATATAAGAGCTGCAATGCTCATAGTGCTTCCATCATTGAATATGGGCAAGTTATCAAAAAACTCGAAATTCTATTCGTTCAATCGTCAATATATCAAATATTGAGTGGAGGGGATTCTCCTATAATGACTTTTAAATGAATTCTAAAAACATTTTTTAATAACCCATATCAGTGTAATAGCCATTATAGACAAGAAATGAGAAAATATTATACGGCTATTATATTCCACTGAGCTACCTATTTAGTAACATCTATAACTTCTACAAACCTTTGGAATTAAATTAGAAAGCCGATCTACTGTGAAAATAAATAGAAGAAAAATAAAATGAGGGTAATCATATGAGCTAAATTAATTGTTTTTAGTGATACTTGATTTTTAGAGCTAAAAGGTATTATTGGCTTTTAGAATCAAAATGGTATCATATGAGCGCTATACATTATATTAAAAATTAATTGGTTGTTTAGTCTTAGTTTTAAGCAAATATGTATCCTACTAAATTTAATTTAGACCTTAATAAAATTGGTAGTATTTTATCTAGTCGTCATTATTCGTTTTTACTTTACATTCAGATAATATTTATTTATAAGTTAACGTTAACTAATAACCGAAATATGTGGTATTTTAAATATTTCTATTAAGTAAATTAGTAGTATACATATACACTTTTCATTCTTGGTGAATCTTCTTACAGAAGAATCAATTAGGAGTTTATTTACAATATTACTATCATTTTCATGTCCAATCATAATAATTTCTATAATTGTTGCATTATATGCGTCAATTAGTCATATAGGGTTACATATGTTGTGATTGGTACGTCAGACAACTGTCCGAGGAAAGCGGCCCGCTGATGAGTGATTTATAGTGTTTTTTGTCTCTTATTCTTGTTACTTTCTTGAAATTCCCTATTGATCTTCTATCACGGACACAGGCACGTTCACTGCTATTACTTCTTTCTTTTAACATAATTTCGCGCTTCTATTTTCATTTTTCGTTAAGAACACAAACAGGAAACTCTCAGACAGCGTTCATAAATAAAAAATTTTGATGTGCAAATTACATGTCTTAACTACAACATGATGACAATAGTGATATATTTAGCTCTTGTTTAAATGCTTCTGGCTTATGTTATTTTCGCTTCTCACGCTCCGCAGCACATTTCGATACTGATCATTAACTTTTATGATCCATATTTCAAAGAAAACTATGGTATTACTCGTGCTTGCTCACATTTGAATCGAACGTCTTCTTTCGTTACTAACTGAGATTGCAACATACATGGGTGCTAAATCGAATAATCATCAACTTTAGAGATATACTATAGTACTGGCTGAGAAATACACTTGTTGCTAGTGAAAATCTAACATATTTCATTTATCTAATAGTCTATCTAAACTATATTCAGACTGGATTCAATCAATTGATGTACTTGATATTTTTATTTGCGGCGCAACAGTTGTTAATCAGCGGTCCAGACGGATTTTGCTCGCCTCATGCACCTCTATCATCCAGTTACATGCAGAAGGAATGGGACTAATTGATATATTTATTCCATCTTTTACGGATATGCACTGAGGTCGCGTCATCGCGTGCATGAAGAGCAAAAAATAGCAAGTTAAAACACTCCACTACTCTTTCGGCCATAACTAACTTCATGGTGGGAGTTCCACAAAATTTTAGACAAATATTTACCTCAAAAATAGGCTTTCACTTTGTCCAAGGAGAAAGTGAAGCAATAGAAGAAAAAAGCGATAAAATTAGTATGTGCCAAATCGAGGATGTATTCCTAACTTGTTTTACTATTACAAATCTAACAAGGAAGTAGTGGCTAGGGAGTAATTAAGTACAATAATAAACACTAGGTATTTTTGGTAACGGAACTCCAATGTATGTTAGAGAAGAAATGTTCCTCAGTATCCACGAAATCACATAACAAGATTCATTTAAGTCTTTTACCGTAGATTTGTGGCGAGATGTCAGGACTGCAAGACCAGGGATTGCAATATTCGTATTGCACGACTTTTAGACCGTTCGTGCGTAAGACCATAGTATGAACTTCTTGTTTCCAAGAAAATATTAAGCTTAAACAATAGAATTTTACTTTTATGCAATGTCCTTCGATATAAACACTTAAGATATTACCAAGATTATTACAACCGAGTATTGACGCTTATTTTTTGAAAGCTGAATAACCAATTATTAGCTTTGAAACTAATTATATCACGTATAAGGAATTACTGACCACAGTTAAAAATTAAAGATGTTTTTAATTAGTAGTACTTAAAGTGGCATGTTATTTTATGTATCAATAATTGATGAAATCACTGTTATTCATTTTCGGAAATCACGGACAAGACGATTAGTTTGTGTAAAACTATCAGTTGTCGCTTGTCTCACATTGCCTCTTTGACGTTGCTTCTCTCTTTTCATCAGCCTTAACGTCGTCACCTATTTATTCCTATCTTCATCCTTCAATTTGTTTATTTAGCCAATTAAAATTTGTTCAAGGTGAACATATATATATTCGCATCATAATTTAATAATTTCCTTACGCTTTAGAAAATAAGAGCTATAAGATTCTATGCACCAGTTGCTGCAAGAAATGATTTTTGATTTATGTGCTTTTCAAGTTTTTGCGTCATCAATAAGATCCTGCATGCTTTCTACTACTATCTGATTGCTTAGTTGGATAGTTTTATTGTTAACGCGAAACTAGTTGACAATTTTTAACTAGAAATAAAGAATCTATTGATTATTTCCTCTTATCATTCTGAATTGTTAGAATTTTAGAAATTACTTCTCGCATAGTTCGCAGAAATTATGGATGACAAATCAAGTGCTTTCAGGCTTTAGTGAATTAGAGGAATTCTTACGAAATAATGTCAAAGTTGATTGTTGTATGAGGACCAAGATTATAAGATACTATATTTTGTGCGATTGATGTAAAACAGAGTCAGGCATGACAGTAGTGGCTGACGGTGCACGAGAAATGCGTTGTGTGCCTATTTGATTTCGGTCATGATGATCAATAAGTGAACTTGGTCCTCGATTCACTATGTTTGGATTATTCAAAGCTTTATTAGTTAGGGACTGCATTGATGAAGATAAATATTGATTAGTGGGAGCAAGCAAAATTAGACTTATGTCAGACCTATTTAAGCAGTATTACAGGCTATTTTCACATAGGACTAGAAGTAGTCATACGATACTGCTCAACATAAGGTTAATTCATAAATTATTTTTTCCCTACATTCTCTTAGATTCCAATCTGTTGTAAGTATCTTAAATATTCTGCACATATCCGATTTTTATCATTATCTGATTTTTTAATAGTGGAATTTCCTTACACTGCTAAAAAATTTAGAATTATGAATTACTAACATTCTTCGTATTTATGGGCCACTTAAAGAATTTTAATATAATTGAACACAATTTATGTGTTAAATCCTATCAAAAAATGTTCATCTCAGCACTATTTATTATCTTTACGTCGGTTTGATTAAAATTGTACTAGTTAGTTGGTTTAACAAGTCCAAATGGACTTTATGAGAAGGAAATAATCGATATGTAAATTTTATGGTCGTAATGATTGCTTTAATTTTTAAAAGTGCTAAGATTTGGCTGCTAAGAAAGTGGAAGACTATGATTTGGAAGACATTATATTGTGAGAATGCGCAATTTAAGCCGTTTATGTGCATGGAAGAGTGAGGGACCACCCAACTCTGTCACAATCTTGCCACAGTCATTTTCATATCGATTTGATTTGAAGTCAGCAGCTGTGCGCCGTCCGCTTACACAATATCCAGCCGTGTTGTTTCCTACCGCGCGGGGAAATGATTATGAGCATATAGTTGATTTTACTCAATTTTCAATCACCAATTTGTCTTTGCATTCATCCATAGCCTTTTTTATCATCTTTCTTGTTTTTATTTTGATGCTCTAACTACTACATAGAATGGTTTTCTTAAAAAATTAATTCTTAAATTTCCTTAAATCTACTTATCTATTTCTTAGAAAAGAAGGATTGCATTAACTGATGTATTTTGGGTATGTTCGGATTTTGTCTTGAACAACTACAGAATGTCATACCCTTTAAGTATGCATACTCTAATACTAGCTATCTGTGGGATTCCAAATGAACAATGGATTCTCAATACTATTTAAATTATTTATTGTAAGAATTATGACTCAAAAATGATAAGGTTAGAAAAACTATGCTGTGCTTTGGTAGTCATGATTTTGATAGTCTGCATCTTCATTGTATCTCATCTATATTTTATTCCTTCATGATTAATCTTTTTTTTCATTATAATCTTAGCTAAAATCTTCTGTATAAGAAATTTTCCATTGTACATGTCAGGTATTATTTAGTTGATGCGTCGAGATGAAGCTAATTTTTCTGTTATTTATCTATGTGAGAATATCGTACCGTCATTATACTAGTCCAGTCAGATAAAAATATTAAAAATTTTATTTTTGATAGTGAGTTAAATTCGAATAACTGAAATGAAGATGTAGTCAATTTGAAGCGCGTACACTACTCTTAAACTCTCTATTAACAACAGTAAAGAACCGTGTTTTTTAAGTTGAGAAAGTGAACAGATTTGGAATCTTTGACTGATCCTCATGCAAAATCTTTAACTTGTTAGAGAGGAAAACATGGATTATTTTACTTATAGTTTAAATGTTGGGTATAGAAATCTTTGAAATAGATTTTCATATAGCAAACGTTCACGATAGTTAAAAATTAACTAAAATACTCAATGTGGAAACTTACCTACGTCTTTCAGATGTCTTTTCCGTACTTCTCTTCAGTTCGTTGCTAATAGCGTTCTTCTGTATAGCTTCGCAACAACGTCGTCCCTTAATAATTCGACTTCAAGATGCGCGCTGTGAGTTTGCCATATTTTATTAAAACCATTTAGTAGGTTGTGGCTATTATTTTTAATAATTTATGTTTACTTTAACAGAAATGTTCATCTTATAAATGAATTCCTTCGATTTTTCTTCCATCCTATGTGTGAGAATATTTTCAGTATTTATAATTTGAAGAGTATAAACTCTATGTTCTACCAAAATTTTCTTATTTTGTTAATTGAATAAAAATAATGATCTCGAAACTTGATTTTTATCAGGTTCTTTTCGATAATATAAGAGGAAAAATCAAAATTTATTTAATATTACTTTCATTTTATTTGGTTATATTTTGTGTCCTTTTTTAGTATTTAAAAAAAATTGATTTGCGTAAACGTTATTATATTATTCTCATATTTCCAGTTTGATTTAGGATGAACATTACAATATTCTATTCTTTACCTATGTTAACATGCGTTTTGCGAGAGAGTTTATTAAAAAAATAAGTGGTGTGAGTAAATTAAACGCAGTAAAGCACTGTGAATCACAATATCCCACATATCGTTTCAGCGAATTTTTAAAATTATTGTGATAGTATCAAACACTTGGTTGGAATAATAAATCACATTGCGAAAATATTAATGACTTGCTACAAAATTAAATTTAGGAGGTCAATAATCTCTATTTAGTTTTCTCTCATATCATCTTTTCGAGTACTGTCTTTAAATTATACTTACAATCTTTTTTTTTCTCTCTATCTCTACAGATGCCGCTTTACAACATCTGCATGGCGGAATATTGATGAAGCAATTGTTTTCGACCGCAAAACCGAACCCAGCCACTTACTCTCATTATTACCGGAAATCTTACTAATTGATTCTCTTTGATGCAAAAATTTATCCTTCCATTATTTTTTCTCCTCAGATAAAACTCTTTTACTTAAAACAAATAGATCCTAACTGAAGACTTAAATAGCACGTAAATTCATTTTCTACTGTTTTCTGAATTCTACGATAAAATGAGATATAGTAGTTTGTAGTACTGATGTTATTATGTGTGTTCTTATTAGTATGGGTGAAAAAAAGAAACAAGTAATCTAAGAACTCAAATGACTGAGATTTCTTTGCTGTTAACTCTTTTCCGTATCTTTTCATCTATCCCTCTACCTCTACCTCATTCTTCCTTTAACTTTTATTTCTTTCTATTCAGCTATGGACTTTGAAACTTGCACTAATCAATTTGAGGTTCTCTTTATTTTCCGCTCTACTGAGTATAAACGCTCTATCGCTATTCGTACTAATGGACTGCATTTTACACACATGGATCTGAGTTCACACTGCTTTAAGTTAAAAAGCTACTGAATAGGCTTATTAATAATAGGGAGGCTTGAAAGAGATATTTGGAGTACGCAGAGAAACATTAAGAGCAATGGAATACTTCACTTATTTGCTGAGGTATTCATTAATTGGTCCATTTATTTCGATGTTTCATCGCTAAAGTGATATAAATTAACTATTGACTGCAAATGAGGATAATTCATCTCAGCAAATATAAGCAGGAATTTAAAAAAATTCTAATGACGTTTCAATCTATAAATTAAGATCCATACTTTTTTATACATAAAAATCATTTCTGCGTTAATTTATCTAAACTATTTTTTGCTGTTTTTACTGTTTCGAATGATAATTTTTAGTATAATGACGCTCTTTTTTAGTGGTCAATTTATGTAGAAATTAATTCTAAAGTGGTTTTTTTTACAGAGCATTGTCTTAATTTCAAATATGGCATAATAAGATCTCATTATGACAATTTGATGTGCTAGTGATTCTAATACAAAACGAAATATGGATTGGAAAGTTCATTATGCACTCGAAATTTTGCCTTGATGTGTTCGAACACGATTTATTCTGTTAACATACAAAGCATTTACAGTGCTCTGCGACTACAAAGAGTACCATTTCGTTACTTTATTGTCTGAATACATTCCTTCGAAGTGGCGACTCCTCTAGCTAATAACTCTCAATGTTTTTCTGTTTTCTTACCAATGCATAGAGTATTCATTTATAGAGAGTAGGTTAAATGATTTTATACCGTCTATTATTATAGTGAATTTCGTAATTGTGTAATTGTAAATATTTGTTTCAAATTCAAAGGGGAGATAAAATGATAGAAGAAAACATCAGATTTTTGCTAGAATAATTTCAAGTAACAGTTTAAATGGGAGCTTTAAACGTAGGTAAAAATACCTATATATAATAGATGCTAATAAGATAATATCTCTTAACATATCCCTCTCTTGGTGAGTAGGGTGTCAGCGAATGCGATCTACTAGACATATTGACTGGGCGCCCTGCTCTAGATAATTTAGCTCGGCCAGTAGTGCCTACATCGTCTCCCTGTTTTTCCCACTCCCTCTTTCATGTATTCAACCACTTCTAATTTGTCACATCTCATTTTTTCACTCAGGTCTCAAATACTTCTTTTAAACTGTTGCACCTTATTCTAACTAATAACCTTGTTAAAGACGTATTTTTCTATATGTTTGGAATTATTTACTTGAAAAGGTCCTTCGTTAACTCAATTTCATAAGTCTTCCATAAGCCACTTAATTGAGTACTGAATCTAGTGAAGCTATGCACCGCGATACGGTACCGCTTAAATATATTTTGGCAAATTTTTGGATATTTTTTATATTAAAAACACTCCACTTTTTGTCAAGAACACTTTCCATAGTGCCAACTAAAAACTCGGTGTTTTTGACTTTTTACTAACACTCTTGCATCTTCTGAATTGTCTTGTCAAACAATACATGTGTTCAGAACGCCAAACAATCTAAGCATTACGTGAATTTGTGTTTTTCCATACAAGTAGTTCTTATCTATCTTTCTTTAACCTTAGTCTTATGATAAATTTTACAAAATATTTTATTTTATTGCGCCACATAATTTTTGAAATGAGACTGCATTATCAAAATAATCCTCTTAGATTCGTTAGCGATTTATAAAGTCAGTTTGTCACTAATTTAGTTAAAATTTTAGAATTTATTTCAATATCTCCGACGATCAAAATTGCTGAAAATATCCGTTAAACATTTCTGAATATTTATATTAGATGTAATATAATAATTACGGGTACCAAAGAAGACTTGTTCTTGTTATAATAATGACAATTTAATTCTCCTTTTCTTTTTTTGGGTACTAAAAGTAGAAATTGGTTTAGGAATAGATTAGCTCAACGGTTCATAATAAGACACTATGAGACAAAGCGCGTTTGTGTTGAAACAATGGTGTTCTCTATAATAGCGAATTTATTGCAGTCGAATGGTTTTGTTAGATGAAATATGCTCTATTTAGACATTTAATGATGTCTGCTATTATTTAAAATATATATGGAGTAAGAATGACAACCGATATTTTATATTCAGTGATTGATATTCAATCCAAAGGCATGCGATGCAACGACTAACGATCTCTTTGAGGAAACTGTACAAGTGGGGAGCGGGAAGTTCCCGTGATAGATTTTACAAAGTATTGTCTACTCTCTTCTGTGGAATACTAATTTCATTATACAATCGATTACACACCGATGTGTGACTTGTTTTGGACAGAGGAAGGCGAGGATTAGTATCTAAACGTAACTATGGACAGAATGAGCTGTTCATAAGGATAAGAAACTAATGAATATATCTATGTAATATACTACGCTTAAACTTAATATTTATATTAAATTTTTATTTCGTAGATAGTTTAAAAGTACAATTTCTTATGAGTTGTTTCTTCCATCAGTTTATTATGAATATCGTATAAAATATTACTAACTGAAATATCTATATACAGCGAGGAAGTCATTGAGACACTGTTCTCAAGTGTATGAAAGAATTGAGATGTTTTAACTTTAGAATTTAAGAAACACATGAAGACATGTGCATGTAGATGAAATTACTAACCATAATATTTTTTGATATATTCACTTTTAATAACATCATTTACAGAAATCTTGATATTGACCTAAATCTAGATTACTCATTCATTTTTATGGATTTTTCGGATGTACATGCATAGCAATCGCTACTTCGTAGTACTGTCGATTTAGAATATTCGACTATTGTCGGAGCCAAAGTGCTTTACATCATGAAGTAATGACAATACTTTTAATTGTTGTTTCATGAGACCACCTTCGGGGTTATTTCACATATTCGTACTTATATTAGGAGCCACGGTTATGCATAAATAATGGACTCATACAAAATCTTTGTTAGCAAGGCTTAAATATAAGTAGTAGCTTAAACTTCTTACATTGGTATATTAAAGACAATATTTTAAATATTCGTTAAACTTATTTCTCAGTGAGACAGTAATATATTTTACTACTGTGTGCTTTGCAAATCTGGTTTTCTAGCAGTGTTACATTTACCAAGAATTACATTTGTTTGATTTTTGCAACGTAATTTTTTTGCTGTGATATTGCTAATTTATTTAATCGATAGTTTTCTGTTGGTTGCATATTACTTAAACCATTTAGAAGATCACAATTAATTTCATGCATCCTTATTTCTTCTCAGTACTATTTTATTTTTATTGTAATTATTTTAAAATGACATTAATAGACATGCTATATTACACTATTCTAGACTTAGGTCAAAACAAAACTATTATTTCTCTGTTAACATAGTGAACATAATAATTTGCTTGCTATATGTAACTGACTAATATTCGCACTATCGAGTTCTTCTCTAGTTTTTCTAGATAGTAAGGTTTCTGCCTAAATAATCCTCTTCTCTATTTTGCACTGATTTTGACTTGTAGTATATGCATGTTAGGCTAAAGCTTGTTAGTGATCGATTTAGACTTTTGTTACCAAGAAAGAGGAATTGTAGTCGAAATTTTTAGCTTCCAGAGTTTTTGGTCTTATCCATGATATGGGTGGTTTCAAAATCGGAACTCTCTCTGTGCCATACCATTTAACCCCCATACGCATTAATGTTAACCAGGTGTATAGATATTTAGAACTTCTATTATCTCTTGTAAGACGTCGTTTACTTCTTATTCGAGTGAAAACTTCGACGGGACTTTACGAAAAATATTTATTCAAGGAAAAAATCTGGAAACATTTAATGATTGATATGAAAGATACAGCAAAATAATTTTTGCCTATTAATAATATATCTTAGTTTTTAAATTTAATTTGAATATTACACGATGATTAATATCTGCTAATATTATTTAATACCATATATTGCAGTAATTATATGAGATACAGAGTTGATCTTAGATTTAAAATTTTGTAATTGCTCTAGACATTGCCCGTAGTCATAACTACTCTGCATGAAAGCAGAATTTTTTTCAAATATTCCATTAGGCTTATTGCTGTACATTAGTCTCTGTTACTTCATTCACGAGTATTATTTAAAATATTCTCTCTACTAAATGTATCATTATCTAAATCCAATGGAACATGTGCTATTTCAAGATTTAAGATTTAGCGATACAATAATATGCGAGCTAAATAACTAGGAATAACGTGGATTATTAAGAGAAATCTTGTCTCACTAAGTCTCATGCTTATATTTTACTCCTATGGAAGTCCAAATCTACTTTGCGAGTTGTTTTGTCGTAACCAGACAAGCAATATGAAATTCCAATTGCGTGGCTAGAATTCTGGATGGCCCCGTGTTTATCTCACAGCTAAGTTTCGACGATGATTGACTTGGTTTCAGGGGTATTCTTGTGATCTAAAATCTTTGATTTGTTATATTTATGTAAGAGTTTATTTCTTTATGCGTAATTTTGACAAAACGAAATAGCAATAAATAGTTAATATATTCTGTTTTGAGAATAGAAATGGACAATATGCTTGATATACACTCCAGTTATGAGTTTAGAATAAATGCATGGCTTTTTTGAAACTGTTCTAGGTTTATATTTATTCCAAGTCTTTAAATTATTGATTTGGTGCTTTTCATGCGTTTAGATTTTTATCATGTATCAAACAAATTTATTTACACATATTTCTCTAAACAGTAGTCACATTCTTGAC
Source organism: Heterorhabditis bacteriophora (assembly GCA_964036235.1). Lineage (NCBI taxonomy): Eukaryota > Metazoa > Nematoda > Chromadorea > Rhabditida > Heterorhabditidae > Heterorhabditis > Heterorhabditis bacteriophora. Next base: position 2,515,961 of record OZ038425.1, on the reverse strand, counting down.
TCTAACCTAACGTGATTTATACTTACTATACAAATAACATTTTTCTCGCAAAAGTAAAGTTATAAACTGAGTTAGCGCAAGCAACTTTAAAATACGGTGTTTACTTAAATTATGTGTATTGTTCCTAAAAGTAGAAAGTGTTTAGGCATTATATATAAACTTTCACTTAGAACATTTCTAATTTAATCAGAGCATTTTGTTTATAATATTTTTCATTTATGAGTTAACTTCCACTTACGTCACTACTTTAGTTTTGATTGTGGTGCTTTGGAATACCTACTTATGTCTAAAATTTAGGCTGGTTCCCACAACCGGGTAATTTTCTTTGCTCCATATTCTTGTATACTAAATATCTTGTCCAAGAAAAGGTGCGTATTGTCTATGTTTAAAATACATGGATTTCCTCAACTCATTATATAATATTTGGTCGTATGATTTGATTTTTTAAAACTTAATGGCAATAATCTTGAAAATCTCAGCGTATCCGTTTTTAACGTCCGTTCAGTGAGGTTTATTGTCAAATCGAATATATTCTAAACTAAACAACGTTGAGCCTCACTATTACACGTCACGTTTTAAACCTCAATATTTGATTTTCATGATATTTTGGGGGTATTATCTGTGAATCTATAGTAATATCAGTGGTCTCTAATTTCTTTCTTAAATTGTATGTGCTATCTATTTCTCTCTATCCCCTCGTGGGACCCTTGATTTCATTTCCCGCTTTCTCAATTATTGATCGCTTCTTAATGAGTATATTTGCTTAGGTGGTACTCATCTCCTCTAGTACATATAATTGTCTATAGCATATTACTTTTAGAAGATCAAACTAATTACTCTTAGGAATTTCGAATTTTGCTAATTGCCATGTTTTGCTGACTTCACTTATGAAACTGATTAATAGGTTTAATGGCTTAAGCAAAGGTGGATTACAATTACTGTTAATTAGATGATTGGCATTTTAGATTTGTGACCCATCTTATATTTATCATTAGTGTATTTCAGCTGCAATATAAAGTATTTATAAATTATATCATATGTCAAATAGGAAGTCTTGAGATTTCTATAAAACTTTCAAAATCATGTTGTACTTAAGCCCACGAGATAATCGTAAGCAAGTTCCCCAGTGTTTGGATGGTTTTAACTATATATAATTATTTTGTATTAAATACAACTCCGAAGTAGTGACGAATAAAACAGTGTATTGAGGTACTTACAGAACTTCACTTCTAATTTCATTCTTATAATGGCACAACTATTTTTATGAACAAAAATCAAAAAAGGTTGGAATTGGAAGTTCGTTGGTAGCATTATGAGTACTCTACCAATCTTTCTCACTTTCTTCCATAGTTCTGTTGATTTTTTAACCTCAATTACGGATGGAAAGAGGCTTTTATGACGGGGAATTTGATTGCTTTGTGTTTCTGTTCTTTTTTTAATGGTAAAGTGCAAAACTGATATTTTTAAAAGTCCCATTGAAATAATTGCTTAAAATATATCCATGTAAAAGCATCGTGCAAGTGGTACAAGTTCCTTCTTTCTTTTAATAATGTCTAAACTTATCAAGTACACATTATGGTTTTTGTCATATGAACTCTATTAGGTACGCGATGAGAAAAGATGACATAACTCGCAGGATGAGCATTACCCTCAATCCACATTTTCTGTTATTCATCACTTATTTATTGTTCTTTAATCGTTATTTTACCATTAATGCTACTGTATATGTTTTACTCAAATTGCTTATTTATGGAGGTGTAGCTGGTGGTTATGCGTAACTGGGGCGGTGCTTATTTTCCCACATTTGGGATTCGGTAGCCGCATAACTAATTATTAGAAGGATATCGGAAAAATGGTTCTTAGATGCGTATTATCCATCTAAATGTTTCGATATATTTATTGATTTTTTCGAGAATAGATTTCCTTTTGGATAATGTATTAGTGCATATAGTAATCGATATTGAAGCTGTTCATATTTGATTCAATCATTATTACGTTATTTAATTTAGTTATAATTTCTAAATTTCTTGTGATATTATGGAATTTACATATGGACGCAACTAAAGTACAATTTTTTTTATTGCCGTTTAATGAAGCTGTACGATATTGATATACTTTATTTTTCAATTAGGAAAATTCTTCACAAGGGACTATTACTGTTTTCAAATTTAAAAGCATCGCACCAACAAAATAGATGTTTTAGATTATAACATTTAAAAAAAAAACATTAAAGTCCTTCATGTTAGGTTTATGTTGGTGGTGTAACTAAAGGGAATACATTGGAGTAAAATGCCTCTGTATCCTTTATTATGGCACTGACGGTAGAAGAAATTAAAGGTTGTGAAAAACGGTATATCGTGCTACAGCATAAATTTTGCTTAGCTTCAGTGCAAGATAATATAAATGTCAGGTTGATCAATGTTATTATGAAGGCCAATAATATCCTAGAAATACAAGTATTCAAATTTAAGTTGATAAAATAATCCTTTTAATTTAATATTTAATTTATATATTTTAGCTAGTCACATACGAGAAAACTTTGTTTCCATAGTTGCTTAAATTCCAAATCTTTTAAGAAAAAATAAAGGCTGTTTAGATACTCAGATATTCCTTATGATGTTATATTTTTTTGAACCATTAATTATTTTGAAGCAATTATTAACTTTTGCTAATTGAACTTTGTGCTTACTGAAATCACTTCAACTGTTGACCAATATTAGGAAAATATAAAACCTCTAAAATTCAATGTATAAACATTATTTCTTAAGAATAAATAGATGTTTCAAACTGTTCTCAGTGTCCACAGTATTATTCTTGATATCTAGATTGAGTCATCGTTGATTATGGCGGTAGGTCATCATGAGTCCCGAGAGCTCATCAGCAGGATAGAACTCATCTTGATCATATTATTCTTGTTTTCCTAAAAGTGTTACTATATGACATTTCCCAGAATTTAATATTCTACTCAACTAATTTTAACTCCACAGTAGAGTTCACTCTATGAGCTACATATTTATTGCACTGGATTTTTATGAATATTTACTAAAAAATATAATAGAACTAGATTAATTCATACAACATTTTTTAAAAAGAGAATTCAAGGAAGGTTTCAAATACGTATAAGGAGTCTTTAAAATTGAGTGACTATTTGTAAACAGCATGATTTCATAACTAATGCTTGTTTTTGCACTTTTATTAATGTTAAATCAGGATTATCTACATTTTACTATAAAAATAAGCTTTCTTTGCTAGGGTTAACCTTACTAATTTTGTTCTCAGCTATGCGCGTTCTAATCTACTCGGATTCGCTCGCATGTATACTCAAGTATACTTAGGGAAGCATTGATTTAGCCATGATTCCTTTAGATAACGCTTTTTCATTTTCCTTTTCTCTTTTTTTTCTCTTTCTCATTCAAATGAGTTTTAATCAGTTTAGTGTATTTGGAAGTTAAGCCATTGTTGTTTACACACATACTAAAATTTCGACAATTTTCCTTTTTTACATCCTATTTTAGCTTATATTCTTTAGATATAACTTTCTACATCACTTATCTGAGCTGTTTAAATGTACCTAATATATCGAAAACCCTTGGTTTAGTAAAAAAAATTCGGGGTGGTTATTTTAAGTTAATTTATGTTAATTAGAAAGTAAAGTACAAGTACAAAGCACTTAATGGGAGTTTTCCCTAGACGAACGAATTTCTTACCTGCATTATGATTTCATTTATCCAACAGTGTTGTTTTCCCATACTCACTGGTTTAAATTGCAATTTTGTTCTGTGAAATATTTAACAAATGCAGTTTGCCTTCAGTGATGCAGTTACGAGGTTAGAATCTTGTATTAACTAAAACATTTTTCGACCATTATTATTTGAAATAGTTGGTATTTTCGATCTGTAATCAGGTTTTTTCCCACTATCTTGAATTTCTTCTTTCCTCATTCTATTTTTTAAGTAATCGAGTTCTCTTTATTATGTCAAGAACTCCAATTCGTGACCATTACATGTTCAGTACCTTCTCAAATTATTCACAATGCAATTTCGAATCCCATGTTTCATTTACTGGTCGTATTTAACTTTGGGTTCATCTATTCCATCAGTTGCTCTCCCAGATGATTGTATGAAGACTGCCGTGTTCGGACGCGACTCAGTGGAGGGCGCGTCGCCTTGTGGCGCGCCGCCATCGCTTACCTTCACTCCGCCAGCGACCTTAGCACCACATCAGAACCATCAACGACGGTCTGGACCTGGACGACCGCATTCGAGAAGAACGAGTCGAATGCAGAATGTAGGTTGGATGAAAGTGGTGATAATACTGTCATTCTAGATCCAGCTATCTAGTTTATATTAAGTTAGCCCTTATTCTTTTCCTTAGTTTATTGGAGTTTCAACACTTTGTCTTCTTTTCACGAACACCAGAATATCAGATAAAAACAAGCTGTCACGGGGGATATCGTATGTTTTCATCATTCCTTTCAGTAGCTGATATTGTTACATTCTTTCTAAGTCAATAAATCATTCGAGAGAATTTAATGAGCAAGGCTTTTTACGTACCAAATGAATGATGCATAGTTACTTTCTTCTATTTAATCTAAATTCTTCGTTATTTTTAATTTACCAATTTTTCCTTCATAAATTCACCACTTTACGAGGCAACTTAGTGCATCATACTCCTATTCCTTATCAACAAAGAGGTTTTTCCAAGTATCTTTTGGGTTATATCATATTTATTTATTTATTTTGAGCCTATGGATATCTAAACTTTAGAAACCATGGGGGCCAGCGAAATCACTAACCATAATAATAAGAATACCTTCGCAATAGAATGGTTTTTTGATAGGGCTGCATTTGGTGTCATTCGATACCACAGCAATAGCGTTTATTGGTTTTCCGTTTACGGGTTTACGAGATCCCGTTTATTTTTAATTTCTTCAGTCTCCTGTTTAAAGTATCAATAAACTTTCAGTCCATTCATTACCTTGTGCATGAAATGAGGCTCCTTTAGATTCGCAATCTTACTTTGATGAGTATCAGACGGTGGTATTTTTGTATGTTTTATGTAGCGGCAATCATCGTAGTAGTTGTTGCTGTGATAACACTGCAACTACTAGCAGTTGTGCTTCATATCTTTCATTTCTCTGAAACTACTTCTTTGCTGAATATCATATCCGTGTACACACATGGTCTAATTAACCAGACGTATGAAATCATGAATTATTTTTCACATTATACTTAGAAATAGTCATTGTTGGGAAGGGGTATTATCTATTTTGAAAAGCAGTTCTGAAGCATAAGTCTCTTGTGCTGTTTTTTTAAATGATTTTTGGTTCTATTTAAAATTTTGTATTTTGAAAACACTCAAACGTTTGAGATAGGGACGTATTTAGAGGTGTAAAAGCTCATTGTTTTATGAACTTATTGAGGTACTATCGTTAATTATTTCATAGTTTTATGGTTTTTCATTTTTTTTTTACGAATAAATCGGACTTTATAGTCAAACGGTAATACTTAAAATATATGACTGTTGTAACGCTATCTCTTAAACTATAGATATAAAAGTAAAATTGGAACAACGTCATCTTAATTCTTTAATATAACAATAAATAAAGCAATCTAGCAGACAGATTCTTATTTTGGCTAAGTTGGCTATAACTTATGATAAGTTGCATTATATAAATTAGAATTATAAGTAGTGCGAATTTTGACTAGCAGTATTTAAAATGTTAAATTTACTAGTCCGTTGAAATAAACTATTCGTTAATTAGCTCATATTCAATAAATTCCCCTTCTAAATACTTGAAAAAATACAGAAACCATACTCATTTATAAGAGTTTTTATTTATTAACAAAGTGTTATTAATAATAAAACTAGTGATAATTATGCAGTAAAGTTTAAAAAAATGACCAGGACTTAAATACGATAATAATTTACTTTATAATGTGTAAGGTGAGAGTTTGCCAGCTTCTATTGTTTTACATAGTGCTACGTTAAGTATATTACCCTGACCATCTACACTGCCTTATACATTGTTTAGTTGTATCATTGTCCGTCAACAAGACAACAAAAATTATATTGTCTCTGTGGTCGGGTCACTCTATTCTCACTCACTTTTTGGTAAAAGAAAGTCATTTGCTGTTAATTTCTACGCATCAACGTGCATTAGTGGTGGTAATTGGCCCCACATTCTCGTCGTTTTTACTCGATTTTGTTATGTTACGTATACAAACTGTTTCACGGCCTGTCGATCTAAAGGTGAGTTAAATATTTTTTGCACACAACATTTTACTGACTCAGGATAGCTATAAAATGGAGTCTTTTTTACTCAATCACGTATATTTTACCCTTGTAGATGCTACTCAGTTATAAGCTTATAAGGACTTCATTTCATTATGGAACAACAGTTTTAGGCTTAGATAAATTTCCTGTAAATTTTTTACATTTTAATTGTATATCTATAGGTGGCAGTGTTCCTTCAGTAGTCCAACCTCTTATTGTCTATACTAAACGTTTATTTTAAGTGGAACAACTTACATATAAATCAATTCCAGTAATTAGGATGTAGATCTATATTTTCGAATGTTCGTTTTTTTAAACTGAAATCAAACTCCAGTACTACTGAATGTAGCTCAGCTGGGCGCCCTCCTGCGCATCTAACTGCTACTGTATCCACATGCGTCTCTATGGTTTATCAGCAACATAAATCTACGAGAAAGCTGACGCAGCTTCTAATCAGTAATGGATATATAAAAGTAAGTTTTTATACTTTACGTAATTGTATGAGTAATGTTTTCTATATACTCGATGGTCAAGAAACTGCGTGTTTAATATAAAGTCAACTTGGTACTTTTATTATAAATATGAATTTCAACTCGAAAATTCAAACTAAATAGTTTTTCGCAGCCTCGATATTCCTAGTAAACCTATAATTGTACTTCTTTAATTACAACATTATTTCACTCAGCTATTTGAGGGCACTGGTCATTTTCCTAGCTGCTGCTCGTCTCGCGTAATAATAGATTAACAACCACACGCATAACCAATCAACAAGAGTACTTCTCACGTTTCGTAAATTTTAGGAGCATCAACGTGCAAAATATATTTAAATACAATATGTTCCTCTACTACGTAAAGTTTCAATTATTAGATAAATCATTATTTATTCTCTAAACATTGTCATACTTGCTATCTTTGTAAGTATTCTTTTGATATAGAGAAATGCACATCAAGAGTTAGTGAACGAATATATCTTTTAATGTTGATAAGCTTGACTTTATTTTGAATGTCTATTTGCTATAATGTTGTCAATCTAGTGCTGTTGGATTTGTCAAGGCCTTCGTTGATGTATTCATGGACCAACTTAATCGACACTCCTCCACCTCTCTCCACCCTTTATACTCAAAAATCTTAAGCCTATCTCACGATGAACAGTAAAGATCAAAAGCTAGCTACTATTTCCCATTCTTTAGAATCAACAATAAAAAAACATCATCAAATACTTAGTCCTGGAGCTTTAGCGGTGAGTTCACATTTTCATCTATATTATATGCAATTTGATTAGGAATGAGGCATTCGATATATATTGTTTAAAGTTTACTGTTTTTTAATTGTATTGTATTCATTAAGAAGCTAGACGCTTAATGGATTTTACCACTTATACTCTGGGATGAATATTAATAAATAATTAAGTCCTAGAAGTAGCATGCTGAAATCGTTATTTTTAGGTGAGCCAAAGTAGATTTCTGATGGTTTATACCAACAATTCTTAGTAGATAATTGCTGATAGTTTCTCTTAAGTACGTCTAAACGTCTGAAGTCAAATTCAGGTCATATGACTTTGCGGTCTTTAGGCCTTATTCATACATGAGTGCTTAGAATATTCCAGTACACAACTCCTAGCAACACGAGGCACATAACTACTATCGTCCTTGCTACCTGACTTGCATCCTTAATTCAGAGCAACGATACTACGGTACTATTTTAGAATCAATCTTAGAGACTTCTTATAAGGATGTCATTATTTAGTACCGTTTAATATTCTTTTCGACTATAAATAAGTGACTACCATACTAATCTCGAAGCCTCCACAATGTTTGACCCAGCGGATGCCTTATCAAATACTCAATCAAAATCGATATTTATTCAGTCTAAGTCTCCATTTGTAAATGGAACAAGTAAGGAGCTCAACGAACCACCATTAACAACAAAGTTAATACAACTGAATAAGGAACCGATAGCTTACAACTCCTATATTAAATGCACTCATCTGCCTGACCAGTTTTCCCTCTTTAAAAACAACGAAATACGCTTAGTATCGGAAAAGTTAGGTGAATCAACTGCAGAAACTTTTATATTGTGTTCAACTTTAATAAATGAAGGAAAAATAGAATCAGGAAGAAGTCTGGTGAAGAAATTACCATCAAAGGATATTGCTCAGGTACACTAATATTTACAATTATGCAATTTAACTTATAGAAGAAAAGAATGAGATGATAACTCCTTAAAATACTATTAAAAACTGAGCAGTATCTATTTAATTTAAACCAATCTTTTTAGTATTCAAAATCTACCAGTGCAATGTCTTTATTTCACTTCAATTTCGCTGCTTTGTGTCTTATTAAACTTAATGACAAATTATATTCTGGACTTATCTATTTAATCTACCCATTCTGTTTTTCCTTTTTATATGCCACTCCTGTTTCTACTATTTTATGATTTAAGTTGTATGGAAAAATAGTTAGAATAGTAGGAAATACCTAGATTTGATGTACACTATCAAACCGAGCACTTCAGCTCTATAATTGTTTCCTTAGGCTGTCCAAATAGGATTAACCACCTAGGAACATGACTACTAGCATCAGATTGACTAACAACCTGATACCTTGAAGCGTATTCCGTCTGATGTACAATTTATGTCTTCCTTTTTTATTTCAATATACTCTACTTTTAAGTTTTTTTAAAAGGCGCCATTGTCACACTTAGTATTACAGTACATTTGCAAAATATATTTTTTATTATCTATACTTAGATTCTTAACTAGTTTCTTTTTTGTTTGATAATTATAATAAGCAACCAATATGAAAAAGTGATGCTAAATATAGCCAAACATACCGTACTCTTTCTGATTTGTGCATCAAACAACCTGCTGGATTGCTACTTTGGGCCCTCGCTAATCGTCGCTGAGTGGGAGGCGGCGCGTGTGGATATGTCGGTGGTAATTTCAGTCACAGATTGGCAGTCTAGTGGGCCAGACAGCGAAAAAATAGTACTCGAGTCTGATGCATAACTGACGAGACGCAGATATTGCTTATTGTGCCCGCGATGAGGTTGTCATCAGCTCATTGGAGGGCAACGTACGACGCGCGACTGTAAGCGTCGCGCATGTCACAGTCGCGCGTTCGCCCACGTCTTCAACGACTAGCTCCAGTACCTGAAGATGATTCACAAACCGAGAGCGATGAAGATTCTAATCAGGTAACAGTTCTATATCTCCCCATTCAACAGTGACACGCGATGATTCCCTATTCACATTTAATGTGAGCTATATAAATTCATACCAAAATAAACTAAAGCAGTACATGATAGAAACCCATATTTTAAAAGACTTAGGCATATATCTAATGACGAATTCATCTTATCTCCAGTAATTTCCTTAATAAAATGTGCGAAACATGAACATATAGAGGATTTCTACCTCCTAAATTCATTTTAATGCAAATATTTTATTTCGTGGCCCATCTCTCTACGCTCTGAGAAGGCAATTAAGCAAAATTTTATCGGTCCGCCGATTCGGGGATTTAATTTGATTCCGAATCTTGGATGAAAAAGACTAGCTGTTACATAAGTATTGTCAATGCATTCTTTTCATAGCAGGGATCTTTATTTTTTGTCCGTAAAATTTGCTTTTATGGGTTGCGCCTTATGTAAGTAAAACTAGAATAAAATCAACGTATTAAATATTTATTTTCTCTTTTAAAAAAAGCCATATTTGATTTCTAGAATACACTACATATAAGTAGAAACAGTTTAAGATATTTTTAAGAATAAGTGTTTTGCCTACAATCTTAGAATATTTATATTGCGGAAGATTATATCTATTAGAATTGCGTTATATGATATTTCTAAAGTTGAGTTAATTGTAATTTCGGCTGGGAAAGGCAAGAGTGGAAAATACAAGTAACTATACATATTCTAAATTCAATTTATATATTCTAATTTTGATTGCGTTTATCTCCAATAGTTTCAATATCTTTTTAAGCCTTAATGATCCTCTAATGTCGTAACACATGCAGCCTTTCGTTTTACTACGTCGTATCGCTGCTTACCCATAACGTGCTGTGTTCTTATGCATAATTTTGGCGTAGATTTCCAGCACGCAATATTCGGCTGGCTTTTCCTGAATACTGCAACTAAAATCCTCTTTTGTCCGCACGCCATCTTTGACGCTATTCATTGTTGCCTAGTGGCTGGGACTACCTCCTTTTATCATGTACTGCGTACTTTAAGGAGTTGGTATTTCAATTTCCTCGCTCGTGTGCAGCGAGTCGCATGTTGGATGGGGAGATTCAGAGTCGTCGACTGTTGTCGCCGACAATGTCGATGTCGGCGACACCGCGACTTCCAGTCGCAGCTCGTCGAGCATCGTCTTTTGTTCGTCGCATGTCTATGGCTATTCCGACGCTGTCAGCAGATCCGATTCCTTTTTCTGCGGTGAGTAGATAGAATATAATTTATATGGACGATTTTGATTAGTTGATTCCTTGAAAGAAGTTTTTGAATATTGTGCTAAGATTATCAAACTATGTAATGAATTTTACAAAATACAGCACTACAATGAAATAATTTATGAAGTTCTTAAAACTAACAATTTTCGTTTTTCACAATAATTACTAAATATTGCACCTTATAAATGGCATTATTCTGGCTACCATACTTAATTTAATTGTGAGAAAAGGTTTTGCTATATATGCTAAATAAAGTATCTAGTGTATCTGATCATTTTTTGATCATAATAGCATTGTTTATTTTAGTTAAAACCACTTTGTTTTCATAGTGCTTATTATTGTCGAAATGTTTTCGTAAAAATACTAGATTAATGGTTGTATTAATTTTAAATGGGAAACTATATGTATGATATCTTGCAAATCTAAGGTAATTTAAGGACATAGTTTCGTACTGATTATTTACGAGTAATTCTCTATTCATAACATTTGGAGGTCGCATTCTTTAATGGACTGTTTTAAAAAATCCATCTGTAATTAAACCTATCTAGATACTTTCAATCTATCATTGTTATTGAAAGTCTAGAATGTAAAATTGATGATTTTGTGAAGCTGAATTTTTATTAACAAATTAGGCTCACTATAGTTTGTAATACGAGCCATGTGTCCGGATGCCGCTCACATGCTCCAAGCTTAATTAGCCAGCTCCCTCTTCTAGAAACACAGTATTTCTCTAAACTATGTAACTACGGAGGAGTTACATATAGTTTTATTACCTGAAATAGCCATTTAGTATTTTATTTATCTCCCTTATAAGGTATACGTCTCCCATCTCATGATCAATATTTGATACAATGTTAAAGGTCTACATATGGTTTCTAAACGTCTCTGTTTAAGCTATAATTGCTGTCATCGTTTTAAAATGTAACTTCCTATAATTTATTTTAGCAGCATTCTGTTTGATTCTTTCTCATATCACCGTAGATTTATATGCTAGCTGCCATTAGTATATCCTGTTGGGCAGTTTTCCGGATTGGGCTCTATGATTATGTCACGTCATGGGTCCATTTACTGACAATATAGCCAAGGCGAAACCAGTATTTTATTCAGTACTCATGTGTAAATATTTTAAATGTTTAATTCCTCTTAGTTCATTTTTTTCTGTTACTATAATTTCTTTAATAATGAATATATGAGTATTCCTTCTTTTTTTTTAAAAATTTTTTTTAGCTCCTTAATAGTCTATATTACGTATCTTTTTTCATAATTCCATTTCAGATATATTATTTTCTCTAAATTTAAGTGGTGAAACTGACTAATTTCGGCAAATTTTTTATAGTAATAATTCATTGCTTTGAAACATTTACTTTCTGTGAATTATTCTTGCCAGTAATTTCATTTGGATGTTTACATCTGACTTGTGTTATAAATCAACACAAAAGAGTGTGAAACTGTAGTCAGAATTTCGTTTAAATAAGCGAATATACATTAACTTCCTCATTACACTAATAAACAGTCGCGTATTCATTTTTTACATTAATTTAATTAGATTCATCTTATAGCACAGTTTCCTTTCAACTCACTTCCTCATTATTACTTATATAGTGAGAAACGGTTGTATCTTAGTACATATAGTGTTTTAATTTTAAATACCATGTTACTTCAATGTAATCTACATCTGTAATTTCATCTAACAAAATGTTTTTGCTTAGAATTCATAATTTTTTTGCACTTTTTTAACCGTTTTTTGAAGTTTCTTTACGCTATTTCAAAAATCTACGGAATGTATTATATAGTTTATACGGGACAATTCAGATAAAATTAATGATAATTGAGTTAAGGAAGGTGCAGAAAGTTGTACTCCAAAAATTTAGTGTCATTGAGTTATATTGTTATTTAATTAACTAATATTACATAATTAGCCAGTGATTACTGAATGAAAAGAAGATTTGCGAGATTATGAAACTTTGATAGGCTTATAGTTTTATAATTTTGATTCCGTTTAATAGACCCTTTTATTAAATGATATTCATCTTTTGTTTTCTTCGTATGCCTGCGCTTGATTAGTATTCATGAGTTTCTGCGGTCGCTTAGGTGATGAGATCCCAATTATCAGCGTCAATTGCTAGCCACCTGCTTCTGTTCGGTACTTTAACTATGTAAATCAATTGTAAATTTCTTTCACTACCCATCTTATATATCGTCTAAATAATCGAAATTTACTTTAGAAAAATGGTGTATAAAACTAATTCTACTACCGGATTCCACGTTTGAATTGTGTTTATAGAGATCAGTAAGTTCTTTACAAAAATGAAATGAGCTTTTAGACACGAGAAAGAAGATAATCATAAAATTATGGATTTAATTACTTTTTATAATTCATTTAATTAGGTCCTTTTTGGTACTTAGCTCTATACGATAAGATTTCATTCTATACCTGTTGTTAACAGTACCATTTTCTACGAATGATGACGTGAAATTTTCATTACTATGAAATTATCATCTGAGGTATCTCTTAGGACCACTATAGCTTACACAATTTTTAATGTCAATTCTTGAAATCTCGTTTGATTTTCGAGATTTTGTGGTCAAAGAAAATTGTTATATGATATATGCCATATATATTTATAGTATTTAATAAACAATGTAGTTGAATTCATGAAAGCTACAGTAGTATTTGTTTCTAACTAGTAAATGTCTATCCTTTATTTTGATTTAGTGAGAACTCTCTCATTAAAAGATTATTTTGTTTCATATGACAACGTCACATTACTGAATTTTATATATATTCTTAATAAATCCAATTATAATTTAGCTAATTAAATTATCTACTTTGTAGTTTCACGCACTCCTATTTTTATATTTTTTGCTCAATTATTGAGATAGCTATCTTAACGTCAGAGTAGAATACATAGTATGTGCGTTTAAGCTTTAATTATTTTCCTTTACGCTTTATCTCATATGTTTTCCTTTGTTTTTGTGAAGTATCACCACCACTCGTTTTTCTAGCCTATTTTTTCCACTACACCAAGCAGTCTCTATTGTTTGGCGTCACCATTGTTTTGTTTGAGCACTCGAAAAGTATTAAAAACAATTCCTTCTCTAAAAAATGCCTGGACAATTATCACTCTGTCCACGTTATATATGTGTATTTATATCGGAATAGTGAGCAGAAAACATTAATTTGTTAATGGCTTAATATGTATGCGACTGTGAGTTGATTCCTACACTGCGATGTTTAGATGTACTGTAAGTGTTTGAAGAATATGAAATCTTCCTACGATGACATACTACGCAACCTCTTCAAATTCCCATCAATAGCTGTTTTTCTCATTTTGGCGCGTGTCTGTGGCGTTCGATCGTGCAATGAGCCGTTTTTATAATTAGTACTGCGGCAAAATAGATTAGCATACGCTATGCGAAGGCAGACTGATCTACGCGCACTTTGCATCGGGGAATACCGCGCTCCACGGCGATCTTTGTCAATTACGTAAACAAAGAGTCCCAATCCAGAGTGATCGCTGAACTCGGAAATACCAAGTACTGCATAAACATAAATTGCGTCAAAATGTAGACACTTCCAGTTGTGATATGTGGGGAATATGAGTATGCAATATTAAACTCAATGCCATACGTCACGTGCACAGTCGGTAATAATTCATTGCCATGACGTATTCTTGTTTGCCACTGAGTTTTAGAAATATGTCAATTACATTGTTCAACTTGCTTACTTAATTTGAGTTTGTAAACCTATGATATTATTAGCACAGTACGCTACAGCTTCTCCCCTTCAGATTTGAATCTAAACCGCCCAGTTTACTGAATCATTTACAATTCAACTACATTTCCTAAAGCTAATGTCTGTTTTGTAAGATTCTAGGAATATAGTCTTTTAATGTTACCTTTTTTCCTCGTATAGTAGCTATTCTCACAATTGGAAGTAAGGCGAGTAGTATAAAGTTAATAAGAAAATAGTCACATATCTCCTTCAATACTATAATGATTTCCTTTCACATTAATTCATCAATTTTCCTTCTACAATTTCGTGTTCCCTTACTCCCTCACTTCCCTCTCTCATTCATCTATTCTTCCTGCCCGTCCCCCCGGGGATCGATGACGGGATATAATCAGGTTATGCACGCTGCTATTTGACGTCGAAACAACCTAGTTGAATGCTCTTTCTTTTTTCGTGCATGTTTATTCGCAGCTCTGTTTTTTTACACTGGATTTGTCTCATTTCCCTTTTTTCTAATCTCACTTCCATATTGTATTGTATAGCTTAACTTGCATGTCGGCTATTAATTTTTTCACAAATATCCAACTGCGTTATATCCGCCTACGATATACTGTCCCAAATGGAATAACACCCTCCTAATTCATGCTATTTTGATTGAGAGGACGCGCTTCAATGCGCTAGATTGTTCTGCACCCCGCTATTAGTAATAGTCATTGTGAGATGCTTTCCTGTTCTCTCTTCATTAAAACCCCTTGTTTTTTTTTTCTGCGCTTATCAGTCTCATCTACTTATTCATGCTTTTTCTAATAAATAATCTAATACAGACTGTTCAGTAATATCTAAACTTTTTACTTGTATGATAATGCAGGACTTCTATATTGTTGAGAACGTGACTGCCAATAACAGGTAAGTTGCTGTCCCATTCAAGGGATTTAAGTAAGCGACAAAATATATCCTGAAACTTCCAATCGATTTGCCAGCTATTTCCCCAAAAATTACAATTTGTTGGCACTGCTCGCTAATTTGTTTTCGTACTCTTTTTACACAATTATACCAAAATCACAACAATAGTATTTCTAAAGCTTGTCTGGTAGACGAACTTTGCTTTTCTCAATTTTCTGCATATTAAACTCTTCTGCGTTTATCTATTCCTTATAGTATCTAGCTTGTCATTGCCGGATGTAGTAATTCATAGATTTTATTCTCTTAATATGTATTTTCACCTCTCGTTTTGAACGATATTTTGAGATAATTGTTCAGCGGAGTTCAAATTCGAGCATGACCACGCTCTGCCATCACCTATGTCCACAACAATCCCTAAACAACTAATGATCGTTTTGCAAAATGGGTCCTACAAGGTGAAATACATTGTTGAATCGTTGATTTACATTAACTTCTGCAAGTGTTTAGAATAGGTATCTTATGACACTGCAATCTTCATGAATATATTGTAGTTGTAGTAATTTTGCTGAATGAAGAGATAATTCAGGTATGAAATTGGTTGTAACATTGTATACTTCAGTAGATAACTATAGATGTAATAATCTACGATCTTTTTTCATTTAAAAAATCTATATAATTATATAATGCACAGATAGCAATATAAATTATACAAATATAATTATATGTAAAAAAGTATGAAAACATAAAGGGATTTATTAACGGCGGTATTTACAGTAGTCATTGGCGGGCAACCGGTATACTATATTAGTGAGTGCACTTTCAGTTAATTCTCAATTTCAGGTGCTCTCTCTGGGAGCCGATGTGCTGCCAGAATACAAACTGCAGCCTACGCGCATCCATCACTGTACCATCGTTCATTATAGGTGGGACGATTACTTTCAACATTTTTTCACTATTTTATGTAAATTCAATTTCTGCGCATATATATGTTCATACCATATATGAATATAGACGAATAGTTAAATTTAGCCCGTTCAAAGCAGTCTGGGATTGGATTATTTTACTACTTGTCATCTATACGGCAGTATTTACACCATATGTGGCGGCCTTTCTGCTCAGAGAAGTAAGCAACTATATCTTCCTCATGTATCTCTTTCCTCCACATTAATTTATTAGTTATTTCCTTTAATGTATATATTAAATATTATTTATTTGTAAATCGCGTAAAAAAGTTGCTTTCTTTAGTTACAAGATACCTCACGGAAGGCTCGATTTTCCGAGCCACTGGAAGTTGTCGATTTAATAGTGGATATTATGTTTATAGTTGACATTATTATTAATTTTCGAACAACGTATGTAAATGAAAATGATGAAGTAAGTTCTCTGAAAATCTACACGTTATATGATATCTGTAGTTCTGTTATCGTATTTTTCCAATTTGTGATTGTGACGTTTGCCAAAGTTTAAATGCGACATGAAATTATTAATAATTTACTCTAAAAATTTATAGGTTGTTTCTCACCCGGGTAAAATAGCGATTCACTATTTTAAAGGGTGGTTTGTCATAGATATGATAGCTGCTGTTCCATTTGATTTACTTCTTGTAAATACTAATAGCGATGAGGTCGGTTCATTTTTCATTTGCACTTTAATTTAAAAATTAATCCTTTTATTTTGCATCCAATGTGCTCTGTTTAATTTCATAAAACACCTATTTTCCAGACTACTACATTAATTGGACTACTAAAAACTGCTCGATTATTACGATTAGTACGGGTAGCGAGGAAGTTGGATAGGTCAGTGAAATGTAATCTTTAGCATATTTCCGATATGTTGTTATGAGAATTTCGGAAGAAAAACATCAAGCTCTATTTATTGACACATGGTGTGTGCAAATTCAAAAAGCGAAAAGAAAAAAAGAAAAATAGAACGAGATAGGTAAAGTCATCAATTATTAAGAACTTGATTGCAGGTATTCGGAATATGGTGCGGCTGTGTTGTTATTGCTCATGGCCACATTTGCTCTGATTGCTCACTGGCTGGCCTGTATTTGGTACGCCATCGGCAGCGCCGAACTGCCGCACAAAAGGGAGATCACGTGGTTGCATCAATTATGCAAGTATTTCCATTTTTTTTCCTATACTTAGTGTTAGGTGGATGATAAGTTACTAACTGTATTTATACGTTATACATCATTATAATAGTTGATTACATTTCAAATGTTTTAATGAGTATTAAACTGTACTAAAAACAAAGATGTACGTAAGAATTGGTGGACACAAACTCCTCTTCGAAGTTTCGCATTTGCATTTGGCGACTCCATATGACGTAGTCGCTACGAAACATGATCTAAGGGGTCAGTGTACGGTGGAATTAGTAGGACTACCGTCAGATGTAAGCCTTCTGTCGTTTGCTACTCAGCGAAGCAAAGTGTCCGGTTGGGGCAGGCGATGGCCTTGGTACGTCCTTCCTCAGCCGACTATTCCACGGCTCTCTACAGTCCAGGAAATCCTTGCGGGACACGAATGAATGCAGCAACCTCGCTCTGATAATAGTATTAGTTTAATTTTAAGATGCTATGGTGGAAAATAGGGTTTATACTTCGAAAATTTCTTTAGCAGTGATAGGAATAGAATACTACAATAGTAAACTTTGAGGGAGATTTATAATATTTTCGTATTCTTTATAAATATTGTTTTAGAACTATGGTTTAAAATTCCTACTGAAGTTCTTGAAATGAATTTTTCTTTGTAGTATTTGGACTTCAATGAGCGTTCTATGGAGATTATATTTTTTGGGAATTTGTAATTATATTTTAAATATTTCTACTGCATTCACAATTTCAATGGTCTTATTGTCAATATATTATTAATTCAGTTGGTAATCAATAATAATTGAATTTGAAAATTCTTGCTTAGGTTTCGCTACATAAAGGGTTTTCTACTATAAATTAGTGATATTCTTTCATAACCGACTGTGGCGTGAGCATCATTATTTGCACTGCTTTGGAAATGTTTTATGTGGTCTTCATTTCAAAAAAGATGCTGACGAATAAACGAATCTGCTTGCAAAACACTCCTTCGTCATCTTAACAGCGCGGTTACCTCTATCTTAAGAAATATTAATTAGTAGTACAAGTTAAAACCTTACTTTTAATGGGCTATTTCATATTCTATATAATCATGCATATAGTTTGACAGTTGATTCACGCGTGGTTTAAGACACAAATATTACCGTTTACTTTAATGTTTTTATTTTTAGATAAATATGATGGTTTAGTTGTTCTTTTACTTTCTATAAGACTTATTATAATATATAATTAATTACAGCACGACACCTAAATGAACCGTATTTATCGACAAACGGTACGGTGCCCACGGGCGGTCCATCGTTAAAAAGTCGATATGTTACATCTTTGTACTTTACATTATCCACTATAACATCAATAGGTTAGCTGGGCTAATTATTTTACAGATTCTATTACATTTTTCTGTTATTTTATAATCACGAATCTGTTTTATGATTTCTTATTTTTCAACCTTTCTTGTTTAGGATTCGGAAATGTGTCTGCAACAACAGATTCAGAAAAGATATTCACAATTATTATGATGATTCTAGGATGTTAGTTTTTCACTGTTTGTCATGTTAAAAAAATCTTATGCCTATTTAGATGGTTACATTACCATCCAAAAGATGAGTATATTTCAGCCTTAATGTACGCTTCTGTGTTTGGTAACGTTTCCGCTATCATTCAACGATTGTACAGTGGTACAGCTAGGTGAAAACTGTTTCTATTTATCATATTACTATCCTAAGGTTTTTTAAATAATAGCTATTTGTGAATTTCCTTATTTGTTATTTATAAATGTATTTTTGAAATATAGGTATCACACTGAAATGTCGCGTTTGCGGGAATTCATCCGATTTCACCAAATTCCAAATCCATTGAGACAACGATTAGAGGAATATTTCCAACATGCTTGGTCGTATACTAATGGAATTGATATGAATCTCGTAAGCTCTATCTGTATGTATGACTTCCTTCTTTATATTTGTTAAATGTTTAAATCCTTGTTTCAAGTTCAGCAATAAAATACTGTGAAGTATAATGGTTACCAGTTTTACAAAGCAGAAAAAATAAGGATGTATTTAAAAAAACCATCGTATACTTCTTATTTTAGGTGTTAAAAGGATTCCCCGACTGTTTACAAGCAGATATTTGTCTTCACCTTAATCGAAATCTGCTTAATAGTTGCCCTGCATTTGCTGGATCAACTCCTGGCTGTCTGAGAGCGTTAAGTATGAGGTAATTAGTTTATATCATTGATTTTTCTGTCATGACTTCCTTAATCATAGATATTTTTCAAGAAATATGTTTCATTCTTTAACTGCCTTTCACTTCTGTTTCAGATTTCGTACCACTCACGCTCCACCAGGTGATACCCTCGTTCATCGCGGGGACATTCTGACAGGCCTTCATTTCATTGCTAGGGGCAGTGTGGAAATTCTTAATGATGATAATACGGTTATGGGTATACTAGGTTAATTGTTTTTCTTAAAATCTCTTCTATGTGTGATTTTATTGTATACACTCTGTTCTAATGCATTATATAAATGCATAGGTTGATTAGTTCAAAGTAATTTTTTTAGGTAAGGACGACATCTTCGGTGAAAATCCATTGTTGTATGAAGATGTTGGAAAGTCAGCTTGTAATGTGAGAGCCTTAACCTACTGTGATCTACATAAGATACTCAGGCAAGATAATTTGTCAAACAATTGTTTTACCTGTATTTACAATTTGCAAATACCCTACTTAAATGAGATAGAGAACGATGTGCAGATTATGAAATATTTGTAATACAAAGGAAATAAACTGTTAAAATATACTTTTTGAGTTTGAGTGATTTCAAGGTAGATCATAAGCGTCTAGTTCGTCTAACTATTCTAGAAGTTTCAAAATACTTTACTGTTATAGAAGGATCGCGTTTTCCTAACTGCCACCCGGTATTTGAGTCTCGTGTATTCATTTGTAAATCATCAATATCTATTCATAAATATTTCTAAAGCTTCAACATAATTTTATTTATCGTTAAAATAGTTTAGTGATTCATTACTACCAAGACATGAAAGATCTTCACAAATCCATAATCATAAGTTAAACAAAACGCGTTCATCGCATCTTTTTAGCATTACTACATTATTAGTGAATATTATTAAGGAATTGGCATAAAATTACTATATTTACTCTTTAAGATGAGTGTGTTTATATTCTTTCTTAAAAAAAACAGTATAACTATGGATTCTAGTGTTGTAAACTTATTTGTGTTCACAATCCTAATAGACACCATTTATTATTTGCGACTTTATAATTTCAACCTATTTTAATATTTTTACTCATGAATGAATTTTAGAGCTGAAATGATAGAATGATAATATTGGAATAATCACACCTTTGAAAACTTTTTAAAAATATATATTATTGAAAGGGAAGCGCAATTATAAAGATTTTAGGGATGATCTTCTCGACGTGCTAGATATGTATCCAGAATTTGCCGAGAATTTCTGTAAAAATTTAACTATAACTTACAACTTGCGTGACGATTCACAAAGCACAAGAAAGCGGTTTGATCGGCATAAATTATTAAGAATGTCATCATCGCTTAACAAAGATCGATATGGAACACCAGCCATAGATAGTAGGTTTAATTCCCACTTTTTTATGAAGTGTAACTTTATTTTTGAGTAAATTATGAAATGTATATTATTATCAAAGTTTTGGTTATAATTTATGCTATTTACCCTCGTAAAGTAAATTTCAAATCTAATTTACGGGTTTAAAAACTAACAAGATTATTTAGCAATCGATTCATCTGAACGCCAACGGCGAAGTGCAACAGACTCAGTTTCACGAACTGACTCTAATCCAATAGATCGACGACAGTCTGGCGGATCTAGGAGTGCGTTTTTTTTTACTTTATTTTTAATTTTTATAGCTTTCCAATTTTACTATGTCTGTTTTGCATTGACTTGTACGGTAACCAGTTTTGCGTTTTGCTAGTATTGCTTTTGGTAGAGGATAGGATATGAGTGATTAATTAATGGTTTTGAATATGGAATGAATATGGATGGTTTTTAACTTGAAAGACGAATAGTTTGAAATAACGATAAAATGTTTTATATTGACATGGACGAGCTTGATTGTTACTGTTACTGTAACCAGGCTCTTCGCGGTATTCACCGCCTCACGCACGCTCTGAAGCCACGCCTCTTTTGCGGAGACACGAGGATGACGACGCAGTTTTCGAAGATATACGTGCGTTCAGTCGTGGAAATACTGTAACGATCTCACCCACTGTGCACCATGATTCTAACGGAAATGGTGAATACTAATGCATGATAGATGACACGCCAATATTCAAACCACAAATCACCTGTCAGCTAATGGCATCAATCACAATATTTCCATTTGAACTTGAATTGCATGTTTTACTTAGTTGCATTATTAGCATGAGCTATTAATAATAAATATACTTAGATAAATGCATCAAATCAAATGCTTGTTCTTTGACTATAATAAAAACTTTATAGAGCAATTTATTGAGAAAAAATTAAAAAAATTTTTTTAATCGGCGCTTGTATTATAAGCCAGAATTACTGTAATAATATGCTGTTTAAATATAATCCAGTGGAATATTTGCTGAGTAGTACCTTTTATTCTCGAACACTTCTGAACTAGGTAGTAGTATTGCAAAAGAAATTAGAATGCATCGGAATGACATTTCTTCATTTCCTACAGGTGCTGGACCATATCGGTTAGGAGAACGAGAAATTATCGATTCGGACGACAAAAAGATTGCACATCTTACCAGGAGGCTAGATACTATTGAATTGTACGTGAAAGTCATTTATTCATTCTTAAACATCTATATTGTGTTTATAATTATACTCACTAAGATTCCGGTAGTTCAGTGTACTATTACTCCTCATTCTTCTTTTAAGTGATCAATACAAATGCTATTAAACTAAGTTATCATTATTATCAATGAAATTATCATGAAATGTTAAGTTATAGAGTTTGTTAAAATTACAATATGCTGTTTATTTATAATACATTCATGATTTTAAAAGATTTTCTTTTAAGTCAACTCGAACGAATGCAGAACAAATTAAATTCCGACTTCGAAATTCTCATTCGGTTACTCAAGGACCATGGAAAACTTCCATCATCTTCCGATGGTAAGAACAGTTGACATATCAAAATCTAACAATATTTTATTTGTTTAATATATTTTCCTGTTAGAAGTAGTTCATCTATTTCTAAAATTTTCCACTGGCTATATTTCTAAATAGTTCGTGATGTGATTATAGGCTTTAAGCGTGAATTCTTTATCACTGCCTATTTTATTTATTCTCCAGTGTTTAATTTTCTATACAATTAGATTAAGCCTTATATGATTTAGCATCTAATGCTCTGAGTGAAATATTTGCATGGGGAATAGATTCCATTGTACTGAAAAATTTTGGAGTAGGCTTCGTATGTAAAGTCGTGAATGGGACAGTTTAGTTAATGGCTTATATAAATTCAGTACAAAGAAACAGCTCATCACTGGATGGAACATAAACTAATAAAGTAAATGCAACAAAATGCCCACTACATCTAGTGTGAAATGAGAAATGAAAACCAATTTAGCCAACGATGTTTGTGAAACGCGTAGACCTCTTACTAAAATTGCTTGTAGCTTCTTTGTTTCGATCTCTGAATATACCTGATACCATCTTTTTTTCTTAGTTTTGATGTCTTAACTATACAATATTAGATGTTTTAGACATCGCTTTTTTTGTTTGGCTGTTCAATTTATGTGATAATTCTCTTGCTAGATACGCTATTCTAGATTTTATCCTAATTTTTCGAGTTTTAAATATGTAATGTGTCATAATTATGTATATACAGAATCGACAGAACCAGTACGATCTCGACGTGTTGTGTCCATTAGTCCAGGCGAAACGGTACGTCTTCCTAATGGAAGTGATGAAATGAGAGTGTCTCGACTAAGCAGTCACGAGCCACCTTTAACTGGCAGTAGGAGCAGTGAGGATGCTGATACGTTGCTGTGATAAGAGGTGAATTATTGTGGGTTCTTATTTACGATAAGTGTAATACGCACAAGTTCTGAATGTAGGATGATGTGAACAAGCATTTGGCTTCCGCCAATGACAATTGTGAATTTCTAGTTCAATCTCTGGAATGCAAAAATGAAAAGTGACTGCGAATTTCTAATTTCTTTGTGTGCTAAAAAGAAAATCAGTGCTTTGAGATAGTATTAGCATGACGTACCAATTTACGTAAATATGCTGGTTGCTTCATTGGTTTTATTTCAGTCTGCACTTTCTTTCCACAATACCTTATCTGCTCTGATTTTAAACATGGAAAAATCAGCAAATGCTTGGTTTTTATTATTTATATAAGATATACATCCCGGTTTAAATTGTGATCACAGAAAGTCTCTTGGGAATATTAAACGAGAAGATTAAAATTACCCCAAGTAATAAAGTATTTAGAAAATAGTTATTATTATTTTATAAGTGGAAAAATTCATCAGTAGACTGCCCAGCCAAACTCTTTCTGATATCATACTCAGCCTTTCAATTGAAACACATTTCATAAGCAACTCATATGATTGTACCTTACAATTTTATTTTATTCTTAGCAGATTACACTGGATCTCCCCAAAAGTTTACTATAGGGATTGCATTATAACAATGAGTTGTTGTTTTCATCAGTTGTTACGGGTTCCATTTATTTTTAAATTTGATTTATAAGAATCTAGTCTATAGGATAAGTTCTGCTTTTCAATGAGGCAAACTTCTCTATTACTGTTCACTAAATTACGTTGTTTTTATCATAAAATTCTATTGAGAAGCATGCCATAAATTTTAATACAGCCAAATCATCTATTGAAATTTACTACTTAAATAAATGTTAAAAGTTTATGAATAAATGTTTATATCTGGAAATTTTTGACTATCAGTTTGGTTCTGATTTTTAAATATGTTGGTGTATTTATGCCGTATATGTTTTGATCACATATTTTACGAAATCGTGGTATTTATTAGTCCTCTTCTCGTACCGTAGTATTTGTCATCGGTATTACGACCTACCAGCTAGCTGGAGGAAGGGATTATGATATGGTATGTTAAACTAGTACTACTTATATCTTATATGCAAGGGGTTGGATGTTAATTTAACGCTATCCTGTTTAGTACAGAGATTTTATTTATTTTTCTGAAGCAACTTTTATAGCTGCATCCAAATAAAGAATCTTCATATGATAAATAAAGCAATATACTATTTACGTTTAAAGTATTTGATGCAGTGTTTAGATTGACATAAATTCAACATTTACATCTTATAATTATTTCCTAGTATGGAAACTAATGCCTAACTGGATAACCGCCAGAATCAACTAGCATGATTTTGGTTGTTTTGGGCCTCTAGCTGTGGAATCTGCTCTTCCCATTCAACTTTTGAATTTTTCTGATAAAATTCATGCTTTTAACGCTTTCCAACAACGATCTAGTTACTTTCATCAATGTTTTATTGAAAGTGTTTATAATGAGTCTCATATTATAATTCTTCAATGATTTTACAATACGCTATATTGATATATTTTTGTGGACCTTTATTCACTTTTTAGAGTAGGAATGTTAGTATTAAATAGTATAGCATCTAAACCTCTCTCTCTTCCTATTTTTCTGTATTCTCAAATAATTTGCTAGACTGGACTCAACCTATGCTATCTATTGTTACTAATACAAGCCAAGCGAACTTATATTTACCCAAAACTTGTGTAATTAAAGCTAATACTAGATTTTCTAAAATCACACACTAACAAAAATAAGATAATTCAGGAACACCTTCATTAAGTCTAGCTAAAACATGAACTATGCCGTAAATACTATAATATGTTCAGTTGTGTTAGCTTCTCAGCACAATAACAAATAATACTGGCAATTATTTCTTATCCTCAGTGGTAAATGTTACCCTTGATGATGGTGTAGTTTTACCTGTAGTGTCTTATGCATTATTTTAGTTTCTTTTATCTACAAAGCACATAAACGGTCGGATTGGGAAATAAATTATTCCACTATTTATCTAATATATAAACAATATTGCTAGGGCACTTAAGTATAAAAAAAATGAAATACATAGTCTGATAGTTGATAATAATCAGTTCATAGCCAAATTTGGATTAAAAAATAATATCTATGCAGGAAGAAATGTAAATACTCTCGAGACAATTGGAGTAAATATGCTCAAATAGGAAGCTATTTAAAGAAGGTGGGTCTTCCATTGGTAATTAAGTGTGTTTCGATAGGAATTTGTACGGGGGGAAGGATAAGGCTGATAAACAGAATAGTAATATTCAGGAAAGCAATGACATAATGAATGCAATAAGGAGATCTAGATAGAAGTGATCACTGCAGCCATTGAGGCGTTTCCAGAAGGACCAAGGTGAGCAGTTTATTATTCCAGACGCTGAAGATAAGACTTCATTACGCGAACTGCATAGGGAGATAGTTGGTACATTGAACGATGTATTCAACTCTCTTCACATACAAATGTTATTTTTAGTTATGAAGGACTGTAGAAAACGTATGAAAGATAATTATGGTAGACATTTTGAAGTAGAGACACTGAATATCTTTAAAACTGGAATAGGGTATAGTTAAAATAATCCTGTTAAAAAATGAGGTCTGCGTATTTTAAGTTGGTGGACGACTGAATTGGCTTATGTACGGTTTTAGGAACAAGTGCTAATTACGTACTGATCACAAGAGCCTATTCGAGTACAGTTTGACCTCTTAATTAAAGTACAAAATGAAACAGAAGATAATATACCTTTAGTATTAAGTTCCAAACGTGGTAAAAGAGGTAGATCTAAGAAAATCTCGAGTGCGAACATCTAAAGTGTAGCAATGCCCCGCAGTGTGCTAAGCCCTGATAATCAAGTGTGGTGAACGGCACATAGTCAATTTTGGTGTAGCAACAGTAAAATGTGGTTACATTCTTTCTTGCTGGTTTCTTACCTTAGTGGAAATCGTATTTTCGGGACTCCAATTATTAAGTTGATCTTTCTATTGCTCTGTACTCATGATGTATCACAAGAGCTAAATTCATCAAAACCATGCTGGAATGGACCAGAATGGTTAGATCCTAAACGGTGACCACCAACTTAAGTCTCAGAGACCCACTCAAACCAAATTGGAAATTGTTAGTACGGTAGTAAAAGTCTCATAACATAAGTTAAAACACAAAAGTGTCTACAGTTCATATAATAGGTTTGTACGTTCATGTTGCGACTAAGTAAAAGCCATGTGGATAAAGCCACATCTTCGAGGGGAATTTTTCTCCGAAAACTTAAAAATCTGAAATTTAAAAAAAAGGATGTTCCGAAAAACGCATCGGATATATCTATCGAATGCTCACACTGAACATAATCTGCATCCACACCGTGATAAGAACGGATCATTTTGTAGCTGTAAATATCTTGACAAAAACGATCTATGAGAAATACGGAGGACAGTATTATTCTATCTCGAATTTGTTGAATGAATCGTATACTCACTGCCTACATCTATACTGGATTGATAACCTTATCATAATCTTGGTAACGTTCGGAGATTCTCATTACCTTGAAGATCAGACATCAATTAAATAATATTTCTAAGGATAAGCTTTGTGTTTTGTCTGCCAGAATTAACTACTTTTCCGGTGAAAATAGTGAGTATATGCTAAGATATGCTATCAAGTCACAAAAATTGCGGTTGACTTAATTGGCTATATCTTATAACTAAATAAGGACACTATAAAACTTTAAATGTATCATTTATTTGTTTTACAATACAAGAAATATATCCGGAGACTATAATAAATTTAAGTATAGAAAACTTTATCCTGCAAAGATTTATTTCTCGACAAAACTACAATCGAAAATAAATTACCAAATGACATAGAAACAACCTCGTTTGACAACGAAACGTATGCGTTAATAATTCTATTATCGCTATTTCAAGATACTAAAAAGCAAGAATGTTCATAAATAGTTCCCATTGAACTCAAGAAGCATTTTCTAGCGCAAGTTCAGGCAACAAACGGAGGAGTATGCGAAGGTTTCCACTAATTCCGGATTGTACAATGAAATACTAGGACCTTCATTCAGATTAACAAGGTAAAGCTTGCAATGTCTAGTCTTAGACCAGTACTAACTGCGAAATACAATTTATTAATCTTACAACTCGACACAATTACCACTTCTCTACCATTGTTTACAAGATAATTCGTTAGTGATAAGCCTGCAATGTTTCCAGATAGTGAGGATTTAGCAACATTTTCGGAACAAAGCCATACTAACCATATTTGAACTCACATCACTCTCCTTAGCTACCACTTTTCAAGCCAACCAGAGCAACTTCAGAGTGTTCCGAAACCACCACGTCCAATTTACATATGATAAAATAACGATTATTTCGCTACCATACAGAGATGGCATATGCATCACCTTACAGGAGCATGGAAATAAAGTTCCATGACCATCCCAACGACAACAATCTGTGCTCTATATCCTTATGATATTCTAGAAAAGAGACTCCACAGTGGCTCTAATAAATGATGCTGTAGAATAAAAATTTGTAACTATACTACTTGCTTACCACTTAACCCGACAACTAAATTCCTCAAATTTCATCCTCATAGTGACGTTTTGGGAGTTATTTAATGCCAGGAGATATGCTTATGTTTTACTTACTGAGGTCTATTTTATTGTATATATGCTATATCGACCCAACCCCTCCTAGTATATCTGGTGGATATTTGTCTCTTAACAAGAGAGATATTCATTCAAATAGAAATTATATGATTTTTTTCATATCATAAACTATTCTTAGAGCTTCTTTTTGCCCGACATATTTTGTGTGAACGTTTTGCATATATTATCACTTTTCCGAAAATGTTAAATTTTTTATTACTCAGAAAATCGCTGATTTAAATGCAATAGCAAATAATATCTTTTTTTCGTGCTTAAGCTTCATATGTTTCAAAGCTATCCACAGTTAACTGCAGTTTCTTGTGCTCGAATTTATTTCAAACGTTCAGTAAATTGACCTTAAGGGAGTTAAAATTGCTACAACATATTATACACATCTTTTTTTCCAAAAGTTCCCATACTGCGAGATCTATCAGATTTAGTGACCATTTTCCTTGCTGAAAAGTAGGGAACTGCTACCAACACTGCTCAATTATTGTTTTGAATCCATGAGTGTTCACTATTTTTGAATATTTTAGTGCTATATAATAGTGTAAAGACGGCAAAATCGAATGAAATTTAAAATATGGTTTAAACAGCCTTTAAGCAATCTACCTTTAATAGCACAGCAAACTGCGAAACTTCACATGTTAATTTAACTGTATTTATATTCCTGTATCAAGACTCTTGTTTTCCCTCTGGCATAAGTTTATCAGTGATACACATATAATTAAACGGAATTGTGCATAATGAATTTATTGGTAAAAAACTAAGTTATCTTAAGTTTTCACGAGATAATCACCAATAGTTACCTATTTCTTGAATAGTATCCCCACACGAACCACTGATTAAAATCCTATGCGCAAATGTTCTTCATGAACACAATCCTATTACAGAATTTATTATGCAGAAATCGATTTACGGTTTCTTAGCCGAGGACAATTTTTAAATAAACGGTTCAGGTAACCTCGTAGGGTACTGGGCATAGAGTATGAAAATGCAATTTGTTTTTATTAAGTTATTAGCTTTCCAGAAATTGCGAATGTTGAATCTAGAGTTCAATACCAAAACATTGATAAACAGATGTGAAATCCGTTGCATATGTACGTAAAATCTCCATTCTTCTTGCGTATTTGCGTATGCTTGTACGTAGTATATCGAGTTTAATATAAGTTCAGCCTATATTTCAGTCTAAATAACAATCCAAATTAGGCTCTTATCCATGTCACTCATCAGTTTAGCATATTACTGTAATAAATATCACTGATGCATAGCCTATGAAAGCAATAAACAAATTTTATAATAGCTAGATCATAAATTAGGAGGATTTCCATTTTCTAAAACAATTTTAGCACTGTCCACATTTTCGAATACTTTTTTTAAAACGAAGAAATTTAGGAAGGAGCAAATTGAATTGCATGCTCTACTGCAGTCGATATAGGAAAAGATTTTCCCGTGCATGCAACAATGTGGGAATAATTGCGTCCAGGCGAGGTCGATGCCATTGATGAGAGGAATCAAGAAATCAATTACATCGATTGACATCAAGGATGTAATATATGAGCTTAGCATTATCTAATAGCTCCAACTACAGCGTAAACTCATGGGAATGTCGCAATCCCTCTAATAGTTCTTAGCTCAAACGGAATAATTTATGTATGAGCGCCTGCGTTATTGAGTAATAACACCCTGCTTCCCATCGGCTAAGTATAAGGAAGTAATATTTTCTGGTACTATTTATTGTTGAATGACCCTAATTTTCTTACATTATCTGAGACATAGCTAGAGCCGTACTATTTCTATAGCGAAAAAGTACAAGGACTCAAAACTGTTATGACAATTATTGCTCATTTTATGCATGCGTTACTAAGATATATTTATATTAGCAAATTTTCTAGTCCTAAAACTTTCAGCTCGCTTAGCTGTCAGTGTTCCGTAGTCATTTCTGTTATTCTGACGAATTATTCCACAAAATCAGATTTAGTATGCAGTCAAGTCGTGTGAATTGGAACGAAAAGAAAGTTTTCTGCATCTCTGAAAGGTAAACATTGCTGTTCTGAGATTCTTCACTACTTTTTGCAACTTGTATACAAAATATTTCTAATGAATTTTTGTGTTTCGTACTAACTGAGACTCGCATGTTTTCAGCATAGCCATGAGTAAATGTAAACTACTCCTTCAGAAGGTGGTGTCCGTTGATAAATATCCCTAGTAAGGCGTCAGCAGCATCTTGTTAGAGCTTATATGTTATGCTGCGTTGCATATTTCCAAGTACAACCAAATCATTTAGCATAAGTACGGCTGAAGTACACATTGCGTTTAGAGAATAACTAAACGGCTTAATGCAAGGAACAACCTAATTTCTAAAAAGTAGGTCTCATTTTTAGTAGACAGTGGCATTTAAGCTGCAATAATAATTGAAATTTGTACTCAACGAATAAATTAACTTCCAAATAAGTTAGGCACTACATATATTCCAGTTATCCACAGTTTTTAATGACTAGTGATAAGCATTTATTTATTTACCAATATTAAATAAGCCTATTCATAATCAATAAAGTGAGTATATTGTTACCTATTCAATGCCTTGTACACCTCTATCAAATCCTGTCTAAATTTGCTTGTAATAGTCATGGTAACCCATCCTGTTATCTCACATCTAGCTCATCAATACTGTATATCTGCTTCTAAATTACAATGTTGATTCAACCATCGCATGCTTTGGAATTTATACATCTTATCTTCTATTGCTCATTAATCGTCTAGTCAGTTCAGCCAATTAGTGGACTTTCTAATATGTTTTTTAATCAAATGTACATTGACATTTTTATCCATCAGACATTTTTGCTCACACGAAAACACAGGCATTGATTATATAAGATTAATGATAGTAAACAATAGGAATAGTTGACAACAGTATTCAAGTCCTACATTCAGGATTTTATTTTAATTTATAACTAAATGTTGATTATTTCTTGTTTCAGTTGTTCAAATAAGTAAAAGCGTTATAAATTGTGACTGACTCAATTTAAGGTTTTTAGCAACTTATTCATATAATAAACTGTTTAAGATGAAGAACTCTCTTGCCCGCTATTCATTGACAATTCCATCCATTCCGGAGAACATAGTCGCGTCGCTCCGACAATGGAATGAATGGTGAGTTCATTCTTCATACGCTCTTATCTTTATACGCAATTTATCATGCTGCCTAGAACTTTTCAGCAAATAAAATTTTTTGAAGTGAAATAATATCATTTGTTGTCCATTTACTTTAAACTAGTGCTTACGTTTTCTCTATAGAACTAAGTATTTCTGGTTCTTGTCGGCGAAAACTCTTTATAGTTAGAGGTAATCTTCATTTTTCATTCCACTTTTAAATTTATGTAATTCCTTACATTTTCTTTACCACGTTAAGTTACTATTTCTGCACTCACTAAATACAAGTATGAACATATATTATTTATTTCATAAATAAACATAAATGAATTATCTATTTTGCCTTTAATATCTAAATATATAAGGTATTCCCTTTTTATCTCCTTCCAAACACTCAAATGAAACAACGAGCATTTTAGCCATTCTGCGTCAGAAGTATTAGGAAATAAGGAATGATGCAAAAGTAGTATGATGTCACAGTTTTAATCAGATAGTTATCAGAAATGCTATATGTAGATAGATTACGGTGCAAGTGCAAATGGCTTTGCATATGTAAACATCATTGTTTTATCAAAACTGCGTCTGTATTTGTTGTCATCGAAGAACAGCGAATTGTGGCATTTAAATGTATTACAAACAAATACAGAACCAGAACGAAACTCAAGAATCAATGCATACTTATCTCAAGTACTTTTTTAGAACCAGTACAGGTATTTAAGAGTATGTTAGAAGAGGAAGATGCCAGACATCGAAAGAAATCATATGAATAAATCGTATAAAATTATTCTAGAACATTATGGAATAGATAATACTAATGTAAGTATTATATGCACTTATGGTATTTCTTATTTAGTTAATATCATAATGTGCAAGTTTAGATCATGACAAATAATTCTCTGCGCTTTTAACTTACCATAGAATACTGTCTAAATTATCAGGTTGTTACATAACGTGGCTTACACTACCCTCTGCAAAAAGAACAGAAGCCATTACCTACTTTTTTACTCCAATCTTCTAAACTAGTCCACATCGCACTGCAAATGTTATGCAAAGTTTTCGTTTATGTAGAAATAAGTTCTAAATTAAAAATACGTATGTACAAAGCATGTACGAACTTTTGGGTTATTACATTTTTATAATACAAAAGTGATTGTGAGCGCAGTTCAATTAACAACATATGATGTCTGAATACTTATTTTCACTTTATTTTTTTAGATAATTAAATTTCATGTTTTGCAAATGCTTCCACTAGCTTCAATCATTTAATCAATATAATAATAAAACGTTAAATAACAATTACAACAACGAAGATTCTATGTATTATCTTAAGGCGAATGCACCTCATTAGTCAGAAACTTTAGAGGTTTCCCTGACGCATGCAATAGATGATTTAGAGAAATCCGGGTTGCGAGGACAAGTATTATTTCACTTTAAGAATTACAGATCCGTTATCTCTTAATTCAATATAATCAATATTCATAATGCATTAAATAAATACTATGTGGCTAGCCAATAATATAGTTCTGATAAAAATATGCTCTCTGTAATTTTAGATGGTTAAAAAAGAAGAAAGGGCTTATTGCAAGAAAGCTATAGCATTTTATAAAATACGTTAGATATACGTAGACACTGGATTGAAACTTCAATCAAGTTGAGCAGTCTAGCATAAATTAGTTAATTTTAAAAGTAATATACTATATAATTCAGTAATAATAATTGTTATTATCTCTGCATTGTTTTGAGAAACGATAATCTGCTTAGTAGCACCGATATAGGTCGAGGTTAATTCTTCAAAATCTATCATAATTACATTATTCTTCTATTTTTTAAAGTAGGTTCAATGGATTACATTATTTATAGGTACTTTGAAGATGCTTTCTTATAATAATTTTTGTTTGAATCTAGATTAGCTTTTAAAATGTAACCGGTTTCGCTGACTTCGAAGCTGAAAAACAGCATCTTGAAGATGCTAGGGATGTAGCGGTTTCCATATAGATCTCTTTATAAATTTCCTATGTCTTTTGAAGACTGTTATTGAACATACATTAGTTACGTACCTGAATCTTCCGCAAAGTGGTGGACCAAATGAGGAAAAACGGAGTGCATACTATATCATGAATATTTTACGCTGTTTATCGCAACTCTGTACGTATGAGACGTTTCGCAGACAATGTTTGAAAAAATATTTCTCGACCATAAAGAAAGAACTCCTATATGTAATTTACTTTATATGAGATATTACGATATGTTATTGCAACTTGTATCTTTCCTCTTTTAGACTGACATTAATTCCCGCTCTCTATTCGTTGTTGCACAGGCGTTTTAATAAGTGGACGGAGTTGCTTTCATTAAAATTGCACTGGGAGTATTGGAATCCCACCTAGCGAGTACGCAGTACTTACACTTACCGAATTCACGTGTTTTTGATCTATATCCTTGTCTGTCATGCAGCATTCACCTTGTTTGTGTCGGCCCCTCCACCGCTTAATATACTATTTCGTTTCTCTGCATCCTCCGCGACCCCCACACTCTTTCGAATGCCATGCCTGAGGCTATTGATTTCGCTGTCGCATGCTTAACGCTACTTACACGCAGAATTGAATTACGATTTCTCTATTTGATTGTCCGTAGCTCTCTCTATAGTCCTAATCAAATAATGGAGAACTATATTTCTCCTCTAACCCAACAATATCATATTTTTGTTTATGTAAGTGATAGTATTGTCTAATAAGATGTCGTACTTATTAATTCTAAATTGCTTTTTAATCAGAATGTTCGCATTTAATTCTAGCGTTTCACCTCAGTCTATTTACTTTTTTGAAATATTACTTCTTAGTGGATTTGATTTATTTTAGTTGTCATTTTTTTCAATTATTAACGGAAACGCTTATATAGAAGATTTAGAATTTTGTGTTAATTTAGGTCACAAAGTAATTGAAAGGGAGATGGCATAATTTTACTACTTTTGTCACAGTGCATGATCATTAATTTTTTTGGTTTGTAATATTCTTCCTTTAAATACTTGTATATTTTATAAATCATCAATGAGAAGTGTAAAGTGTCTGCATGGAAAAGTCCTAATTGATATGCTCGTAGTTTCCTAACATCTCAGTAAAAGTGAATTGTGTTAGTGTCGTATTCACACTATTACGTTATTTTTTAAGTAATTAATACCATCATTATATTCATGAGACATTTATTTTGCAAATTAATTTCTAATGCTTTTATCATTTTTTAATAGTCTAAGGAGTTAATGTGATATTAACAGATAACATTTTTATGTCATATATATATATATTCAAACCTTCGTTTCTCTATTAGTAAGTATTGAAAACTATTGCTTGTTTTCAATTTTCATAGTCATCTGTTCAAAATATGCCAAGAAATGTTTTTATCACATGTACCGTTTCTTCTCTTTAATACTAAATATACCCAACTTTAATGGAAAACTTTAGAAGTCATAAGCCTTGTAACTGAATCGTCTTTAATGCTCTTATCACAGCATATGATGTGTAATATAAACGAACCAATAAAACGCATCTTATATGTAAGAAATAATATTATTTTCGAGACCATAGTTTGGTTTTTAAACATTGCAGCCATAACTATTTTATTCAAGTCGTAATTTTCTTTGAAGATCTGATAGGTGTATTATTTAAATGTAATTTCTTTATGCTGCTGGTTAGTTTTGAAGTAAAAAGGCTTTATGTTCATGTTACAATAAATGTATATTTCTAAATTAACATGTACTGAGCTCATTTAGTCGCAAATAATTGGCATACTTGTATAGCAGAGAATTGAGTGACGAATTCTAAAGAGCAAATTTATGACCTATAAAATAACTGCGTTGATTGAAGTGTGTTTACCGCACCACTTGGAGCCAACTAAATGATGCATAAATCCGTCTTTACCCTAGTTTCATATTTTGGCAACTAGTTACCCTACAATAGTATCGTTTAATTTCAAGTTTTTGCGTATAATTTGGCATTTGATCTATATCTACTTATCCATTGTGAAATTCAGCATAAATAAAAATGTATAAAACATGGTTACAGAAGAATGTACTATTATTGGTAGAAATTAGATATCTTAAAAACCCGTTATCACTATGTATAACTGATACTTTGCTAATATCTTATGTTGTTTCCCAAAGCATGTTAATATGTTTTAAGCGATGATTGCTCGCAGCTGCTCTGTCGTGGTTTTATCTCATTCTTTGTGAAGTCGACGTTTCAATATTAGGAGATTACATAACGAATTGTCCTGATTCACTTCTCGAATGTAATGAAGGAGTGGACCAAATAATCCACTTTAGGTGAAAGTATAAGGCAAGTCGTTCCAGAAGCTACGAATGAAAATAGTTCGGTGATCGGATTGAGAAGTGTTGTGGAATCGTGAGCACTTGGCAACATTGAATAGGGCTTTATAAACAAGCAGTCTGGTGACTTTTAAAGGGAAGTGGGAGTATGACCCTTTTAAGAATTACCGTTTCTGAATTCCTCTTTCCGGTTTGTAGCTTGGTATGAGCAGTGCAGATGTACTCCAGAAAGGAGAGGATTTCACGTGAACTTTTCTCCAGTTTTAATATCAGTGTCGGTTTATTTCATCTGAGAGGTATACTTTTAGAGGCAGATGTCTATCTGTACTGCAATACCAATTTTCTGGCCAAATCGTTGGATTGTCCGGGTTCTCAGGCACTGCCTTGATTCTATAGTTGATTTTCTAGCGATTCTGTTCTTGATAGCATTTGTCCTAAAACTAGAGCAATTTGAGGGTTCGGGAGAGTCTTGATTGGTGCTATAACCTATCGAAGATTTAATTGACCGTCCAGTTAAAAACTGATTCTAATTATGTGTAGATTAATGCGGGAATTGGACGATATTTTGACAACAAATAACCAAGTGGCATAAACATCTGCATAGTCAATTAAGCCAATTTTTTTAAAATTAGATACCTGTGCTTGTTCTAGAACCATCAGTTTCCAGGTATTTACGACTGTCATTCAAGAAATTTGGATGGAATCGTTGAACATTCAAAGCTTTCAACTACGTAAACAATTTCGAGAGTGAAAGCATGTTTGAAAGAAATCAGTTTTAATGCCGAATTTCCCTCGAACACTAGTTGGCTAACGTTAAGGATTGATCTGCAAGTGCTCTGCGTAAATGTCCCAGTTGTGAAAGCCTACAGAACAAAAAGGGTTCTTCCTTGTAATAGTGTTGTCGTTATTAGTGATTAATGGTGTCTTCGATTCTTTAGATATGCGCTAATTACATGCAGCTACGTTAACTGGTATCAAGAAGACTACTATAAGTTCGAATATAGACGATATAATATCCGTACTTATTTTTATCAACTAGCTTATTAAATTTTACTAAATCTGCGAGC
Source organism: Heterorhabditis bacteriophora (assembly GCA_964036235.1). Classification (NCBI taxonomy): domain Eukaryota; kingdom Metazoa; phylum Nematoda; class Chromadorea; order Rhabditida; family Heterorhabditidae; genus Heterorhabditis; species Heterorhabditis bacteriophora. The sequence goes on along the minus strand of OZ038425.1, from coordinate 2,479,259 downwards.
ACCAAAAAAATAAGAAGTTAGAATTGATAGTAAACTTTCCACTGGACAAACAATTCAAATATATATATATACAATTCAATGAGGACGTAATAATCGTAGTACATTTCATACAGACGATTTAATTGGCGTAGTACATGTAACAATGTGCAGCCTTATTTCAGTACTGTGTAGAAAATTGTTTAATGTAGCGCATAGTCAAATCAGGTTAGGAAACGTGGACATATTATAGCTACGCGACTTACTTCTCACACTGCGATTTTCCTATGTTCCAGTATTTCTGGGACCTTTAGGAAACAATAGTTACACTTCCCTTTAACGTGTGCGTGTACATCCGCTTCAGCACATTATCGGCAAAACATCCCAATCATCTGTTTTATTAGCTCACTTGAGTCTACCGATTTATTCGTAGTGTGTGTAGCTCCTAATACTCGTTAATTATCACATCGTGCATTTTCAATAGATCTAATTTTTTAACAATGCCTGAACAATATAAACTAATATGATTGCTGGAAATAGAACCCTTAACTCATGTTTTCATTTATGATCATATTATTCATTAATTATTAGTGGATTCTATTTTTATGTATACCAGTCCAATGTACTGTACTGAATCATTGGATAATAGTTTTTAATGATAGCTCATATTTCTGCATTAATTTTGTTCTAATTTCTATAGGTAGCCCTTGATTGTTTTTTTTTCATTCAGAAATTTAACTGTTCATGGTTAAAAGGCAGCGACAGCTGGTGATGGCAATTTTTATGACATACAGAGTTGGCAAATGCAAGATTGGTTTTTAAAGTATTGTAACATTCTTTAAACAACAAAATTTACTTCTTATTGTTGTTGTTTATATTCTCATCCTGCGTATTTATGTCTTTATGAGATTAATGGATTCCAACTCATCCATCTTAATTCAAGTATCAAGATTTTGATTTTAATTCACTGATAGTTTAGATTGTATTATTTGGGACTGCATGTAGTGCAATAGGAAGTTCATAGCTTTTTGTTTCATTCTATTTTTTGTCATTATGGTAAGCTAAAACAAGGATATAATGCTCTTATTTAAGTGAATGGACTGCAAAGTGACATTCCGATAAATTATTCGATATTTCCCCTCAATTATCTCTAGAAACAAAGATATGACGACATGTAAATTCCGAAAATGATCGAACACTAAGTAAATTAAATAAGCTACTTATGCAAAAAATCGTAGCAAGGTTTGAGATTAAGGATATATAATATTTCATTCAATTTAAATCTGAGGTAACAATTATGAACGCCACTCGTAAGAGAACATATATTTAATAATATAGCAAAGATCTGCTTAATTAAGACAATGTTAGAAAAAAATGTCTCTGAGTGCTGAGTATAGGAATTTTGTGTGGAGAATCATTTCCAATTTTTATACCAATTTGGATATTTTTCATAGATATGCTTTTGAGGGATATTTATGTACCCATAGCAACAGCAGAAATTTTTAACGATACACGCTAAGGTCAACACTAACACTGAACTAGTGTTTTAACTCGACAGAAGAAATTAATAACCACTGATAACACCTACTGCTGGTAGTTTGCATAGGGCTTTTTTCTAAACTTAGATTATGTGAAACTTGTTTTTAGAAGTTTCGTGAGGATTTAATATCATGTCGATACGTAATATAATTGAAGAATGTTATGGTGATAGTAATAATGTTTTCTTAGAAACATTTCATAATATTTCATGCTTAAAGTTACAGAAGCGTTCTGAACGGGCATTCCTGAATTAGCGTAATTTTTTACAGGATGGCGAGCGATTTGGATCGTCCTTCAGCTTCGCATCCTCTCCTTCCTACTTCTAGTATGGTGCGCCAACAGAGCGATACGACAGGGGTGAGGCGATTAGTAAGAGGAAAAGCCATTGATCATGATCGCCCACAGACGAGCCAGGTACGACTCCTTCCATTCGTTTTCTCTTTTAACCTTTCTTACATTATTTCTTTTGTCTACTCATTTCGCTATTTTGCCTCATTCCCTTTTCGTTATATTATTCTACTTCATTTTTTTCACAAATGTTAACAGTTGTTCATTTTTGAACCTTTTCCAGTTTCTATTTCCCTTTATTACATCAGCTTAAATTTTCTGTACAGTCAAGTAGATATTATTGATACACAAAGTCGTATCTTGTTCTGAATTTCTTTTAAAGATCTCACGCGTTTTCATATTTCGGCTTATTTTTCATATAATTACAATATCATTGTTCTTAGTTTGTAACTATTGAGTTTAGAGTATATTCGAAATATATTGGATTTTTCTGACAAAAGCTTACCATTGCTCGTTCTTATAGTTTATCTCACTTGAAATATTTCTCTTGGGGATCGTTGTCTATTACGCCACTCCATATATGCGGAGTGCCTCCGTTTCCTCGTAAATTCTCATTCGTTTATCTGCTAGGTATGCTCTACATTCTCGAAGCAATATCATTCTTTTGACATGACCCTTGGACAAAAAATTATTGAAATGCTAGGTAAAAGTGTAAACGTCTAATGATAGACATGATTTACAGAAAATGTTCTTATTTAGACCATTTCCTTTATTTAACTGTCTTTAGACGTCATTCTAACAACCAACATCGTCAAATTTACAACTTTTTTGAATGAGCCTTTATATCATATATATATATATATTAAATTGGATATTTTTACTTCAGCTTTTTTAAACCCGATTTCCTTATCTACGTAAATTATGTAAAATTAATCGAGTAATAATTTATTGAGATATAAGCATATGTATGTGTAAATATAAAATTCTTAAAAATTTAAGACTTCTAGCGTACCTCATATACTTTAAGGGACTTCAAAAATTTCTAATTTGATAGTAATATATTAAAAGAAGAATACCAAAATTAAAAAGCGAAGTGCGAAGCGATATGGCATTGCTAATTTAACTTCATGTGATTACGACAAATAATTAACTAGCAGAATTTTTCGGACGTCATATGATCTATTAATATTGTTGGTCAATTGCACTTGATATTTGGTTTGCGTAATTCATTTATATGTAGATAAATTCTTAACTCTGTCATCACCGCCTACAACATTTACCTAATCCTCATTTTTTGATTCGTCCGTCTTTTTAAGGAAATACATACGAAGAAAGGGATTCAGTGAGACATCTACTTTGCTAAAAATAACGTGATGCGAAATGGAATGCATCCAGCTAGACATCAAGTAGAAGCAACATGGGAAAACTTAAATCACTATACATTTGGAGGAATTATCGGACTAATGAAGAAATTAGAATAAGATCATGCTATTATGTCTTTATTAAAGCGGTATATAGTTTATGTTCCTGAATATGTTGTAATTACGTAGTACTTTTATTTAGATACTTTGAAATTACAAGAAGTATATGTAGTCTGCGGAAATTTATAACTGGTAAATAGCAATTAATTGAACTTTCAACTTAATATGTGTAATTTTCAAGAAGTCAACGTCATGATTATTTCCTATTTAAAAGTGTCATGTTAGGAAAGTGATGCTGTTGCTTTTCATTCTTTTAAAGTATTTCCGCTCACTTATTGCTACGCCTCGATATGAGATCGATAAGCATAATCATGTGAGGCGCAGATATGCTAATATTTAAGAATCCCTTTTATTATTTCGCAATTTTCGCATCACATACTTTCCTTGATTTCAGACGATGATCAAAGTGTTCAATGTATAGTTTTATAATGCACTGGTTGACGATACTGATTATTTCGTTTAATGTAATCTTTTGTTAATATACAGTACATTCAGAATTGATAGGCCACTCTGACCTCATATATTTGACTGTTTACGAAGTGATCTATTTGTCCAATACTCTGGCAGCATTACTACTAAACCCTAAGAAAACAACATCTTATCGTTATTTCTACAGTATTGTTTTGATTACAATACTTTGTCTAAAATACAGATATTTGGAAGCATTCTAAGATAATAAGCCATTTTATTTACAATGGTAATTAAATTAAATTAACTATCACAACTAGGTAAAATAATAAGTTCGTATCTAGTAGAACTACCATTGTTCTTTATATTATCAATAACTCAATATAACCTGTTAAAAACTACTTTTTAAAGAATTTCTGCCATGATCTTCCCTTACCTGTCTAATATCGGCGAATTTTAATCTGAAATTAACTCAAAATGATGATTTTCAGAATAAACCCGTTTTGTACCATCCACTATGTGTTTGAGAATTATGTTCAGAATGAAATAAAGCCGTCTGACATTTTTCAGGAATATGCAGCTGTATTCCATGTGCTATATATATATATATATGATTTATTACAGTAATTCATAATTCAAGAAAATAACACGATTGGAGTCTATACGAATCTAAAAATATGTTTAGCAAGAAAATTGGCCTATCATTCCCGAATTCTTAGAAAACATCTAAGAATATAAAAATGATAACAAAATTACTTACATCGCTAAAGAAAGCAAAACTTTATTGAGAGATTTCCATGCCACTTATACTTCCACCAAAAAAGATCCAATCGACTGGTGCTTTAGAGATAGTCTATCGCTTTGAAGCGCATTGTATAAGCTAAAAGTTGATCAAAACATGCTGATCATAGGAAGCAGTCGCATGATTCTCAACTATACGCCCATTCATTTTTATTCAGCTTTATCCCCATTGTTACGTATGACTAAGCGAAAATATTTTAAAAGAATGTAAATCAACTGCACTTTCATTAAATCTGCTGAGATTAATGCGCTCTGTCTCCAACTCTTTTAGTTAGTTTTTATTTCAGTTTATTTAAGTTTTTCGAAGATGTTCCTTATTTAACTATTGAACTGAAATGCACATTGAGCGTTTTAGGTGGTCTTAGTCATGACTCAGTTACATGTTTTTGACTTTAGTCAATTAAGATAAAGGCGGTAACAACCACTATCTCGAAACTGAGCATACATAGAATAATAGGATAAATGAGTATGAAATTGATAACTTAGCTTCCGTAGATTTTAATGTGTTATTATGAGACAAAACTTTATTATAAACCTTATATAAATTCTAACTATAATTGGAAGTCCATTCCACTTTTACTTTTTATGAAATGGTTATATGAACGACTGAAACTAGAGAAAAGCATGTTTAATCGTATTTTCTAAGATTGTAATTTAATGCATGTGGTAACATCCATCCAGAAAATATGGGTACCAATTAGTGGGCAGTAGTTCATATTTCAGTCTAAGAAAATGTATTGCTAGAGTTATTATGATGAGACTAAATGTATTATATCAGTTGAATTGATGTTCCCAAATACGCATGAATTAGATTAGCTTTAATATAGCTCATTTATACTTCTCAAATTTGCGATTTGTTAGTAGTTTTTGAAAATATGTTACAACTCTTTAATTGAGGAACACCACTACCATAAATTTTCTCGGAACGTATTAGTGGAATTTCTGCAGCAATTGATTATTAATGTGATATCATTAATAAGGATATAAGTATCAGGCGAATAGTCTACTGGTTAAATTCCTACTTTGATTACAAAATCTTGCCCTTTAATTCCTATTAAATCAGGGAGCGAGCGATTTCGGGACGCGAAAACAACGTGCAATTAGGTATAGAACACAACGATGCGAATCAAATGTGGGAGCGGAGGCTATTGTTTGACGAAAGGATGCTGGAAGGTGGTGTTTGAATGGATATTCCCCCATCTTCACATCTTTCTTCCTGTGTATCGTCATGATATCTGTGTGTCTGCTTTTCTCACTGACAATCGCATATTTTATATCCCATATTATAAGTCCTATCATGGACTAGGTGATTACTTCTCATAAATTGCATTGCGCACTGCAAGCATCACGTCAAGTTGAGAAGTGGTCTGCTATCGCTTAATTCTCTCACTTTCCCATATTCACTTTAATTTTACTAAGATTAACTACCTGAAAGTAGTTATGAATCTATACATCAATTAACCTATTGATATTGTGGATTTTAAAGAGTAAGAGCCGAGTTTTCCAGAAAATAATTCATCTAGTTATATTATGTAGTGATGGTTATTACAACTTTTATAACGGATGTAGCTATAAATTATTTAGTTTTGACTATCAATATTTAATGACTGCACAAATTGGAAAAGAAAATAGTGGTAGGATTTTTAGGGATCAGCAAATGTGCATATTAAGAACATAACATATTCTTAGTTTACTGTATTTTTATCCTAATCAAGAAAATATGATTTTGGATGGCGTAGTTTTGATATATCTTAATGCCAAAAAATTAAGATTTTTGCAAATGTGCATTCCATAAATTATAAGAGTAAATAGGAAATTTTTGTCGTTGTAGTTTTTTCAATTTTACTAACTTACATGTCGAATTCAAGTATATGTCATTTTAAAAGCTAAAAGTGTATAGTATACCTTCGTTGAGAATCGACATGGGTTTGACGTTAGAATTTTACCTGTTATATGTTCTGGCAAAATGCTTTCTTTAATCTCGTTAATTTCAAAGATATTATTTCTTTCTGATTATCATATATTTCTGCATCACAGTTTTTAAGGTGTTTTATTATCTCAAAGATGTTAGCTTTCTTAAGTATCAATTATTTAAACAACTATAGACAGCATTTTTTTGAACTTAATTATTTAAAAAGTTCTTTCACACTTATGATGATTGCTTGATTTTATCCTAATTACTATATTCCAATAAAGTTTTCAATTGATCTTACAGATCGACAAACGTTTGAAATTGTGGTCTGTATAAGCAAAATTTTAGAATATCTTTTCATAGCTTGCTACTTGTTTCCAAAGTTTGATTTACACAGATGGAAAGAACAATTTAAAAGCATCTAGAGTTTTCACATTAATATATAATACAATCTATGAAAATAAGTATTCAAAAGAAACATTGGAAACAAATAGAAATAAGTAGCTATGAAAATATTGGGATATTACTTTTCACTGGAGAAATTTCATTATTACCTTAAATTTCATAGAATATCGTTTAAAAATATACTTTTTAAACTATAGTTAACTCAAATAAACTATTCTCAATGTAAACCTGATCTACTTTCTTATAATTATAACTCAAGGTTTCACACATAGTTAGGTTGTAGTTCAAAAACGTTTCTAGAGGCTTAGTTGTTCGGTTTTTCGACCAGAAAAGTCTCATTGGCATATGTGCACGTCAAAAGTGGTGTTGCTGCTTCCCTGAAGCGATTTCTCACTTTTCCACACGCATTTAGGCCCATTTACCTCTGACTTCCACTGTTCTGATAAGGGTTTTCTGTGAAAGCTCTAAATATTATTAGGAACCACCACGATATTCATGGACTCTATACTCCTAATATTTGTCGCCGTCAGAGGCCCAGAGATCACCTGCTTTGAATCTCTATTGTCGCAGAGACAAATCAGTCGCAGTCTAGGGCCACTGACTTTGGATTGTGAATTCAGGGCCTTCTTCATATTCCCCGCTTTGGTTGACTGTATGAGACGCGGTGGAGTCCTGCATGGAAATGAATCCAGTTGCATGAAAGGCCTGTCGTCGGGAAGAAATAGTCTTGGGGGCACGTTGACGCAGCAGTTATATCTATCTTTGCTCCAGGCTTCAAAGTGTCTGGACGTCTTTCGCCTGAAACTGATCGCTGCGCTTATCGGCACATTTTCAGAATAGTCTTTGCACGACCAGTGCGTCTTCAACGACGCTGACTTCTCAATCTTTCGGTAGCAGATGAACGGATACTGTTGTGCACTTGCGAAGTTGCAAATTAAGCTTTGGCATGTTTCTGTTGGAGGAAGTTGCACTATTCCCTTTAGAAATTTGTCCAGTTGACTGACAGTGGTCGAGTTTTTGTCACTTTAGAATAACTTGCACATGGATAGAAATTCTCGCCGATGTGGGACGTCCACTTCTTGGCTTTCTCCACATTTCAGCCTTTCTTCCCTAGAAGTGAGGTTGACGCTGTAATAACCGTACTTTATGTCAAATCAATTATATCCACTATCCCAAAAATCCTTATCAGAGCAGTGGAAGCCAGAGGTAAATAGGACTGAATGCGTGTGGAAAAGTGAGAAATCGCTTCAGGAAAGCGGTAACACCACTTTGGACGTACACGTATGCTAATCAGGCTTTAAACCACAATTTTCCTTAAATTTTGAGAAAGCTTTAATAATTTTAGTCATTTTTGCGCATCCTATATATTACAATTTACATGCATTTAATAAATATATAGGTACTCAGGTGACGTCGCTGTATGCTTGAAGTGTTAAAAATGGCACTCGTTTGTTTTCACACTTGCAAATTCTTTCGAAGTAGGAATTGTTCAAATATAAAAACATTTGAAATCGGCGTTAAATACTTTTATGAAGTATATAAATTTAATGTGTCTGTAGGAATGTTTAAAAAAAACAATTCGTTTTTCACTTAACCCGAAGTAGTAGTGAATGTATGTTTTAATCTAAGCAAATTGACCTTTTGATGATTGAAAACAGTAATAAAGGCATGAAGCAAATAAATTTAATGCTCCCAACTGGGATTTCTTGCACTGCACGTCCGCTGTGATGTAACTGTACCATACTCCGTTGTATACATACTAGGAAAAGTCTTATGCCTCAACCAAATCTAAGAGGAATCCTAAAATTTTGGAATCAATCCTCAAGTAAATTATAGTTTAAAAAATACCATGTATACATGGTAGCATTAAATACCTAAACTTCATTATCTCATTACCATGATTGTTACAGAAGAATCTATAATTCAACAATACTATCAGCGGTTTTTACGAAATAAGTGTGAAATATCATCCACGATCACAATGTGGTTCTGATTGATGTGCTGAATACACAACCTTCTATCCTTGAAAACACTCTGGACCTGGGCTTATGCTCACCTAAGGAAATGATTTTATTGTGAATAATCAAATGCATTTGATTGTTGGACAAGAATATGATGTCCAAATATTTATCGCTTGATTATGTGCATCTATAGCCACATGAGTTCGGGAAGAAAGCGAAATAGCTAAAGAACAAAATCAAATTATTTTTTTGTTTTTTGTTTCGTAAATATATGTGAGCATCAATAAGTTTTATCGCACTCAATTTATAGTTAAGTTATTCTCCTTTTATTTCGATAACAAAGGTTTATGTCTTACTTTGTGTTTAGCAATTTCTCGTCAACAGCCGAGAAGTTAACTACCACTACCTTATCCATGAAGGGAATTTGATGCAGCTGTTAAACAGTGTTCTAATAGTTTGCTTATTTCATATTGAAAATGAATGTTTACTTGTTTTGGGTGTATTTATGACAACGTTTACACCGATGATTTTGAAGAATAAAAGTTATTAACAAAGGAAATATTAATTGAGGTTTTTTGGAAATTTTTATCTACAATTTTCGTTCAAGACTAATTTCTAGATAGTATAAATGTATCTAATTTCAAACATTTTATACTTAGTAAATTCTCAGGTTTAAATATGTAACTAGATGTTTTTTTTTATTTTCTATGCCGCAATCCTTTTTTTTAAATACAACGCATGTAAACATCATTATGATGCTATAATTAAATTTATGCCAATAATTTAAGTCGTTTACAATTACCGCGCTCTATTCAGACATAACGTCATCTTCATCAAAAAAAAAACGGCAACTGGAGAGTTAATGATAAACAATTACAGCTCTATGTGATTTTTGTTAAGTGTTAAATAATTAAAATGTGTACTTATAAACAATAAAATTTATGCCTTTTAAAACTAAGAGTTAAAAAACAATTTTTGGTTTTTCTAGATACCCCTACTATCGTATTCCTGTATTATATTTCTCTAGCTTTCTCACTCCGTGTTCTGTTCTCTTAGGTTATTTAATTAATTTTGCTTCTGCCTCACTGTCATTTCGATCTTTGATAGTTATTTTTCAGCTTGCTGTTACAATGTCACCCAACCTGACTCGACCAACCAGGCACGTGAAAACTGTAGCACAGCAAAAAAGTGAAAGTTATATACAGTTAAATCAATATCGGTTGATGGAAGAAATTGGGCAGGTTAGCACTATGATTACTAATTCCGTAAGTGCTTTTACACCTCAACTTCAATCATAGGTTAAGAAATAATATTTATTCTTGGTGAAAATTGTTAACCGTTTATCCTTAGGAGAGCATTAATCAGAGATGTAAGAAATTAAACGCATTTTGTTACTTTCATTGTCTTAGAGCCAAAATTAAGTAAAAGCAAATATAGAAGCAGCAGATAAAGGTTATCGCAAGAAATAGTGAACTATTAGAAGTAAAGGATGAAATCTCACATTAAATAGAATATATAGCAACAAGTAATCATAACATTTTTCTGGAAAACTATTATTGGATTAAATTTTAGTGGATTCCTCTACGGATAATTTTATTGTTAAACTGGAACTATAATTAAATTAATATGGAAGTAACAAAAAATTATCAAAGACTGATATATTCTTACTTTTTTTTGCAGGGATCTTACGGCATCGTGAAATTAGCTTACAATGAGGAAGACAAGAATCTATATGCTTTAAAGGTTCTCGATAAAATGAAATTGCTCAAAAATTTTGCCTGTTTTCGTGAGTTTTTTATTTGGTAGCCTTAATATTATTGATTTGGTTTTTTTCATTCTTGTTGGGTTATTATTCTTATCCATCCATTTTTTATTAATACAGTTGATTTCAAAATATTTAACTAAAATCTGTTGTCACTTTACTTAAACTATTAGGTTACGGTAGTTGGACGTCAAAATATTAAAAATAAACTCATTTGTTTTGTCTTTATCAAATATAACTAGTTTGGAGTATTTAACATCAATGATAGAGGTGGATGAATTACTCATGACATCGTATTTGCTGAGAACTGAAGAAATCAATTTGAGGATGGATGTATTTCAGGTGTGTGAGTTTTAACCATTTTAGTTATTCTTAATGTATTTCAAAACGTTAATTTTCTTTAAATTGAAGTAAATTTTCAGGTGTTGCAGATTAATACATGAAGTAGGAGTGCTAATACGGCTAGCAGTCTATTATGAGAAGATATCTGGCTGCTTCCGCTAAATTTGAAGCATGGGTTTTACTTAGCTCAACAGCCAAGATCATCAGATCATGAATATACCCTACGAGAAATTCCTTCCATTAGCATCAAATTTTATTGAAGACTACTGAATTTTTTATTATGGAGCTGGGCATCATTCTCAGTGGATTGTGTTTTTACATGGAAAACAAGAAATAACTGCTCCGACGTTTTTTGGATTTGATGTAACTAAATATTCAGTAATATCATCTACAATCTCTAGCATGATGGTATTTTTACTCAGCTCGAAGACAAACTGAACTAAGAACAGGATATTTTTGAGTAAATCAAAAGTGCTTAGAATAGTATAAGATAACTGCAATATGACATCAATTTCTCAATCTATTCACAAGTTGGAAAGTGGAACGAAAACATTTCGTCTGATATAGACAATTTTCTTATTTTAATGTTCCAAGTGTAATATAAGGAAAAATTACGTTTTCAACTTTAAATATGTTTATTTGGAGAATATATTTGTCTTGCGAAATGAAGCTCTTGTAGGAAATTATAGCTGATAATAGTTGTTGCAGATATTATTTCAAAGCGATAATAAAAAATTTTTACATCTTTTTAACTGTAATAGTCTTTTGAAAAAGTAAAGTTATTAATGATATGATCCAATATAGTATAGCAGTTTACTATATATTCAGTTGTTATATGGACTTCCAAAGCTTGGAAGACTTATTTTTAAAGAAGCTAACTAATCGTATGAATGGATCATGTGTTGCCTAATGGAAATTTTTACTATATACAGTGGGGTTGCGTAGCGAGGGGCATAAATTGCACAAGATAGCAATCGAGTACTATTTTTTGCTCTCTCGCCTATAACTTCTTTCAAAATGGGAATTTAAAAAATCTAATTAAAGAGCTGGATTCAGCATTGAATTTCCAATCTGGTACATACCAAACGTTCCTATTTCTAAAACAAAGTTTTTCCGTCAAAATAGGTTTTCTCTCATTTTTTAAAGGAAAAAAATGCATTTATCTATAATAGTGGCTCATAACATTTACTTCGAACCATAGCAAACAGATTTTTCAACCGAGAGAACAGCTAAAAGTAGAGTTTTTCCTGGTGTTGTTTATTTTACTTCACTTCAAACTTGCTTGTACACCATACTTCACGACTATCTATTTTGAACCTCTCATCCAATTAGTTAATTTCTTCCTTCCTAACTTTAATTTGTATATTTATGTAGTTGTTATGGCCGAGTGGATGTAGGTTATGGTGCCAATGCTATCACCGCTGTTTCGATGCCATGCGTATTTTTATGCCTCGCTTTTGTGAGGATCACGGTTTCCTTTTCGTATAGCTTTTTATTTTTATTTTCTGCATTATAGTTTCCTATTGATGATACAACTTCTTCTTAAGGAGAATGCCTGTATTAATATCAAAGAGTGAATTTCAGTTACAAATGTGTGTTTCAATCAGTCGCAGTTTTCATTTAGTACCACTTTTCGGTTTGTTGTTTTCGCTACTTGTATGTCTCTAAACATCAGAGAAGACAAAGAACTTTATAAAATTCATATTGTTGCTCAATTTTACCACACAATCTTGAAATATTACGCCTTTCAAGCCGACTCCCAATTTTAAAAGCATAATTTCAATCTCCGACCCCTATTTAATCAAACTCACAAAATAATCATTGATATCGTATCTCAAGTCAAGTGGAGGAAATCACCCACTGGAAAATGGCCAAGAAAGCGATTAACTATTGGCTAAATAGTAAGAGGATGCGTAATCTAGAGAATGGTTCTCTAGAAAGGCCTTCTCTTCCAAAACGCTGATATGCCGAGGCCGAGGTTGAGGAGCTGGCCAATCAAAATGACGAATATGCCTTTGATTGAGTTGTTGTAAAAATCTTTGTATATTCTTTACTTCCGTTCTTGCAAACTTGTTATATTGTTCTGCAGATATTTGTTGCCTCTATATATTATTTAGTTTGTTTATATTTATCTAATTACATAGTAAATATTACTAATATACTTATTATTACAAAGCAGTTATTAAGCGGAAGACGGCTGTCACTCTAAGTATGAAACTACGAAATACACGGCAGCAACTATTGAGGGGTCTAGGGTTAAACCAAATTGAGCGATCGTTATTTTGTGAGTTTGATTAAATAGGGGTCGGAGATTGAAATTATGCTTTTAAAATTGGGAGTCGGCTTGAAAGGCGTAATATTTCAAGATTGTGTGGTAAAATTGAGCAACAATATGAATTTTATAAAGTTCTTTGTCTTCTCTGATGTTTAGAGACATACAAGTAGCGAAAACAACAAACCGAAAAGTGGTACTAAATGAAAACTGCGACTGATTGAAACACACATTTGTAACTGAAATTCACTCTTTGATATTAATACAGGCATTCTCCTTAAGAAGAAGTTGTATCATCAATAGGAAACTATAATGCAGAAAATAAAAATAAAAAGCTATACGAAAAGGAAACCGTGATCCTCACAAAAGCGAGGCATAAAAATACGCATGGCATCGAAACAGCGGTGATAGCATTGGCACCATAACCTACATCCACTCGGCCATAACAACTACATAAATATACAAATTAAAGTTAGGAAGGAAGAAATTAACTAATTGGATGAGAGGTTCAAAATAGATAGTCGTGAAGTATGGTGTACAAGCAAGTTTGAAGTGAAGTAAAATAAACAACACCAGGAAAAACTCTACTTTTAGCTGTTCTCTCGGTTGAAAAATCTGTTTGCTATGGTTCGAAGTAAATGTTATGAGCCACTATTATAGATAAATGCATTTTTTTCCTTTAAAAAATGAGAGAAAACCTATTTTGACGGAAAAACTTTGTTTTAGAAATAGGAACGTTTGGTATGTACCAGATTGGAAATTCAATGCTGAATCCAGCTCTTTAATTAGATTTTTTAAATTCCCATTTTGAAAGAAGTTATAGGCGAGAGAGCAAAAAATAGTACTCGATTGCTATCTTGTGCAATTTATGCCCCTCGCTACGCAACCCCACTGTGCCTTCAGTTTAATATTTTGAAACAATCTGTTCATGACCCAAATTTACTTATTACCAATGCATGATCCTTTGAATGTACCATGTTAGTGCGTATGGTTTTGTAACTATCCGTTATACGTTACTATCAGTTGGCGTCCATATCTCTAAATCAAATGATATTTGGCTAAATCTAAGTTTCTATAGATCATGTTAATTAAATATGATGTAGATATTATATAAGGAAAAAAAACTAAAGAAAGACGTTAAAGTTAACATGAATGAACTTAATATGAGACAATAGAAGGAAAATTGTAATTTGAATTTTAGGACCTCCACCTGCAAGAAGAAATAAGCCAGCTCCTTCAACATTAAGAAACCCACTTCAACTTGTTCAGAAAGAAATTGCAATTCTCAAGAAACTCAGTCACCCAAACGTCGTGAAATTAGTAGAGGTGAAAACTAATATAAATAGAATATTTATTGGTTTTGTCGAGAAATGATTGTTCGCAGCTGCTCTGTCGTGGTTTTATCTCATTCTTTGTGAAGTCGACGTTTCAATATTAGGAGATTACATAACGAATTGTCCTGATTCACTTCTCGAATGTAATGAAGGAGTGGACCAAATAATCCACTTTAGGTGAAAGTATAAGGCAAGTCGTTCCAGAAGCTACGAATGAAAATAGTTCGGTGATCGGATTGAGAAGTGTTGTGGAATCGTGAGCACTTGGCAACATTGAATAGGGCTTTATAAACAAGCAGTCTGGTGACTTTTAAAGGGAAGTGGGAGTATGACCCTTTTAAGAATTACCGTTTCTGAATTCCTCTTTCCGGTTTGTAGCTTGGTATGAGCAGTGCAGATGTACTCCAGAAAGGAGAGGATTTCACGTGAACTTTTCTCCAGTTTTAATATCAGTGTCGGTTTATTTCATCTGAGAGGTATACTTTTAGAGGCAGATGTCTATCTGTACTGCAATACCAATTTTCTGGCCAAATCGTTGGATTGTCCGGGTTCTCAGGCACTGCCTTGATTCTATAGTTGATTTTCTAGCGATTCTGTTCTTGATAGCATTTGTCCTAAAACTAGAGCAATTTGAGGGTTCGGGAGAGTCTTGATTGGTGCTATAACCTATCGAAGATTTAATTGACCGTCCAGTTAAAAACTGATTCTAATTATGTGTAGATTAATGCGGGAATTGGACGATATTTTGACAACAAATAACCAAGTGGCATAAACATCTGCATAGTCAATTAAGCCAATTTTTTTAAAATTAGATACCTGTGCTTGTTCTAGAACCATCAGTTTCCAGGTATTTACGACTGTCATTCAAGAAATTTGGATGGAATCGTTGAACATTCAAAGCTTTCAACTACGTAAACAATTTCGAGAGTGAAAGCATGTTTGAAAGAAATCAGTTTTAATGCCGAATTTCCCTCGAACACTAGTTGGCTAACGTTAAGGATTGATCTGCAAGTGCTCTGCGTAAATGTCCCAGTTGTGAAAGCCTACAGAACAAAAAGGGTTCTATAGGGATATTACTCTTTTAAAACCTATCAATTCTACCTCTTTCTTGTTTGTTTTTTAGTAATGATTTTGGTCTCTACCGAAGAAGCTGTTATGAACTTGAATCACGAATCTCTTTATAGTTGTTATTGAATCTTTTCAATGTTTTGTTTTTGTCTCTTAATTATGAAAAACTTACTCGCTAGCAGTATTAATTGGGTGGTTACAATATTTCTTTCATGTTTGGTCCTAGTTTATATTTCTATTTTAGCTGGCGATAGACTTTGTGTTGCATGTAATCCTGCTTAAGCAGAGATGAGACTAACTACTAAAATGCTTAGTAAATCGGTATCATTTTAAAATTTTTAGGTTCTGGATGATCCAAATGATAACTATTTGTATATGGTTTTTGAATTTGTGGAACGAGGAAGTATATTGGACGTTCCTACTGATAAGCCATTGGATGAGGACTTTGCTTGGAAATATTTTAGGGACACACTTAGAGGATTGGAATATTGTAAGAAATCTTTTGTTGGTTCGTATGATTTTGTTATCTTAAGTAGTAAATAGATTTATTTTTCAGTGCACTACCAGAAAATAGTTCATCGAGACATTAAACCATCAAATTTGTTATTATCGGATGCTGGTCATGTTAAGGTAACCACTTCGTTTTCTATGTCAATGAACACTGAAATTAGGGATATTCGTTTTCCCTTAATAGAATTTCAAAACAATATAATTTATAGGAATTTCTTACAATGGTTTTGCAATAATATAATTTAAGATTGCCGACTTTGGTGTTTCGTGTGAATTCGAGGGTATCGACGCTTTTCTTTCGGGTACAGCAGGCACACCTGCATTTATGGCTCCAGAAGCTTTGACAGGTAGAATAAGTCCGGTACTTTGGTATTTAATACAAAATTTTTGTGTTTAGAAGGGGCAAACCATTTCTACTCGGGCCGTGCTCAAGACGTTTGGTCTTTAGGAATTACTTTATATGCTTTTGTAGTTGGCAAGGTTAGTATATACAAAGGATTTTCCTTAATTTAGGCCACTGACATAAATAGGGAGTGAAACTCCGTTTTTTTGACTGTTATGGGATAATTTATTAATTGTATTGGGTTGGTGCAAAAATAATTGCACTTTTTAACCATCACCTTTAAAGTAGTATATCTCAGCTTAGAATAATGTTTATTAATCGAAGTAGGAGCCATTAAATCTGCGAATTTTTGCCAACAAAAAATAAGTTTATTTATTCCGATTACATAGAATACTAGCGTCCTGGGACCGATGAGTTCTTCGAAGGTGTTTTGAGCAGCTCCTCTGTTGTTGAATACCTTCGTTTGCGAAAAGTTGTCGAGATGTTTGAAAAGTGATAGTCGGTCGAAGAGAGGTCTGATGAGTAAGCTGGGTAAGGCAGAATCTCGTAAGCCAGTTCCGTCAATTTCTGCAGAATCATTTATGAGACATGTGATTGGACATTGTCATGGAGAAGAATCGGTCCTTTTCCATTGATCAATGCTCGACGTAAATGTTGTAGTTTTTAGTGCCTTTTGTCGATTTTGTGGCAATATTTCTCTGCTGTGATGGTTTCGCCAAGATCCAAGAAGTTGTAGTGGATGACTCCACTTGCCGACCATCAGATTTTTGCTATAACCTTCTTTTGATGAAACTTGGATTTGGGGAAGTGTTTTGGAACTTCGCCTCTTTACAGGCACCGGTCGGAAAGCCGTCGGTTGTCGTATAAAATCTATTGTTCGTCACTTATTACAATGCGATCAAGAAATGGATTGATTTTCTTGCGAAAAAGAAGCACAGAGCAGATTTCGTAACGGCGATTTTTTGGTATTCGTTTAGCTCGTGCAGCACCCATTTGTCGAGCTTATTTGATTTCCCCATTTGATGCAAATGTCTAACAACTGTTGAATAGTTAACGTCTAGTTCTTCTGCAACCTCTCAAGTGGTTTTGCATGGCTCCGCTTCAACGATGGCCCTCAGTTGGCTGTCGTCAATCACTAAAGGACATCCGCGACCCTCCTCACCTTCAAGGCTCTTGTCTCCATTACGAAATCTTCAAAACCAATGTCGAGCTGTACGTTCGTTGATGGTTCCCTCGCCAAATATTTGGTTAATGTTGCGAACAGTTTCCACTGCTTTACGTCCTAATTTGAACTTCTATAACAAATCGCTCGAATTTCTTTTTTCCATTTTTAATTTGATAACCTAAGAGAAACAAAATACACAATTAAAGCAAAACTATTTACATAAATCATTAGAGCAAATTTCGCACTTTAAAATGGTATATTACATGAACATAGTTAGATAACATTTTAGCCCAAAATAAGCGCCAAAGTTTGAAATAACCAAATCCGCCATTACTCTTGAACCAACCTAATAAATTTCTTCAATGTTGTGAAGAAACATTCTGCCTATATCAATACAGTCTTTAAAAATGATAGCACACTTTGTTTTTTGCCTTTTCTCTGTTCTTTGTCGTCAAATTGATCCAATTTTTCTGGGTTGAGGCGTAATAGCCATGGAAATCTCCAGTTTAAATTTCATAGTTTTTAATATAAAATTACAAATTTTATGCTAATTTTTCTCAAAACTGCTATTTTTCATCGTTTCAAAATGAGCACACTTTATTCAAATATGTGTTAACGACAAAAATAGCTACAATCAATGTATATAATAATTGATTAATAGTCAGTACAACTACTGCTTCTATTAATAACCTGAAAAAATTCGTTGAAGCATACTGTTAACTAAGTTTTTGATGACACTTTTGTCTACTTCGTTCCCTGTTTTGCTAATGGCGATTTGGAGGTCCTTGACGGTATTGGCATAAATCCGATGTGCGAGAATTGCCCAAAGATTCTCCATAGAATTGAGTTCCGGGGAGCGCGATGATCAGTCCATAGTGTCTACGTTATTGTCCTCGATTCAAGTCTTCGTGTTTTGACTGGCTTGGATGGTGCATTATCTAAATCGAACACGTAGAAAACATGGGGAATTTGGGACTAGACAATATCCTAAGACATCCTGAGTGTTCACGCTGTTTAGCTTCGTCAACACATGCAAAGTTACCTAGTCCCATAGCACTAAACGAGCCTCAAATCATAACACTTCCTCCATCGAAATTTCAAGTTGAAAAGTGTGCGAGATCTTGCACAAATCTCTCCAATAGGAGTGAAAATCATCAGAACCGTCTAGACTGAACTTCTTTTCTTCGCTGAAGATCACCTAAATTCGAAATAATGAATTTATAATCCCATTTTTGAAGACTCGTAGAAGTTGTACCTTTTCCCAGTCGTATCTCATGAATATTCTGGCCCAGCAAAGCCTTTCATCTTCATTTCCTTGTGTCAGTTGTGGACACTTCTTCATTCGCGATCGGACAATATTGGGACACTTGTCCAGCATTCTCCACACCGTAGATTCTGAAGCATCAATGCCACAAGCCCTACAGATTCCAACGATGCTGATCGTCTTATTCGTTGGAGTCCGCAGAATTTCCCTTTTTTCACGGTCATTCAACTTGCTAGGTCGTCCACTACTCTTCTTTGTAACATATTCTTCTTGGCGACGCAGGAAATTCATAATAGCCTTCCTGTAGCGCTTGGCGACATCTGCAATTCGCATCACCGTGTAAGCGGTAGTTGACGGTACTTTGATTTGGCCTCTTTCGTGTAGACTTAATGTAGAAGCACGACCCATTGTTATGATGGTTCAGGATTAGTGAATTTGCACATATTTCGTTAAATAACACTAAAATATGTAAAGTGTGCTATCATTTTAAAACGATGAAAAGTGGGTGGTTTTGAGAAAAATTAGCATAAAAGTGGTAATTTTATATTAAAAATTATGAAATTTAAACTGGAGATTTCCATGGCTATTACGCCTCTCATCCCAGAAAAATTGGACCAATCTGACGACAGAGAACAGAGAAAAGGCAAAAAAACAAACAAAGTGTGTTATCATTTTGAAAGACACTATAGTTCTTTATCTTAAATCAATTGAAGGACTTATTAAATATAAATTTCGTCATAAAAGATTATCAACCATTATAAAATTAATGTTTAAATGTCCATATAATGTATACTAATCTTACTATCACAATACACACTATCAATGAATATTTAAAGGTTTACTTATTTCTAGAACTTTTAAATACGATTCGTTTCACAATTATAGCCTATACTTCTCTTGTCGTTCTAACTGGTAACTAATTGTTTAAAATCTCACAGATTTTTTTTATCCTGACATCGTGTCGCATCGTCAATGTCATTCAACACTTTTTTTCTGATGTATGCAAATTTTTTTCAAACTCAAAATGCTTATTTTTTCACAATTTCATAATTATAGCCCACTTACAAAAAATGCTGGTAAAAACAAAACAACATTATATAAATAGTAGAATATAACTTCTAATAATCGGTACAACTACCCCTTCCACTAATTACTTGAAAAATGCGTTTTGTCACATTCGTTGGCAGATTTTTGAAGGTGACTAGGCCAATTTCTCTCCACTTTTCTGAAGTTATCTTCGTTTTCAATTGAGGAAAATTGTTTGTTGCGTAAATAGACTTAATGGGCTAATATTCCTCAAAGATTCTCAATGGGATTTAGATCTAGTGATCGAAACGACCAGTCAATAAGGGTAATGCTCCTGCGCTGAAACTAATCCTTTGTGATGCAGCTCGCGTCAATGGCAGCGTTGTCTTGTTGGAATATGAAGTTTTTCCGAGATTTGTGGTAAGAAGTAGCTGATCTTCAAGGGTTTATTTATTGTCGACGCTATTAATTTTAGTGAAAACGAAAATTAATTCGAAAGTATTAAATGATAAAAATGTAGTCCATAGCATCAAACATCCACCTCTGAAATTCTGTGCAAGAAAAACCTTGTCCACTCCCATAAATTCCTCAAGTAAGAAGAAAATCTGTCTGGATCATCAAGATTAAGATTTTGATCGACAAAGGATAGTTACCACGTGATATTCTAATATAAATGTTCGCATATGCTGAGTGGGCTATAATTATCAAACAGTCAAAAAAAAATTTGTCTCTGAAAAAATATTCAGAAGATTATTTGAAAAAAGTGTAAATTATCTTGATAATGTAACAGAATGTCAAGATAAAAATTCTGTAAAATTTTAAACACTAAGTACTGAGTTATAACCACAAGTGACGGATCAACTATAATTATGATGCATACTGTACATTAATTAAAATGAATTATCTTCGCAATATTTCATGTTCCATTCTGGGATGCTTATGTCATAGCTCTGCATCGAAAAATTAAGAATGATCCAGTGGTGTTTCCTGACGAGTAAGTTTCCTCTTTAATTTGGAACATGTTTGTTTGTGTTTTTGTGTTTTATAACTTGATAATGTACATTATGTTGTACGTCCATAAAAAGTAACAGTTTTTGAGCATTTTGATTTCAAAAACGCATTTGGTTTCCAAATTATTTACTCAATGTATCAATTTCTTAAATTATGGACGTCATAATTGGATCAGAAAATTGAACCCAATATTGTTAATTTAAAGCCCTCACATCAGTGATTTACTGAAGGATTTAATTCTCGGAATGCTGAAGAAAGATCCTGGACATCGGTTAATGCTTCACGAGCTGAAAGTTGGTAATTTTAAATACTACTTTTCTGCTTTATATTCGAATTTCGTTACTCATAGTTAAAGTTTAATCTTTGAACCAATATCATAAATGTACTTTAAATATTACTCGTTTAAATGTAGTGACATTTTCTAAGGATATGTAATTATACTGTTCAGGTTCATGAATGGGTAACTCGGCGTGGGACATGCCGAATGCCATCTGAGCAAGAAAATTGTCATCTAGTTACTGTAACAGAGGAAGAAATTGAGAATTGCGTGCGAGTTATACCTAGGCTAGATACATTAATTCTGGTGAAAGCTATGGGTCATAGGAAACGGTTTGGCAATCCATTCAGGTGAGAAAAGGAGTTATATTGAATACAGGAAAAAATACAAATTCGAGCCATTCAAATATCGAAGTTATAACCCGTCAGTTTAATAATAAAAAATCACTAGATACGGAATTAAATTATTGTTTAATTACACTTTGATACTTTTATAACAACCACTATCACTACTAACAATTTTGTTGAAGACATATTCCCAATGTTACGTGAAGCTAAATATATTCAGTTTTCATCTAATCTATTTTATATTTAGAAATACAAACAATACGTCATCATTACGTGAGAGACGAAAATCGTCTTCAGTTAAAGACCCCACGTATATGCCTCCGCCAGCAAGTATTCCCAATGGAGACACTCTCAGGTGTGTTTTCACATTCTTAGTTCTACTCACTTATAGAGTACTAAATTCGTTGAAACTTCATATTACCAAAATCCACGTTTATATCCACGCATAATCTCTCCTAAGCTTTAATATTGTAGAGGAGATCGGTCTGATATCGGATCAATTGAAGGTGCTATAGGCAGACTGTTCTTGTCTCCTGATAATCTTCCAGCAAAAGCAGCCACTGCCAGACATTGATTTCTCATTTCCTTTCTCTTTGTTTCATTATTATTCTTTTTATCTGTTTGTTCTTTTACAATTGTTTTTCTATCAGTCTCTTTTTTTTTTTGCTCTTTGTGAATTTTATCCATAATCTGTTGTCTTTCATCAGTACACTTTTGGTTCCGAATGACTTATAATATCTATTTATCTAAGTTTATTTCTAAACATTTCATTTGCAACTTGTCATTCGATGAAGCTCACTTCATTACTCTTATGCATACTTATCTTCACATAATTGTTTTTTTTTGTTGAATATATATATAAGCTTTGTTTTCCTGTTGTTGATTTTCATAGATCTCATGACATTCAAGCTAGGGATGTTTTTATTATTGTCTGATTTTCATGAGAAGTTAAGATTAAGATTGTTGGAAATGTTTGTATTAAGTATCAAATATTGATAAGTCTTATACGCCAAGCGTTGTAATAGTCCGTTCCTACATATTATTCTGCTAACGCTTTTTAAAGCTTTAACAACTTAATCATTTAATTATGGCATATATATTTCAAGTCTTGTATACTAATTCGGGTATATGGTTAGTAAATGTATAAATTTGCATCTAGTAAATTATTATTTATAACAGTGCATTTAACTAAAGCTAGTTTTCAGCTTAATATAGTTATATTTTGCATAAATACCATATAAGAATCCTGTAAAGCAACTCAATTTTCGTAAATTTTCAGTATTTCCAGTTTTATATTAAATATACTTAAAATATTATCGCAGCATGTATAATCATATTTAGCGTACGATATATCATTATTTTGTTATTTTAACGTATTTATTGAGGTTACTGGCATTTACATTATTTCAGACTAATATGAGAATCATTATAAATTATCTTATAAGGAAATCTTGAGTTTACGTTAAGAAAAGTTAATATAAACTAAAAGGATGTTTTCATAAATAGAAATTATTGCCTAATATAATGCATTCCTAGCCTAAAAACGAGAATTTTACATGACATCGATAACACGCTGAACTTGAGCGTTAAATCCTGTAAGCCCACTATTCCTTCCTTTTGTATCTAGTGCATATTGTTTCCTTATATTAGAAATTTTGGAAACAAAATGCTACACCTTATCTGAAGCACATCTGCACTGGTGCCACTAAAATACAGTGGTGCCCAGAACGACTAGTAACCATATGCATTGAGTGAACTATTGATTGAAACTCGCTTTTAAATGATCTATTTTGTATTCTAATCACAGATTTGGATTTAGCATCAAATTGCGCTTCTTTTCAGTATAATTTGTTTAGTTCTATGCAAAGTTGACTTTTGCTGAGAAAGAGAATATCTCACATTCGAGGTGTTATTATGAGAATACAAGTGGATCACAAAAGGCGTAAAGCATTGAAAAATATGGTTACTACTTTCTCGGTTCTAAAATTATCTATTCCTTATATTTAAATTATATATAGGTAGTACCTCAGCTACCTCCTTCAGATAAGCTCTCCACAACTAGGAAGAAGACTTCCCCAATCCTTAAAAGGTCTAGGGTAGTACTCTGGTCGGTTCCTGCCACTCCTAGTGGTGTCTTTCCGAGAGGCTTTTGAAGCTCGAAAAACTAGAATATTCATAAGCATAAAAAGTGAAACACAGGAATAGAGTGATAGCTGATAGCAGATCACCAGCCTGCGACACTGTCAGGGATCTTCTTCTATTGTTCCTCAATTACTCCCAAAAATCGTGTAATGGCCTTGTGGTGTAGGTCATACGAAGTGGGAATGTGCAGCGTAGGATCGGTTCCGTTCGGGCGCCAAGGGGCGTTCGCGAACTCGGCGTATTTCTTGCCAATTCGTCCGAGGGATGTCTCG
The DNA here is from genome assembly GCA_964036235.1 of Heterorhabditis bacteriophora. Taxonomy (NCBI): domain Eukaryota; kingdom Metazoa; phylum Nematoda; class Chromadorea; order Rhabditida; family Heterorhabditidae; genus Heterorhabditis; species Heterorhabditis bacteriophora. The sequence continues at coordinate 2,455,353 of OZ038425.1, read as the reverse complement.
GCAACAATTCTCATCCAAAGTAGCTGGGTGGTGTTTGAAGAGAGATGGCGCAGAGAGTCTTTCACTAACAGGTAACGAAATTCCCTCGCAGACGTTGAGAGACACTTTGTGACGAGTGCAAAACAATAGTCTAAGAGCGTAGAAATAGAGCAGTTTAATCGGTCAACACCCACAGCTTACTTTAGTTATTTTATACAAAAATATGTAAAAATTCGTATAACACTAATAATTTACGGAATTCACAAGGTGCTATCGTGGCCTAGTGGTAGTCGGCGAGGCGTAGGTGCGGTGGTCGAGGTGTCGATCCCCGCTGGTTCCATTTTGATCTACTCGTATTGAGTAAAAGCTAATCATTTATTGTGCATAAGTGCAATCCTGGCTGAAGTACGGAAGAGGCTGAAGTGGGGGTTTCGGCTATTCGCGAAACAAACCGAAGTCGACCGAGCCAGTGGTAAGTTTCGATGCACTTGGACGGTAAGTTTGGAAGACTCCGAGCAATGTAAGTTTATTGGTGAGTTTTTCTCTCTATTTTTCAGGGTTTTCTTGAGCCGAGGCATTTGCCTCAGTGCTCTTTTCCCATCTCCCCTTCGGGAGCAGATGTGGAATAATTTTGGACGCTTCTGAAGCGTTTGGCACTCAGGTGCTGAACTGCTTCAGGGGCTTATTGGCACCAAGGTGCCAATAATTCGAATGTAAGGGGAGGTCATGCCAAATTTTTCAACATTCTAAAGTAATCTAATCAGATATATCCATTTATATATAGATAGAACCTCAGCTACCTCTAGGCTAAGGTCTCCAAAATTAGGAAGGATACCACCCCAACCCTTAAAGGGTATAGAGTAGAACTCCCTCCAAAAGACCATATCCTACCTCCCCTTAACGGAAGGTAGTTCTGGTCGTGTCCAGCCACTCGTTGTGAGTGGCTTTTGAAGGGCTTTTAAAGCCCGAAGAAACTAGAAAATTCAAAAACATAAACACTTTTCGGTTTCCGTACCTTTCGCTGGTTTAGTTTTTGCTGTCGAGAGATAGGAGACGCAGAGAAAAAAATTTGGCATAGACTCGTCTTTCCAAGGTTTTTCAGCATGACCCATTAGGGTCGAAAGGCACCTGGGCGCCAACAAGCTCCTGAAGCAGTTCAGCACCTAAGTGCCAAACGCTTCAGAAGCGTCCAAAATTATCCCACACTCCTCCCGTAGGGGAGGTGGGAAAAGAGCACTTAGGCAACCGGCTCGGCTCAAGAGAGCACTGAGGCAAATGCCTCGGCTCAGGAGAGACCTGAAAAATCGCAAGAAAAACTCACCAGTAAACTTACGGTCCTCGGAATGTTCCCAATTTACCTTCCAAGTGCTTTGAAACTTACCACTGGCTCGGTCGACTTCGGTTTGTTTCGCGAATAGCCGAAACCCCCACTTCAGCCTCTTCCGTACTTCAGCCAGGATTGCACTTATGCACAATAAATGATTAGCTTTTACTCAATACGAGTAGATCAAAATGGAACCAGCGGGGATCGACACCTCGACCACCGCACCTACGCCTCGCCGACTACCACTAGGCCACGATAGCACCTTGTGAATTCCGTAAATTATTAGTGTTATACGAATTTTTACATATTTTTGTATAAAATAACTAAAGTAAGCTGTGGGTGTTGACCGATTAAACTGCTCTATTTCTACGCTCTTAGACTATTGTTTTGCACTCGTCACAAAGTGTCTCTCAACGTCTGCGAGGGAATTTCGTTACCTGTTAGTGAAAGACTCTCTGCGCCATCTCTCTTCAAACACCACCCAGCTACTTTGGATGAGAATTGTTGCCGAGACATCCCTCGGACGAATTGGCAAGAAATACGCCGAGTTCGCGAACGCCCCTTGGCGCCCGAACGGAACCGATCCTACGCTGCACATTCCCACTTCGTATGACCTACACCACAAGGCCATTACACGATTTTTGGGAGTAATTGAGGAACAATAGAAGAAGATCCCTGACAGTGTCGCAGGCTGGTGATCTGCTATCAGCTATCACTCTATTCCTGTGTTTCACTTTTTATGCTTATGAATATTCTAGTTTTTCGAGCTTCAAAAGCCTCTCGGAAAGACACCACTAGGAGTGGCAGGAACCGACCAGAGTACTACCCTAGACCTTTTAAGGATTGGGGAAGTCTTCTTCCTAGTTGTGGAGAGCTTATCTGAAGGAGGTAGCTGAGGTACTACCTATATATAATTTAAATATAAGGAATAGATAATTTTAGAACCGAGAAAGTAGTAACCATATTTTTCAATGCTTTACGCCTTTTGTGATCCACTTGTATTCTCATAATAACACCTCGAATGTGAGATATTCTCTTTCTCAGCAAAAGTCAACTTTGCATAGAACTAAACAAATTATACTGAAAAGAAGCGCAATTTGATGCTAAATCCAAATCTGTGATTAGAATACAAAATAGATCATTTAAAAGCGAGTTTCAATCGATAGTTCATTTAGTGCACCCGATGCAATTTGTTACCAGTAATCTTGGACGCCACTAAGAGCTTAAAAAAGTAGTGAGTAATTATCATGAAAATTCAAAGGAAGTAGATCGAACTCATATTTTCTTTAGAATTCTTAGATAATTTTGAAATAAAATGTGAAATGTTCTAATGATACTTAGTAGTTATTCCCTACCTGAAATTAAAAGCCTGTTTATCCATAGCTCCCTCAGAATACAGCGAACAACAAAAGGTGGGCAGTGATAATTAAAAGAGGAACAAACAGTGAACTTGCAGGATTACACGTTCGTAATCTCACATTAAATGCTCTACTGCTATATCACCTAGCTTATTAAAAATTTATTTTAAATTAATTCCATCATACAGCGTCAAAATAATACAACAAATAACAGCTTTTGGAGCGTGGAAAGTCATTTAAGTCAATCTAAATGCATTACGCCTAGTGAGAATGCATCAATACTTATCAAGATAGCCTTTAGATTCAATAACGACCTAACATCTTATGGGCCATCGATTCGATCACCGTTGAGATCCTATGGTATATCCGCCCATTTCTATCCTAGCAGTGGGAATTCCTCCGTTTAATTGTATTTGGATTCTTATACTTATATTCCAACTACTTCCACAAACTGAATTTAAGTAGTTGTGTGATGGCAACTATATGAGTGAGATTTTTTTACGTAACCATGTTCTTACCTCTGAAGTGTTTTCAATCGTTATCCTTCTAGAAAATCCTACCTTCTTGGCATTTTATGAGAACCTTAAAGTATACTATTACTCACTATACCTAGATTTTTCCACTAAGCTTAGTAAGATGAAGTAGTTCAAATCAAGATAAGGGAAAATAACCTCATACTATGACGTCAGTAGTTTAAAGTAGGCAATTGGTATTTTGGATTAAATGTTTAATCATTGGGAAAAGGAATGTAACATATGCCATAACTTCCAAAAAGCATAAATTCCAATTTGTCCAAAAAAAAAACTTTCTTCAAGTTGTCTATCGCCCAATGTAGGTGCCGCTTCAGTCTTCCGGCTCTTCGAAATACTTAGTATTTCCTTTACAGAACTCATTCATAAAGTCTGATACCATTTAATCGACGTGATACCCTTTAAGAATGGAAGCACTAGTTTTATGTTAACCATGTTTCCTGTAGATCTTTCTATCTTTATGACTCCAGTTTCTCAATCGGTTATTTTTCTTCATCAATCGGGATAATTTCCTTTATAACACATCCAGGAACATGAAATCGACGTATTATACCAGAAAGAGTCGAAATTCTGACTCTACGCATCTTTTATTTTAGATTCTGGATCTTCTATCACTTCTTTAGATCCCTGTTTCCTTTACCATAACTTATGGATGAGTTTATTGTGCAATTTCAAAAAGCCATATATAGTTCTACACCACAAATATAAAGTTTAACGAGATGAAATATAGAAATTCTGCAATCACGGAATGAAAATTTCAAAATATAAAAACTGAAAAGTTCGGAATTCCAAGTGTCTGATAACGATACAAACATCAATCATTGTCATAGTTTGGTGGTAATCAATAGTTATCAAAACAAGAAATAATAAAATAAACATTTTTTTGAAAATTACCGTCCACCACTACATAGCTAATCTTTTATAAATAGAGAAAGGAAATCTATAACGTGCTTATCAGATATGACCTCAAATAGCTGTAGTACTACCTTTACTAGATCACCTGGCTTATGAGTATTTAGCAGTTACCCTGACTGTATTAATTCTGTAATGGATAAACGCATCAAAAGTGGTTACCCTTTTTAAACCTAAGCGCCATATATTCCCTGAAAAATGAAAGTTTGCTATATTAAAAAACCATCAGTACAAGTGATCAACAAAAACTGTCAATTAGCGCTTACATTCCCATACATGACACTCAAATTTATTGAAAAACTCTCTACGTTATACGCTATTTAGTTCACCACCGAGTACAAACAGGAATTACGACATTTATTACAAAAAATTGGACAACTTATAAGACAATATTATGACATGACCATATTACAACGAACATTTAAAAAATTTGACAGACTCAACACGATTTTTAGTTATAAATAAACTATAACTAATCAAGGACGGACAAATTCTAAGCTAAACGACGAAAATGAATCAACATAAAACACATAAACTTAAAGTCTTTGTCAATCCATTTTCTCTACGTGATCAGTTTTCAAAGAAGTAGCTGCGACCAATGCAGACTGATTAAATTGTTTAATAAAATGCACAGAAAATAATATTACGAACACCTATTGACACTAAATACCGTACCCTAAACGTTGACGTTTGGCCAGCTTTTTGGCCACGGGACACAGTCCTGACCGATTGACACAGAACCAGGTAACAAAGTATATTGATAAATATATGTACAACGTTAGTGAAAAAGGCGGGGCCAAATCCGAGAGCGATGCAAGTTAGATTGAGAAGACTTGAGTGAAATAGTTCTCGATATATGCCTGCACATATTAAAAATCCAGAATAATGCAGCCAAATCGGTGCCTGAGCTCAAGACAACTCATCCTAGAATAAAAATACTTATACAATTGGAAGGAAATATTAACATACAAACTTTACGGGCGTGGCCCTGAAAGACAACGGTTACCAAGGGTAAAAAAACACGGAAAGCACGACTGTAAGGGAATGGGACTCGCACGCAATCACAAGGCGATAACTCGCACATGCGATAAAGGACTGAATAGAAAGAATCGTAGGCAATGCGCAGAAACAGCACTAGGGCGATCACAATCGATGACTATACATTCTTCATAGATGAATATTGCCTAAGCCAAAACAGCACGAAGAGAGGCAGCTTTGGTGACTATGTCCATTCCATAGTCGGCAGGAAAATAATGAAGGAGAGGATAACTTAGTCCCATGCATTAGGAGATGGGGGTAGTTCTGAGGCTTGGGCAACGGAGGAACTGAAAACTGTTTTAATAAGCAAAAGTTTAAGCTATACATTTATATAATCAGTAACTTTACTATGCACCCACACACTATTAATGTTTATCTTTGTAAGTTTAATTATATTTACAAATCTTGCCTGGCAAAATTCTTGTACGCAGCCGAGCTGGGATTAATGCAAAGTGGGGTTCCAAAAAGTGGTGTTCGCTCAGTAACGAACTTATACATCCGATCTCTCAGGTCAAACATAGATAAACGGGACAGTTCTTTCTCCCACTTAGGATCGAATGGTTGTTCGTGCTACAAATGTTTAATTAATAGAATCACTTGCACTAAAGATAGGAAATGCATGATTAAACAAATACCAATAAAATTTTAAACAAAAATGAATGTAAGGCTTCTTACCACTGGATCGAAGTCTGTGGTGAATATCCTGGTGTTGTTAGATTTCGTATAGCAACAAGAGCACATGCATGAGTGAAACCTCATGCGTCCTTCGTCTAGGTAATTGTGCTTCAGTGCTTCTTCTACAGACACTCTTTTATCCTTAAATATATAACTTCTTATTACAATGAAAACTGCATAGTTGAAACTTGTCTAATTAACTATTCCACTACTTCTCAAAAATAAATGCATAACAATTACTAAATATTATAATTCGAAGTGGTCCAACAATGCTAATAATAGTCGGATTTTTTTGTTAGTAAAATGTCAAGGTTTTGAAATAATTCATATGATTTAATATTAATGAAAAAAGGAGTTTCAAAAAATTAGCTTTTCTAAGTATATAAGCAAAGCGTTTTGACAGAAAAATTATCCATAAATCTCGAATTCTACACTGTCACCGAATTCCACTTTAAAATTTTAGTGTAATATTTTCACTGCCATTGTCCAAGCTTTTCGAAAAATTTAACAGAGCAAATGATCTTTCAAATCTATTATGCGCTGGGTGAAATCTATATAAGTGTGTGAAAGAAGTAGTAAAATTATATACTAACAGGATCAAACTGAAGCATTAGTGATAATAGGTGAACAGCATCATCAGTTGTGTGAGGGCTTAAGGTCCGCATACGGTAGAAATTGTTAACACGAAAATGAGAACGTATAACGTGGTTACGTGCACCATCACACGCGTAACGCATTTCATCAGGAGCTGGAGTACCCAACAAATCGATGATCAGATTCAACTATAAATAGATTTCTCAAATATATTTTTAAAATTGAGATATAGTACTCTAAAGACTTGATATATACGATAATAACATACTTGTTCAATTGGTCCTTGTGCTTGAAACAATATCCTCCTTGCTAAAAGTTCGGCAAAAATACAGCCAACGGACCAGATGTCTACTGCGCCAGTATATCTGTGTATATAAAAATCACTGAATATTAATACAAAATTGCAAATACTTGATTTCAGTGTCAGATAATGTAGAAAATTCTATGTTTATAATAAAACGAGTTAATTTTTTCCTCACCGCCTGGCTCCCATTAATAACTCAGGCGCGCGATAGTACTGAGTAACTACTTCATGGGTCATATTTTGCTTTTCTCGCGAGTCCCAGATTCTCGCTAAGCCAAAGTCGCAAATCTTTAAAATACAGTTGCTATTGACCAATAGGTTACCAGGCTTGATGTCTCGGTGTAGAATATTTGCGGAGTGCAAATATTTCAGACCTGAAGTTAACAGAAATAGGTCTACGATAAAGAAAGTTTTGTTCCAAATTTGGAAAAATCTATTGTAGACACTTAATAAACAGTCACTAATATATTTTCGATAAAAAGTTCTATAAATAAAATAAAGCAAAACATACCTCTTAAGATTTGATATACGAAAACCTTAACATGATCAATTGTCAACGGTTGAGGAGAGACTATGATTTTGTGTAAATCACTCTGCATTAACTCTGTTAGTACATACCTGGAAAAAGTTTTAACGGATCAATTGCAGACCACCAAATATGGAGTACCCTGTTCACAATAATTCAGCCAGTAAAATCACGTGTTAAAAGTACTTTCTCGAAAACCATATGCATAGGGCAATTTTAATTTTAATCATTATTATTCTATTCATTTACCCCCATAATGCCATTATAGGAGATACGAGTGCAACATATTGTTTGTTGGAAAACGGTCCCCCGTCTAGGTCAGTCCGCCACGGATTGGCACCACGCCAAGGGCACAACATGGCTCCCACACTAAGGGCATGCAGTGTATTTGCAAATCAACAAATGTTATAATATGTCAAGTTGTATATATACAAATCTTTATTTTTTGTAGTAAAATACATATCAAAAGTCATAGAACTTTAAGGCTTTTTATTTATATATAAATATAACATTTCTATGATTTAAAGCAATCGTCAAGCTCTAGAAAACTATATTGCCTCCCCTTTTAATATTTCCAAGACTATATGATGACCTTGTCCCGTTTTCTTATAATCGACCATTAAATTCGCTTTCACAAATATTCTATTTTGTGCACTACAATGGATTATAATTACGTTTAAAATGGACGATTCCATGTTTGGGTCAGCAAGTGCATTCAAATAATAAACAGGCCATACTCCTCCCTTACTTGGAAAGCATTTAGCCTATTCTCTATATATTTCAACTGATTCCAGAAAAAAAAAGTAAAGATGATTCATGCTGTTTACAGTTCGTTATTATAACCATAGTAAAACCGATAAAATAACTAAAAAAACTCACAATTCTTGGAAAAAGTGTGGATTTGTGGGCTGAAGAATATCAAGCAGTGAAAGCACCTTAACGATAGGTAAATAGTAATAAATCGTAGTTATAAAGCCATATTTGAATACTAAGAAAATTTAGGAAGAAGTTATAAATAAAAGACATAACCAACTTACATTATCATGCTTGAAAGACGAGAGCATGCGAATTTCTCTAAACACCCGCTTGCAAGAGGCGAGGTTTTGAAAGACGTTGGGCATTTTTTTTAGTGCCACCCGTTTTCCACTGCGTGGATCCGTAACGGACCTGGAATAAATAGCTAATTAAACTAAATAATATATGAATATTACATTGTTTCGAATTGTTTACTTTATATCAATCTCTTATTCTGTTGAAGGCTAATATATGTTAGAAACATCATATCTACGTGTATTGCACTTCCATATAGAAATAATATACATCGCCCGTAGCATAGTAGGATATGTTATAGATTCGTATTTGTAACTTATTAAGCCTGATACATATTTAGTACAAATATTAAAATTCACAAATCTAAGACATTGAAATTTAGTACCACTAACCATACGACTCCAAAAGCTCCATATCCAATGGGTCTGTCAGGTTGAGAATCTTGCACCGGAGCTGGATAAAAAGGTTGTGTAGCAGCCAAAATAGCGTTCGAGACATGAGCGGTCTAAAATGGTACAGTGTACGGTTACAAAATGTGAATAGGAAACAAAGATAATCTTCTTATTCTTTTTAAACTCACCAATGCGCCTTTAAATTGCTCTGCTAACCCTTCGACAAAAGCCCATAAAATCATTAGAATATATACTATTAATGTAGATCGGAAGAAGGAACCCAGTTAATTTAAAATAGACCATATGCTCATGTTGTATCAATTGCAACACTAGTCACGCGAGTTTCGGGACCGTTAGATGGTAGACGCCCAAACGAGATCTCAGCGAACACAGAAAACTTGATCGATAACGATCAATATAACGACTAGAAAAATTAAAATACACACGTGGCATTAAAATAATTATTTAGTTCCGCAAAGCAATCATAAGTTACAACCAAAAGTTAAAGCTAATTCTCAAAGACTTTACATGTAAATAAGTTGAGTCATATATAGAAATAATACGGTTTGCCTGCATCATGATTAATAATAGATGGTAAAACAGAATAAAAAAAGAGGATATAAATGATTGTCTAGCACCATGTTCTAAGTGATGTAATATTAAACCTCTCGCCTGTTCAGCTCGCGTGGTTTGGCAACTGTTTAAAAGCTGTATAACACTATTCAAATTCTTATTGCGCATAATATGGTAATTTAACTTTCAAGATATTTTCGAACTACATTGATAAAAGCAAACAAAGCTAAATTCGTTCTCGCTCAAGCCAAAAATGTTTTTAATACAGAAGAAAATTATTACTTAGCACATAACAGTACATAGTATAACCAAAAAATTCTTTAAAAGCCTTATGTAAATTAAAGTCTATAATATAATGGACTAAAACTACTTACTTGTGGCATTTGTGGTGCGGGCATCTGTATGCCCTGTTGCGGCTGTGGCAGTTGCTGTTTAATTTGTGATTTTTCCTGCTTAACTGTCGGACCTGGTGCAAACATAGAAGGTCCACTGACCGATGCCGGATGTGACACTAGAGCCATGTCTCCTTAAGTACAAAAATAAATAGAATATTTTCAATTTTGTTAAAATTATACTGAAAATATAGCTCAATTCATCTAATTATACTATATTCTAAATACTTTTCCGATATATAAATATCTTATTTTTCCAATTCCTTTAATTGAAATAAATCGACCAGGTGATGTCAGAAAATAAATGGTTCTGCCAAATGCTGTGCGGTCAGGAGTCAAGTAATCAATGTATATCTGGACATAAATACTAACTACAAAGAAAATAAGAATATAGTTCTAGTTATCATTGTTTCACAGAACATGTAGATTGAACGTTCTCTAATAAATTTCCTATCTATTCAATAATTATTTCTCTATTTGTGTAAGAATCATGCCTAGGAAAAGTTAATATAATTTTATTCATATTAACACTATTCAAAAAATTAGTTAGAAATTTCCAGCAAAGTTATTAAACTAATCTCTTGATAATTGCTCATTTTTCTACAAACTTAAGAAAATACAAGGTTCTCAATGTTTTATAAGAAAAGGTATGTTCGAGCTCTTAAAAATATTGCAATCGCCTTAAAACTAGATTATTATGAAACTAATTTCAATAAAAATATATATTTTGACAAACGTGGCTAAACTAACTAATACTTTAAAGGTACCATCATGTATCAAAAATTAAGAAGAAAAAGAAGAAAAAAGCAGATTGAGACTAACCAACTATATTATGTTGCACAATACCCTGCAGCTGGTGCTGTAGCTGATGAAGTTGCTGCTGATGAGCAACGTGTTGAACCAGCTCAGCAGAAGAAATAATAGGAAGGTTAGCTATAAAATTACATTTTAAATAATAATTTATAAAAGTGAACAAAATCAATGTGTAAATACTTCTAATTCTAGAAAATGGTACAACTTTCACTATAGATCATAACTACTACAATTAATAATTCCAAGAAAAAATATATTAAGCAAATAGTACTAATTATAGCATATAATTTTTTTTAGAAAACATACCCTGATGAATAAGTTGCTGTTGTCTGGCAATTAGTGCGTGTGCGGTAGCGATATCGAACAGTTCACTGCACGTTGCTGAGGAGCTGCAACCAGACGATGAACTCGAACCTAGAAGCATGAAAGATAAGATTAACATATATAAGTTATTTTTACATAAATCAGTACAAAATTCAACGTTAAGCATTATGGAGAACATTAAATTACTGATCTAAACTAATAGCTATAGTAGCATTATTTGCGATTAGGAATACTCTTTAAGAGTAACGGAAAACACTATTATTTTTTAATCGTTATCTCTATATGTTAAGTCTACATATTATGAAACCAGCAAAAGAATAAAATATCTTAATTATGTTAGTAGCATCCGTGGCACCACTCAATTTAATAATTGGATAAGATTTGTAATTTTTTAATGATATGTTAATATCATGATCAAAGTAAGGTCATTTAGATCGAAATACAATAGAAAACAAAACAATAATTCTCAAAAATACTCCACAATTCAGTTGGCAAAATAATAGTTTCAGGCATATAAACTCATTATAAATGTTTAGTGAAAAACTGGAAAAGAAAGACGAAGAAGATAATAGCTGAAATCAATGTTTGGTGAAAGAGGTGGATGAATGGTCAGAAGGGAATCAGCTGATGCGAAGCGCATTGATTGGTCAAATATACACTGGGGCGCAGAGGACATAGAGAAGGAGAAGGGATGCCTGTCGAAAGAATGAGCGAGGCAAGAGACGCTAGAGAGAATAGTGTCTGAATTGCTAACTGGTCTGTGGGTATGCAAATGAGGTGACACGGCATAAGCAATATATTTGCATTCATTGAAAAATTAGGATTCCTCTCTCTAGAGACAAAAAAATATTAGGATATTAGGACTGTGAGAATAATAAGTAAATATGGTTTATAACATGCATAGATTGCTTAAGCACGAAAAGTAAGGACGCATATTATTTCGAATTATTAGTATTGAAAAATAAAAATGTACACTATAATATTGTGTAAACTATTCAATAAGGCGAAATCCTACTAATTTTATGATGGATTCATAATTTTATACTACAACAAAGGTCCTCTAGAGTCCGAACCTTCACCAACTATGGCCGATAAGAGAGGTGGGGAGGTGGGGATATTTGCTTATGGCGCACGAGCTTCCCAGGGCTTTCTATTTCGGACTGGACCGAGTCACGGCTAGACAAGAATAGAACGACTCGAATCAGCGATCAACCACGCGCAGCCACAAAAAAGCTAGCCCGAAAGCGACTGTAACGGGTCACCACGAGGGATAGTGAATTGGTACTTGTAATGATTAAATCTATCTACATCTAAATAGCTTGATAATTGGTTACTTACAAGTCTAACTGAATGACCTTAACAGATACACGACTCATGAAATAAATGGCTTTGAATTAGGTCCTCCAATCAGAGCTAATACTTGCATGCTAGCTAATAGTGTGTGCAAATGTGTTGTATATTTCTGCGCTCGATACTGAATCGTGCTGTTTACTCAGACTTGAAGTTCGAAGAATATAAATCAGAGTACGAATTTGACCGCAACAGGGAATCTTTGTCAGCTGCTCTGAAAGTTTCTTAATTTACTCGGTCATTAGTGCGTGATTTGTGCACAACACATATCAAGAAGCATCTCTAAAACGAACAGGCTTTCTAAAGAACCGGCTTATAGTGAACAAAAACAGAATGCATCTCAATTAGCTGCGTAACTGCTGCCCGCATACTGAAGATCAAATAAGAACTGTACAAGTCCCTTAGAATCTAACATAAGGGTCTAATTTTAAATATCTTTCCCATAAGTGCATATATAAAATATAACTAAATTGGTTTGTAAAAATGTTTGTATATAAGCCGTTTTTCTACGCAAGGTAATAAACAATAAATAACAGTATATACAATCATACAGACTGTACAGTTTTTAACGGTTAAAAATAATCAGTAATAATAAACTAATTGTTTGAGGTTTATGATCAAATAGAAAAGCTATATCCTACATTATTAATCATATTTGAAGATGGTGAGACAAAAATATAAGCATTGCGGAAGTTTCCAAGAAGCAGTGGTGTAAAAAAGCAGCCACAACACTCCCACAATATCAGTAATGCTTAATGACACAAACCAATAGAAAGTAAAAAGTATATACTCAATGTGGAGGTGATGCATGACCGAACATACCTCCGAGGTTCTGCCCTGGTAAATAATTGGCAGATGCTGGATACTAGGGATAATATGAGCCTCGAGGCCTTGCATATACAGTCGGGGTCATATTGATTAGTAGTATTCTAGGACAATTGTCAAATAAAAATTTTTAGACTAATAAATGATGTTTTTCAATTTTAATTCGAGTTTTTTCTATAACAATAGTTTCTCATTATGGGAAGTAGTATAATTTAAAAGGCAATCTATGTTGTGTTAATTGATATTGATCTGTATAAGGAATTCGAAACTCTGTAGACCAAATCGCAAAATGCCAATAGTTGACCGAAAAACTTGATGAGTGGAGAAGCTTGAGCGAATTCGATATGAATCGAAACAGGGAAACGTTATTGAAAGTGAATGGGTCTGCAGTAGCGGGGAAAGCCAGGGTGATCGGAGGCGGCCAGCCGGTTCCGCGAGCGCATTCCGAGGGCTGGATGTGGAAAAGAGCGAATAAGAAAAGAGGCCGATGGGGACAAAGTACGAAATTATAACCTAAGAGAAACTAGATTTTTTAGCTGTAGAACATAACGAGGAACCAATTTGATGCAAATAAACAAAATAAGGGCTAAGGAGACCATGCAGTTATTTAGAAATAGCCTAAATTGCTGCTGTTGTCTACTAGTGCGAAACCAAGCACCCCAGAGCACCGAGTGGTACGCCCTTGTCGCTCCTAAGAGACAAGTGAACGAAAATATACAAAACGTATTTTTTAAATACATGTGGACAAAATCTCTATTATATTATACTGACACATAGTTAATAGTACAGAAGTACGTACATAAGGAAACGGTTAAAGTGCAAAATCAGTAGATATACTTCTCTACTAATAGTTTCTAAGTGAAAAATGTAGCCGGCTTTAAAAGATCTCAATCACTAATAATACTAAGAACAATATCGATGTAAAATTGAGCTACAAGAATAGGTTGAGAGTGACCTCAGCTGACCAACACTATGTCCAGCAGTAGCGTCTTCGGAGCAAGATGCGTAGCGGTCGCGGCGCGGTCGTCGGTACCAACCCACTAAGGTCACATACCAAGGATAACATTCGGTGGTGAGGTCAGTGCTGCGTACACCTGCCACGTGCGACGCTAACACGAGAGGCGTACCCTCTTAATCTAATAGGACCCAAACATTTAAAGGTCACGTAGGTCAGTCGTTCATGTATTTTATTAGAGCACAATCCAAGGCATACCGATATAAGTGCTAAACGTCCTGTATGAACAGATAGTAACACAATTGTTGTTAAACTGAGACTATGTATATTGGAACAGTTATATATATATATATATTTTAAGTAAAAATGTAGGATAAGATTATAGCTTAGTCTTTCAAAATACAAAGTGATTAGGACATAGGGATATGTCTGAACTATAAGTGAGAACCTTACATAATAAAAGGATAATAAATGGATGGTAACCCAAATAGTGCAGAATCAGTCTGTCTACGCATAATATCTTACGTTCAGATAGATATATGTACTTTCGTAATATGGTTAAACAGTGCAAGGTGGGAAAGTACGAGTAAACTAGCACTATGGCAGGGTCTTACAGCGGTCAAAAATCAGGTTGCACTATAACAGGATATTAGCGCAGGAGTTGTAATGACAGTTTTTGAGGCAATATACGTATGGAATAACGTAGAGATTGCAAACACACTTTGGTATGATATATTCAATAGAATTTCGGTTCTTATAATTTCGCAATTGAACTGTCGTCAATACTCGGATGTTTCTAGGTGCTTGTAACATATAATGAGAATAGAAAACAATGAACAAATACCGGTTATCCAAGGCAGAAGTGCGTTGACTGTAAAAAAATTGAGAGAAGAGTTACGAAAGACATTCTATAAATTCCTTCAGCGACAATCCTTCTTTTCCAGCTCTGTTCTGAACTATTTCCCATATATTCCAGCTGAATATCACTAAAATGCTAGTAGCATTACATCTAATTATCGGTGCTTATTGCTAACTGGAAATATTAGAATAAGCAATACGCCAACAAATAGGAAAAGATGATGAGACATGAAATCAAGGTCATTTACTAGGTTCTCTTCAAGTACTAATATGATAACAGTCATCTAAGAGCAAAATCTATGAGTTTATACAACTTTTAATAAAAGCATATGAAAATATATTGCAGTATATTTCTCAAAACTTCAAGTGTCAATCATATAAATCTCAAATACGCTAAAGCATAAACTACATATAATCACAAGCAGGTTTGGATTTTCACAGACAGTCTAATCAAATTAGCATTCTTACACTTGATTCTTCCGTTAGTATATAGATTTTTAATTTTTCTCTTGTTTTCTTATTATCCTCTTATCTTGTGTTTTCAATAAAAAACGAGTCCTCTCAGATAGGTTGAAAATTGATAGCAATTACAGGAGTTTTATTATATGAATATACGTTAAGATCGAAAAAGTAATTCCTTTTCTGACCTATTTATAGAAGGTTATAATCTTTTTAAAAAATCAGTCCACAAGCAGCTATAATTTTGGTATCACACATTCAGATAATACTACGAATATAGTCAATATGAAAAGAAGTAGTTTTTTTACTAGCCTTAAAGATGAATCGGAAATATGGCGAGTTGAAACTTCAAACAATTCAATAGAAGCAAGCTGCTTTACACTCTATCCCAGAAGTAATAGGAGGAAATCGTCGAAAAAACCAACAAACAACAAAAAAAAACACACTGAGTGACACTGGTCGAAGAAGAATTAGAGAAAGGATTTAGGACTAGTGCGAGTCAATACTGGCGATTGTGTTCAATTTTCATTAAATAGCACTGAAATAAATAAAGAAAAGGATAATACATAAGCAAAAGAAATATAAATACCACTATGACGCTGTTGCAGAGTAGTGTAACACTAGCTTGGCTTATCTAGTAGATAAAATTAGGATTAGAAAAAAATGGAGAGTAGATTATAAGACGATAAAAAAACTACACGATGACAAATGCCTTACATTGAAGGCAATAATTAACGCATCATTCTACTGTTTAGAAGTGAAAAAACTTGGAAACATTGTTTTTGTGATACATCGAGGATGTACCACCGAGTGGCGGTTCAACCATCGGACGACTGCGAAAGAGACTGCATGGTACGGAGCCATCGACCTTCCTACCACCATGCGCCTGTCTAAAAACGCTGTCGCTTGTGAAATATACAGCCGAGAACCATTCAACTATAAAAGTTGGAATAAATCTCTAATATATAAAATGAACCTAATATTTATTCACTATCTATAAAAATAATCTCTTCATGAACTATATGCTTACAGAAACGCTAAAATTAGCATCACAACACATAACTACTAATATAAAAATTTGAACAGCACATTAGCAAGTTTATTTTAAATATACTGAATTATGTGTATATGGACTCATTAGGGCCGATATCCTATCTAAAAGTGGAAAATATCAAAGTTTAATTGAAGTATAATAGTACTTAGATCCTCGATTACTAGGCAAACATAATAAAGTTAATTACTGCTAAACTATAAGTTTACACAGCAAAATAAACATTGGTAGCTGAAAATGGTACTGAAGCAGAACTGTAATAAGTTTAATAAGATGTAATTAAACTATAAATAAACAGATATCTAAACAAGTCGTGCAAAATTAGAAGGTCGAGAGAGCATCCAGTGGACATTTGTGTTGCAACAAACTGCGCGTGTCAATCGAGCAAATAAAGAAATTCGCAATGACGTAGACATTTCGCACTTTGGATTTAGAATGGTGATGCCGTATATTATCAATAAATAAGAGGATGAAGTTTGACCAAAACAATATCTTGGAAAATATTTGTTGGCTTAGATGTAGAAATGAGATACATTCGAGAATACTGAGGGATATTCGAAGAACCTATTAGCACTACATTAGACTACGTTTTCTCATTTGACGCAAACTAGTTTTCGTTTTGTTTCAATTATTCCACCTGGGCGGCAATATACGTCAAATCTCACGCAGTATTAAATCGTAATAGCATATCCGGTCCATATTACGTCAGAGATTAGGTACTGTTCTAAAGGACATTATTGTTTCTCATGCATACAATCTAATCTGTATTATGTTAGATTAATTTCAGGATTGTATTTTTTCATAAGCGAATTATGTTATTACACACGCTAAATGTTTAAGGATATATAGTATGGCACATAATAGCATCCAAAATATCTCTAAATGATATTCATCCTAAAATATATGAAACTAATTGACATTTATCTAAAGTAAAAGATTTTTTTTACCAAATTTTCAATATTACCAGTTCAGATTTACAAATATAGTTCAGTTATTTCCGCCAAATTATAATGGTACAAATCCAAGTTGCTTCCAATGTTCTTCAAACCGTTTAAAATACCACAAAACTAGATATTCTGCATCAAAACCAACATCAGAGGCGTGTGTCCATTGTTTACTCAGTCTAGGAGCTTTTAGTGTTTTCTCCTTTGAGATGATTTGTTACCAAAACAGCAAGAGGTATTTTAAGAATCTCACAAGTCACCTTCAAAAATATAGTTTACTGATATGAGTTAATATTATGTACATATTCTGCTAGTTTCATGCTAACGTATAGCACTACTCTGAGACATGCACATTACTTAAGGTAAATGGAGATGACCAAAACGGGTGCAAGACGCTGACCTACTTTCACACCTTAAGTTGTTTGTAATATGTGCTTGACCACTTGAATATCGGACATGATAGGCATTACTACTTCAGAAAAATAATTGTATTCGCTATCGAATAACAGCATTTTTTTAAAAATTCGAAATTCTGTTTTAATCACTGTCCACTATTCATGAAGTAGCGGTATAAATGTTCACTACAAACATCTAGTTTACTGTCCAATATTTTGTGGTCTTAAAAAAACAATGAATGATTGCATATTATATTTAACAAAAATAGTGCTCATCATACATAGGAATCAATATTTTGAGTTTTCATAGAGGCGGAATAATGTGAATTTAGATGAACTAAATTAAAGTAAACTGTAAAATTTCATAGAAAAGATGAGATGTCCAAATAATAGCATATATATTTTGTACAAAATGACGGATAAATATAATTATACAGTCCAAATTCAGAGATTACTACAAAATCGTATTGTTGACTGCATATTAAAATTCTTGACCCAATTTTGACATGTAAATGAAAACCTAGAGCAAACTAAATTATAATTCGGGGAAAATTGTATATTACACGTTTTGCAAAACTTAAACTGGAAATCAGTCATAAAAAAGTGGCATTAGTGTTCACCAGTGGAACACATGAGAAAGGCTAGAAAATAAAGAGTATACTTCTCTAATCGAAAATTGGAATATTGTGAAATAGGCAGATATGATAATCATGTCACAATGCCCAGCTGATTTTTCGAAATATAGTAAACACGTTAGTCGCCATTGATACTTCATGCTAATAAAAATAAGCATAAAACAATACATAAATAAGGTCAAATAAAGAAGAAGAGATGACAACAAAATCGATGTTTATAATGAGATCCGTAAGAAGCATGGCATAGATGTGACAGCTTTAAGCAAAATTCCGGTTCCGTTTTTTGCCATTTCTCTCTGGCATCAAGCGGCAATAGAAGACATGATGACAACAACACGAACTACATTCTCGGAACATAATAGAATAAATAGTACGCGGAACAAATCCAGCCAACGGCGAGACGCAAAATGAGGAGACTGCGTGAGAGGACAAGTATGCGGAAAACATTCGGAAAAACACTGAGTTCATAATCGGTAGGACATTTTTCACTATGGCGAGTGTTGATTATTAATAAAAGTAGCGCCAGTAAAATATATTTGCAATCATAAACAAACTACGATGGAATGAAAAATAAAATAATACGATTTTTATAGAAGCTAACGATTACTAAAAAACGGAAAACAGAGGTTATGCTGCAAAAATATATGGATAATCAAATACGCCTGAAGACTGAAACTATTAAAAAATTGTAGAACAATTTGTAACTATCATACACTGAGAAAGTTGAAATAAAGCATAATTAAATGATAGTTAAAGCGTGGATAGAAAGTTCCCAAACGCTAATTGTATCATCCGCAAAAAATAGTGTCACCGTGCCTAAATGAGAATTGTAACGATGTTTAGTGAGTCTTTACATGATGTGTACCAAGGTCTGATGCCGCTAGCAGCGATGAAAGCGCATATTCAGCGTACGATTTGTTTGCGTAGATGTCTAGAGACGATTTTAAACAATATACGGAATGAGTAGAAACGAAACAATATTCGATTTTTATACATTTAATGCGCTATTATCACTATGCATCCATCGCAAGTGAAAATTTTCATGGCTGTAAACAATTTGGTTGACCTGGCTAA
The DNA here is from genome assembly GCA_964036235.1 of Heterorhabditis bacteriophora. Taxonomy (NCBI): domain Eukaryota; kingdom Metazoa; phylum Nematoda; class Chromadorea; order Rhabditida; family Heterorhabditidae; genus Heterorhabditis; species Heterorhabditis bacteriophora. The sequence goes on along the minus strand of OZ038425.1, from coordinate 2,436,023 downwards.
AATGTATTCAGATAAATTGTTCCAGTTTTTTGCAAGTTTTCTCATAATGAAAGAATGACATATGTAGATTTTTCATTAAACTTTAACTAATTACGCAATACATATAATAAGATCTATTTTTATCAACAAAAGTGTAACTAAATTTATGAGTGAATAATAAATTATTTATGACGTCAGAAAGTGATGACTTCTACAAGGAAACTTTACTAAATATGGCAACTTAATCAGCTCACCAAAATGTCTGCGTAATTGTTAACTCGGAAAATCTGCTTCGTAAATACTAGCAATTTATGGTTACCAATGAATATTTCACAATAGTATCCTAATGAAATCTTTATTTATTGTCACTTTATATAGCTCTATTTATCTGCTTTATAATCATGTGAAGCATATCAGAAATAGTGGAGCTGAGTATGTACATAAGCTAGTCCCATATGTCAAGATGACGCAAGTTTTCAACCCTACTTCCTTTTGTCACACCCATCGAAATAAACATATTATATGAGATACTAAAAATTACAAAGTGATGAATGCACAATTTATATTTCAAGTTCAAATTTTAATTCTATTCCCATATTCAGTAGTTTTTGCGACAGAGGACTAACCAACTAAAAGTGCAGCTTTATAACTTTGGGGACGACATAGTAATTCAAAAGCATGATGTATACAACGGTCAGTGGGAGTAACGCGTTTGGATGTTGAATCGCCTCGACGAGCAGCTGTCTACCTTGTGCCTGGCATGTGTTCGTTCTTATGATAAAAACCAATTATGATTTTTAGCCTAAACAATTCATAATGAACTGTAAATATTACTTTCCTATATTCTTATTGTTTATTGTGCAATGTAAAAATTATTTTAAAGATTATGCTTGCAAAATTTATATTCACTTCTCTGATTTAAACTGAAAGAATATTTCTTCAAATGTAATCCTTAACCATCTTAATAAATACTGCTTAAAGTCCGTAATTTTTACCATACTATTTTCAGAGAAAATTTTTCCTTATCTAATATATCTTAACTTATACTATATTTTTCCCACTTCAAAATATCCGTTTATAGACCATTGAAATAAATAAATAATATTCTATATTTCAAGAATACAATCAAAAAAACGCTAAGTAAAAACGAAAAGGATAGGTAGCAAAAATCGTGACGTAGGAGATCAATGGCGGATCACCAACATGGTACGTGACCCCAAAATCCCGAAACCACGCAAAATCGAAACGACGAAAGAGAATTTGGAGTATAACTAGATGAAAACATTGATTGAAGAATCTATTAAATGTATTCTAAAATTTTGAAAAAAAAAAGAATTTTAAGACTGATTTTTATATGCATAGCGCATTAATTATTATATTAAATTCCAAAGTAACGCACTTAACAACATGACTATTATGACGTTGCTCAAAAACAGCAGGAAAGAACTGAATATTTAGATACTATTAAAACGTCATAAGAAAAGCAAAAATTATGAAAAAAGCGCGTATTCTCTCCTTGTATACATACTGTAACTGAACACTTTATACTCTAAACTCTCACAAATGAATTCAAATAACATCATATGTACACTTACCACGTTTTTATAATGTTAATCGCCAATTTCTCTAATACTACTCTTAACCTTAATAAGGTAATTAAACCAGCTGCTTTTGAGAGAGGGCCTATATCGATATTTTCAGCACAAAAAGCTAGCGATTCGTTTTAATAGAGAATATATCAGATATGTACTTATGTATATGATGAAACAATACTATATAGCAATTATTTCAGTTATAGAACAAGAATCCTTACCAGCTTATTATAAACAAATGATATGATAGCATATAAATAAAGACAATTATTAGTTAAAATACTAGTACGCTACAGAAACTATAAATTACCTGCGGATCCGGAGGTCCCCGAAAACGGGTCTCCGTCGGACTTTTTCCTACCCGTGACGCCGTTGAGTTGAGGTCCCAACGGACCTCCCGATTCGCTATTGAATGGAAGAACCGGAATGGTTCGAAAGACGTGGCCCAACCCCAGACGAGTGCGGTTGCCCCGAACTGCAAATTTATTCTAGGTTAAAAATAGGTGACACATTGAAAATTTAAAATCTTGATGTGCTTTTTGCATTAGTGAATTAAGGAATCAAAAACATAATCTCGAAATTTATCCAGAAAGTAGAATAATGAGGTCTAGAATGATCAGGTATAAATATATTACAACAGGGAATCCGATTACTCAAGAATTTCTCCATACATTGAGAATTTTATAAAATTATGATGGAGGCTAGGAACTCAGTCAACAGTCAAGGACTAGTAGGATAAATCATTCGCATTAACTTAGACCAACATGCAAGGATTATGTTTGAGCACCTAAGATTAATTATTACATGAAATTTCATCAAATCAAATCTTAAATTTCGCATTAATAAAAATGATTGATAACTAGTAGTATGCTTATTTTATGAATTATACTCATTCACAATGGTGTATGTAGAACACAAATAAGCAGTATGAAAATACTCTTAAATCCTAATTTCCTACGTCCAAATATTAAATTTATAGTTATTTGTTGGGTAATGTAGCAAAACAAGAATCTTAAAATATGAGTGAAACTATGAAGATTTTAAAGGGGAATTCATGCAAATTGTGTGATCTACGTAAAACAATATTGAATAAACATATACTTGTAATTCTAAGATTTGAACTGTATTTCTTCCATTCAGGCTAGTCAGTTCAAGCACCATATTGTTATCTGAATATAACTATACTTAAAATAAGATAAACAGGACTATAAAGAGACGCTTTTGGGTCAGTGATGATGAGATATTTCCTTTGAACTTAGTCCTTCAGTATTTGACTGGCTTGACTTTATACTAAGCAGAACAGACAGAAAAGATATTAAAGGCTGGAAGTTTAATCGGAGTGTAAATTGAAAGCAAATGCAAATGCAAACCAAAGCCGTTGTTGCGCTAGTCCACCCATATTTAATCGGATTATAAACTAACGAATTGCAAAGATGAAGTTTTCATGGTGTATCCAGCTGAATGGAGTGAAATTAAGAAATAGTATCACCTCTATCCACAGCGCCAAGAGATGTAACCACTTCTAATTTTTTAACTGTCTCCTACAAAAGTGGCTAACAGAAAAAATACTCATCAAACCTTGTAGAATTATTGCAGCTCAGAAACAGTTGAAATTGCGTACTAAATATACAAAAAGTACTTCCCAGACAGCATTACAAGATATGATGGCAGTAAGAACTCTTCCATCTCTTATTCTCTTGATATTGGATGCCCGCTAATCATTGATTAGTGATTTTGATAATTTCTATAGTCGAACAAAACTTAAGTGTTCAGAAAAAGAGATACTATTATGCTTTACTTATTAACAAACTTTTCCATTCATATGTGGCATTCACATATCTAATAAAGTATTTATTCTAAGAAAGTTATTAATACTACTGTGCAATGAGTGCTTAGAAACCAATAAATATGAAGGAAAATATACATTTGTATTTACATATTTAAAAAGTATAAACTTGTTCTTATTTATCCGAGGTATTCCTAGTTAAACCAAGTACAATAATTATCCGATTATACCTTCAATTTCGTTCTGGGATAAAATAAAATAAATTAATAGATAAATTTGCTGTGACATTGCGTAATCCATGGAATGGAATACAATTTTTTACTTGATGAAATGAGAAATACTATGTTAAAACCAACAAAAACTTAGCTATGACTAGATGGAAAATTATAAGAAGCTATCGAAGCAGAACAGTTTATTATCAGAGCGTTTGAGATCGTCACAATGGTTTCAGAAGTCTCTCTCACCAAACAAGGAATATTAAAGAAATATTTGGAGTCTAGCAAAATAGATCAGCAACATAATATATATGTATTTATAACTAAATTTTGCAGTTGCGTAAGCATTTATATATTATCCCAATATCACATAATCTGAATTTTTTTATTTATTTTTTAAATAGTGAACTAGATGCAACATGATGGGCAGCCAGTGTTAGTTTATAAAATAACCAATCGAATATTTCAAGCGTATTTTGAGTGGGAAATTTTTGGAGAAGAAATACGGATAACAAGGGAAAGAAGCAAAGTGAATGCAAGATCACAATTATTGGGTTGTAATAGTAGTAAAATAGTCAAGGTGTTTAGCAAAATACCCATTCTCAAAAAGGAAAGAAAGACTTGGTTATTTTGCTCTTGTGCAAGCACCCGTAACGGTAATAGTAAACATATTGCTTCTAGTCAGGAGAGAATGCAGGTGCTCATTGGGACATTAATTTCAAGGTTTTAAAAATGTACTTTTACCAGGCATTTTATTAAGTGGTACACAAATGCTGTAAATTACATAAATTACATGTCAATATATAACATTTATAACCCAGTTATAGTCACTGCTATAACATAAAAATTGTTAATTATTACAACACCTGGTTTGAAACTACTTTTTGATTTACTTTAGTATTCAAAAGTCGTTACACTGCATTCATTAATGAAAAAATGCTTTTCAATTCAAACACAATGGCTACGACTGTTTTACAAATTGTTCTTGGGATTCTATACACAAGAATTAGATGAGTGTTCTGTAGCCTATTCTAGTGTATATTTGCATAAGTGGTTGATATACTGAAATGACTGATAGAAGTGCAGAGTTAAGGACATTCAAATATCACAGTTTTGGAGATTAAAAGTCAAAGTTTGGAAATTAGCTATTACATAGATTGTCAGAATATTAATTTTTATGGAGACTACAGAAAAAAAATTTTAACGCATAATTAATCATTCAAAAATGAAATAACAGTCATATAACAAGTGGTATATTTATATACTTTTCGATAGCTATATACTAACATCTAATTGAATTGAACCCATTTCTATTTTATCCTCTATAGAAATTTAAATAATTTACTAGAAAATAGGGTGGACTTCTAGTCATATTACAGAGGATCAGGACCAATGGAAGAACTAGTTTAATATATTTATTAAAGCTTGTGGAAAATAAAATTCAAGTTACCACCGTTCGAAAGATATAAGCTCAATGTTGGAAAATATCAAGATGAAACCATCTCAAGTTTCCAGTGTTTATAGACAAGGAAAATATGACCCATTTATACCGTTTGATGGAGTCTCTGAAGCCTTGTTTACAAAGCATAGACTGAAATAGCACAAACACCTTTGGCCATTTTAAAATTCGGCATATAACTGACAACTAACAATGATCAAAGCGTCGAATATGTAGCATATTATATAAATATTGCAAACACCTAGTATGTATTATCCAGGAGTGTCTGAAAGTACTCTCCTGTTGGGGCTCTTGTTAATTCTCTCACCAACCATGTTCAAGCATATTCGTAAAAATATAAACGACATGCATTTAAAAACAGTAAAAAAAGGTTACATAAATTGCAGAATACTATGTTTTTGTTTTTCAAGTAAAGAACTTTTGTTTGTCTAGATGTCCTTTTAAATAATTTTGACTAATACTTTGTAAGTCTTGCAATCTAGTAAGCATAAATGTCGCTGCACACATAATAATAAGAGAGTCCGTTTAATCACTATACATTAAAACACATTATAGTTTAAAACATTATTTTGGTTAATTAGGAAAAACTGTCATAAGTGTGGTTATTGCAACCCTGTATGATAACGAATCAAAATTAAAAATCTGAAGCTGGGTCAGAACATAAAAATACAAATCGTAATCTATTTTAATACAGTAAAAATGAAATACTAGCCAAAGGATGCCTTAATCTTAGGTTGTAGTATTTTCGCCTTGGGAACGAGGTAGGCATTCTGTGCCAGTCGGAATGGCCGCGACGCAACCGCTGCGCGCGCGGTCAATCGTCGATAGCCGTTCCCGGACTAGGAAATTGGTGGCGGTCCTGCCTGATGCTCATTAGGGGTTCATCCGACCTATTAATGACTAGTTCTAGTGTCAACTAATTAATATATAAGATGATCAGCGTCTATCTAGAAGCTACATCTTTCTCACTCCAATTATTTTTAGTCTGAAATACTTGAAACGTTTACCACTTTTGCTAGAACATAGAAGTTCTTACAGAAATAGGTAGATCCTTGCTAAATACATAGAATAGTAAAGTAGCCTACTATACAACCAATATGACTACTCATAGCGGCAACATTAACATCCAAAATGTTTAGGTCACAAAAATTGAAAACTAACACTACAATACGTATGACATGAGAAAACTGCTCTTTCCCATTTATTTTATCTTTCCACTCAGTTTTTACTGGCCACAATAGAATTATAACACATAGAATAAACTAGAGAACGTTATTCATTCTGAAGAAATGTACATCACTAAGATGCTACACGCGGAATTAAAAGTCATAAAGTGATAAATTCTAACGCAGGATGTATAAATGCCATAAAACTACTAGCAAAGTAGCTACGTATTTTATGTAAACAGGTTCTTGAAGTTGATTATTCAAGGTACTTTTAAATAGTACATCTCTATGTTATACATTAAAAAATTAATACTGAACGCAGTCACCGGAAGATGTCATATAGTTAGACCTTCGGAATATTTAATTTTGTAATCTTCATCTTAATGGTAAAATTTTAAAATTATATTAATTTATTTTTAGGAAGCAATGCCTTCTCATCTATTCAGTAATGCGGACAAAGATGACCTGAATAAAATATTTCTAGGCAGTGTTCTAATTCTAATATTACAAGCATGTGTAACAAGTGTTTCATACATACAAGTGTGTAGTGGTAATTATCTGTGGAAGAATGTCTGTTTCTGAGTGGTTATCCACTTTCTTATTTGTGATGTAACTTTGTCTATCCAGCTGAACAAGGCATTTGTTATGAGGGAAAACGTCACGTATAGGCTCAGAGGAACAATATCGTACATTTGGCTAAGCAAATGAATGAGATTGGAAAAGGTCATTCTCTTCAAAAGTTATTATTCTAATACGACTACATTTGGTAGCAGATTGCTAGTAGATAAAATAATACAATTGGAAGAAAGAAGTAATGCTTACTGCTTAGCTAATCTATTCTATTTGACAGAAGTAAAACGAATGGGAAATATAACGTTATAGGCTATATACACAAATCAATTATATATAAACTTCTTTGTATTATAGGCTAGCCCAACGTTCACCTCCCCCTAAGTTGGTAATAATTCTTGTTTCCACTGCTTATGTATAGAAGCTGAAGTGTTTCTCGTTGTTGTTACCCTAAATGCCTTCTCGAGGTGTGACCGAGCACCGTACACCAGAACCTTTGATTGCGAATCGTGGCGAGAAACGAGTTTTCATTCCTTACGCAACAAATACCCTTAGTTACAAACAGATAAACTCCATGTACCGGTTCATAAGAATAAACAAGAGGGAAGTAAAAATAAAGGTTATACTCTCGACTATTAAATAAAATATGAACTGAATGATTCACAGAAATACAGGTGATGTTAAAACGTAGCCTACTTGGGTTATTTTCAATCGCTGTTGATATTTCACAGCACAATGGCCGGCTATGTCATTATTCATATAGGGAAAGGAAATCAGTTATCGCAGCATTGGTTGTAAAAATTACTTGTCATGTTACAAAATTAATCTCTTATTGATTCTAATGATTTTGCTGTCCTACAATAACTGAATTTTTTAAGGCTCAACCTCGATTCTAAGAACTTAACTAATGGAAGTTGATTTCCATTCTTGCCACATTTATTGAGAATACTAATGTCCTCAATATAATTACGAAGAATAAAGTTGCTGGTTTCTACTAAAGGACAAACTACCAACAAAAAAAATCTTAACGAATATCATAATTACATTAAGCCTGATTTTTTGCTTAGATCATTTTTAAAAATTTCTCTGAGAGGTAGATAAAGTAAAAATTTGAATTCAAGCATTTTTTATAAGATCAAACAGTTTAAATTTGTCTACATTAAAATTTAATGAGATAATCGTTGTAACTTACATATAGGCAGAGCAGAAATAGAAATGTGGTTCGATTCATTATGTTAAATTCTAGCCCAGAAAACAAACATCATCCGTACAAACAAGGATGAGAAAGCTAACACAGAAAATATAGATAAAATTCAAACATTAGAAAAGTTTAATTAAAAAAAGAAGATGGGCCATTAAGCTGTGAATTTCTAAAAAAGTAAGAGAAACAATAAATAATACGTATTTGATTAGTCAGTCATTATAGAAATGTAACTTTAGAGAAAAGAAATATAGAAAATAAGCAGAGATTAAGGATAAAGCAAGAATTAGGTCAAAAAAAGTGTGCATTTATATAGATAGAATAAGGTAGAGAACAAGACTTAGCAACTACTTCAATAGTAATAGGTCAAAGTAACAGGCCGATAAAGATTGCAATTATTACATATGGGACATGAGTGATAACAGGACTTATAAACGATATACTAATGAAAATAAAGAAGTTTCGATGATAGTGTTGTCTGACAGAATAATTTATACTAATTTTTTAAGGTGGTAGACTGAATAATATGTATTTTAAGATGTTTCTTTATAGTTCAATGACTATCATTCGCAATATAAGCATAGAAAAATGCCAACTACGACTGTTACATTTACAAAAAACTGAGATAGAATAATGGAAGTCAAATATAACTATCCATAATGATAGAAGAATTGTCCCGGTACTATTCTAATTACAGCAAGCATTCTATTGAATGTTAAAATTACTACGGAGCCGCCTGGAGATAACATAGCTAATCAAGAAAGCAGAGTTGGTTCGAACCCTTCACAGCGTCTAATTAAAGCACTGCGTATGCGGTTTGATCCCTTCTTCATGGGTTCTACTTTCCATAAGCATTGAGAATAATTTACTAGATTCTTCTTGCTTTAGAACTAGTGTTATTATCATCTAATTAATATTAAATAATATTTGCATTGTTATTTCTTTAATCATACTTAAGGCCCTAAAACTAGACAAGCAAACTGAAGTTATTCACGTACGAAATTATATTGCAAAACCATAATAAAGAGAACACATGCATTTTATGAATTGTGAGTCTGCCTACGATCTGTTCCTCTGGATGTTAGATCCGCATGTGGTGGGTGAAACGGGTAAGTCGGCTCGCTGATCGTCTTTAGAGCTATTTAAGAGCAACCAGAAATAGCGAAACAATATGCATACTATTTTTCATCAATATAAAATGGACTTCTAAAAATTTATATTTTAAATAAAATAAAAAGGATAGAAACGGACAAAATTTGAATTGAATTCTAGGATAGCTCATTAAAACTGTCCAAGTATTTAAATTACTATATGAATGGTAGGAAAAGCACTGATAAAATTCTATCAATACTTATACAATAGATGTTACACGCATCTAACTTTTAAGTAGAAGTTTTGCACTTTATTTGAATAACATATAATATATGTAAAAATGGACACATCAACGTGTATTTTAAAGAATATTTAGAAATACTTGAGTCGGGAAGTGGTAACTAGGAAGGCTACGGCTAGTTGTGCGAAATCTCGTACTAGAAGTAGACATCAATGAGAGGCGAGGAATCAATACGATAACAGGAGACAGCCGACTAGCGAAGGAGCGGAAAGAGAACGTGCTGAAATAGGAGGCTCAAACGCGAAGGGAAAGATAAACAAGCCGGTTTGGGGTGTAGTCGTCCCGGTTGGAGAGTGGACGTGTTAGCTGAACACGTAGATAGTCACGCTTAGTGGACGAATTGGAGAGACGGAGAGTTGGTGGCGAGGGAGTAGGCGGGTAAAACAAGTGGACAGGCTTAAAGGGTATACTGGATATCTAATAAAGTACATTATTGATTCGTCTATAAATTATATCACTAGATTCCTTAGTTACTAGTGTTGCATGCTAGTACCTAACTTGATATCCGTTCTCAAGGTATACAATTATAATCTATTTATTTTTACAGCATCCCAAACAAGAACCTTTTGAATAATTCAACAAATAATATTTCTAGTTTATAACTACCATATTATATTGTGGATTAGTAACTAATGTTATAACAATTAAAATATCGGTTATAGTAGTAGATCAAGAATTGTAACAAAGAGTTATTGATTAAGAACTACACCTATTTTCTTCTTCTCAACCATTTTTTTAAACTTTGAAATTAAATATGTCAGTCGTGATAGATTCCTAACTGATTTCTAGGTTACTTGCAAAAGACTCCTAAATGCATTAAAAGCCATTGTTATAAACAAATATTACACAGATCGGGAAGATGATAATTATTGAGGAAATATATAAGATTTTTAATTGATTAAAGATGCAGTATAATATATTCTTAGTTCATAAACTATTAGTGTTTCATTCCCCCAAATAAAAGCATATGTTTGAAAAAAAACCTCTTAAATTAAGTGGATTAATTTCAGGAAAAACTATCAATATGTTATTAATAAAAAAATCATTATTATTTCTTAACTAAATCATTTTATGATCTGAACAGACTATTAATCGAAGCCAGTTTATTTTTCTATCCAGAATACGCGTTATCCAGATAATTAGCACATGGTTCCAGACATCAGACAATCAATGTTTTTCCACTTGCCCTACAGTCTGTTTGTTGAATAATTATTCTCTTACTACCTGTTCCTATTAAGGGAATGATGTGATTATTAAAACTGATCTATAGTACAAAACTATTGTCTTGGCATTTTTAATCATCCCACTGCACTTTACCATATGTAGTTTCTTACTTGGAAGAACACTTAGTATGCTAGAATGAATTCGTTTTGAAAGGAAAACTTCTTACGGAAGAAATTTGAACCAAAAAATTGCTCCAAATCCTCTGAGTTTCTCATCCTAGGCAAACAGCTTTATTAAGTCAATTATATAGGATTTTTACCGAAGTATTATTAAGAAACTCCAAGATAGTAGCCAGTAACCTATTTGATTTTTTCATATCACCTGTCATACAAGTAGCTATTTACACTATGGGCAAGACGCAAAAGTGGTATGTTCTCCTCAAATTATAGCAAACCTAAATAAGATTTACTCGTTCTAAACCCATTAATTTTCTTAATATCATCAAATTTAAAAATGTATTTATCACATAAGCTTCAACTATTAGAATGACAGTATGAACCTATCAAAATGACAATTATACTTAGATCAAGGAATATCCTACTACGGTGGTAACATAAATATTGTAATGAAAATCGTTGTTCCTACTAGAAACAACCGGCTTTTTTAGCGACACTTTCTTTTAGACAATGCTGGGACTATGATATTAAATGTAGATCTGAACAAGTCTATAAACCAACTACTGGATGAAGCTGTGTTGATCACAGATACAGTTATTACATAGCTATGTTGCTATATCTAATATTTCATTAATATACAATTATTTAATTACTTTAACATACATTTACGAAAAGAGTACAAATGGAACGAGTAGTTCATGCTTCTATCAAAATGTGTTTAGCCTCAAATCTAAACCCGTTGACGTAAATATGAGTGCTTTATAAGCAATTACTACTCCAAGATGAATACTTTAAGTTCATACTAATATAACTATAATGTTTTCATATGAATAAGTATATTAAATAAGGAGAAGTTGAGATACAACTTAAAATATGTTTGAAAATATTATTTTCCAAAAATAGATGGCTATCAAAACTGCAGTACGAAAGAATTCAAACTGTATTGTGGTGTTTGATGCAATATCACAACTCCCTTACCCTAACTTACTAGTTGTATCACTCACAAACAAATAATTAAATTGACAAGAAAAAGAATATATTCTATATAAACTAAAAACATTGAGTTAAGACTATGAAAATATACGTTTCTTCCTTGTTAATGCCAAATAATTTTATTTATTAAAGTTAATTAACATGAGAAAACTCATTTTAACTTTCCGTATTATAACAGATAAACCACATTCACAAACAAATTTAATAAAAGTCCACTCTATCTGTAGCAGGTTATCTATCTATAATATCCATATGCGCTTGATTTATATGTATTACCGTGAATACAGATGTAAATAATAAGCAATGAATTCCACAGAATGACTGTCGTAGTTAGACTTCTGTTCACATTTTCAATTATTCTAACAGAATGATAAATAATCAGCAGGAGAAAATGTAAAGAAAAAGGAATTGGTTAGAAGATTTTAGCTAAAAAGAAAAACAACAAAGAAAAAATTTCGATGGATGTCGTTCGCGCGGAATTGCAAATTTTGGGTAAATGGCATATCAGTTTATGTGGAGCTCCCTACTAGACTTTGTTCGTAGCTTATATAAAGGCATAACCTCCTTTAATACACACCTGATTTCAGAAAATCAAAATTAACACAGATAATTCAGCAGGAATTCTCAAAAGGGATTTTTTTTCATGTTACTTCAAGACAGAATACTGCACACCTTAAAGTTCAAAATATAACGTTTTTTTCCCACACCAATATGCTGGATGAGGGCATTTATTTTTTAACTGAGGACATTCTGTATTAATGACTTCTAGAGATAAAAATTGCGCGGAGTATAGTCTGTTACCAACGATATGAGGAACTTGGAATAATTAAGGTCAAATTCTACTTACACCTTTGAACTTAAGAACACTAACAAAAAAGGAAAGCCAGCAGAAACAAACTGTCAATAGTTCAACGAGATTTATTACTTCGCTCTATACGATCTAAAGCTGAAGTCATTTATATTTAGACACGATGTAAAGTAGTAGACTTGAAAAGATGAAACGCTATTAGGACAGATAAGTGGTACTACATCCATAAAAATTTTGTCCAACGAGATTAATATATTAATAAATATAGTAGTATAGATGCAATACTTCAAAAGCAAAGAAATTTTTGAAAAATTTATTACAATTTCTTAATTAAAGTCTTTACCACTTGTTATTTTTGCCATGATAAAAGATTGTTATTGCAATTCTCTAAAAAAAAAAAATTTTTATACAACTATAGCTTTTGGGAAGTTCTCGGTAAAGGACAATACAAGTATTTCCCATGAACGTCCGGTAAATATAGAATTGGGGAGTTGGCTCATTTTAGTTTTCGTATAGTGAAGATCTAATTTTAAAAATTAGAGAAAATTATCATAAAATTTGAATTATTGTAATGTTTCTCTTTTAACCTTCACTTCATATGGCATAAACAGTATGAGTCCCATTTAGATATGACAGGCTTAAAGCCAAAAACGCACAATTCTTCAATAACAACATAGAACTTAATTTGGAACGAAAATTGCTGCAATCAATTTAAAATAGACGCACCTCGACCGATGTTTTACTGATCGAAAATTCGTAAACATCAAAACCACTGCCAACTGTTGAAATATAGTTGAAAAAGTCTTGTAGATACCTCTACCAAAATACAATTTCTTGTTATTTACAGTATTCTGGAAGAAAGATGTGTTACAAATTTGTATTCTTTAACAAAGTAGTTTAAATTTGTTTTACTATCAAGATGAAAATATAGGATAAAAATTTCAGTATTTCTGCTCAAAAGATATATTGTCTTTCTCACTTTTATGAAAAAGACAATAACACCAGAACACTATCGATAAACAAACGAAATGACTGGTAGCCAAACCTCTATAAACATCATCATAATAGATCATATTTAATTTAGGAATAAATGAGAAGTATTTATATGAAAAATGTTAAAATAGCACATACAAGAAATATTAATCGTGTGAATGTATTTCTATATAGATTATGGAAAATTAAAATTGGATTCAATTTCACAAAGTTGAAAGCAAACTATATTTTAAAATAAACTATATATAGTTAAATCTTAATAAACAGATAAAGTATAATTTGCAATTTACATACATCAATTTTTTATGCCTTATTTGTCGCATCTCAGATGTTACTGAGGTTAATTTCTAACATTTTAAAAATATGTGAAAAAGGAAAGTTGTTGAATTCTATAAGGTTAAAAAAGGCCAGATATACTCAGTTGCTAAGTTCAAATACAATTACTTGACTCTTAACGGGGAGGCTAATGCCGCAAAAATGCGTAATCACCAGTTTCGCAATCGTAATTACGCACAACAACTTTGGCATGCACAAAATTTGGGAAATCTGTTTGGAGATAATATGGACAGAGGAGCGCTTTTTAGCTTTTGTGTATACTTGTCTTCATGTACATATTCAGTGATGAATAAAAAATTTATAAATTATTTGTGGTTATCACATACTTCAATACTATTTTGAAATTCCCCAAGAAGATTTACTTACGTGAACGCAGACTGTGATTTTGGTCCAAACAACCTAACAGTCCTTATGACAAATCTCTTTCTCTTTGTTTTTCAACAATAAAATAATTATGGTGATTAGATCATGAAATACTTATTCCAACTTTATGGTCTAGAAATGTTTTAGATGCCTTTTTACTTCGTTCCACTATAATGTAAGATACATAAGCACTTACACATACTGTCACTAAAGTAAATTAATATGACTCATTAAGTTTTATATAAAAATATCATGTCTATTACTATAAGCATAGAAAATAAATGACTATTTATAACTATTAAAATTCCTGTTGCTTTATTTTTACTTTGTTTATAGGTTACATTAAATCTCTAACCAACATGAGAAGCACAAGTTTCAATCGGTAATTGTATTTATTTAATGAATCATCAACTGTTGGGAATTGAACGTCTTTTTATTGTGTGTTTCAAAATTAGAAGGGCAAAGGCTGTACTAGTGCGTTTACAGTAGATTCCAAAAATTCCAATAAAGAGTACATAAACGAACTAGGTTAAGAACGGGCTTGGTCTCAACACGCTGTAAGTAAACTTCTAGGAACTACAGTGGACGGAAATACCCGAATAATATTCGCTCCTCATACTGGATGCATATACATGTATAGGTATAGCGCCTTAATTTGCATATTATCTCTCGATATCAGGGTCACATCTCATTCTACAACGCCCGCTAAGTCACGCTCTGTCCACGAAAAATTTTCTCGTTTCTCATTGGAACCAATCTCGCATGGAGCGCAAATTAATGCTTCTTTCACATTTGCTTGTGCATTTTTGTAGATGTTTCATCCGTTTAATAATTTGTGCGCTGTTTCCTGTATTTACTATGTCTAGATTTGTTACATTAGTAATATTTTCAAGCATATTTGGCTCTCCTAAATCATGTCTTATTACATTATCCACCAGTAACTTTCTTTTAGTAATTCCAGTATTTTCTAAATAAAAAAATTTCGTCTTCTAAATGCATATTTGTATGAACATAAATCCGTGCTTATATAGAATATGTGGTGCTGAAAGTTTTAGTTTATGTTTGAGTGAGTATTCAGTACTACCTAAGGGGATTTTTGCGTGAAATGATGGCAACTATAAGTACGTAGATCAGTGCGTGTGAGGAAACGATATACATGGTGAAGATCGATAGCAGACTGTGAGTAATCATATCTCGCAATCATCAATGATATCAAACGTGATGAGATCGGTGTTGCGCTAAAACTGGTAAGGACAGCACCCTTCCAAGTGATATCCTAACCATCATTTTCTTCTCAAGCGTATTTCCATACTTGATGTTAATTCACATTTGTCATAGCCCATCCGTTGAATAACTGACTTTTTCTACACTTTTCTATTGCATTCTTTCTTGTTGTTCATAACCACATCGCAGTACTGTGTTGATAATCGTTCTTCCATGCGCGAAACAAGATTCTCCCAATTGTTCACAGCTTCGTTTTACGATTCATCTCACTACACTTTTTTTTAACATTCCTTCTCCTCTCAATTGAGTCCGTACACTCACTGTCAATTGCCGATAGACGTCTTTGATTTGATAATATTTTAATATCAATACTCTTTGGGATTATTTTGACTTTTCTTATTTAATGTCATATAACCCTATTGTTTAAAGATTATTTTCCTAAAATTTTAGTAAATTCGAAATGGTAAGTGAAGAGTTAGTCCTTAGAGTCTTTAGTATTTCAAGACATTTTATTGCAGATTCAATTACTAATAGTTAACTTGCCCGAACAATTGAACTTTATATCTTTTGATTTGCTTAATTTCAAGTCCATCGATTACGGCCAAAACTTTAAAGTTCAAAAATAGTAGTGAGTGGGGAAGCCCTTATTTATAATTGTAGTCTTCGGGATCGAACCGGTTATTCTTGTGTTTCAGTGTAATATTCAGACATATAAAGTCACATTCAAAAACGAAAATACATCTAAAAACACAATCATATATTAGTAAAAAGATATTTACATTTTTAAAAATCTAAAGCTTATATTGATGTCATGGTGTTTACAATGGTTATATAAGTAAATAGTATATCTGTGAATAGTGTAAAAGTGGCCTACCAATCACAATTATCCCACAATGTTGAACGGATATTTATTATGTAATTTCACCTGCTATAATGTAGGTGCACAGAAACAATGATAAATGTACGTTTAAGTACCTTGATAGGAACTTCTCCCAACTTTTAAAGTTTGTACTATAGGTGAAGAAGGGGACAATTGTCTATCTGTTCATTACTATGGGTTGAGCCCGAAGATTAGGAACAGTTCGACCTCAGACACGAGCAACCCATCATCTTTAAATCTTCCGCTTCACTATCAGATGCATTTCCATCGTAAAACGTAAATAATTTTAGCAATTAAAGCAGGTATTAAAGTGGACAATTTAACTCATCCAAATATCATATATTTAAAAAAACATGCAGGCTGTGTTTGGCTTTATGTCTTAAAGTACAAAAACCTTTATTCACATTTCATAAGTAATAGCTAAATATTAGCGTCTTTAATTGGAAACAGTACAAAATGAATATTATGTAGATGAGGAGGAATTTTAGGACAAAATTATACTGAAATATGGCAAATTAAAAATAATTAAATCCAAGTAGTGACCAAATAATCTGTCTATTCTCCCAGTTCAATTATAGGACACATGCCTACAGGTCAACCGGATGGGTGAAGTCCACCCGGTTTCACCTTGGTTGTTTATCATTGGATAGAGAACATCATTCAGTACCAAAGAACTCCATTTGATGAAAATCTTAGTGAATGACAGTTCTATACATAGTTACTGAAATCTTGATAGTCTTTATTTTCGTCTTTTATCCATATACAGCGATTATTAAATCATCTCTCATTCATTCCCCGTTGCCTGCATTGTTCATTTTGCAACTTTCTGGCTATTAAACAATACTCATTACTTTTTTTTAGGTTCTATGTTAACCTTGGTCTTCGACTTTTGTCATAAAGGTTATATGCCCAGTCAAGTTTATTTATGATACAATAGTGTGGTCACAACTGTTTTTGTCAACTTCGTATATTTCTTTGTTTATCTGTTTAGCGCAGTTTTCTTTACTTAAAAACGACAGTAGACTGGCCATCTTCTTGTTAGCTTTACCTTTGTTAAAATATACTAGTACCAGTTCATGGTTTTAAAAGCCTAATAATAATTTTCTTAAATAGCAGAATTGTTTAGTGACAATATACTTAATTGCTTTTCACAACGTTCGTCTTACTTTTACAGCAGGAAGGAACTACTTACACAACTTCTATTATTACTTCGCTTTATTCGTAGTAAGAATCTGCCAAGGTTTCTTGAGCTGCAACAATATTATAGCGTTAATCTCTTGACATAGATACCAAACTTCTATGCAATTTAAAAATTCTAAGTACTTATAATTGACTTAAGCTATCATCATTTTTATCAAACTCCCATGATCTTATCGAGTTACAGTACTTTTTGCAGGTCACGTTGTTGGAAAATAAGGAAAGGTTTGTCAAAAGACGTCAGTGTAACAAACAGTGTGATCACAGCTGTGTAACTGGATTCCGTTGAATTTAATCATAGTATTCGTTTCGTCTTTAATGGATGCATTTTTAAAATGATTAAATGTGTATTTTACTTTTAAGTCCTCAATCGAATTTAGTTTAAGTTTTTACAGGAAAACCTAGCTCCTTTGCCAAAAGTTTAGCATTTGATTAAGATTAACATGACAAAGACGACAGTTATTAGATAGATATAATAGTTTTTACCTAAGTTATGACTAAGGTACAGAAATTGTTCCACTATATCAAGTTTACTGTTTACCTAAATATTGCAGTCAAGACACTATTTTGGTTCATTCATCTCTCCTAGGTTATTTTCTATTATCATGCACCTTGTATGAAGAACTATAGATACATACCTTTGGAAACCATTAATTGTTGATAAAATGTTTAGAAATTTAATATTAAATCTTAATGAACATGTTACATATTTTGCCATATCTCTTAGTGTAATACAAAAATTTATCTTCACCTAGTTTCATTACGAAATGGTTAATAAAATTTATGTTCATTTAGATGGTGACTCGATCCATCAAAAAGGCTGGTGAAATTATCTCGAATTCAGTTCGCCGAACATTCTCTACAAAAAAATGGGAGCACAAAGAGCAACTGCACACTTTGACGGAGATGGTGAGAAATGCAGATTCTTCATGGACACAGTAGCTGCACAATTATTATACACATTGGCTCTATCGGTTCATTTCAGTAATTATATTGGAATTTTTCTCAGAAATAGCACATCGGAAGATGTAAAAGCACTCCTAAGCACCACTTGATCTCATTTTTGTACGACGCCATAAATCAGTAGAATATGAAATACTGCATTAAATACTAAATTGGCTTGTATGCGGGGTATGAAGCAGCGGTGAGGAATTAGAAACCGCTTCACTTCAAAGTCTTGTCAAATTTTCCAATTATGGGTCCCAGTAGTACAGACTTAGTTTTAATCTAGAGTTTAACTGGTTGATTTTTTAAATTATAAATAATAATCTCACAAAAGGTGCTTAGTTCAATCGACGAAATCTTCCGCTGTAAAAAGTTGAACTCGCTTATGAGATGTGGTGACCGGTCAATACGTAATAGGCTCAAACGAAGAGAAACTTTTATGAATGGAATGAACTGGATCCACATTTTACAACATTAGCTGGAATAATATCATAATAATCAAGGAGATGTGAAATTTGCAGGAAATTTTTTTGAAATTTTGTAAAAATTGAATTGACGTGAGGAGTCCTGCTGTTCTCGAAATTCAAATCTCAAGTTTATTAAAAATATCAATAACCATACTGAAAATCTGACATTTTCTTTAATCTGCGATTATTTTAGTATTTCCTGATTAGCTATATACCAAAGTTACAAACTTAGAATACTAATATATTCCGTTCTGCTCTAAATACTTTTCAAGAAAGGAGCTTTTTATTAGTGTACCTAGGAAAATTGAGAGATTTTTAGAAATGAAAATAGTCATAAAAACTCATGTAGTATCTTTTTTATAGGATCGTTTTTTTTTGCGGAAAGTTCGGTGGCAGATGTCCCTTCTGGCGCACGTAGGTTTCGCAATTGCATTTGGAATTCGATCAAATTTCGGAGTTGCTAAAAATCGAATGGTGAATAATTTCACCGATGCTTACGGATATATACATGTGAGTCATAACTAATTTTCCTAAGTAGGTGATTTTCTAAATTAACGTCTAGACAATATTCAAATGACTATCCTTCAGCTAAGTAGTTTGTGTTTGAAAATGACACGTCCTTTATTGTAATTCGCTGAATGTAACAAAAAAGGGTGATTTATAACCACTATAAAGTGAAGTGATTGACAAATCAAGAGTTAAGAACATAAACATAATGAGTAGAACAATATAACTTTATGTACACTAACTGAAGATTGTATTGAAGGAAAATCTCTTGTATCACTTTCAGTGGCTGCGATATGTATTGTAGGAATTTTAGATCATAGAAAGTTATTTGTGTAACCAACTGCATCACATTGATTCACGTTTATTAGCAGATAGTTTTTCCTATATATTTTTACTGATTCTTTTCTTGTCTTTATTGAGCGCAAGAATAGTTAAATATATTCTCCAATGTAAGTTTTAAAAAACGTTTACAATAAATTCTAGGTTGAAACCTATAGTTATATATATTTAATGAATTTTTAATTTATATGAACATATGGTTGTAGATAATTTATGAAATAGAGAGGTATCTTCAGAGTTGCTATACGAGAAGCATTAGAACCGTTTATTACATTGTATAGAATTATCATAAATAATTCATGTATTAATAAAAATGTTTTATATACCATATTCACTTTTTCAGGAGCAAGAATTTTTTTGGACACCTACAGAACTAGGAATGATGGAGAGTTCTTTCTTTTACGGATATGCTGCTTCACAGATTCCAGCAGGGGTCCTTGCAGCAAAATTTGCTCCAAATAGGTATTCATTTTTATTTCAAATATCGTTTCGCTTCATTACGCTGGAATAGCTTAATATTTTTAAAAATTTTTAAATTCCACTAAAGTGTTAAAAAATATATTTTTATTAGAGTTCTTTTTTAGACTATTCTGTATAGGAGTTGTTCTTGCCAGTGTGCTGAATGTGGTAGTCGCATTTGCTCTTCAATTCCATCCATTTACGGATTTCATTGTTATGGCACTTCAAGTTATTCAAGGCTTAGCGCTGGTTCGTCAGAAACACAGCTTTTCTATTTTTCTCGTTTCCTTAAGATTTCATCCCGTTTTTCTTATATAGAGTGGGATCATAAATGACTTACTTATTCCACACTTCTGTTTTAATGCTTTTCCTATCTGCTTCGATCATGATTCAATGCTAACTTTTATTATTTTTGTATAGCTGTTTACATTGACCATATCCAAGTGTTCAATTATAAATTTGCACGATATTTTGAAGGGTGTCACTTACCCTGCTATGCATGGAGTGTGGCGTCACTGGGCTCCACCCTTGGAGAGGTCGAAGTTGGCGACAACAACCTTTACTGGCAGCTACGTTGGTGTAATGGTGGGATTGCCGCTGTCTGCATCGCTAGTGTCATATTTCCACTGGTCGGCACCATTTTATGTATTTGGTGGGTAGATTCCACACATAGTTGTTATATACACTGGTAATTCAAGATAAGTGACTTCTTCATATACATATTGTATATTTTGAGGAAATTTAGGCAATTAGATCAAGAGCTGTTTAAAAACACCTATAGAGTTTGCCAACACCACTAATTGCGACATTTAAAAAGACTATTTCAAGTTTGCACAAATCTACTTAGTCAGCGAAAGAAAGATGTGATTAGCTGTGATTAATGACTCTTAGTTCGATGACAATCAGAATAATGAAACCACTTTGTCATGTCAGCAAAGATATTTTAACAGCACTATGCACCACATCAATATGGGCTAATTTATCACGAATATAAAAAATGATCGTAATCTTTAACACCCGTGAAAATACACACTTTGGAAGAAGTGAGGAAAACTTTCTAAGGAAATCATGAATCATCAGTTGTATTTGTATTTTGAAAAACAGACTATGCTTAAAAACAGCTAAGACTTCACAAATATTCAGCCATAAAAATTATCCACCATCCATAGTTTTATTCCTCAAGTCTAATTTCGCATATTATTAATGTCTATTACTAACATTTTATTAAATGCTGTTCAATTTGGATTTTCCGCAGTTCGACTTCCTAGTGATAGTTTAAAAATTTCTACTAAGTATTATAACTTAAGAGAATGAAAAAACAAAAATAAATAAATACGCATTTTGAAAATTTAGAACTGATGGTCCAAACTAAGGAAAACTCATAAGAGGGAACTGTAGACCTAAAAGTATAAGAAGCCGAACGGTGTGTTCGCCATGAAAGGGCAGGTCATTATACTTTTTTGCTGTTGCAAATCTTAGATTTACGATAATCAATATCACCACACTTGGACCAAAATTCGTATATCTAAAAATAAATGACATTAGAGATCTTAAGTTGATAGTAACACCTCATATACTAAAGAAGATCACCTGTTGAAAGTGTATTTTGTAGGTATATTAAAATATTCCAGGATCTATTGGAGTTTTATGGTCTATCGCATGGTGGTATGTGTCATCGAAATCTCCACTTGAACATTCCTATATAACGAATGAGGAAAGAACTTATATTAGCGAGAAAGTAGGAAAGGTTGCTACCAGTGACATGACGGTAATTCTAACTCTTATACCTTTTATCTCTTTTATATTAAATTCTATGCATTAGGGTTGGCATCTTCGGACCCCTGATTCCCCGAATCCCGGGAAATACCCGGCTTTTCCAAAATCTCGAAAACCCGATAACTCGTCTTATTAAAATACCACTAAAACTAGGAAACCCGGTAACTCGACATTTTAGTCTTGAATGTCAACCCTACTATGCATGTATTTTGAAAAATTCTGCTTCACCTTTCCTAACGCGAAAAGTTTATAATTTTTTGAATCACTAATTTACGAAGATACTGAAAATAAAACGTTTATCAGAGTTACTTCAGCTGACAACGGTACCTTGGAAAACTATTCTTCTTTCTCCTCCTGTCTGGGCTATAGTAATCTGCAATTTTTGTCGTTCCTGGACGTTTTTCCTCCTTCTTGGAAATCAGCTGACTTATATGAAAGACGTTCTCCACATTGATATTAAACATGTAAGTCGATGTCATATATCTCGAATTTTCCACTTTACTCTATACTGTCATTATTATTATTCCAATTCTAACACTTATTTAATCTCATTAAAAATAATATAGTCTATAATTTCTTATCCGAATTGTTCTATACCTATATTAAATGTATATTAATCTTGCTGATATATGTTTAGTATATTTTGGGAGCGATATATAAGTATAAGCATTGATTTGAAATTAAATGAATCTTTTTTTTTAAATTTGCTAAAATATTTTTTTAATATTTATTAGTATTCCTAATATATTCCTTTAATAAAGTGTAAAGCTAAAAATGGAAAAAAAAGACAGAAATATTTGTTTTATAATCCCATACTCGGTTTGTTTAAAGTTGCTAGTTTAAAATTAGAATACCATTTTTGTGTTTTCTAGAGTGGCTTAATCTCTGCTCTTCCACAACTTTTAATGACATGCGTTGTTCTGATCTCTGGCCAGCTAGCTGACTGGTTGCGATCAACGGGAAAAATGAACACAGGACCTGTGAGAAAGATGTTTAATACAATGGGTACGATGAACATCTCTAAGCACATTAATAGATAAAGAAAAAAGTATTAAGACGTTCTTAAGGATTTGGAGGCGAGGCACTATTCTTGGCGTTTCTTGCCTTCATCCACGATCCGACATTGGCCGTTGTCTGTTTGGTTATAGCTGCAACTCTCAGTGGAATGAGTATAGCTGGTTAGTAATAATCAAAAATTTTAAGCAAATTAAAGGATTCCAATATTTATTCAGGCTTTAATGTTAACCACTTCGATATCGCACCTCGGTATGCGTCTATTCTCATGGGGTTCTCAAACGGGTTTGGAGCTCTCGCTGGTATGGGCGGAATCATAACTCAGAACCTCACGGCTGAAGTTAGTTTTATAATTATTTTCTATCTGTAAACATGTATGTTTGTGTGCTTAAAGTTAAAAATATTAATGCTAATTAAGTTAAGGTAAATCCTATAAAAATACCATACATTGCACTAGTTTTTAGTACAATTGACGCGCTGTATGTTTCTTACAGTTTCTTAATGTGAGGATTTCAATAGTTTTATTTTACTGCTAAGTATGGAATAAATAAATCTCTAAGTAACTAATAACTCACTAGTGAATTTAAAGTTTACTACTGAATACCCAAAAATAACCAACGTTTTCCATATCTTGTCGCACCCATTATTTGCATTAGTAATCAAAAATATTTACAATTACTGGCTCACTAATTAGCAGATATAAAACTTGTCAATCTAGAAAAAAAATCTAAAATCATGCTAACTTAGATTAGTTATTTTTAAACTATCTACGTCTACTTATGAAGGAATATCATAACAAAAATTTTATTTCAATGTATAAATTTTTAGAATCCGGGAGGATGGAAGTATTGTTTCCTGCTAGCTATGGGAGTCGACATTTTCGGAATAATATTCTATATTCTTTTTGCAAAGGGAGAAGTACAGGTAAGTTTTTCATTTTACTAACAATTAAAAAAGAAATTAGACCTGCTATTGTAGGAGTGGGCACAGGAGCCTGAACCAGAAGAGACTTTGGGAGACTTTGTGAGGAGAATTTGTGAGTTGAATTTATAGTATTCACAGATAAACTGGGACATTTTACTTTTGTTACCGACATAGAAAGAAATATGAAACGTTGACTTACAGCAGTGTTGATTAAATAGCTATTTATAGGCCTGTATACTAACTAATGCTTAAATAGCATTATTCTAATGTCTAGAAATTAATTTTGTTTAGAATATGATTTTTGGATGTAGTAAGTGAGAGCACCGTGTTTACATTATCTTTTAAAACTATTGAAATATTGTTTTTTTGCTGGAATATCTTCTTTACTACTCTTAAAATCATTCATTGAATTACGTATTTGTTAAAAGTGCACAACACTTTAATTATTTTCAATTTTCTGCCCTTGAAATTTTTATCTATAGCTTTTGGAGAAAACTTTTGAGTCCATTCTATTATTTCTGTAAAAATAAGTAAGACTTAGTATATTAATTTATGATCTCAAGCCTTTCGTATACTTTCGAAACTCGTGAGCGATATTTTGGTGTCAATTTTTGGCTAATTTTCTTAGCTTGTTTTTCAGCAAAGCCACGCAATGAGAAACACAACAAAGCAGATGCGTGAAAGCCCATATCCGACGGCAGTTTTCCCCATCTTATGTTTAAGTTTAATCAACTGCTTTGTATGGACTTGGGAGAAGTATCAAGTACCTGTGGATCCGTGATTCGTAAAGAGTTGTCTTTCGAACCTCAATTCTATATTCGCAATAAGACCTCCACAGGCTGTGAATTGAACCAATACAAAAGAAATGTTTAATTTTTCTAATGTTGCACTGTATTGTGGAGCACCGAATGTTGGACGACATTTAGAAGTTAAACCGAGAAAGTGTAATGCTAATATTACCTTCTTATAGCTATGGAAAGAGAATTTTACGTTCAAATTTTTAGTTTCGGCAATGGCATCGATAATCGAATCAAAGAAATGGAGATGAATCCGCTTTTTGAACGTATAGAAAGAACTTAGTATATTATAGAAGTTAATCCACAGTGAAGACCAGCAATAAAAAAGATCGGTTGATGGAATAATGTCGCCTGAGCATCAAGCGGTTTGCATTTAAATTAGCAGGTGTCGGAAACGCGTTCCGCATTACGAGTGTTTCAGCATCACTTCTCTCCTCCTCGATTATTTAATTGCTTGTATTTTTATGCATTCAGTTCACACAATTTTTCTATTCAACATAGTGCCGGCATTTTTCTCAATAGTACTACTAATACCTTTTGAGGCTCACACTTATAGTTGTTGCTGTTTTTATGTAAACATAATTTTAGATACAGATTTGTCTCCAATGATGATTTCCATGACTATTTAATATAAACATTTTAGGAATCAGTTTTCTTTAAAAATTGCTATTGAATTGGAGGTCTAAGAAATTTAAAAAGATTTCCAAAAAATGAAGCTAGAGAATACATTTTAAAATAATTCAATTTTTCCCATTTCGAAGATCTATTTATTTTTCTAGTGTAGTGATTCAATCTGTACGAAAGGATTCTTCACTACCATCAAATTATTGTCTCATTATTTTATAGATTCTCAATGAGACAGTATTCTTTAATTATCTTTTATTGAACGCACTTCCCAAGCTTCTATTGAGGAAATAGTTTAATTGCTATTTAACTTATGATTTCTCTCTATGATCCTTAAAAATAGTAAATAGAGTAAGATATTTAGTGATCATTTAATTATCTACTATTTCGGATGCATTTTATTTCATATTTTTATTTCTTATTTGAGTAATAAATTTTTTACTTTTATCACTCTACACGTATTTCATCTCTTGTTTAATCAAAAGCATAAATTTATTATGTAAACTGGTAATGGAGAGTAATTTAACCAAAATAAATAAATAGAGTTGTGAGGAAATGTTTCAGAGTTCCTAAATGATTTCAAAAAAGTTTGACTATATATCGAACGAAGTTGTCTTTAGACAATATATAAACGCATTTGTTAAGCCAGAAATTAGTTTTACGTATTAAAATTGGAAGAAGATTTAAAAGGATTAATAAACATGGGATTGAGTGGTTTACAGCAACGATGGTGCGGAATATGTCCTCTAGGAGAAAGACCAATATTCTGTCGCGAACTTCTCGAAGAGACAGCCAAGTGGACTACGCTCGGTAATTTATGCAATTATATCTTAAAAATGTTACACAATTTTCATAATTTGTGTTTGTACTTGCATTCAGTTAAACTGTTTAGGGAAACATATATATACAAAATAGATTATGTTGCAGAATGGATGAGGAGAGAAACAATTCGGCAGAGCTGAAGTCTCAACAAGCAAATTCAAGCCAGCTGGAAACCTCTTTTACAGAACTACCAGTATCTCAGGATGCTATTTGTACAAATACTTCTCGTTCGCTTAAAACCGATAGACCAGAGGTTTTTTAATGTCTTTTATAAGCGGATGTCATTGCCCGTTTTAAGAGAGTTAATCAACCTCATAGAGGTATAGAGGAAATTTTCCCTTTCATATATTTTTTTTTTGAAGAACTGGTTCACATTGAATCCAGATGAAAGAGGTCTTTCAACTGTAGTGTAAAGTTTGGAATATCTAATTATTATGTGTTCTTAAGTTTTAAAATACAATTATTCTGGCAGTTTATTTTTTCTAAAATTAGGCATTTCTAATAGAGGATTAAAATGTAGAATATGTTTTAAATTTAATATTGTATACTTGTTATCAGCACTCCTGTATTTGGATGTTAGAATTTTTCACGTTATGTATGCTTTCTGATGCACATTGGAACGTTGGGTAGTTGCCCTGAAAGTTAACATTGACTGTTAGAAAAGACATCATTCATTCGTATTCCTTTTTCCACCCGTGTGATGAAGTACACGTCAATCAGTCGTACTGAGCTCTCCCCTTGTAATAAGTCCAGCAAGCTTTTAAGTAACTTAAAAATATTATATTGTAAGCAACTAGAATATGCTCAAAGTAATTTTTAGTATTGCTATAATATTATTTGTATTGTAATCAGGCACTAATTCAACATAAAGAAATAAAAATAACTATCTAAATATTGCACGGACAAGGAAAAAAGCAATTTCTTTCCTGAGAATTATAACAAACAAAGGTATTAAGCGTCTTCAATGGACGTCGTAGTTGTAGCACGTGATATGCTCAGCTGTAATAACGAGGTGTACGTTTGAAGATAACTCATTTTCAAGACAGTTTAGAATCCTCTAAAAATTACTAGTTTGGCACTTTCGTGGTGGAGCCAAAAGGTACAGTGGGAAGCAGATCATGATATAAGAAAAACGAGCTGTGGTTAGATGCTTTATATAATTTTCATTTCGTTTAATTAATTAATTAAATTAATTGATGTACACAAAAATATGTATGAACGGAAAAAGTATTAGAGTAGATTATGTAAACAGACAAGTTATGTTAATTTTCTATATGAAAACTTGGACGTCGTTCTGACTATTTATTCCAATCGCTACAACAATACTGCCTTCTAAGGTTACACAATTGACTGTTCTGCAAACTCGTGACAGAAAATTTCTTTTGCCATGAAAAAAAAGCTTTTGTAGGAAAATTACATATTAATGGGACATATAATGATTCCAATCCCATGGGAAGAGCAGCGTGGAACAAGTGGAAGGCCCAGGGATAGCAAGTATCAAAGGTGATGTGCACACCTCAAATTGAACTGTTGTTACACGACTCTGAGCACACTATTTTCTGTTCATTATTTAGATAAAATCTAAGAATTTGCCATGTAGCAAAAAAACAATTTTGAGGTATAAACTAAACAACATCGTAATCACAGATATGAAAATAAAACAGAAACTGAATTGTTATTAAAGAAATTATTAAAAGAACAAAGCATTTAAGTAAAATTAGCAGTTTTACAGTTCCAATCTGTACGTTCATCTTGCAATTTGACATATCGGTGATTCGAATACAAGTTTTCTGAGAGATTGGGCAAATATGAACCTTGGATTTAGTCATAGTGTAGCTAAAAATGACCGATCATAATATGCATTCTTGAAGATATTTATTATATTTATAAGATACGCATATTATTTTTAACGATTACAACGTTTATATTTTTATGCGTGCATTAGCAAAGTCGCTAATTAAATATATAAAATACAGGGAATGTAAAATAGCTATTTTGCTACTACTCATAAGTATGCGAAATACTTTTTGGTGCAAGAGATCGTTGAGTTATACAGTTTTAAATATCAACAAAAAATAGCACTATTATTT
This sequence comes from Heterorhabditis bacteriophora, assembly GCA_964036235.1. Classification (NCBI taxonomy): domain Eukaryota; kingdom Metazoa; phylum Nematoda; class Chromadorea; order Rhabditida; family Heterorhabditidae; genus Heterorhabditis; species Heterorhabditis bacteriophora. Next base: position 2,407,764 of record OZ038425.1, on the reverse strand, counting down.
GTAATTCGTAGGAATGTTATCTGAGTCTTTAAAAAGTACTGAGGTTATCTCTGTAAGATTATTGTATTTAAACTTAATCAGATACACTGATTCATAAGTGATTACCTAAGCCTATACCTCCATCGATCTGCAACCTCCTAATCTCTCGAATACCAATAAAACAGTGGGAAAATGGTAGGCTTTTTAAGACATTTTGTATTACGTCTAATCAAATGATGTAACAGAGCATTGTTCTTATGCTATTCATCGTCTCTTATTCCCGCACTAACTTTTGCTTCTTCACTACTCTGCGTCTCTTTTAGAAATTTTCCGATCGGGTATATAAGGAATATTGAAGAACTGATGCTCATTATGTTCATATCTAGAAATAGGTCTTGATTTTCTCTTCTCTTCTTCTTTTCCTTCCTTCCAACATGTCCGTGATTAAACTAAAATTTAGAACCTGATTAAATATACTTTGTGGATTTGTTTATTCAGTTATGCTTCCGCTCTTCGTCTCCTTCGTTACTCTTTTCTGCTTGGTCACCGCTGCCCCTACTAATACAGTAGATGAAATTCCTCAAGAGTATAAAGGTATGAAAAAATAAAATTAATAACGAAAAGGGTTCGAAAATTTAGCTGGAAAAATGGCATTTAGATATAGTTCTTCTTCAAATATTGTAACTGGCAATGTCCCAGTATATTTAATTCTAGAATATTATTCTAGAACTAATCCCAGCTGAAGTAAAGGAGCTTCTAGCTAGTCTATCAGACAGTGACAAAGCAGTGCTGAAAGATATCGCAGAGAATTACAAGGATGAGGATACGGTATGGAGACTAAAATAAAAAATGAGGGAGCTTTGAATAGTTTACTTCCATTTTTAAGAACTGTACTTCTACAGGCCATTGCTACACTCACAAAGAAATCACCTGAACTTGGGTCCAAGGTTGAAAAATTGCACAAACATGTCAAGGCTAAAGTCGATAGTCTTGGGACCGAGGCTAAAACCTTCGCCACTGAGGTATTAAATGTTAAAAAAATTAGCCATACTATAGTGGAAGTAATGAATATTTAAACAAACACAAAAAAAGATATTTTAAGAAAGTTAATATTTAGATAATCGAAGGAACCCATAAAGTTCTTATTGCTCAACTTGCTGGAAAGAAGCCTGCTGTAGCAGAATTGAAAGAGAAAATCGCAACATCTACCAAGCATTATAAGGTAAATATAAAAAGAAGTAGGTGGAAAGACAATAAGGTAATTGATTATAAATATTCTAATTATAAATAAACTTTAAATAATTTCAGGCTTTATCTGATGATGCCAAGGGTGAACTTCAGAAACAATTCCCAAAACTGAGTGAAATCTTGAAGAGTATGTTGAAAAATAATATTTTTAAAAGGGTAGCAAGGAAGTTTTAGAAGAAGTTAAACACAAATAATTATCCATATTTCAGGCAAAGTGAACTAGTCTATTTTTCCAAGCACAAGATATAAATTTGCGGCAGTTCCATCTATAACCACTTGGGCGTTTTCATACTTTAATAAAATATCAAAGCTGCTAACTTGTCAAAGAACAAAATTAAACAAATACACTTTAAAATACTATAACAAATATTATGATTGTGCAAATACAGTGTAAATACTGAAATGAAAGAATTGCTCCAACTCAATTTGTATCTCCTACTATATTTTTGCTATATACTTATTCATGTGATTATCATCATTGGATGGGTGTTTAACTTATAATACCGGTTAAACTAAAAATTGACTTCTGATCTAACAACGAAAAGATATTACCACTATAAAAAAGGAATAGAAAACGAAAAGATGAATCTGTTATTTTAAATATCAAATAGGACATTTGAATATTTATTATCACACAATGGCAAAAGTGCACAAAATAGCAGGCGTAGTGGACTAGAAATCAGATATAAACACATCACGGAAAACCACCGAATTTGTGGTTAAAAATGAAAGATAGTAAATAATTGCATGCAAATCGGATCTGATTTTGACAACACAAAGTAATAAATATTCTGAAAATATATTTACCAGTTTGATAGCTAGTTATAAAGTCCGAATATTATGATGTGATCGTCCAATAGGAAACGAAACAAATATAAATAAGTTAGATATGAGGAAGTATAGTTGGCGAAAAGTGACTAGATGGGACTTGTTTTTAATTCATATAAAGCTTAGATATAAGAATACTATTTTGCTTTCATTTGAGTGAGAACATCTTAGGAAATGGCTTATTCTAGCTGATTGTATGCGTATACGTTTTATAACTGACTCTGCATCGTAAGAAATTCAACTGAGAAAATACCCTAAGTTTTTATGCTTAAATGGAGTTTGTAGCTCTAGTTCACAGGGATTTAGTAGCTTAGAACACATAAGATGATAGTGATCGAATCTTGAAATATTAGAGTGATTTGCAGATCTAATATAGATCGGACAATGAGAAACGCGGTGATGTATAATAATACTAGTGGTGTACAAATTCCCTCTAAGAATGAGAACTATAAAACACTACCACGACAAAAGTAACTGGGAGGTAAACTACTATGAAATAGGGAGCTGCAGAAGGTAAGAAAAGAGCAGACAAGGCAAGGAAAAAGAGATTGTAGTGAATCGTAGAGTTGGGTAAAATTTCAGGTATAAAAATTGAAAGAGCCGAACTCCATTAGTCGCAGTCCATATCTTCATCTTCTCTAGTTTCACGATAGCTCAAGAATGGATTTGGTATTGAAGTAATACATGAGGTATTTGACGAACAGCCCTCAGTCATTAAATATTGACCTGAAACGTTAATAATTCAGCATGTAAAAGTTAAATACTATTTTCTAGCTTCCTACAAGAACAGTTCATTTATTTAAATACACAATAGACCAAAAAAAAAGTCTTCAAAAGTATTAAAGCTTTCTCAAAATTTAAGGAAAATTGTGGTTTAAAGCCTGATTAGCATACGTGTACGTCCAAAGTGGTGTTACCGCTTTCCTGAAGCGATTTCTCACTTTTCCACACGCATTCAGTCCTATTTACCTCTGGCTTCCACTGCTCTGATAAGGATTTTTGGGATAGTGGATATAATTGATTTGACATAAAGTACGGTTATTACAGCGTCAACCTCACTTCTAGGGAAGAAAGGCTGAAATGTGGAGAAAGCCAAGAAGTGGACGTCCCACATCGGCGAGAATTTCTATCCATGTGCAAGTTATTCTAAAGTGACAAAAACTCGACCACTGTCAGTCAACTGGACAAATTTCTAAAGGGAATAGTGCAACTTCCTCCAACAGAAACATGCCAAAGCTTAATTTGCAACTTCGCAAGTGCACAACAGTATCCGTTCATCTGCTACCGAAAGATTGAGAAGTCAGCGTCGTTGAAGACGCACTGGTCGTGCAAAGACTATTCTGAAAATGTGCCGATAAGCGCAGCGATCAGTTTCAGGCGAAAGACGTCCAGACACTTTGAAGCCTGGAGCAAAGATAGATATAACTGCTGCGTCAACGTGCCCCCAAGACTATTTCTTCCCGACGACAGGCCTTTCATGCAACTGGATTCATTTCCATGCAGGACTCCACCGCGTCTCATACAGTCAACCAAAGCGGGGAATATGAAGAAGGCCCTGAATTCACAATCCAAAGTCAGTGGCCCTAGACTGCGACTGATTTGTCTCTGCGACAATAGAGATTCAAAGCAGGTGATCTCTGGGCCTCTGACGGCGACAAATATTAGGAGTATAGAGTCCATGAATATCGTGGTGGTTCCTAATAATATTTAGAGCTTTCACAGAAAACCCTTATCAGAACAGTGGAAGTCAGAGGTAAATGGGCCTAAATGCGTGTGGAAAAGTGAGAAATCGCTTCAGGGAAGCAGCAACACCACTTTTGACGTGCACATATGCCAATGAGACTTTTCTGGTCGAAAAACCGAACAACTAAGCCTCTAGAAACTTTAAACCACTATTTTCTTTAAGTTTTAGGAAAGATATAAAATTGTGCTTACTTTGCTCATCTGCCGTAGATGCTATGCAACAAATATATTTGAAAAAAGGTATTTATAACAACTGATAGGTTACTCAAAATATAGATATTTCGCCGATAAATCGCAAGATTTTAAAGAACATTATAAAATAAAAACTAAGATTTGCATACATCTATTGTCAAAACATGTCTGATGAATTTATTTAATATGCCTATAAATCCAACCTATTACAGATTCATCCTCCTCTGCTACAAAGTCTTGAGTATAGTCTTCACTTTTAGCAACAGATGAGTGAGAGTCTGATGATCCCAGTGAACTTCTAGAGACAATAAGCAATATCTTGTCAATTTTCAGTAAATTAGACTTCTTATTTACTACTTTTCTAATCCAAATGATTAATTTATATTTGAGCAATTTTTAATTTGAATTTTCTACGTACCTATATAATTCTTCTTCTCCAAATCTCATCGGTGTCTGTCGAGCGGACTGTGGAAGAGAAACTGATTGGCCATGACTTAAATTACGCAAAAAATAGTTGCCTTATTATTTAGTTTTTTTTAAACTTCTATAGGGTTAGAAAAACTCGTGGACTTAAATCCATGAAAGGAAAAGTTTATTTATTCTGTAAGATGATCATACTTTTTGTTGTAATTGGTCAGAGAGTTACTTCTTTTTCTCTTTGATTGCAAATTTGAGATTACTTTACTTTGCCGACGTGACACACCGGCAGAATGACGATAAAACATTGGTTGTGGACGATTCATCTGAAAAAATCATATCAGATGCTAAAAAATAATACAAGAATCTATTTTTAAAAAAAAAGCAGATATCAAACTCACAATGGTATCAAGACTCGTACTTGTGCATAACTGTGGAGGTTGCCTTTGGGGAATCTCATTTGGAACAGTTTCACTTGAACAAGAACAATTATTCATCGTAGCTGCTGAAGGGATACCAGCGGGAATTGAAGAAGTTGGATCAATCTGTATGTAAATTAAATAATGCATGCATCTGTTTATTAGGATTAACAAACTGGGGTCTCTAACTTCACAAATTTGGAAGAATTCCTGAGACATCAAAAATTTAAGAATCTAACACCTGTCATGCAAAGAATAAACTATAGTACTTTCTTTAACTAGTGTTTAAAATTAGACACTACGATTGTTGTTTAACTTTCTCTGTGTAGCTTAATCACTAACAACCAGCTGGTAGAGCAGCATAATTAATGGATCTAGGGTTCGTATAAGAGAAGTGTAAAAACTTGAGAGGAGTAGAGAGTCTATATCCAACCTGAACGTATTCGTACTGCTTAGTCTAGTCTTATTCTATAATATTGATTGCTTATTAATTCCTTGCTATCTATCTAAAATAAAATAATCTGCATCAATTGTTCCGGCACAAACGTAACCTACTACTATTCATTCTGATTCAATACCTTATATAACTCAGTAAATACATAGCTTATTTCCCTAAAATCATTGGACTAAGAAAACTTCTGATCAGAAGTATTAGGATACCACACTATATTGCCTATTTCTACCCAAATACGACACACCTATATTGCATCTCTTTTTAGAGGTTTGAATTTTATTTCCATAGCTAGATTTTTTCAATAGTTTTTTTTTTATTAGCAAACCGAAAAAATATTACCTAATAGTTTGGAAGAATCAATGAGATTCAGTTATTAGTCTATAGATGGTATTAAGGGAGCAATCAATACTTTTACCACCTTTAAAAACTCCAGCCTCTTCCCAGTACAATCGTTTGCTACTTACTTACGTTCAACGAAATTCTTTCTGTTTAGGACATAGATAAAACGAATGGTTTTATTATAACTAATATAAAATTATCTTTAATGGATACTTATATCTAATAGAAAAGTGAGATACAATAGGTTAGGCCAATACTACATTTTATTTTAGGAAATGTGACGACTCATATATCCTCTAAACTATTCAAATTAAACACGCAAAAACTTATAACTAGTGTTAAATTTAGATAACCATGAATATAATTATTTTCTGCGCTTTTTGTTCCTGCTCTAAAATAAATTGCTGCTTTGAAATAAACAGAATTCATTCTGTATTACATATTACGTAAGTATTTGCCAGAAATAATGCTGAATATATTTGACAGCTGTACTTTGTAAGACGCAATTCATATTCTGTAAAGAGTAGCTCCAAATTTTTACGTTGTAGAATAGAATTTTTGCTGCCGATATTCATAAAATGGCAATTTGAAACTAGAATAGTTTGACTTTTACTAAATTTTCTGGTATTCGTACGATTAAGTGGACAGAATATAATATGCAATTCAGGAAGTATTTTAAATGATATTATTCTATTATAGTTTCTGTAACATTATGACAATAGAGGTTTAACTTAAAGCTGAAAAACTTACTCGACAGAGGTCCAAAGCTGCAATAGTATCCCTTTTACTGAGCTCTGTGAGCGAGTTCTCATCTGGTTTGAGTATCACATCTTCTACTGCCCTTTTGAGATCTCCAATTCGCATATCTTCTTGATCCACTATTGATGGGTTATGCTTGGCACGGAGCCAATTATCGATCGGTAAGAATCGGCGGCAGACAGGCGCCAGTGTGCTGCCAGGACGGTGGGTGAAGCGAAGGAGTGAAGTAATCTGAAATAAAATCAAGGAAAGAATCTTGACTAAACCTAACATCCAAAAAATTTTTTAAAAAACAGGATTAATAGGAAAACGTACAATATCGTATATAATTCAGATTGGATGGATTTTTATAAATAAACACTATTTAAATGTCGACATCGTATAATTACAGAGATACTAGAAGAAAACACTTATTATATTGATCAAATAGCAACATGGAACTTACTACTTATGTAAGCCTTCATGAAATCTAATAAACATCGAAAGAGCAATGGTTTCCATCAATCCCACTATGTTCTAAATAATGAGTTAATAAAGACAAATTGTAGTGAATTAATATTAACGAATCTAAAGTAAAATGTTCCCAGTAAGAAACTATTTAGTAGTTAAATATAAAGTCCTAGCAGAAAGTAAAATTATTAGCATTCAATAAAAGTTTTATATCCAAGTTCATAATTTCCAGTCATAGAGAAATTTCGCCATTCATAGATGAATTGTATTAAAATCCTAATGGTCTTATTTGTAGTTTATCAAAATAAAGTATAAACAATTATCAGAGCTCATACTTGTAAATCTGCTGTGACTCTTAAGTGTATCGGTGAAAATTTGTACGTATAGTGATCGATGTAGATGGTTACTAAATTAGTTAACATATTATATCGAGAACAGGAAAAAATCTATGAATCATTACTCATTCCAGTATTTCACTACAACAAGATAACGGAACAGTATAATGAGGAAGCATTACTAAAATTGAAGAATTATCTTAATACAAATCTTAACGCTTTTACATTGCTTTTTGAACAAAATTATTTGGTGCTGAATGTCATGCTACTAAACTAGATCTTTGGGTTTTCCAAATATCCATTCAAAAATTTGATTTACGTTCTACTTTTAAAGTAGTATAAGCATACATTTTTGTACTATACATTAATTTTCAAGTAATAACATAATTTCACAAAAAATAATAGTTCAACAATAATTATGAAATCTATATTATTTGTCGAATTAACAACAAAATGTTCCAACCATACGATCGAGTATTACTTTGCATTTTAAATTTTATTTAGAAGAATCATCATAAAACACTTCGTTTAAAAATAATATTAAAAGATATGATACTATCATATAGAAAGTTTTCACATAAAATATAAATAAATACGAAATAATAGTGTAGAGTACAAATAAAGGTTGTTACTGAAAATTAGTAAAATGTTATTATATTTACAATAATTTAATAACGCAGAAATATTCCTGCTTATTCCTATTATCCTAAAGAATATATAGAATAAAAATAATTAAATGAAAACATATGCATCGTTGAAATCTTAATACTGGATCTTATTGAAATCCTGCAATGCTTAAAAAAATCAAGCACTAAAAGTACAAAATGGCAAGCTTTAAAACAAATTGAGCGATCTCCCCTACTATTTGATTATAACTGCTCCAAGTTTTTGACCCTGGAAATTCTGCAGCTCAGTGTTCATTATTCCATTTTGCGACGTTGAATTTGTTGGCAAAAACTATACCGCACTTATCGATTTACGACCACAATTCGCGTTTCTATGCATGGAGGACGCCTTCCCTTCAAATGAGTTTGGGAGAGCTCTCTGGCAAGTTTTATTATTACCGTATTCTTAATACCAAAATAATGGGTAACAAATATATGAAAATCTATGCTCTCAGTTACTCAAAGAAGCTTTAGGAGTTGAACCCATATCTGAGTATAACACTAGATTTCTTTCCTAATTAGATGGCTAATCTTAAAAGCTTTACCCCCAATTATCCAATTGTCAGGTTCAAACAGTAAATTCAGCCAATTTCAAAAGGCATATATGGAGCCCAAATAAAATTCCAAAGGAATAATGGCATATACTGTTTGAAAAATCTTACTTTGTGAATACTGTAGTATTTAGAAGTTTTTTTTTCAAATATAAGATACATTTGATTTTACTGTTGAATGAAGATCTAATAAATTTAGTGCAGTTACTACAAAAACTTGTGGGGGCCCATGAATATTGTATAAAATAATTTTTAGTTCAGCTAAGCTCGATAAACGCTGGAAAAAAGCGCCCCATAGAATCATATTATAATAGGCATAATACGAAAGTAATAAACCTAGTCAGACAAAATATAAAACATAAAAATATTGCTATATTAACTAGAAAAAGCACTATGTTCTGCAAAAAGACATTTGCGATACAATGTCGCAAATTAACGCATAGTATCTTAGGGAGTAATGCTAATTTTAACTCAACATATAAATAAATTCTCTAAGAAATATATGCCATCTTGAAAGATTCGTTTTAAAAGTCATAATGTAAGCTTACCTCATTTGAATTAGCAAATTTGACTCATAAACTTTTATTCCCAGGTAATATTTGATTTAAATTAGCACTTTTTAGTTAGCAACCAAATCTATAATTCTTAGGTATCCTCGTCTGAGCACAAAGTGTGGATATATTTCAATGCACTTGAATAGTATAAATATTATATTATTTCTCCATTTCGGGTGGCTGAATACAAGTTGTGCAAAATTTTTACAGAAAGATTTCTATTTGCAACGGAAATAACTGTAGTAAAATGAACTTTGTTCTAAAGCCTATAAAACAAAAGCTTCAAGCTGATAATTAGCCTAATTCGATTTGTTCCAATACTTTGGCACATGATATTTCAAAGAAATGGTGACTGCATATTTTATGAAACAAATGTCATATTAATGTAATTTCAGAAATGCAAATTCTGAAAACAGAATAGAAGAAAATTAGACGGTACCTATATAAAAACAGCACTGAATGAAACATAATTGTTTGGAGGAATTTTCTGATTCAAGCGTATCCTACCATAATAAAACAACGTTCATGTATTCTTTTTTCTTATGTTTTTGCAAAAAATTTTATTAGTAAATCTTCTAGATGTATAATAGTTTATCTTCAAATACTAAAGCCATGTTATACTCATTTCTAAGAATTTCTGCTATAAACAAGTACACCTAATTTCTTCCACTCACATGAAATATAAAAATATCAGGGATTACGAAAATTCTACTATTTAGCTAATTTAGGTACAGAAAATTAGATAATTAACTCCTCACCACTAATTATGAGTATTATTAATTATTCTGATTATTTGGAGCAGTTGGTGGAATATTGTGGAAATTAAAAACGGTCATAATGCTACGTTTGTCGACTACTGGGCAACAAACGGAGAGAGCACATAACTGGAACTCGAATATGTTTACATTTATGAAAGTTCAGTTCACCAATTAAATTAAAGATGAATGTTTGATATATGTTATACTAATTCTAGTAGCTATTCAAGTGATTATAATAACATCTGGTAACAGCCAATATGTATATTAGGAATACTTAATGAAAAAATTTCTAAGATAAAAATTTCAAAATAGGTACGGTGCAACAAAATAGGTTGGATTAAAATAAATTTTGTTTCTTAATACACATTAATAATATGTCAACGTCAATACCAACTGTTTCACCACTCATTCTTAGTTTAACAGCTTGCTATTATAAAAAGGTAAACAAAATTGATAAGTACTGAGTTAGGCTGAGAATATTCGCAGCACTAAACCTTGCTACCACTTTGATGCGAATAAAATGGCCTGGAGAATACCACCAGATATAGTTATTTTAATTACTCGGTAAAAACAAGGCACAATGTATTCAGACAATATTAATATATAAAGGTATATAGCAAAACACTGAAAGTTTTATTCCTAGCGAAGTTTAAATCACTTGTATAATAATCTGATTGTATATGAAACATGCATCAAATGGACGCAGATTCAATTATTTTTACAAATAATTTATTGACAGAAAAGTTATCAGCAACGGCAAATTTGAAAAATAAAGCTAGCGAAAACAATGGGAGTTAAAAATTGCTCTTAATCATGAATTAATCCACTTCAAAACATCCAATAACACAAAGATCTATTTTGTGAGAAGAATGATACGCTTTGTTCCCTATTTCGCTATTTCTGCTTGAAGCATACTTTAACGAGGTGAATGATGACACTTCATACGACATATTTATAGAGTAATACAGACAGAAATATGAAGAAACACGCAGTGAAATTACGAAATTGTACCTATTTTGGCTACCAATTCTCTTCAGCTGACTAACAAGACTACGTAAATAAAATGCAACAATTTGAAATTAGATCAGTTTTGTGCGATTTGTAAACTTTGAGGAGACAAAATTTTCAGAACAGAGAGGTATATAGAGACACAAAACGAGAAAGAATGCGATGAGGGGGAGAGAGAGAAAGAGAGAAAGAGAGAAAGAGAGAGAGAGAGAGAGAGAGGATGTGTCATGCGTACCTATTAATAACTAGAACAATAGATGGTTAGTGTGGAACGTTTGCATAAAAAATATATGACAAACTGCGCCATATTTCTGAATAAGATGGGCATAAACATGCAGTGAGAAATTGTTATAATTAGATAAGTAGAAACTAAAGAAGGTAAAAAAGGGAATATAAGAAAAAAGTACAGTTCCAGAAGTTATCTTGAAGAGAAACATGTGAGGCACATCAATGGCACACCTTTGCAAGCCATTTCAACACGCAAACCGGATACGCCGCGAACAAACAACCAGTCACTGCTTGTGGATTTGGTTCCACCGAGTCTTTTAAAGAACTATTGTTACTGAATTAGTTTAACCTTATAATTGTGACTGTTTATTTTTATGTCAAGAACTGCCTTATTTAACACGAATAATGAGTTTTTGTTTTCAAACATGATTTCTTAAACCTAATACTATTCAAGCTGATGAAGAAGAGTGAAAATCTACTAGTTGAACTTGCGTATAAGTTCTGAACAACATCGAAAATTAGTTCGCCATTTAAAATAAAACCATGTTTATAGAAATACCTCAATACCAGGGATAATTTTTTTACATCTTACGTTTAGCGATAAGATACTCATTCATAGTTACTTCCTTGGATAATGGACAAAAATAGTCATGCATCTTGTTAGAACAAGAGAGAGAAAGGATTCTCGATTCGCCCGACTTAAGCTATATGACTGTAGATTATGGACTTGTCTCAAATAGAGCTTATGCAGGTGGTTAATTCTCATCAAGTGACAATCTCGTTGAAGTGTTGCTGAGCAATATTACTTATCATTATTACTTGCATACCTTGAATATTTTGACTAGTCATAACTACCTCACGCCGAATGGGGATATCATTTTTTCTAAAGAATATCACAAGTTTTAATGTCTATCAGTAGTAATAGATATACGGCCTATTATATGTTGACTGTTTACTATCAAAAATTATGAAAATTTTGCTAGTTAGTTGCCTTGTTCTTATTCATTTAAGACTTTTAATTAAGAGACTATTTAAAAAATCATGTTAGAAGTAGACAAACAAATCAAAGAACTATATCGAAAGAGATGCAGACAAAAGTAGGAACTACAAGTAGCATGACAAATGAAGTAGTTTACAGCTAGTTTTTATACGCAAAGTCTTTTTTACGTCTGTTATTTGAAAACTTCAGATAAACTATACAACGCATAGAGCATTGATATGAATATTTAACTTGCGAAAACCTTTGCAGAGAACTGTAAATAATTTTCGCATACATAAATGAATATTATTGATTAGCTCGCCTATAATTACGAACGAAATTATGTCTAACTAACTAACGAGGCATGATATAATTGGATAGGCTCTTCACTAACTGTATTTCATTAAATTAGTACGTGAAGGAGAATAAGATTAATGCACAAATTATAAGACTAAACCATATCTATTTGGTCCGAAAATTTAATAAATACAATTATCTTGGAAGTCCATTTATAACCTATTAAATATTCCAAGATTTATACGGGTATGAACCATCGTGTTCGTAAGCAAATAATCGCGAACTTTAACTTATAAGTGCCGAAATTCAGCTATGGAAAATTTACGGCAAAAATAGGGTGAAAATAAATATTATATAATTTTGCAAAGATTTTAGTTGAAGAGGTACTAAATTAGCATATGCGAGGATAGGTTGGAGGCCAGTTGTCTGCTGTCTGGCAATCGATAACGCAGCCTCAAACACATGCCCCGACAACATCGATTCATCCAATCTACTAAACAAAGATTTAGAAAAACAAATTCATTTAAATGTGCTGTGAAAGCATTGCAGCTTGGGTTAGTTTGCATTTGGTGGAAACTAATTATTTGGCATACATATTTTGAAGATGGCTTGACAACATAGTATGGTGTTTCCGTTGTGGATTTTTTAGAATTAAAATTGCATTCAAAATATTAATTCGAAGTTAGACGTACTTATGGTTTAATATTGAGGTGTCTGAAAGTATTATTATTTGAGGATCGTAATATTCGCCTTATACGTTTACAAAGAATAAACAAATAAATAATAGGGATGCTAATACAGAAATCTTTCATTTTCTAAAGCCAAAGCACTATCTGAAAAAGAGCCAAACGTAGGGGACATAGCTGTAAACACTATCAAGAAATATTAACTGTGGGCTACCCCTCACGAGCTGTGGCATGTAAGCGCTGTGCGATGGTATTTTTATATTTATATATAAGATGGTAGGCTTAGTCACCGTCGAAATATACGCTTGCGCTAAATTATTTCTATTATGACTACCCATAGTTATGTTGAGCATACTTGTTAAGAAGAGTGGAAAATGTTTGGATCACTAGATAAAAAATTCGAATTCCTTAAGACAATTTCTAAATACCCTCAAGATGTTTGGAAAACAAAATATTATATGAATTAACAAAATAAATCGTACGATCTCTACGGTGTCCGCTCATTAATATAGAACTTTTAATGTCGATTAGAACTTTCAAAGAATCATTATTCGATAGTTCAAGAAGCCTTGTATTACTAGCTAAATATTCCTATTGAGTTTTAATGTTGAGAACGATAGAATAGTTCATATATGAGGAGAACATAATATTTACAGTCAGTTTATTCATTTAAACTCTACACATTATATATGTATATTAAAGAATGTAGTACGTACATTCACTTTTTGGTCATTAAATACATAATATTTCATTTAAAATGTGTGGAATGAATAACTGATTGTCACAATAATAAATATGTACGATTAAGTACTCTTGTAAATTAGCAGTAAAGGATTTCTGCGCTAGTCTAGAAAGTTTCACTGCACAGTATCAACAAAAAATCATTCAGATGGCAGTTAGCGTTATAGAACGGTAGTAGTTTTACTGAATATTTGAAAGCATTATATAACTTCTTAGAAATTGATAATTTCTATAGCCAGATTTAAGACAATTTCGCATTTAAACGACTCTATGATTGAAGAATCCCCATAACCTACTGATAACTACTTCTCGAACGATTTTTACTTATATCTAACAATTATTCAAACTTTAAAAGCCTAACCTACGTTATATATTTCTCATTTCCAGAATTATATTCAAATGAAAATGAATAGAGTCCTGAGCAAAATTTTAGTAAGGAAAAAGTGGGCTGTTTATTGAATATGTAACTTAGCAATAACTTTAACGAGATCGAATTCATGAATTTGTGCATATACTCTACTATGCTACCAAATTTCGGGAATAATATAGGTTTAAAGGCCTATCTTCGTGACTTTTCAAACATGTTAAGAGTGGAACAGGTCTTGAATTAAAAGCATAAATTCATTCGCTACCTTATTACTAGTTATCTTTTGGAGTTATAATCAACACCAGTTTTTCAGATGTTGATTAAGAACAACAAATATGTAGAGAAGTTCACTAAGATGGAAGATAGACTTATATAGAAAAAATATTGTGACAACATTAACTACTTAGATATATATATCTAAAGTCCTTATTTCATGCATTTTAATACTCTTATTTGTTTTTTAAGCACCTAATTATTTTTAGTGGCTAATCTATTAGTTCCGTGTTCACTGTTGAAACAGTTGACGACACACAAATTACCTGGAAGTTGATAGACGAGTTCTCACCATGGTTTCAAGAGAAATGTTAAATAAAGAGCACCACGGGCCTTGATAAATCTTAACTCGTTGAATACTGGGTACTAACTAATATTATAAAGGGAGTACAAGTTATTTTTCTAATACTTTAACATCAATAAATAGTCATCTTGATATTAAAGACTAAAAGGATAAAGGCACACAACCTTATATAAGATCAAGACAAGAATGAGAACTCTTGTTAGTCGTCACACAATATGAAATAATACGATGGAATAGACTACTGGTCATTTCAATAATTCGAAAATATTAGGACTAGAACAAAAAGTGTAATGAGTTGTTGGCGCAGAGATCCTATGTTAACTAGACGACTCCTAAAGAACAATTCTCAGATGCTATTGATGAATATACAACAGGTAAGGTAGATCCTCGTTGTTAGAAAATCTAACCAAACCAAATATAATACCAACATAATTAGGAATAAAATAATAATTAAAATCTTATTCGTTTATTTTATTCTACTTTCGTATTCTATTAAGCAGGTTTAACAATCAGATTTCCATTTCTCAAATAGTGAAAGTTATTCCATGAATAATTTTGAACCCAATACTTTGCTCGGAAAATAATTATAAATAATTTTCACTTAGGTCCTATTCTTATAATTGTTCTAAAATGAACATATTTGCACTTGGTATACATTGTAAATAAATTTTTCTATACAACCAAAATGAATAATTAAGTAACTATCAAAAAACTAATTTTCTCATCGCAAATTTTCTTGTTTATTATTAAAATATATATACATAGTAATATATTACATTCCAACTCTCATTTTAAACATATTATGACTATCAGATTTAACCTCGGCAAATCTGAATCGAACAGCAAATCTTGCTAGTTCATCGGCTAATTGATCAGGGCTGTCCTCCTGAACGACATGACCTACTCTGGGAAATACAACAGTTTGAAACTTTCCTTGCATTTGACCGATCTG
Organism: Heterorhabditis bacteriophora; assembly: GCA_964036235.1. Lineage (NCBI taxonomy): Eukaryota > Metazoa > Nematoda > Chromadorea > Rhabditida > Heterorhabditidae > Heterorhabditis > Heterorhabditis bacteriophora. The sequence continues at coordinate 2,392,238 of OZ038425.1, read as the reverse complement.
CAAAATACCTATGATTATAAGATGGTATATGTCAAAATATTTCATAAATAGGAAAAGAAACTTTTACCCTAAGCACTTAAATCTGAGGATAATAAGCAAAGACTAATATTTATAAGTAATTGATACTTACTATTAACTCTTTATCTAAACGATCAATGCCAGCTAATACCAAAAGTTTTGGTGGTGCACACTGAAGAAACGCCTGTGAAAGTCCTTGAAACCAACCAGCCCAATGAGGTTCTGTGTTGGCTAAGTTAATTCGCCATACCAACTGTAATGTGGACATATAATTATACGAAGAAAAAAACATAAAATTGATAATTTTCTTCTACAGAATCAAACTCTAAGTATAGTAATTTTCCAAAATATTATAATTTAAATTAAGCATTACAAACTACCTTCCCATTTTCTCCTTTCTTAATTTGTGATGGCATTGAGACACGTGCAGCTTTCAAACTTTTAGCTGTACCATTTTGGACACTCCAAATTACAGCTTTCTCTTCTGATTCAAACACATCAGGGCGGTTTCGAAGAAAATCAGCCTTTAATTTAAATATGAAGAAAATTTCTTACACTTAGGGTAATTAACAATAGCTTAAAATTCTACGCATTCTCATGATATGAATATATTGTGACAGAAGTCGAACATTGTCTATGCTACATGATTTTATTTATTTAAATTCAACACCTTAAAAACCTTAATATCATAACTTCCTTCTACATATATCATTAAATATATTATCATACTTAAACATTCACTATAGTTTTGTATGGTAAAAAAAACTATTCTGACAACCAATAAATGTTTTCTATATTTAAAAAAGAACATATTAACTAACCATACCACTCAAGGATTCCATTGCTGAACCTTCAACGACATCAATGACCACAAGTCCTACTATGTTAGGAATGAGACAAGAGTTCACTGCATGCACAGCTAGTGCACCACCCATGCTAGAAAAATAATTTCAAAAACATCTAAATATTGTATAAATTAGTAAAATCAATGTACTTCTTTGTTGATTCACGCAAAGATTTATAAACATCATAATAAATTGCAAATAGGTACAGTAATACAGACCTATGTCCAATAATGCAAACAACTGGTACTTCTTCTTTATTTCCATATACACCATTAAACACTTCGATAATATCCCTGAAAACATTGTAACTTTTCTACATATTAGAAAAAAATTAATCATTCACTAACTGCACTTGTCTTTCTGTTGATAGATCGTTATCATTATTTGTTACAGTGTCTCCGTGACCTCGTAGATCTGGTGCGAGAATACGACAATTGATACGACTGCTGACTTCCAGCTTAAAACATAACTCATCAATAAACTATTTTATAGTTTGAGAATTATGATCTTTAAAAATATGTTATATTTAGCATCAATGCATTAAAGCGTAAATGATAATAAATTACCACTAGACAAGCCCATGTTAATCCTGAATATCCGCCACCATGTAATAGATAGAATAGTGGACCAGAAGAACCCCGAAAAGTAATATTTAAAAAATTTTTTTTATAAAACATCTATTGTACGTAATGTTAGTTAAGAGTTTACAATAAAATACTTAAAATAAAAGAAAATTCACCTTTAAATAAACATTGAATAAATTGCCATCAAATGATATGGTTCTCTTTTCATCAAAAAACTCATCCCATTTAAGCGGAGTAAAATCTCGGTTCTGCTGCATACGACGTGAACTCATCATACTTGAAATAAAGATTGGAGCAATATTTAATTAGAGAACGTTAAATCAGCTGAAATAATCATACCACATATTTTTAAAACAATTATTTTAACTGTAAACAACTTCGCATCTCTACTTAATTTATGCACTACCCCGTTTATACTATTATCTACTCCGATCTTTTAATAAGTGATCAAAAATCATTTTATAAATTAAACTATTTACCTATAGTAGATACGCAACGACTAAATCTTTCCCATTTTACAGCAATGTAAATATCAAGCTTCGTGTTCTCTCAGTATTCTTAGAGGTAGTCGAAAAATAAACATGCATACTAAACTACTAAACTGCTAACCTTCCTGAAGGTGGAAGTCCCTTTGAAAGAATATGCCGAAACGTAGTACTCATTACCGTGCACTTTATCTAACTGAAAAGATCTCTAAATTATATAAAATTATTGCTTTTCTGAATTTTATCCAACAAATTCTTACATATTGAAAATCAGCTGATAAAATACGACTAACAAATAAGCTTTCCAGTGCCACCAGACACGAAACAGTAGCTGCGCGGCAAACCCAGAATTCAAACTCCGCATTATCATTATTGCGACGACCAAAATGCGCTATTATGTTCTTAATACTTCTTAAATATTTACTGCTTGTTTTGTTAACGTCGAAACCGTGTATTTATACTACAGTAATTATTTGTTTTAAAAACCATTAATTATTTCAGACATTTAAAAAATAATAATCATTTTAAAGATACTTCTCGTTTACGAAACGGATTTATCTGTGGACTTTCCACGTAAAAAAATTAGAACACCAAATAAGATAACAAATTTATGTTATTTATGTATATATACCCAGTGATTTCATGTACCGCAACAAATAGTGATATCGAAACATGATACTGCAAGAATTAAAGCTAATTCAAGGTTAAGCTTAAAATTGCTATGAGCATATACAGCTGAAAGTTATATTAGTGATTGTGCGTAAATCAGTCGTAGTCTTAATAAGTGATAATAACTTTGTGAAATAATCTATTGGAAGGATAAATGTAAAATTAAGATAATCAACGAATAAAATAAACTAGCATGAAGTATTCACATTAATTGAAGGTAAATAAGTGAGACTTCCAGTATAAGGTTTACTCGGCCCTTCATTTCACAAAGGTATTCAGCAATCATGATATATTAATCTGAAAGTGAATCTTTTATCGTTATAAATTTAGTTGACTTGCTAACTATATGATGATGGCATTCAATATAACTCCTATTACTGGTCGTGAGATGGTTCAAAAAAACTTCATTAAACTACCTGACCGAGCACTAAGTTATTCCGATAGGCATGTTTCTCTCAATGAAAGATTTTCCGTTATTGGTGAGTTACTTAATTTCCGGTTTTATATCGTAATAATTGTGGTGAATATATTTCAGAGCGTGGTTATTACTTAGATTCAACCAGTAAAGAAGTGCCAGCTCCAATAGTTGTACGTCCTCAACCAATTTCGGACATTTTATCAAAAGATGAATTCACAGCAAAAATCAAAGCCGAAACTGAAAAACGACGTGCGGATGCTTCTCGGAAATCTGAGGTGCAAAATTTTACTACTCATTCCTTTTATGTTTAAAAAAAACTCATTTTAAACAAACAAACTAGTTTTCAGAGAAGTCAGGTTTCTACCCCGGAGTCAGCTAGTACATCATCTTCAACTGAATCGGTTTCGCCCTAATTATATGCGTTAAGCCTCCCATTCCTTTAAGTGATCATTTATGACTTAACTTGAATACTGCCTCGTTATAAATGAAAGCATAACTATATTGCCAGTGATTCACGAAAGCCAACTTTCCAAAACTTTGTTGTACAAACAATACGTAAATGTCTAGAGGAATATTCTTTGGCAAACGTCACTTTGCAAAATGTATTTATATCCCTTTCGAAACGTAAGTTACATTTTTCGTTTCCATGAATTGTAATTTTATTAAATATCCAGACATTTGCGTAGTCACTGCTTCTTTACTAAGCTATACCTATTGAAATAAATAATTCATAATCTAATACTATTGTCAGCTATTGTCATTATTTGTACATATCTAGGCAAATTTTTCGTTGTTTTGCGTATCTAATACTCATTTAAAATATGAAGTTTTGCTGGCACTGTTTGATGAGCTTTGTTATCTTGAGGTAGAAGAAATAACTAACTTCTCATAATATCGAAGACGTATTCTTTATTTTTCACTATCCTATCATAGGATCAAGTAATTCACTACATTGATAAATACCTCTTTCGGAAACAATGAAGTAGAGAAGCACTCCATATTTAGTACTGCATCCTTTGTGAACAATGGATGGATAATCGGGCTGATATTATCTCCAGACAACATTTACATCATATGAGATGCAATAGATCCCATAATCAAAACGGTGATAGCATAGTTTAGTTTTCGATGAATCCCAATATTCCGAATATTTTATATATTTTAAAAGCGAACCTCATAGGATGAATGGATTCTTTCCAGTTGATCTTTTACCAAGAGGCCGTGTTGTGAACACACCAAGAGTTTCTCCGAATTTCTTGCCATACCAAACTAAAAAAAGACTACTAAACAGTAATTTGACTAATGGCAACACTTGATATAGATGTTTTGAATCTTATTTACATTAATAATTCAGTAATACTAATAAAATTACGAAAATTCGCCACCCAAAAGTTCATCATTTTTCATGATTGTTCTGATTACACGATAATAAACAGCTCCATTGTATTGGAACGCGAGAAGATTCTGTTCTTTATCATCTGGAATACAAATTAATAAAAATTGCACGAGGTTATGAAAAGTTATTCTGGACAATAAATTGTATACTACCTATTTGATTTAAAAATTAATGTTAGTTTATTAAAATACTAGCAACCCACGTCTGGAGCTATTAATATAGCGCATCCAATTTGAATACTGTGTATTGCTACCGTCTATAAAAACTGTCCCCCGTTTATTAGTAATTTCCCAAGAATAGCCGTCTTCTTGTGCAAACTTCACATCATTGATCAACACACCTTGATATGGGCCAAATACTATACCAGCCTAGAAGAAGTAAATTGAATTAGAATATGCAGTTGAAATACTATATCGATTACTAAGTTTGTTAAGCAAGTAGATATGATTTCTTTCGTAAAATATCTATCTTGTTTTCCTGATATACTCTTAACTCTCATAGTTAGAAACAATTATTGATTTTAGAAGATAATGAAGACAATTATAACACCAGTACAAAAAGTGCTAAGCTGAACAGTCAAAATTTATGGATTAACTCATTGTAAATTCAACGTGGTAATGAATACATTAAGATTTATATGGGTATTGCACATATCTGCGCAACTAATTATAGTATAAAACATACGGGGATATGAGTTGTAGCAAATGCTCCCATTCCTGCATGTGGTATAGACGAAGCTTTGATCCGTACAAAGGCAGGAACAGATTTTTGTGCACGATCTACATTGTCACCGCGTACCTATAAGTAACTATATTTCGTAAACTTGATAGTTATTACGAGCATGTTTTAACTATTTCAATAGTTTCTAACATGACGTGTTTATTTACCTCTCGGTCTTTTACCCAGTAAAGAGGGTGATCTCTACATACAGGCTGATAGTACGCATCACACTTCTCACAGTCTAAAGAATGAAGACCAAATTTTAAAATTTACTGAAAAAGCATGGTACATTTATTTCAAAACAAAATCAACATGACATTTATAATATAATATAACGAGAAGGGAAAGTCCTTACGTATATAATTGTCGTCTTCCTGATCAACTTCACTATCCTTAAGACGGACGCCAAGAGTATAGACCTGTTCATCTGCAGGAAAATCTCTAACTAATAAAAGAAAAAATTAAAATAGTTCTTTGTGAAAATATAGGTTAAGGATTGTAAAATAAAACGTTATTTATAAAACATCCAACCAACGCTGCAATCACTAATAAGGACGTCAATGCATCTTAGAAATGGCACCTAGGACATGAGCAAGTAAATAGATAAAACCAATTATTAAATATATATATATAAGTATTTTTTACTTCTGGTATATGATTACTTACATATATAGCAGGTAGAATAGATAAGTAACCCACCCGTCAACTTATCGAGTAAAGTGACACTATCATCTGTTCTGATTTTCCTATCTACTAATTTAACGCAAAAATCGATACAGTCCACTGCCATATAATAATCCTGAATAATATTTTTCCAAATTCATTAAAGTATTATTAAGCAGCATTCCAAGAATAGTGAAGCAAGAAAAATAGATAAATAAATATAGCCCTTAAACAACATACCGGTAAAGTTAGTTCCAAACTTGGTGAAGCTCCATCACTATCATAATCGCCAAGCCCAGGAATAGTAATATTAGACATTTAGTATGCAATCTTTAAAGAAAAAAACTGTCCTTAAATATTTTTAATACTGATCATGAAACAAACAGAAAAATGAAGTTTTGACGGAACGAGAATTTAAAGCATTAAAACACTACCTTCTTTTACATGCAAAATATGTAAGTATTCGGTTAGATTTCGACTAATAAAATAGTAACATAACATAACTCAAAATGGTCCAGTAATCACTTGCCTTCCATAAAATATATTCTTATATATATACACATAACTGGATACCGTTTTACATCTAGAAAACAAAATTGATTAAATTACCGTCATTACAGCCATCGATTTAAGAAGCGCAAAACTGATAACTATTAATTAATTAATGTTCTTAAGCTGTCTCATGGAACCCTATGCATAGTTACAAAACTATGAAAGTGAATTAAGCTTTAATTTATCTTGACTTCAATTTTTAAAGATGATTTTGTATTATATAGTTCTTTTTAAAGTACCTTTGGCTTTGTTTCATTTCAATGCTTTTTTTCTCAGTAATTAATTACTGATATACTAAATAGCATTCTCTTAGAATAATACTAAAACAACCCCCATGATATACGAAGGGATAATATTACTAAATTTTGTCATTCAATCAGTTCTTGGAGTGTAAGGTTTAAACTAGTTGCAAAAGATTATTTTCCGACATGTAAACTTTGTTGCTTGTAAACATCGTTAGAACGTAATAAACTTTATAAAATATGGCATAATTAACAGCAAACGAGCAAAACTTAAGGCTGCAAATAAATGTGAGAAAAATACAATTCATTAAAATTGTGGAGTATCAAATTAAAAATAATGTAGTATCACTGTCTTTATATTAAAATATGATATCGTTCCTGGATGTATTTATTAAATGGAATGAACGTGGATGAATAATTATTAGTTTTGAAGAAAGCTTTATTTCATTATATACTTTAAAATATATTTTCATACCCGAATTAAAATGCCAAAGTTCTTGGGAAAACCAATAGGAAAAATTACATTACATTATCCTGGTGGTCAACACTTTTCCAGATATCCATTGAGAGTTGTTTGGTGATCGTGCTTTGGGGTAAGGAAGATCTGTAAAATTGGCCTAATATTGTTTTGAAAATGCCCACATTTTTCCACTAAATGCTTTTATATGTGAAATGGGACAATAACCTATATTATATATATCCTTACATTAAAAAGAAGTAAAAATAAAGCAGACTAGATTAAAATGAGTCATTCTATAATGTCAGTATTTCTATATTACCGAAGAATATTATTTATATAGTGGTATTATTGTACGTACCCAAAAATGTAATAGTTAATTGTGTAAATAATTTCCTGATAGTCCATCAGCAACTATTATAACACAACTATGGTCTTGAATATACGTCTGCTCTACTTTGAATAATATAATACAGTACCTGCGTTGAAATCGGATTCGTTGGTAATACCCATCACGGACTGCCGTAAAGATGGCTCCGATAAGTTGGCTCCATGCGAGAAGAGTGTCACATCTGACAAATAGCAAAACATGGATAGAGTGGCTGCGCTAGGTATTTTTATCAAATGTTTATTAATTACGACAAACGTAACAACTATATAGATATTATATATATATATATAACAATTACGATTATCTTTGCAGGTACGTCCAAACAAGGATGTTATTTAAATGAGTTAGTCAGCAATTAAGAATGAAGAGCTAATATCAAAATTTTAGAGAATTATAAGGCATGAATGATATAAACTTATATACCTTTTATGTAGTCCTCCATCTAATTTGACACATTCGGCTATTGCTGCATCTGCTAGAGGAGTGAAGTAATCTGGTCGGAATCCAAGAGGGCATAATGCTGCATATGTTTCACCAAAGCCATTAGCATGCTTCAATACCTATATAATTAGGCAAATTTAGTTTTGGTGTTGCTATTACATCTACTATTGATTTGACATCTCTAAAAAACCCTAAACTTTAAAATTATTACATTTGAGAAAATAGGTCAGGGTCAGTATTTTACTAAATATATTCTGCACGTTTCAATGTTTAGGAAATCGTATACCTTATCAGTCTTTTCAATGTTATCAACTGCATCTGATATTAACTCATGCATTTGTTTGCCCATATAATACAGCTGTTGATCATTCAATCTGTTTAGGAAACCACGGATTTCAGGCCTTGATGCAGACGCACGCTTTAAAATTGTCTCACCCATTGAAGGTCTAAAAGATTATTTGTTCTCACTCAAATTTAAAATAGATGATTATTAAATATTGAGTTAAGAACGGTATAAATACAGTAGATACTAGTTTTTTAATGTCAGCATAACCTCTGACTATTTGAGACTATGATTTTAAATAAATAAGTTATATTAAGCATAGAGAAAATGTTATCATTTATAGAAGTTTGTTAAGTGATTTGAAACATTTAAAGTGCACATAATGTTTACATCGTAACACAACTAACTTGGCGGCTTTATAGCACTGTTGTATCCGAATTCTATTGAGTGCCGGAACAAGTCCACTTGAACTCTTCCTTCCCATCGTACTCGTCGCAGTTTTCGCATTACTACGGTGTTCTGCTCCACTTCCTTCATTTTCTCGTATTTCCTGCTTTTAATCGAAATGTACTTACATAAAAAATGTACCAAAGTTGTTATATATGTATTAAGGAGTTTTCAACTGTTAAATTTTAACATTAACTCATAGGTATATCTTTATAAAACCATATTATATTCTCAATATGATATTAAGGGTTTTGCACTTAAATAAAATATACTGGATTCGAATAAAAAACATTAGGATAACATAGGCTTACTAATAACTACAAATCATATTCTAAGTTAACAAACCTGGACATCAGAATATTGGAATTGTGCAGCACATAAGCTATGACTTCTTCTTCTATCAGAGATATTAGGTGGTACCAGAAGCGATTCTCCAGAGTCTTGTTCTGGTGATACTAGAAGAAATGAAATATAATGGAATTCCCTATAAAATTCGTTTTTCTAAGATGTATAGAGATTTTAACTATTATTGTTGAGAAAAATTATCTAATAAACTGGTTGACGTTAACTACACCTTAAAAAGGGGCAATAATAACTCATATTTCGACAATAGATGTTATTTCGAAGAATATACCGAAAGATAGAGTAATAATCCTAGAATATGAAATAGCGATAATGATTGTATATTTAACCTGATTGTTTTCGGAGTCTCATAGTGTCGTTGCAAGCATTCGACGGAGTTGTCTTCTTTTGCTCATTCACTGCGTACCGAGTGTTGTTCGAACACTGTTTTGCGTTTTTTTTGTAGGCAACTTGGCTGCTTGAATTAGATCTGCTATATAAATATAAGAGAGAATACTAGGGAGAAGAAGTGGGCAAAACATAATTCACAAGAGATTTTATTTTTATGGGATATCATTGTTAAGAGATTATCATTTATTTCATGCTATGAATGAAAGAATTATTTTAAAAAAAGATAATGCAACTTTTCCTATAAAGTTATATGTGCTAAAGTATGAATGTGAGTTTACTTGTTATTAGAATATTATTGCTTGGAAAGAACTCCCAGCAAACATCCCATATATTACACTAGGAAAGAGTCTTTCCTTCAGGCGGTTTATTGCATTTTTGGCTCACTTTTCCAAAGTATAAGCGAAAATAGTTCCCTTTCTGTTACGAGGCTGCATATAAGAAAATTAGTGGATATAATAAAAAGATTTCAAAAACTAAGAAGATTTAATGAAATGAAACATTGAAAATATGAAAAGGTATCAAAATAAAGAATGTCGATAGAGAAAAACCCGTATAAGGATTATCTGGTTGGATTGACAGCTGAAAAACATACCTCTTATCCTCACATCCCATAATTATTTTGCTGTTCTTATCTTTGCTCCTACGTCGAAGTTTCATCAACGTCGATGATTTGTTTCCCATCTCAAAACTACTTATATTTTAAACACCATCATAAGCTGTTTCTCATAACTATAATGTACGAAATAAAGAAGAAGAAAGCAAAATTATTAGTTGAAAACACTCTCATTTAATCTAAATAAAATGTTATACATTTAAATATCAATACGTCTACTCTACTCATAACTGGCTAAAATCAAACTTGAATTTAGTTAAAAGATGATTTTAGTAACTTTAACCGAAATCATAAACTCGAGAAATTTGAAATTAAATCGGATATAAAACACTTGTAAATAAAAAGAAGAACTATTATACTGTTTCAGTACAAAATGATAAAGTAAAATGCCATTGTGCAAATATTGCTTCATTTTACCTCATTTGCACCATATTCAATAGGCTTCTAGTTTTGCTTTAATGCTTATTCAGGTTTGAAGATATGAAAAGTTAAAATTATTTTGTAGTTTTTCTATTTTGTTCAAATAATCTTTGCTGCTCTAACTTATCTCTAATTTAACAACTGAAAATTGGGATAACGAACACTTATGTATATATATATATATATATATATATATATATATAGTTAATAGATTTTATATTAAATCCATAAATAGTTATTTAATTGCAAAAAATAGTGAAAAAGCTACTTCACTTGTTGATTTTATGTAGTTTAACTACCGTTCTTTCTAGTAATATCGTTTTTAATAAGCAGACAATATCTGCTAGTGCGTATTTATGATGTTGGATAAAAAGTCAGATAATCGTAAGAAGAGATGATAATCGTATTAGTACGGTTTAACGATTGATGCAAAACATTCTTTAGCATTAAATATGCAATTACTAAATAAATAAGTAATAAATAAACGCTATAACGAAAAGCCTATAGCAAATGCCTATTGTTAGTGATCTAAATTTAATCATCAAGGAAATTTCTTGTACCTGGTGTTTGATATCCACCATAATTTTCAAAAAAAGCTATTCTATTGTGGAGTTATATAAGGCGATTTGGGTGGCTGTAGTCTTCGACGACACCTTATATCGGTGAGAGAACGCCGGCTGTCGACTTGCAGATTTAATTTCGACGCATAGGAGTTGATTGAAACATAACCCTAACGGAAGTGTTGTGTAGTAGAAATAATAAAGATTTAGTAATAACGGTGGTTACTACTAAAAGCCAAGAATATATGTAGTTTTAAAAAAGGCTTAGTAAATGTAAAGGAAAACTTTATCGAGGACTCCATCAACTGCGGTAATAATAAAATATTAGTAACAATCGATGCTAGAAATTAATAATAAAAGTAGAATAATATACATGTACTAATCAGTCCAACATATTTCAATATATTAAGCTATGCAAATGGGTCTCTAGTATTCAGTTCCTAAAAGTTAGCTTTATCATTGAAAAAGTATGACATCAAATTAGTGGAGAACTTATATGTTAATATATTTAACTGAAAGCATCATCGATTCGAATTTTTATTAAGAAGCTTACTTATCAATTTTTTAGAAACCAAAAAAACAGCCAAAACGGTAATGTAGGAATAATTACTAATTTCATCGTCTTTACTTTGCATAGAGAAGAGATGGGAATACTGAGCATCAGAACAATATGGTAAACAATAGTTAAAAGGTCGTATTGTCTGAAGATGAACTCCAACAAAACAAAAGCATATCGAAAAAAATTCTTGAAGTGTTAGCGGAATCATAAGCTTCTTTTATGCAATTATAATTCAAAATGAATTTGAATGTGGGAAAAATGAGAAGGAATGGTTTTCCCACTTGGGTATGATGTGTCTGGTTTGTTGGAAAATAATGGTGCAATATTTTGTGCTTTAATTATACATAGTTTATACTAAATTTATCTTTCAGAAACTAACTTTGAGGAGAACGATTGGTTCTGCCTATGATATTTTCGATTTACTTAAAATGTTTATTTACAAATATCTATATTTATGCTGTAAAGAATTAAGAGAATTATGGTTGCAGGTATTAGAACAGTAATTATATAACTGATTTACGGAAAATTAAGAATGAATTGTGGTCTATTTGTGAAATGTTTATTATTTTGAATATTTATATATCAAATACCTACTTTACGTTTTCCGCATTATTAATTTCAATGGCTTATAAGCATTCATTTGTAAAACAGTTCTTTGAGTTGAAAACATAAACACTGATGGGAACTAAATTATGAAATATAAATTGTGGTTTATGACCTCTATTGATAAGTTTCCCGTAATTGTCAGTATGACAGAAGTTGGAATCCATAAGGGATAAAAATTACATGATAATAAACAGGTTTGTTTTTGATATTTATACGGAAAGTTCACTTGATGAGTACTAAGTTAAATCGCTAATTTGAAAATCAAGGTTACTGGGGAATCAAGTTCTAGATACTCTGTTAACTCAGGGTATATGCTGATATTGTGAGATTCTATATATTAATCTCTTAATGCACTCATAAACCGAATATCAAGAAATATGATCACATGCCAATCATAGCAAAAATATAAACTGAGATATGTGAAATTAATCTATAAATTGTTTTTGTTCACAGTAATAAAAGTCATTTTTCACAGTGGTCTTTCTCTAACTAATGTTTTAGCAATTGGTTTCGTCTACTAGAACTACGGGAAAATTTGGAATAAAATCCGTTTCCTCATAAATTTAATTATTCTGATTTTCGATCGGGATCATATAATAATAGTTAAGTCACGAGCCTATGATGTAGATTTACTATAGATCTCTGAACTTCTTAAATTTTGGAACAGAATAATATACTAATTTTTTTTCAGGTTGGATAGCTGTTGTTTAATTTACCTCTTTAAGATTCAAAGACCACTAAGTTTTTGATACTATAAATGAATGTAACCCTCAAATCTATAGGGGGCATCCTAGTGTCATGTATCGGATTGTTTTTTCAAGCTACTTTGAGAGACATGCACCCATTCTCCAGAGAGTCATAACAGCGAGATCTAATTCAATGTGTGACAGAGAGACGATGGGTTCATTACTAGCCGGAAAGAAATATACTATTCTAAGGTTGTCATTGGTACTAATGATTTTAACTGTAAATTCACTAAACCACATGCAGCAGTTATCACAGAATATACAAAATATGCATTGAATGCTAATCTATTTTTAAATTCCGGGTGTTTCTATTGTGACATGAGATGTGGATTCCAATTCATTCTGATATACTACTTCTGTTTAATTTGCGAAGTCATTACAGATCAGAATATACGTATTTAAAATATATACATATAAATACCGATTGAAGGTTAGTTGATTGCAAAATTTAAGAGTAACTGACAACAATGGTTTTATCCACTTTCCTAGTTCACTATGGTCTAATATTCACTTCATATTCTACCAGTAATGTGCTACTTATCTGTGTTTTCATAAAAAAATTAATTTTGCAGTGTTGAAATAATATCCAGTAGTAAAGAGTTAATATTGCATTTTCTCATTTACAATCAAACTAGGAAAACTAAATGGAAGAAAGTAGGTGTAATAGGAAGAAATAAACTTGTTCCGGATACAGAATATTAATAAAAATTATTATAATATTAGTCTTTTGCAAATTTGTTTCAAATTGAGAAAACACGCTGCAAGAATGGATCTTCTAGATTTTTGGCTAATCTATATATCATTGCAAAATTATATCGAAGCACGAATTTTTAAATAAACGTTGAAAAACAACTTTAAAATAAAGCGAAATAAAAATATAATAACCACTCCTTACTTTTAGAAGTTATAAATAAAGAATTTTTAAAAAATTGTTATATATGCTTAAATGGTTTTTTTCACATATAATCTTTTAAACACATGCCGAAAGCACTTAATGTCATTTTTAAAAATGTAATATTCAAGTGAATATGCTTTTAAGCGAAATTATAGAATCGTAAAGTACTCAATATTGTCAGACGTAACTAGATTGCGCCTTCCTATTTCTTCAATTTGAGATCGGGAGTGGGCCTAAACTGATGGGTATTATTCAAAAAGTTAGTGCGCACTCATGAGCTGGCTTAGAATTATTTTCGAAATAATGTGTGACAAAAATAAAATTTCTTTTTTTAATTGGTTTCGTTGTCTAAACCAGAGCTCTCATAAAACAAAAATAAATTCAACTACGAACAAATAGTGCTATTTTATAAGAATTTTATATAGCCTCACTCTTTTAAATTTTGCTTAATAACTTTGATGTGCATTTCCAAATGCTAGCGTAATTTCTACAGTATATCTGCTTCCTAAACATGGAATTTACTGTTGTCTTAATATCCACTAGAAATGAAAAAAACATATTACAAAATAGAATAAATTTGGGTAAAAACAGTTAACGATTTTTGAAATAATCATATTTATAATAAATAATTAACAGCTGTAGTTTTCCAAACTTTTTGTTCAATAAAGGAAATATGTTTGTCATATCAGCCAAGTAGTAATTTATATACTATCGACAGCCTAAGACGTATTTTGAAATAGTTATAGGTTTTGTGCCAATGAGCTTATACAGGAAATTATAAAGCTATTAGTTATGGGAAATATTAAATGCATTAGAAATATTAATCATCTGTGGTAAATAAATTCTAGTTGTCTACAATTCTGCACATTCAATAGTGTCACAAACCGCTAAAGAACACTAGAGCACAACAATAAGCATTCGCACTAAAAGATGTGTCTATAACGTTCCAAGAAAAACAAATCAGCACATATACTTCATTTCTAGTACTTCACGATTTCTCACTAACCGCTTTTCAAATCATGAATTGATATTTTCCTGATGAAAAGCTCTGTTCAATCATGGTTCCCAAGAGGGAAACTTGTAGTGAAACCGAAAACAGCTGACGAGGCGCGGAAAACAAGAATAGGGTGGATGAGCTAGCTATAGATATCTCGTAGACCAAAGTTCTAGATCATGTGCTTGTATAGACATTAATGCAAAGTTAAAATGTGCAGTTAATAAAATGCTAGAAGTCTTTCCATACTTCTATTTTATACTCATGTATTAAGTTGTTTGTAAAGTGATATCCGGATTTTTAATCAGAACAACTAACTAAAAAATGTTTGAAGCACATTGGAATTGTTTGCTGTTCAAAGGTACTCAGATGTTTTATTTCCAAGACTATAACAAATGCTAATTTGCATATAACAGTTTGACATTAAATTTAATCAATATTTATTTAATTATTTATACCATTGGGAGCATAAGAAGAAACTAATTTGAAAATGTATGCTAAGTGTATACAAAGCCCGTCGTAATTACATGATATCATCTATATAGAATAGAGAATGTATGTCTACTATTAATTAAAGGCATAGTTAAATGCGAATTTCCAAATTAGGAAGAGTGAACAATAATATGGAAATGGTTCCAAGTCAAAGTTGCACTTTTCGTTTTGCCCATTTAGATTTCAAAAATTCGGAATCTTGTGCAAACAAGTAGTATTTCGCCTTTAATGAATATGTGCTGTTAGTTTTAATAATTACAAGAGTTCCAAGAAAGGTCGGATTATTAAAAAACATACTTATCATTATATGGTAATCTTCTCTTTAAGAGAAGAAAAGAACTAGTTGAAGACAGGAATTTATAGAGTGGGGTCTGCACTTTTTTTTACTAATAGAAAATTGTGCGCTTTTAAAGAAGTGACAAATAATCCACGGTATTCGTGCCTTTTGTAGAACATTATAGAGCTTTTAAAAAGTAAAAGGCAGAAAACCAGTATGATAAATTATTGTGATTAGGCTTAGTATAAATGAGATCATATGTGGAGAATAAAAGGCAAATTCGGAAAAATCGTTATAGAAATTAAAAGAAGTACACATTAATTATATAACTAGATTAGAACTAATTAATTCGCTGAGTCTTCTCACATATAGCTCTTTATATGACGGAAGTATTTGAAGAACCAGATTGTGAGATGCAAGTGGTATTTTAATTGCAGTTAAACCTTAAGTTTTTTGTCACTTATAATTTGTAAAAAGGCCGATTTCGACTCTGACCCCCTATTATTACATATCTGTAACGAGTTAAGGAAAACAACAAGTATGCAGCTTGATTGAATCCGATTACAAACATCCGAAATTCACTTAGCTGTTGATTGGCTTCTGTTGTTGTAGTAAAGAAAATTCAACCTCACAAATTATTTGATTATGGCAAACAAAGTATGAATTTTATAATATATTCTATGTAATAACGGTGTTTAAAAAAAACCTTATGATATATTTAGTATAACTGTGACCAAAAGCATGCAAATTCTCACAGCTATAGTAATATCTTATTTTCCTAATTTGCCATATGTTAGTTTAATTTTCTTTATTAACTAGGTAAAATTTCAAGTCTTATTATTTGGAAAACAGATAAAGGTTCTACTAAGCATGCATACATGTGATTTAAATAATAAATTCGCTAGTTCCTTAAATATTAGAGTTGTGTGGGACTTAAGGTTTTACTGTTACTAAATAAATTTACTGAAAATCAAAGGTTCTTTCCTCAATTTCTAAGTAAAATAAAATTTTCGTTTTTCCTAAAAAATTTCATAAGTATATATATAGCAATATAAGTGCTTTTAGTTATCTTTCTGTTTATAGCATTGCTCTCATAATTTATTAGATTAGATTATAGTTATGTCCATATATGGGTAAAACATAATTTAAGTTCAATATTTTAAATAAAATTCACAATTTTGGGTAATTCTTCCTCTATATTCAGCCGCATTAAATTGTGCTTTGAAGGAACTTCGGGTTTTTTTTATGATTTCGAGAACTTTTCATCATAATGTATATTAAATAATGAGCACCAAAAATGTAAAAGTTTTAGATGATTTCTTATTAAATACAGTTAACTAAACAGTTAGACGAGGGCGCAACTTTTACGAAAAGTGATAATACTTTTTGTATAAAACTAAAATGGTACAAAAAAACCATAATAAATTGAAAATAAAACAACGAATAATTACACAAGAAAGAACAAATTTTGCGGAAATATTTCTTCCGCAGAAAAATTTAATAGAGCCATAATATTTGCATTTCCTATGTAGCTATAACGTATTTTATGCCCTAATATAAATTTAAATTTGAACGAAAGTATTTAGCTACTATTCACTAGAACTTGTGAATCTATCCAATTACCGTTAATGTCTAGAAAACATTTAACAGCATTTAACTCAATAAATCTAATCCCGGAAATTAGCACTATATAATATCGTACTTAACGGACAAATCCATACCCCACATATTTTTGTCATAATCCAGTGGCTCGCAATTTCTACCGAAATTATTGTTTCTATGAAGTTTAACCAAAGAAGCGATGACTTTTTATAGTTAACAAAGTTACTGTTTTAGTAAAACCTAGTGGTGACTTATTAAAAGTAGGATCAACAAGTTGTGGGAAAATTTCAGCAATACACAGTGGCTTCATAAAGATATATGTGGAGAGAAAACAAAAATTGTAAATTTTATATATTTCATTGTTTTGGACAATTTATTTAAGAGTATAGGTGATAGATCTTATGATTTAAAGTAGACTCGACATTTTTATACTCAATATCTTGTAATAACTGTTTAAATTGCAAATAAGCATATGAAGTATAAATCTGAGTGTCATTTGTAACTGTGAAAAGTATGACAGGATAAGCTAAAATAAGCATGAGACCAGAAGACGAGACATTCCTGTTAAATAACAAGTTAATACAAATAACTGAATAAATATTTTTACGTATAAAATAGTAAGTTTCCAGTAAAAACGAACAAAAAGCTACACGATTTATAACGATTTCGCCATTATGAGAAATTATCAGATGTATTGAAAGCGGAACCCAACCCATTCAAGTAGTTAGGTGAGAATCGATCTAACTTGCATCCATACATTGCAATCGGTGAGAAACACTATTAAGTAGTATTTTATAGTCGATTATCTCAAGATTACAGCTATTTCGTCTTTTACCTAGATAAGAATAAAGTAGCACTGACTAGACCTAACAAAAGAAAACAAACGTTTATTATTAATAGTCATTACATCCTGGAGTGGAAAAATGTCAATATTTTTGGCCTGATCCGTTCAAGCAGAGCCTGGGGCACTTTAATATGCACGAAGGCAGCAATTAACAAATTTGTGGTCTTACCACAACTCACGTTCATCCCAACACATTACTTTCCAGTTTTGTATCGCATCAGAGATACAACATGCACTAATCCGACTACCTTGTAATATTGGGATACCATGCTTATTACAGGTTGTATTAACGTTAAAAAACCGAAAACTCTCAAAATAAAATGAAGCATTCTAAAAAGTGATAAAAATACAAACTTTTAGCATTTATATGTTAGATCAAGAAAATATACTAAATATTATCGCTTAATTTCAAGGTTTATTACTAAAATTACAACTCGTTTATTGATCAGAAATCACATAATTCGGATGGACACAAAGAGTTGGATTCGTACCAGTATCCATTTCAATGAGGATGTGGTCCTCTGTAACAAGCCGACGAATTATACGCTTACAAATGGTCCGTTGTATTAATAAATCCTCTTCAGACTGCAACTCATTTTCTATCATTTCGAGGTACCTGAAAAAAATAGCAATTAACAATAAGTACTTAAATGTAATGAACATCTTTTGACACGAATCCTTTAATAGATACATGTATGTTCTATCAACGTTTAATCATGAACACTACGCGATTAAACACCTGTGTAGAACAGTTGCATTAATGTTGGGGCACTTATCCAACAAGTGAGCAGCTTTCACGCCAATGAAACATAAAAACTACTCATAACCCCTTAGTTTTCAGAAAATATAATACATTGAATATTTAACCAACCAGTTTACTAAGCTGTCCTCCTTTACTCCTTCATATTGTTCATCACCAATTTTTTCTTCATCAGCTCTCATGTGAAGCACTAACATATCGGCAAGTCTCTTATACTTCTCAAAACTGATCTTTAACTTCGACGAATCAACCTGAAAATTGCCCACTTGTACACTTTTAACAATGAAGGACTAAATATTCTAGCGAAATATGGGAATCAATTATCTCCAGCACCAAATTTTTTTTTACAAATTCTATCTCATCTTAATAATGATTATTATATACCTTTTTGTTAATCTCATCATCAGCATCAGCGATATTATCATTTTCTTTGTCTTCGACGGTTATAACAGGATCAACGTCGAAATCATTATCTAACGCGATATCAGGCTGTTCCACTCTGAAAGAAATATCTTCAAAAACATTCATTAATCAATAGAAAAGTTATATAATTACCTTATAATAGATTTATTAAGGAGTTTTGAAGCTTGATTAACATGATCAACATTCACCTGGAATATTAAAAATGCTTCCTTTCACGTCAATTAAACATTTTTTGATTTACAAACTAACAAATATTTCTCATAATTAGCTTTAATACATGTTCTACCTAAAACAAATGTAATTTAACTTACCTGCGCAGCACAGTGTAGTCTAGCAAGAGCCTCCGAAAGACGTACTAATGACTCTAACTGCCTAACAGTTATTCTCCACGATGATGTCGCAGCATTATTGCTGTCGGTCATACGTAGACGTTTGTATGAAATTACCAATGCTTCCGCAGCCGCAGCACTAATCTATGATAAGAAATAAATGAAAAAAACAGCAAATTTCGATCAAAGATATAATAATGAACCAAAATAGATTGCAATGTGACTTTACCTTAGGTTTAAAACACTTGGCAAACATGATGTATTTATGAATGTCGTCGGTTGTATATTTAGTCTTTCTTGGTTGCCTGCTACTAATTGATCGATGATTTTCCAAAATACGTCGTGCTATTGCATAGTCGACTAACTGGTATGATATCGTATAATCATATTCAATAAATTAAATCTAATGATACTTAACACTTATGCATATTACCTAACCTCATTACATTCATCCACTAAAACGAAAAAGAGATCAAATCTGCTCATGATTGGAGCAGTCAACTGGACATTGTGCTTTAAAGGTCGAGATCTGTCGTATCTACCTCCAACTGGATTCGCAGCAGCCAAAATAGAAGCTCGTGCATTCAGAGTGGCTTTTACACCGGCCTGAAATATAATTATCGGTATATAAACCATAAGCAAACCTACGTAACAATATGAGTAAAGAGTCAATAATACTACACCTATGAAATAGAAAGTACTGGATCATATTCTAGCTCTGTAAATTATTACCTATTATTACGTAGTTAATTGTGGTTTCGGTTCTCATGAAAAGTTTTCATTATACAATAAATTTTAAAATATCTGCATACTCCACACTATTTTTCTACACCCATACCTTTGTTATGCTAATAGTTTGCTGCTCCATAGCTTCATGGATCGCAACCTGATCCTTTGGATCCATTTTATCAAACTCGTCAATACAACAAACACCGTTGTCAGCAAGCATTAACGCTCCTGCTTCAATTACAAATTCAAAAGACTCTTCATCCTAGAACAAACAAAAAATGTAGTCTAGTATAAAAATATTTAGGCGTATATCTAAATCTGATATAAATCACCGCTAGAAACACTTTTGGAATATAATAAATACTTTGACAACTGCCGCAGTAAGACCAGCCGCTGAGGAAGCTTTTCCAGATGTATAAATAGCACGTGGACAGAACTCCTCTACTGTTCTAAACAATAAATTGTTGAAAATTAGTAAAGTGATATAAATCTTAAAATAAATAAGCACATACTTTAAGACTTGACTTTTCGCTGTTGATGGGTCTCCCACAAGACATATGTTAATATCTCCACGGAAGGTGGTTCCTTCACTTCTACTCTTCTTTGCTACTCCTCCAAATAACATAAGCAGTACGCCTAGTTTTATCTGATAAAAAAACAGAGGATATCAATAATGTTTTCATCATTTGTAGTAGTCGAAAAAAGAAATATTATAAACCTCATCGTTCCCATATACATTAGGGAAAAGACTCTTGATTAAGTTTTCTGCTATATCCTTGTCCTCGCTCATTTGCTTTAACTTCTTATGCTCATCAGGTATCATACGCTTCCATAGCTCCACATGATCTACATCTTCATGTGAGAAATCTTTGCCACCAAACTAGAAGAATCAATAAAAATGAAGGAATTACATAATTTAGAGGTAACTATAAATACCCAACCTTAGTGTTATTTGATTCCACATGACAAGCAAGAAAGGCCAATTTATAGCTTAGATCTCTCACTCCAAGCGCTTTCAACCCAGTTAGCCCTCCATCTTTTTCAGCAGCTCGACCACGATTTCCATTTGATGTTTCCGCACGAAGTCCTATTATATTCAAGCCATAGTTGAATAATTGATAGTATCCTAACAACGTATTATGATTAAAAAAATGTGATAGACTAACCAGGAGAACTCATTTGAGCAATATCGGGAATAACTATAAGTGTTCCGGTGAGAAAACATTTGTCCCCTGGTTGTACCGTTTCTACCATTTCTCCCCTAACAATAACATCAAAAGTACGTGGAATTGATCCTCGCGGCAATTCCGCCTGTGTCTCCTAAACAAAATTTTAGGAGTATTTTTGCATATCGTTTCCGCTGTTCCTATTAGTAGTCAAAAATTATACTGGAATTAATGTACAAACAAAGTAGCAAAGAAATAAATTACGCGTCAAAGAGTAAGTTTACCTGAATCCGAATTTTCTGGAAATCGACGAATGATGAATCGTCGACATCTAGACTAAACCGCGTTCGATTCATGCATTGCGGATTAACACATCGTGAGGGCTAGAACAAATCTAATTATTTTAGCTAGAACGTTGTCAAACAATTATGTTACCATTAATGAGAAAAATTATTTTACCTGAGTGTACCTAAACTGTTGAAGGACATTTCTTGTTGTAACTCCACAATCCTCACAAACAAAGGTTGCTCGACTTAGCTCGGGATGTACTGTATGAGTTCTTACTATTTGTCCTGATATACATACCATGGCTCCAATTTTATCAGCCGTAAGTTCACGCACCTTAAGTATTAAATCTACGCACAATTTAATTATTTCTCAGATAGATATTATGCAGCCAACTGTTTATAAACGAACTATAGGTAGAATCTGTCCATAGAAAACATTTCGCTAACTGAAAACTAAATTGTGTATAAGATTAAAAACAATTATTAGTATTATAAAGATAAATCAAATTAGTTTACAGCGCATTTGTTTTCCAAATTGGTGAATGAAACATATAATTCTTTTTTGTGCATTCTTTGACGTTCACCATCATCTGTACAATTATCAATGGTAGCCAAATGAAGAGCTTCACAAATAAACGGGTACAACCTGGAATTTTAGATATTTAACTACACCTACATTATAAATGTACAATATAATAAGTAATGGTTATAACCATGTGGATTACATTTGTAATCAATCCAATGCACACGATTTATCAAGCTTGTAGCTCCTAATCCATGAATTTAAGTATGAACAGCAATCACCAACCTATAAAAATGC
This sequence comes from Heterorhabditis bacteriophora, assembly GCA_964036235.1. Classification (NCBI taxonomy): domain Eukaryota; kingdom Metazoa; phylum Nematoda; class Chromadorea; order Rhabditida; family Heterorhabditidae; genus Heterorhabditis; species Heterorhabditis bacteriophora. The sequence continues at coordinate 2,369,752 of OZ038425.1, read as the reverse complement.
ATCTCAATTGGTTCATACAAAGTGACGCTGTGATTGTGAACATGTCTCATGTCCACATATAATGTGTTTCTCTCTGGCTGAATAAGATCTCCAATTGCTTTTTTATAGATCTTCTCACCATTCTCATCGCAGAATCTTAACAGAATAATTTTTTTTCATATATGAGATATGCCAATCCATCGATTTATTTATGGCATCATATGGTCTACTACATAAAACCTGATTAGTGTATCAAACAGTCAATTTAAACTTCAGAAAATACATGACTAACTCATTAATGAATCGTGTGAATTCTGCTTGAATGCGGACACCTACGACATCTTCAATTTGTTGAACTAGACCACCCGCTATATTATCCATTCCAACCTTAAACTAAAAATGATACATCAAATGCAAACATCTACAGTACCACTTCTACGTGACTAGAAATTCTAGATAGAAACAAGTATTTTATTTTCAACCATCCGTATTGTTTGTGAAAGGTACTTAAAAAATGCTAGATTTATAATTGTTGAAATGCGACAAAGTATGTAACAAATTCCGAATAACGTGAGTATACTGAGCAATATAAGAATTTGAAAGAATACAATGATGTAAATAATGGAATTAATACCCTACATGATAACTACAACGTACTACGTTTTCTAGTAATCTTCGCGCTCATTCCTTGCTTAAATTAAAGTTTTTCGCGCGCACTGAAGTCTTGTATTAGAGCACAAGAAAATCGTTATTAGTGAGATAGAGTATTTTAGAATTCTTATGAATTCAACAAATACTAACATGTTTTAACAAATGGAACTTCTCTTTATAATGTCTAACTGGATATATATAGGGCCATGTCATGAAACTATACCTAATTACTATTTCGCTTTAAACTTGATAGCTGCATATCTTTTTCTAGTACTATAACTAACGCACCCATATTAAATTAGGATATGAGTTTTTGGCTCATGACTTTAGCATAAAATCTGAAGTATTAAACTACACTCTTATTTTTATGGTTTAAAATGTAGATAATTAGGATCGTTACATTCATCTATTACTCTTACTTTCTTACTTTATTGAATTTAAATGTCATACTAAAAACAAATCACTAATAAGTGATTATTAGCATAAAAGTATCTGGTAAATTTAAACACTATGCAAAATGGGCAAATGTAACTTGTAAAATTGCTACTCAATTAAAATTAGGATCTATGAAATTAATCCATTTAAATTTTAAAATCGGCTTTTTTAGACTATTCAATAAATATCACAAATATTATGAATAGTTTGTTAAAACTTGCATCCCTCTCGAATCTGAGCAAAATAGGGTTGGCTTAGATAGCTAGTGACACGCAATTGGACCCCTGATTAGCAGCGAGACATTGTTAAGCGTATGCCTAACAGGGATTTGATCTTTTCTTCCTTTTTCTTTTTTTTTCTTTCCATTGTAATAAATGAGTATACCATAAATTGTAATAATAGTTGTATTATTTTTATCCTTATATTTTTTCCACCTGAATTTCAGCTTCTGTTAGGAACTTGTTTATCTATTTTATTTAACTATCTAAGTTTTGATATTTCCTCGGCTCTGTTCATTTGTAGATTAGTATTTGCACTGTATTCAAGCTTACATAGTTTCAAAAATCCCTATCTCGCTTTTTCTATTGACGTTATGTTGGCGAAAGCTAGGAAGCGCCGCAAGAGAATGGAGCTGTCTAAGCAAATAAAGCTCCCAACTAGTCACCCCATCCAATAGACATTTCGACACAGTTTAAATTGTCCAAACACCTACTGCACTACCTCTATATTTAAAAATAACATTGTATTTATCTTAATTCACATTTTATTTTCATCATTGTTAAGCTTAGTCAGAATAATCATTTTAATTTTGTAAAATTTCAATTCTCACTATTGATAATACTAACCGTGGTTCGAGAAACTAATTAGAGACGTGAAAGGATTACAAAGGCTAACTACTTATATTATTTAGACGTAATTTTTTTAAAACTTTGTAGCTGGCATTATATCATTATGCTGCGGTTCTGAATGTCTCTTTCACCTCTGGTATCAATTTACATTCATATCCTTTACGAAGATTTAAAATCGTTTTCCCAACCCATATTGTGTTACCATATTTACTTTGTACTTATTTGAAGTATTATATTTCAGCATAATTAGAAAGAATGATGTGAGAAACCGTAGATATAGTAAATGTAAAGATAAAATTAACATTTTGTTTTTTGTAATTATTATTATAATCATATAATTGATATACCATCTTCTAAGTAGTATAGTTTCAGCACTAGCATCACAAGATATTATGACCTCATAATAATATCGAGACTTAAAGCTAGTTTAGTCCTAGTTTTAAAAAAAATCAAGATGTTCTACATTGCGTGAGAACTTCCCACACATTCAACTGTATTCACGTTTAATTTGAGTCGAATTTGCCGCATTCTAGGCTCTTGTATTTGTGTTTAATCCTTTATGCAACTACAATTTTCAATTTCTACTCAGTTCAATATTTTTTTTATTTCTCTCCAATATTTTTATCTTCGCAGTTGCATTATTTTCATAGCTTTATTCTTTTTCCTTTTTATCATAACATTCTTTAAAACATCTTAGAACAACACTTTAGCCCAGGTGTAAATCGGTGACCTAACACCTTCCCTGACAGGTATGATTAATCGGTTCGGTTCATTAGTTATCGATTTCATCAGTATGTGTGTAACCTAATATCGTTCTTCAATCAATGCCCAATAAATGTTTAGTTGAATTTGAAAGATTTAAATATTTTTCTTTATTTTCACTCCTTTATAAGTTTTCCTATTGACCGATATTTAAGAAAACTACATGATTTCAAATAATATACGTTTGTTTAAAAGATTCTTTTTAGAACTTCCATAAGAAGAAAATTTTCTACTCCTAATTGACCAAAATTAAGTCACTCAATTAACATTAGTCGTTATTTCAGAATTCTTCATTGTTAACATCCGTAAGATCTAAGTGAAAATTTTATTAATTATCTATATATCATTTTGTTTCCCATGTAAAGCATGCTGATCTGAAGTTTATAACGTATTAGTTGGTACAAATTTCTTTTGCATTGCTCACCTATGAATCTGAATTTCCAATTTGTAACAGTATGTATGAGTAGGCTCAGCTTATGCATGAGATCTGAAAATTACCTGTCAGATTTGTTTTCTCGATCATGAGTAAGGTTCTGAAAATTATGGATCTTATGAAAATACCAATATACTTTCAGATATTAGAATATGGGTAAGGACTACAAGTGTGGCGGTTATCAATACGGTTACACGCCAGCGCCTGCTGCACCGAGCATGGAAATTACTATAAATCAAGTTAGCTTATAGCTATAATATGCTATACATAATACGTAATTTAACTTGCTTATTAAGAAATTTTATAAAATTAAGTGGCCGAGAAGTATAATATAAATTACCGAGCTGTTATAGTCTAATGTTCGTAAATCTTCTTTCAATGCCTGCACTCATTCTTACAATAGAATTCCGCATCTCCTTCTCCTTCTCCTTATGCAACAAGTAATGTGCCTATCCGTTCCCGTCCACCTACCAGTGCTCCCCTCTCACCACCCTCCTACAACTATACTCAGCCAGCATACAATCCCATGTGGTTTGATCGATTTCCAAGGAGGGAAAACAGGGGCATGTTTCGATTAGCACTTGTAGAACTTATGCTTGCAGGTCAGTTATCTTATATGTACTTGGATTATTTACCCATATATATTGCGTTCAGAAATGATAATGTATTATAGTTGTTTGTTTTTCTGAAATTTAAGTCATCAGATTAATCAAGTTTTTATCTGGATGTAGGTGTTATAGCTTAAGAAATGCTCAGTATTCATTTGGTATTCATTCTTAGAAAAAGACTTTTTTGTGTCTTATTTTCCCCATTTCACTATTTTGCTATCGTTTGGAAATGGCCACACACCCCTAATATAATTAAGGAAAACTGAAAACTTAATTTATCTTGAACCATCACAAATGTAGTCCAAACATACTATTAACTACTTGCAGATATTCACTTCATGTCAAATTGCGGATCTTTGACAGATTCAAATTGGCGGGGATTAGCTTAAAGTCGCCGTACAAATATTGTAGCGTTAATACTTCAAAAACAAAAGAACAGGAAGCCTTAAACAAGGGTTTGCGTATTGTTCGATCACCGATAAAACAATGTCTACATTTTACTCAATCTTATAAAGATGAAACGTTTTATTTTGCCAAATTTCCTATAAAATGCAACTGGGAAAGGTTTAATCTTGAAAAATATTGCTACTAACTCATTTTGAATTTAGATGATTTTCAGCAATGGTCAAAAATTCAGTCTGAATGATCCTATGGATGCTACTCATAATAGATGGGTATGCATAATTAACAAAAAATTTTAAACCCATAATTTCGTTAGGGAAAATGTTATGGTTTGGGGTGTGTTAAGTGTTACCGAACTTATTGGTCTGAAAATTATGCCAATGAAAGTTAACAGTTCGGATGTATTAGTATATCACATTTTCCCATATTTCCAATATATTTCCAGTATTAAATTTAGCTTTCAACAAAATAATACTACCATTCATGCTAGTCAAAACATTAAAGCTCGGAGGAACAGCAATAACGTCAACACCATCAACTGGCAGTCAAACACTTCGAATTTAAATTCTATGAAATTTATTAGGTTACTCTTTGTACGGCGACTTTAAGCTAATCCCCGCCAATTTGAATCTGTCAAAGATCCGCAATTTGACATGAAGTGAATATCTGCAAGTAGTTAATAGTATGTTTGGACTACATTTGTGATGGTTCAAGATAAATTAAGTTTTCAGTTTTCCTTAATTATATTAGGGGTGTGTGGCCATTTCCAAACGATAGCAAAATAGTGAAATGGGGAAAATAAGACACAAAAAAGTCTTTTTCTAAGAATGAATACCAAATGAATACTGAGCATTTCTTAAGCTATAACACCTACATCCAGATAAAAACTTGATCAATCTGATGACTTAAATTTCAGAAAAGGTTGTTCTGTCCCTAGTGTATTTGCGTTTATTTTTCTTACTATGATCATTATAGTTCACTGCAATTTTTAAATGTACTGCCGAATCCTACAATGATTAATTAATTGTTGCTATCACTAAAAATAAGAAACAATAGTATGCTATTATTTGTAAACGCAGTGCATATAATATATGCATATGACCAAGAATCAAGTTGAAACCATAGCATGTAATGATTAAAACAAAGTAGATACTATGTTATGCAGCAAAATATTGCGACTTTTGTTTCACTCATTTTAAAAATATTTTAAGTCCAAATTTCAGCTGTAATTCTGGGTGGTGGAATCTGGTGTTATCGAGACACTTCAGACTATTGTCCATATTACTCTGCTATATGGACTTCATCTATCTATCTCATTAACTCTTTAGTATGTTTAATCAAGTAATTATGCATTTTATTAGCGTATAGTTATATATGGTACTCCAGTGTTTCTATATTATTAAGGAGTAGTTTTCTAACATTATAAATAATCTTAGTAGTTATAATAAATATCGCATAATATATAGAAATATGGTAGGAATATCGAGGGAACTAAAATTTGATTTGACAATTTCTAGGTTGGCAGTGCGGCGGCAAAAATAGGTACCATCAATTTATATATGGCACATCTAGTTCTCTCATTGGTTTCAATAATGATGTGTTTTGTGAGCGGAGGTCTCAGTGCAAGGTGAAGTACTTTTTCAGTAGTATTCTTTGAGTTAGACTTTGGGGTGAGTTATTATTTTAGTGTTTACAATCCACTTATACCACCTTCTTATTATTATAAAGAGTAAGACTTTTATTCCCATTCTAATTGGTATGTTTAGAAATTGGGCCTTGGTAGGTACTTATCACCACCCAAGAATCGATCGTGATGAAGCCTTCTGTCTCCTCGGAGAGCACGATACTAGCCGGTAAGGTTTCTTTTGTAAAAGTTAATTATTATATAGCTATATAGTTACATAACAATGGAAGATATTTGTTATAACTATGGGGAAAAATATGGATATAAGCCAATATATTTATTCAATAAAATTCAAAAATTCAGCAACTTTAGAGAACAACCATCAAATCTGAGATCTTTGGTATTTGTACTGGAATATAATGAATATATCTGGGAAGAAAGAAAATTTTTTTAGATAGGAATTGTTGTGCTTGCATTTGGGAGTGAAGATATTATATTAAGTTACTTGAAAAAAACATTTATTTTCATTCAGTATGACGCAAGCTAATGTTCAGAAATATCTATCAGTAAAAAGCCATTTAATAGTTATTTGCAGAATATCATACATCTTTTCCCACATGGATAAATATGATTTTGCTAAATGTCTTTGGCAACTGAAAGTAGGGGTAGCAGTCAATTCTGTACAATTTGTGGTTGCTGCTATAGAAGGTGAATCAAAAGAGCAAAATTTTTGTGTAATTGTAGTCACTCTAAACAAAACTAGTTATGTCATGGAATTACATAATTTGATTTGACATTCGTTACATTTAATATAATATAAAATTAATTTTTAAAATAATGAAAAATAAAAATGAAAATTATTTGTTGAATTATTTGTTCCAATAATAAAACTTATGTATTCGTTAAATATGTTATTTCCCATAGGTAATATGTTCTTAAGACACTGAGATTTACCATAGTACTTTCAAAATATTGGTTTTAAAATATGGAATTAAGTAATAATTTCAATAATTAGAATTTTTTTACATAATACATCTTTTCTAGTGTTACTCAATTCCCTCTCTGCAATCCTCTGCATGAAGAGGACTTGCACATCATGCATATAACTCTTTAATATAGAAATTGACGCTTCATCATTAAAATGCTGTGAGTATTCCACTTCTGCGTTCAGAGGGTGGTCCATATATTCTAACAGTTTCTACGCTATTGTTGCTATTTATAGTAGAAGAAATAGAGTATCACAGTTTCCTCTCTATATTTTCTAGCCTATTGGTTTCGTGATCATTTTGAAATAGACTAGAGTTTACAGTAGTCCAACTAAATGGTTGTAGGGAGTAATTTTATCTAGGTAACAAATTCTCTCTTGCAATAATGACGATTACTGCTATTGTTAAATAATATTCTGAATGGTTTCATGTATGATTCTAAACTTAAAAAGTGATACTATGCTTTATGGAAAAGTATGAAACAATAGGTGCTTAATGAATTAAAAGGCAGATGATGTAGAAATTAAAACAGTAAAAGGTTTACTATTGAATAACTTTTTTTGTTTAAGTTTATTGAGAAGAATTAAGTTACAGTTGATTTAAATGGTCACTTATATTGCATACTGTGATAAGCGGGTTAAATATTGACTTGTGTCACCACTTAATTAAGTAACAACTGAGTTTAATCAAGTATGTGCAAATACCATCAATGTGCGTGCAAAATTTAATTAATTTGGTTTCTAATATTTTACGACTCCATTAGTCGTTAGTTGGAATGAAGCAGTGTATCTCACAGCACAACCCTGCTACTAATTATTGCAAAATTAGGCACTATAGGAATTTTAGGGCAATATTTGTCTCTTTATTTCTGCGTTTTTTGCGTATATCTCAGTCCAACATCGGAGTTTCGATGTTTAAATGAAGGACATAAATTCTAGAGTTCGTTTACTATAAGAAGGAACACTTTTTGTTCTTCTCTAATGTATCTTTGAAAAGTCTGCACACACAATATAGTGCTTTAATGCCTTATATTTAACAGATCTTACAGTTAGATTGGATGGAATTTTGTCTACGTCTAGAAAACAGCCACATGTTTCAAACTGTAATAAGGCTATCCACTAACTAGTCGGGTGATCACATTTATAGCTGAGATTTTCATAAATAAGAACAATTTTCACGATTTTAGTAAATTTTCCTTTGAAAAAAACTGCAAAAAAATATATTGCACATAGAAATTAAGTGAAATACATATTACATCGTAATACATTATTTATTTATTGTAATTTGTTTTATTGTTATCGATAAGATCTACGCCCTGGAGGAGAGGATAGCATTAATAAAAGTGGGTATGGTTTAAAATAGTAAAATAATATTTGGAAAATGGTAGAAACTAAAGAAACTTATTTTAAAATCGTAAACTTTTATACAGCTATAAAAATTGTTTGAACCAAGCTCATAAACAACATGAATTTTCATTATTCTGGTGAGCAGTACTATGCGAATGCACTTTTGAATAAAAATATGATCACACTTAATGACACATACAGTTTGAAACATGTGGCTGTTTTCTAGACGTAGACAAAATTCCATCCAATCTAACTGTAAGATCTGTTAAATATAAGGCATTAAAGCACTATATTGTGTGTGCAGACTTTTCAAAGATACATTAGAGAAGAACAAAAAGTGTTCCTTCTTATAGTAAACGAACTCTAGAATTTATGTCCTTCATTTAAACATCGAAACTCCGATGTTGGACTGAGATATACGCAAAAAACGCAGAAATAAAGAGACAAATATTGCCCTAAAATTCCTATAGTGCCTAATTTTGCAATAATTAGTAGCAGGGTTGTAGTTTTGATTAAAGACTTTGAGTTGTTACTTAAGCTTTTTAGCTCTATTGATAGGTGACGACAATGGTATTAATAATAGTGTACTTTATTATCATTGTTACCATTAATATTTAGGTCAAGCCCGGTTGTTAGTATTTTTAAATGCATAATTTTATATGTCCTATTAACTCTAGTCACTCATTAAATGTATATTGTAAAACTATGCTTTCACATTGAATAAATAAATTTTTTATGTAAAATTATGGTTAATACTATATAAGTCATGATTTTCTGATGTATAGAATACAAAATTAATAAATGAAGTATACATCTAAAAAACAATGTAGTACCTTTCTCGTACCATAGCTTTTTATTTATTTCAAAGGACTCAAGTGGTAGCATGTGTGTTCCATGTTTCGTCTAGACTCACTTGCCTAACAAAATTATTAACTATAACATCTTTAGGGAAATGAATGGGAAATTCGAAGTAGAATGCGCCACCATGGATTACAGTCATAATGGAACATCTCTGCAATAAATAAACTACTAACAGGAACTAGTGTACCAAATATATTTTGGTTTATAAAGAACTATAGAAGCTAAATTCTTAAGTTTTTTTTATAAAATCGCGTTTCTATGAATTGTACACCACTCTAGGATTCCGAAATTGCTTTATTGTGATATTACAATACTGCCTAAGACAGGTTTCAGTACATTCAAGTATATGATGATCAGGTTCAACTAATTAATTAGGACGATGGTTTATATAAATTGTTTACTCTCTTGTATCTTCTTGCATAAAATGGATTTATTATATTAACCGCATCAGGAATTTATGTTGCACTTATTCTCTTTAGAAAATTGTTGATTATAGCATATTTTTGATATGTATATTACACCCACGGTAACAAAACTTCAAAAAATGCATTTAGAATAATATAATCGCATTGTCATTGTTGTTTTGATATTGTTTAGTAAGAACATAACAGAAATTCAGAAGTGTTATTTAATAAATTGTTGTCTACCAGCTGTGGTGTCGCCTTCTGAGCTCTCTCTCCATATAGTAACTCCAACTAATGACGTCATAGCAACTACCGAAGTGAAGTTATCCGTTTTCAGCGATTCCACGCCATGAAGAGTATCTTCACAACTCATAGTCTGGAAAAAACTCAAAAATTTGCACTTGAATTAAAATGAATAAAGAAAAGTAAGAAACTATTTAATTAATTGCATAACATACAGAGTTAGTGAAAATCGAACTACATGTCTTTTCATATTCTAATTGGCAGCTTTTCAATAGATCTTGGTTATGAGTTTCTGTAAAATTATATTACACAATTATTTCTTCCCTTAATTTTAGCTGTTGAAAATAGATTACAGATACTAAGTGGCGAATTGTTTTTATATTCATTTATTGAAGTTTTCATTTTTTACGACATTATTCATTAATAATTTAGAGTACTATATTTCTGAGACAGATTTTAAGTATGATGCTAGTTATTTTTATAAGTTTTTAAGTACCCATCTTTTTTAGAGTGTTTGTTAGTTCTTGGTAAGTCATATTTTTCAGTCAAATGACAGCTCATCATAAACGGGGTAGTTTCTGAGTGAGATGTTTTTTCGTTTTCGAACATACTTCCTAGAGATTTTCGTGACCTCCTTGGACAAGCAAAAAAGTATATTGGTTCATGATCTGAAATGAATGACTAAATTGTATAATGAAAGTATTGTTTAACAAAAAAATATTGTCTTTCTTACTAGTGTTTCTTGTTGTAATACTTTTTACTTCTTTTAACAAAAGTTTTATCTATCCTGAGTGCTCCGTGTGCTTGAAGTAATGCTTTGTTCCTAATACTTGATTTACAAAAAGGAGAATGTTTATATTTTAGAAAGTACTTACCTTTCACTTTTCGGATATTTACACATTCAAATATAATATAAGTTGTTAGTATAACTGTAATGTAAAATACTGCAACCAGCATCGAAGTGAAAAATTTGAGAAATAAAGGCAAACTGGCCTTGCCATTTAGTTTGTATTTTTATATTTCCTTAAACTGTATATGCAATTTAAGAACTAATTAATTACTTAGTGTGTAGTAATTACATTTAACATAAATTTCCTGCAACTTCTAGTTTGCTATTTGTTTCAATTTTTTGATATAAAGATAATATATTTTGAACCCTTCAATTTGCAGTCACTCCATTTATATCTGCCTTCGGTCTATCGCATACTAATTTTTTATTACTCTAATATGTAAAATTTGGAATACGATTTCAGTTATTGTCTTGAACTATGTTTGGATAACAATTTCAAATAAACTTCCTATAAATCAACTTTTACCTAATTTCCTTTTCGATTAATTTTTATCAAAAAAAAACCGTTGTTTCGAATTTTAATAGAAATTTATTTCACACATATTATGACAAAGTTCGCAACATAAAACAGTATACTTGACATTAAATTTAGTATTTTATTTAGCATAGAAAACATATTAGATAATAATTATCTTGATTGTAATAACTGTTTGAATGTCATTCATCTATAGAACTGAATCGACATATATAATTAAACTACGCAATTAAAATTAATGCAAATTAACATCAGCAAGAATGCACTTCACCCCAACATATTCTTGTCAGATATTCCTAGTTTGTTTTCAAACATTTTTAACTGATGCATGAATCCATCATTTGGGCGAATCACTGGAATATTACTTGCTAGTCAGTATCATCGTGCATAGTATATAATAAGACAAAGAAATAATGTATCCTTCGCTTTATTTTCTTCCAGTAGTTAAAGTGAACGCGAATTAAAGATAAATAATACTGCACATCCGTTTCATTCCCATCTATAGAGCGCAATATACCATAGAAAATTGGGAAATATAAATCTAGAATTACCCGGTCGAACAGCCTTCACCATACCCAAAGCCTCATCAAGAGTTCGTTGTTGATACTTCATCAAGTAGGAAATTACAAACGTAGAAGACCGTGATATACCAGCATTACAATGGACTAGGATCTAAAAAAATTTCTTAATGTCTTAAACACATTTCTAAAATCCCTATAATATGTTTTAGATATACCCTTGTTAAAAATCATCTCAATTTTATTGAGAGATAATTTTATTTTTATTATAAAACTAATCCATAAAGTCCCAATGAAATATTATTAACTTGGGCATGCTACTAAATTTCACAGGATACTCCTAATCCTCCGACTCACTAAACCTCTAAAAGTTTATCTGATGATAGTTAATTGTTTATCAATTTCTGTACTGTTTTATTCTTAACTTTCTCCAATAAATCGAAAACTATTCTAGTATTATTTCCCCATTATTTCTCACACAACTGAAAACATTCCCCGACGAGCGAGTTACACCTCGAATTTGAGATGTATTTTGGCATTCGTTTAGAACTTAAACAAAATTTGTTTCCTCTAATTGCTACCTTTCCTCCATGGTCAATGCAATCCTTAATATAATCATGGACAGAGTAGAAGTGTTGTAAAATATTTTGAGATGGTAAATCCAGTAGTTCTAGTTTGTAATAATGGAATTTTAAAGGATAAAAGTTGCATACTCCCGTGGCACAATTTACAATATGAGTAATACCCTCATTATTCAGGATGGTAAAATCCATGGCAACATCTTGACTACCTAAATAAGGAAACAGATTATGTAAATTAATACCCACTTAGAAATTTCAGCTCTAATATTATAATTTGATATATGCACGAAATCGTGTAATTTTAAACACCATTTATCTCCCAGTAAAATTAACAAACCGAGATATAGTCCATCACAAATTTTAGCTAACTGCAGGTCGGGATTGTTGTCTATAACAAAACCTGATCTTCGAGCTCGTTCCACTTTTTTTTTGCGTCGATTAGATATTGGAACATCTTTTTCTAGAACACTTAGTTTAGTTAGTATCATGAGGATATTTCACATTTAAACTCAAGTTATTCACTTACTTCTATAGCCTTTATATATTCTTTCCCTACAAAAGCTTTAATAATGAATGTCTTACTAATAAAAACTGCTGGATACTTGAACTAGAACATGGTTACCCAGTTTAATAAACGTTATATGCTCAGATAGTATTGTCCGTTATTTAGTAATATTATCTTCTAGTAAACAGTAAGTTATCATAAATTTGTAACAAACCTTTAGAGCATTCATTAAGATTAGATGAATCTCGAATTAATTCAAATTCTCCGTTTTCGTTTCTTTTTTCTTCAACTTCTTGACCATTTTCGAGTACCACACTAGTATAACATATTTGAACTCATAAGTTATAAATTTTATATGCATACTTATATTTAAAATTAAACCCACATAGTGTGCGTTGGTTTTAGAAGTTTTCCTGCAGTTCGAAGACGTTCTTGTAATGACATAGAAGTATATTTTTAAATTTATAAAATTAGTAGCTACAAAAAATGTGCTCCAGCTTAAATATATCTGCTTAGGACCAGAAACGCCGATTCTTTCTCCGATGGACGCGACGTGGTTTGCATCCGTTTGTCGGCGGTAAAATGACGTCATACTGGTTATATTTCCAGATGATTTGTAAAATATACTGATATTAGATAATGTTAATGTGTTTATTTCTCATGGAAAAGCAGTTAGCATGCTCATAGAATTTATCTGTTAAGACTTTGTATTGGATATTAAACGTTTATTTATCATTTTCATTAGGTCTTGACTGCTTAAATAGTCTATATGGACATAAGGCGAAATATCATTTATTGTTTATATTTATTTTTCAGGTCGGCTGGTGATTACATAACTAACACCGATCAATAAAACTAAAGTTGTGCTAATATAATGACACTGGAGAACAGCAATTCAAAGAAAAAGGGTATTTGTTCTTCGCCGAATACTGCACGATCAAGATATGGAAATAACTTAAGGATTACAGTTGCTGCAAATCAGGTTTGAATTTTGCTTCATTATTAGTAAGATTTGACTAACTATATTAATGTAGAGCACTCATATTTTTGAAAGTTAGAAGTTTTTACCCATATCTCGTTTGATGTGAGAAATATATGTTAGAATTAAATTAATTTTTCTAATTTAGCGTCTTTACTTAATAATTGACAGTAAATAGCCTGGGAATTCAATCTTAACTATTTTAATTTAATATTTAATGCTCAGAATAGATGAAAAACTAAGGAGGTATTTTTTATTCTGTTTAATCCATAAAAACGCTAATTCCAGGGTGGCCGAAAATATATGGAAGATCGTGTTCAAATTGAGACATTTAGAAGAGAAGATGGTTCGATTAGGTTCACATTTTTGGGTGTTTTTGATGGACATGGAGGTGCAGAGGCTAGCGAATACGTCAGGATGCATCTTCTTAACAACATTATGGTATGGTGAATATGCATGAAATTTGTTTTTCTGTGGATTCAGCCTTCCTTCTTGTCTTTGTTCTCTATATATAATTTTATACTTTCGAACCAATTTATACTTCTTATTTTTTTCAAATTTCAGAGTAGTGATTTATTTGATTCCAACGATGATGATGAATTTCTCGAGGCAATTCGATTGGGGTTTTTAATGACTCACCATATGATTTGGAAGGTTGTACGTGAGTACTTTATTGTTTTTTTATACAGTTTTAGTTATTATTATTATTAAGACCTATAATCTCGTAAAAATTGTTTTCAGCTGACTGGCCTCCAACAGCATCTGGTTATCCAAGTACAGCTGGAACAACTGTTAGCGTTGCTTTCATTAAGAATGGAAAACTTTATACCGGTCATGTTGGGGACTCTGCTATAATTCTTGGAAAACGAACATGTAATTATGTAGTTACTATTAAATATATGTATTTATTCTAGGCTTAATGCTATTTTTTTCTAACTGAATTTGTTTAGTCAAGAGTGTTCATAACCAACTAGTTCCTGAACGTCTAACAGTTGATCATAAGCCTGAGAATGAGGAAGAGCAAACCAGAATTCGTTTAGCTGGAGGTTCGGTAAGTGCTAGTAGGATTCGTATGGTTTAAACATATGATCACTGAAATTTTTATCTTAATTAATATTTTTCTAAACTTCTATGCTAAAATTAATTATGGTGGGTTTTGGGTGGCAATGAAAAGCGGAGTGACAAGAGTTGTTTGGACTCGTCCACTGAAAGGACGTGCAGGTCCTGTAAGACGAAATTCTCCAACTGAGAGTATTCCATTTCTCGCTGTTGCTAGAAGTCTAGGTCAGGATACTATTTTAATATCATTTATATAATGTATTTATATGGTTTTTGTTAATCATTGGGTGGTATTAAATATCTTTATACTAGGCGATGTCTGGTCGTATTGCGAAACAACTCAGGAATTTGTCGTTTCTCCAGATCCCGATCTTGCGGTTAGAGAGTTAACAGGTATGGAGATCTAGTCACTAGATATTAGAGCTAGTGTTGTTTTCAATACATTTTTTCAACGGAATTAATATAATGTTTGTGTGTTGCGTTTCCAGCTGAGGATGCTTGTTTGGTACTAGCATCAGACGGTCTCACCAACGTTATGGCTCCCCTTCAAGTAACGATGATGGTTGATGAAGAGGAGGGTTTATCTAAGAGAGCTGCTGAAACCCCTGAAGATGATGGACTGGTGAGTTGAGCGATAGAGAAAAAAAATTGTATTTACAAGATTTTGAATGTTTGTTCTAGAATCGTGAAAAGCATACAAATCATTCGCGAGTTCTTGTTGCCAATTCTCTCCGAAATTGGCGAAATTTGAGAGCGGATAATATTTCAGCAATAACAGTAAGAATCTTTTTTGCTTTATTGCTCTTATTTTGAGCTTATAGATTTTAAGTAGATGGAAAATAATTATTTTTTTTCCAAATACCACTTTAAATACAGGTAATATTTGATTCACCATTTTCTGAGCTTTGGGACGATGAAAGCTGTGTCGAAGAGCGTATTGATGACAATCAATCAATTGATAGGGTTTTAATAGAAGATCCAGAATGTATGGTTCGAATAAGTCCGGAAGGGGCCCAAAAACTGGCTACATTTCGTACACCTATAATTTATCAAGGTGCTCTTGATGCTAACTTTAGCAGTGAGTCTTTACTATATTAGTTTTAAATCATATATATATATATATATATGATTCTTAATTAATCTAATAACAGCCGTGAATTATCGGGGTCCGGGCTTTATGACTCATGAAGAGGAACAAGAACTTGAAGAAAAATACAATGAGATGATGATGAAGAATGGCAAAGGAGTTGAATCTGAGGTGTGTTTTCTTTCCTAGTTTCTAGGGGAAAATATATTGAACGGTTTAGCTTTTCTTTCAGAAACTTGATCGCGATGTTACACCAGATATTGCAAATGTTTCTAAAATTTCTCTTACTAAGACTACTGTTTGCGACTCCAATATAAAAAATTCAATTGAGATTACTAGAATAACTCCGGAAAAAGCTGACTCTAAGGTATATTGATTTTTTTATAAATTTCGTTCCATAATAAATTTATCCGATTTCGTTTATTGTCAGTCACCTATTGCTCGAGGGTCTCGATCACTGAAGCGTGTGGGTGCTCCACGAATTTTAAATTCTTTATCGGAAAGTGAGAAGAAACAAAAGTTAGAGTTGGAAAAAGGACTTATTAAAGAAAAGGTATCATTTAGTTATGAAAATATGTATTAGAAATAGGTCTTTGAGTACTTTTTGGTTCTATAACGTTTACTTCACCCAGGTTCTTAATGAGCCCAGTCCTACGAAAGGCGCTCAAGATTCCAACGGTCATCCAATTAGTTGTTCTGTTGATGATTATGAGGGAACTGATGAAGAGGAGCCCATAAAGATGGACTTTTCATTGACTAAAATGACGAAGATAAAGGTATTTGCGTCATTGTTTTAAATGTAATCTTTCTTATTGCTTTCTAATTGATAGTATTTTTTTAAGTCTCCTGATGTTTCACTAAAAACAAACAAGACCACTAACAGTGATTCAAAGGCTAAAATGGAGAGGCGTATCACTAGGAGCATTGCAAGAGCTCCAAATAAAGTATGTACATACTGTTTTTGACTGTAATAATAAGAAGCGTATTTTATATTATGGATGTAGTTAATGATTTTGGTTAATTAGATATCTCCTCGTCCTATAGCTATTGCTGTGCGAAAATCAGTTTCTTCAAATATCCCTACTGATGTTTCCTTATCCACGCCAACTCAAAGAAGAGGGCCTGCCAGACGAGCTGTACTAGACGTTGAAAACAAGGTGTACTTATATTACTTACCGTACAATAATTTATAAAGTGTACAATATGAATTACAGATGATGACACCATCAGGAACATTAGATATTAAGATCCGAGTCGAAGGAGCAGCCAGTCCAAGCTATGGAATGATAACAAGGTATTTTAAATAGCAACTCCATTAGTACTATATAGTGCTTAGAACGTAAATTTTAGGTCACGCGATCGAAGTTCAACAACTCTGTTGGTTGATGTTCGCACTCCTGCTTCACAAAAACTTCCTGAATATCAAACACCTGCGACATCGCGAGTATTACCATCAACGAAAAGCAGTCGGAAGCGTTCCCGTCGGATAAGTCCAGGACCAAGTGCTGGAGTAACTCCTATAGTTCAAAGGCTTACTCTTGAAAGTCCAGACTTAGATCCACCACAGCCCCGCATGAGAAGTGCACCATCAACCCCTGCCAAGGTTTTTGTTTTTACCTTTATGGCTTTATTTTAAATTGAAATTTAGATTTGCAATAACTAACCATTATTATGTGCAACTTTTTAAGGTAGCAAATAATTCGTCTCACATGGGTAGCAAGTGGTCTTTATCCAAATTGGACACTATTGGCACTGAAGTGAAGATGGATGGAACGATAAATGGTGAACCACCATCAAAAATGCGCCGTATTTACGGATTCATGCGAAGATTAGTTGGGTTTGGTCTTGGTGGACAACAGTAGGGAAGGTATGGAACTTATTTTATTTGAGAAATCTTTGTATGTTTTGTCCGTTCACTAGATTGAATTGAGATCTTTGAAATTATTTTCTATGTCCTAAATAAAATTTAGGAACTTAATATGTAAGAATTTCTCTGCGACAGTTTCTTGTTAAATCAGGATGCTTCCGAATTATCCTAAATTAGGGGCTTGTTGCATTATAGGAATTAATTTTGTGATTATTAGTTTAAACACTACTTAATAAATAGCTACGAGTTTGTACAATTTAGGTTAAGAAGCCTAGTAATGGCTCAATTTATTAAGCTCAGATCTCGTTACCCAATTGCTTCTTACTAAAAAAAAAATTCTGGACATTGAGGTTTTTTCAAAATAACCTATTTTCTTCAGAGTTATAAAAATTTTAACGTGAGACGTTAAATCCTGG
The DNA here is from genome assembly GCA_964036235.1 of Heterorhabditis bacteriophora. Lineage (NCBI taxonomy): Eukaryota > Metazoa > Nematoda > Chromadorea > Rhabditida > Heterorhabditidae > Heterorhabditis > Heterorhabditis bacteriophora. The sequence continues at coordinate 2,351,833 of OZ038425.1, read as the reverse complement.
TCTTTCGAATTTTATAATTAATCTCCTTATATTTTATTTAAGTTTTTTATATATACTAAAGCCGTTATGTTATATTGATGTGCTCAGCTCAACATTATTACTTTCGTATTGCTTTTTTCTCTATATTATACTATACGTAATCAGTTTTTTAAGCAACATGTGTTGTTATTATTTGCTAAGATCTCGTTGTGGTATTCCCAAGTTTCTCACTTATTTGATTAAAATGAGTGAATACCATAAAGGAAACTGCAAGCTCTTAGAGCACATTTATTGGGAATATAATGTTCTCCATTTCGTAGGATGCCACATTGATTCTGTCTGGCTGTGTGAATATTCTTATCATATACTGGAACATTGTTCCCATCTAACAAGTTTTATTCATGTGAATATTTTGTTCATTTATCGCCATAAGCGTCTGTTGTTGGCTCCATAGTACCTCTTTGGTGCATTAAAATGATAAAGTTTCAATTGCATTAAAAAATACTAATTGCAATGTGGTTGCATCCTATAAGGTATATTAGTTTGTTCTGCCTACTGATTTTTGGGATGAAGGGATAGTATTTAAATGATTATTGGAAAGAAAATAATTCAAACAATGGCACTTCGCAATTCGTTGGGTCCAATGGATGAGAGAGAAGGCGATTGGGAGACGTGGGTTTAATTTGAGGATTGTAATATTAAATGTTTGATTCTATAAAAAATTCATAATTACTTATCTTAAAGTCGTGATCCTTGTGGACCAGTTATTATGTCTCATTGTACAACGAGGATGGATACAAGACAGTTCCGAAATAAATGGGTTATCGATCAATTCAGTGTGCAACAGGAACTCCTTCAAACGGGAGAATATATATCTAGCTCGTCAGTTTTTCTTTCATACTATCTTCTATAGTAATTCTTGCACATTTGGATTTCATGGTTTGTTAAAGGAAATTTGGTGATTCCCAATATGAATTTTGGCTGAAGTTGTTTCCGTCAGGAAAAGATGAGGAATGTGCTGGATTTTTGTCATTATTTCTTCAGATTGTCAGTGAGTTAATTAACATGCTAATTCATGACTATGAACTTTTTTTTTCAACCTTTTATATTCAGAATGTCCACAACCTAAACTTCAATTCCGAGTGAATTTTACTGTTGAAACCCCTGAGGGACCTAGAGGCTGTGCACTTAATAAAAACGTAGTAACAATTAATCGTGGTGGTATAGTAACGGCAAGCAAGTTCTTTAGTACGGAAAGTCTTAGGGTAAGTAATATTTTCGTTAAATACGTTTGTCTATTTCAAACAGACTGCTTTTAGAATCGATTAAATCGTTTTACGCCTGATGATACATTAACAATTGGAGCTGAGCTAACGGTTTTCGGGGAGAGTAGATCCAGTAAAGTAAGATACTCTGTCTTATACTTTTGTTTTGAACGCGTTTATTTATCTTAGTTTTTTGTAGCAGGATGTTGAGCCTTTCGATTTGGATGAATATGTGGGTGATGATGAATCTTGTGCGAGTAGTTCAATCTATGATTTTTCATCCGAAAAAAAGCAAAAAACGTCATATCGATTTATTAATGATGAAAACGGTTAGTTCACCTTCGCAATATGTGTTATGTATTCAAATATTACTTGACTCAAACAAAGGGCATATACGTATATAATCAATTATCAATGGGTAAGAAAAACCCAGTACCTTGTTTGGTGCTACACTGGAAATCTATAATTTCTAGGGTCTCTTGGAAAAATGTTTGATACCGGAAACTTTTCGGACTTTGTAATTGTATGTGATGGTCGTGAGTTTAAAGTACATAGATGTATTCTTGCCGCACGTTCGAAATTCTTTGAAGCGATGTTAAAGGAAGGACATGAAGAGTGGCAGACGGGACGTGTAAGTTTATTCATCCATATAAGTACTAATATTAAAAGATACTACGAATAAAATATGAAAATTAATTTACTTAAACGAAGTGGTATTTTAGGTTGAATTGAAGGACATGGATTCAAATGTCTTAGAAGGTGTACTTAAATATATTTACACGCTCCAGTGTGCTAATGTGGAAGAAATGACCACTGAATTGATGTACGCTGCGGATAGGTAGGATATTTTGGTAATATAGCATAGCAAAATTAGATTTATGCGAAACATACATGTTACCTTTAAGGATTGATTTTGGATTGAGTCAAGATAATTATGATATATTAACAATTTTAGGTTGATGGTTGACAGTTTAAAAGCACGATGTGCTTCATTATTGTCACGAGACCTTACAATCGAGAACGTTTGCCTACGTTTGCAACTGGCGGATAGCCTTCAGGTCGAAAGACTATTCCGACGTGTTGTCGTTTTTTTCGCTCAGAATAGAAGTGAAATTCAAGAAACAGAGGTTTGTATGAGAGGTAAAACCTCACTATTTTATTTTTACTGAATTATTTACGAGACAGTATGTTGATTGCTTATGAGAGTTATAATAAGTAAACTGTTAGTATGTGAAAGGTTATTCATGAAAATGAATCTTCATACCATTAAAACATATATTAACTTTTACATAATCTATTAAAACACATTTAATGTAAAATTTCTCTACATTTCTAGTCAAATATTTTGACATATAATTGTATAGGATAAATTACTTATCCTGCGTTGTCCAAAGGAACATCAAAAGTCTCAAACTTATAATTTCATAAACGTGAAAATTATTAGAATCTTTCAGAAACAGTTTTTATCTAGCAAAAAAGAGTATAATGCCAAATTCAGGTTAAACACGAAATAACTGTGGCCAAGTAGTTCCTATTATTAAATATTCTGGTAATTTAACTTAAATCCAACATTGTTTAGGAGGTATGCACTTTTCTAGAAATACATGACGATCAATATTTTTAATTTATACTTTTTTCCAGGGAAAATATTATACCTTAGAGTTATAAATTTAGCCCTTATTTTATTAATACATCTGAAGTATTTTAAAAAATATCTTTACTTGATGACGGTGCATCTATTTTAAGGGCAGCATTTGTCATGAATACAAAGCCAATTCCATTGGTGATTAGCATCCAATGAGCTAATTACTATAGTTTGTATGTCGTAAATAGTAAACAGTACAATTGGCATTTGAAGATGTTTTAGAAGCATTTTCAAATTTATGATTATTTGAGCATGTTTGATATTAAATGATGTTGGCTGCCTCGCATATTATAACGTGTTGTGTTTTAGTGTATGTAAATGATTAACAAAATATAAGATTAGTATACAACTAGTAGTTTAGGACTGGCGTGAGCTCAAGCGAAGCAATCCTTCAATCGTGGCTAGAACTGTGGAAACAGCTTGGGATTTGTGGGAGCAGTATGTGCTCGTACCCAGTAAAAGAAGAAAGACTGGAAACTAGAACGGAAAAAACACTTTTCAATGGATGACTACTACAATAGCCTTAAGATATTTTTATTGTAATCGTTTTAGATGACATATTTTAGACCTAATCTGCAACTGATTAATTTAATAGATTTTTAAACTGTAATGAAAATTACAGCAATTTCTAAAATCATAGTAAGTAATTTTTTTGACGCGGGTTATTTCAATAATACTTTGTTAGATGTCTGTGAACTAAATTGGTATCATGAATTTATCTAATTCTGTTGTCTGTTTCTTATGGACATTGTTTTCCATTGAGGCAGCAGGTTAGTATTAAAGGATGAACAAGATTTGGTCTTAACGCGTGCTATACAGTTCAATCATGACGTCAAACGAATTCGAGAAGAACGCATCGATCTGAGTTGGGCGTGAATGTCAAAGTAATTGTTCTATCTCCACAGCTTTATTTAACAGTTATTGTTTGATGTTTTCATTTATTCTGGTACTGGTATATTGATTCTCATTTTCATATTGTAAGTGGTACCAAGTTTCTTCAATTGTAATACCTATTTCATATGCTAGAAACAATGGAGATTCTAGCCCTTTGTTATACATTTAAATGGACACGTTTCATATAATTAAACATTGTTTGTTAGACTGCTTTTATTATATTTTTGGTACCGATTTTTTCCTGTAAATTACATGTAATTATGCAAATGAATTTTTTTGGCTACTGCGGTAATTTCTCCATTGTTCGACCACCACAAATATGGCGTCAATGGCACAACTAATGTTTGATGAGTTTGGGCAACCATTTATTGTTATGAAAGATCAAGAGCGACAAAAACGTCTAACAGGGGTTGAAGCTGTTAAGGTAGGTATCTACCATTATTTGAGGTTAAAGAAATTGGTTTCCCAACTAGATAGTGGATAATATTTAATTATTGATTAGACGAGTCTTTGGAAGAAATTTAGTGTTGCTTAAGCAGGGTATTTAAACTTGCGCATTGTGGATGTGGGTTATTGCTGTTCTTTTAAGAATGTTTTTCAGAGTCACATACTCGCAGCTCGTGTAGTTGCTAATACTCTTCGTTCATCTCTTGGTCCTAGAGGACTTGATAAAATGCTTGTTAGTTTATTGCCTGTAGAAATGATGATAGGACCTATAAGCTGGTAAATAGTTTGTATTATAGGTCTCATCGGATGGAGAAGTAACCATATCAAATGATGGTGCTACAATAATGGAAAAGATGGATGTGCAGCATCATGTGGCAAAGCTAATGGTAGAGCTTAGTAAATCTCAAGATGCCGAGATTGGAGATGGAACAACTGGGGTAGTTGGTATGTTATACGATTAAAACAATTAGTGATGTTTTTTTAATATGCGCCAAATTTTTCTTGTGTAAAAGCGGATTTAAATTATTCTTCAATAGGTGATATATTAAATAAATTGTTATAGATCTTTAGTTGTAGTTACCAAAAATGGGATTTATTGAATACATATTTGATGTTATGGAAATGAATGAAGTCATACCTTGTATTACAGATTTTTTTACGGCACGAATTCTCAAATAAGATTACTATACTCTTTTATTTTCTATGAATTAATTCAACTAGTTTTAATTGAATTAATATGTAGATTAAAGTTTGATTTCAAATGTTTACTTATATTGTAAGAAGTAATCACCAATTTTTTCCGTATTACTATCATTGAAGTCGGTAGTAACTTATGGGTTATTTTAGTTTCTTTGGCTCACTTATCTTTCATTCACACTGATAGCAATATTACTTATGCTGATTGAAGGGAAATACATAAGGTTTTATTTCACGAACTTAAAATCTACGTGAAATGTATTTGTAATGAAATATTATTAGTAATACTTCGAAGTAGTTTTTATTAAAATGTCATAATTTTATATCAAACACCACAGTTACATAGCGCTCTAGGTTTCCTATTTTTTGAACCAGATACTCTAATTTTTTCAAAAGTTCAAAAGGATATGCACCAATAATAACATGGCCATAATGAGAAGTAAAGTAACAAAATTGTGCAAGAGCCATGGAATTTTCAGGCTATGAGTGTTCTGTTGGGGCCTTTTTTGTCGTTTTCTCGTCCTATTGATTTTGTGCTTGAGCGTTTACTGCAAATTCGTTGCATGCTTTTAATGCAGTAATTTGACGCCAGATGCATTTCCATATTAATAAATTTCAGCCTTTAGATGTTTACTGGATCATAAAATAGTTTAATAATTTTTTAATAAATCTGAAATTGAAATAGTTAAGAATCATTTTTGTTTTTGTTTTCAAGGAAAATAATTCACTAATCTTGTATAATTTGGATTTTCTAAATTATTATCCTGAGTCCTACAAATTGAAAATTCTGTTTTAACTATCCATATTGTAACTATAATATAAGTTATTGAGTTTTTTATTTATTAGGTTAACATGTATAATTCAAGTGCACTATAGGAATATTTTTATTAAGCATTTAATGTCTTATATCCTAGAATTGTTTTCTATCCCTAGTGGTTGTCATTTTACTTTCACGCAGTAAAGTACATTATTGCTCCTTTACTTAAATATTTATAGCCTTATGTAGGAAATGTGAATGCTTACCTTATTAGCGCATGAAGGGGCGTAGTTTGATATAATCCTAATTTCTGTAGTGAACAAATTTTTGCTGTAGTTCATCTGGTTTGTACGTACTTGTAGGGGTATGAAGTCTTTTTGTTAGAAAAGTAGTTTGCTAAATATTTTTGCCAAGGGCTAGTAATGATTTGAATAGTCATGAAAAAAACTGGTATATTCAGTGCTGTCTTTCCAATTTTTTTACTGGATGATAGAACAAAAATTGTGTGTATTAGTAGCTCTGTTACTTAACGTCTCGCAGTTTTCTGGAAAGCAAAGTGAGCACGCTATGTACGTATTCATGAATAAATTAGTTTTTATTGGCTGATTGAATAATCTGAGAACTAGTTCATGTGTTGATTTGCTATTTATTTTTGCACCTTAGTGAGTAATACTCTTTCAGTAATAATATTTTAAGCACAAGACAGTATTCCTTTGAAAGAAATCTAAAGAATTGGTCTTATGTGAATATTGATTATATTTAAAATTTAGTCGTGTAACATGATGTAAACTACAATTTTGTCTATCATATATATCAACATTTTTAAGAAGAATAAGTAACTTTATTCATTATACTAACTAAATTTTTTAAGAATAATTTTCAAACGATCTTTTTCTAGTTCTTTAATAAATTCTCGCAGGCGTAAACAACCGTATTAATTTTATATTCCTTCATTCTCTGCACTTGGTGAAATGCTTCGTGTCAATTTATTCAGGTTTTCATTTTTGAAAACTTAGTCCCCTTTGTCAATAAGCCTTTTATTTATTACATGAGTAATACTGTTTTGTAATGTAAACCTCTTTTGGCAATGTTTTCAGTCGGATTTTCTAGTAAGTGTCTTCTGACGTATAGAAAATATGTAATTGACTAGTTTATTCAGCATCTGCGGATTTTTTCCGCTCTAGTTAAGTAGTTTTTATGTAGCTATATTTTATAGTTCTTGCGGGTGCTCTACTAGAAGAAGCTGAACATCTGTTAGATCGGGGTGTCCATCCTATCAAAATCGCGGATGGCTTCGATTTGGCTTGTAAAAAGGTTTTTAAACTGATAAATTGCTACATTTTTAATTAGGTGTTGTTTTCTGTATTGAAATTATTTTACATCCATTCACTAGATCGAGACAATTGATTTTTAGGCTTTGGAAATTCTTGATGCTATTGCTGATGAATTTCCAGTAGCTAATAGGGAGAGACTTATAGAAACGGCACAAACATCTCTTGGAAGCAAGATGTAAGCATTTTGGAATATGATTATTATTTCAAGATGTTATTTTATTATATTTATATCTTTTCAGTGTGAATCGTTCTATCCGTCAATTCGCAGAAATTGCCGTTGATGCAGTTCTTTCAGTAGCTGATCTTGATACACGGGATGTCAATTTCGAGCTCATCAAAATAGAAGGCAAAGTGGGTAATTGTGCTAAAACAAGATTTTTAACTTTATGTTCATTACGTTCGATTTGCAACGTTGAATAAGTTTCAGTATTTCATAGTTTTAGGTTGGCGGTCGTCTCGAAGATACCGTTCTGGTGAAAGGAATTGTTATTGATAAAACCATGTCGCATCCTCAAATGCCAAAAGAAATTAAAAACGCTAAGGTAAATTTAGTCACCATATTTTGAAAATATTTAGCATTTTTACATTTTTCTTTATTATTGTGTCCTTTTCCTGGTTGCCATCCTTACTTGCCCATTCGAGCCTCCAAAGCCTAAGACAAAACACAAACTTGATATCTCTTCCGCTGAGGATTTTAAGGCTCTCCGTGATTATGAAAAAGATACTTTCGAAACAATGATTAAGCAGGTAATGCATTACATTTAAAAAATTAAATTATGAAATGAGTGAATTGTGTCATTTCTACTTAGGTCAAAGAAAGTGGAGCTACTCTAGCAATATGTCAATGGGGTTTCGATGACGAAGCTAACCACTTACTCTACCACCATCAATTACCCGCCGTCAGATGGGTCGGTGGGCCCGAAATTGAGCTACTAGCAATCGCTACGAATAGTAGAATTGTACCTCGGGGAGTTATTTTTCTTTAAATTACTGACATATGGCTTCATATATAAGAAATTATTAGATTAAAATGCATATTTGCCGTGTATTTTGTCATAAAAATTATAATTATGATGCATTTATTAAGTTAAACTGCAACCTAAAATAATTGTACTTTCAGCTTTTCCGAACTGTCTCCAGCTAAATTAGGAACAGCTGGTATTGTTCGTGAGATTACTTTTGGAACGGCCAGAGATCGTATGTTGTCAGTAGAGCAGTGTCCTAATAACAAGGCTGTAACAATCTTTATACGTGGTGGAAACAAAATGGTATGTTGCAAAGCGAATTTCATCTTTATCATATAGATTAAATTTTTGTTTATTCTAGATTATCGACGAAGCGAAACGTTCACTCCACGATGCTCTTTGCGTAATACGCAATCTGGTACGTGATAATCGTATCGTCTATGGAGGTGGAGCTGCAGAAATTGCATGTGCTATAAAAGTTGCCGCCGAAGCTGATAAGGTAAAGTTAGAGGTAAAGGTGTTTCTTTTTTAAACATACTTTTGATTATGTTAATTATAGATCGAGGGTGTAGAACAATATGCTTTCCGTGCTTTTGCTGATGCACTAGAAAGTATTCCTATGGCTCTAGCAGAAAATAGCGGACTAGGATCCATCGATGCTACCACAGATTTAAAGGTTGGTCTATTTATACTTGAAGTTTGAATCATATTTTCTTCACTACTAAAATTTCTCTAAGTGGCTTTGGCTTAGTGAGAGCATAGAAGCCCTTTCGCATTAATAGTTTAATTTACGAAGTTAAAACGTGTTTATTTTGTTTGAATAATATATTCCAGGCAAAGCAGATCAAGACCGGAAATTCCTATTTGGGTATAGATGCTGTATTTGCTGGAACCAATGACATGAAGGAACAAAAAGTCATTGAGACATTGCTGTCGAAAAAAGAACAGATATCTCTTGCTACACAGGTAATGTTTTATAGCTTAGAATCATTTGCAACAAGAAAACTAAAGGTTAATGGCTTTTATATGTCATTTTTTGAACAAATATAACAAAAAATTTACTTGTAGTTACTGAGTATATTAAGTACGGCATTTTACAATGGAAATTTCAAATAGTTTATTTGATTTATCCAACGTAGTTATCATTTTTTCCAAATCTAAATTTTTTTTCCAGGTTGTGCGGATGATTTTAAAGATTGATGACGTACGAGTTCCTGATGATGAGCACCAACATCCTGGATACTGATCCCTCTCATAATTAATAAAAATCAGATTCTTTTATTCTTTATTGCCTTAGCGCCTCAAGATTAGAAAGTGGCTTGCAACTGCTTTTTCGTCATGGGATCTGTATTCGTCTGATCTTCTTTTCAGTACTCGCTAGCTAAGCTTTCATCTCTTTAATCCGCTCTCATCCCGGCCTACTTCACGTAGTCGCTTTGCTATCACGATACAAACCACTCTACTAGTTAATGATTATAGTAATTTATGCTATCTTATGTGCTACAGTTTCACATAATAGTTGGCTAGTACCGGATTGTTGCTGGGCTCTGCGTGTTCTGAGTGTTTTACAATATTTCTACTTATGACTTTATTCGAAGTTGTTTTTTTTGGAACTGAGTCATTATCCTATGATTGCTCATTCCCGTTATAATTTTGTTAACTAGAGGGTAAACGTTGTTTTGCACTAATTATTCATGTGAACTGAAATTCTGTAAATAATTGTTAGCCGTATTTGTCGGCTTTGGTATTTCTATTCTGTTTACATTTTTATGCTCTTCTAGTTATTTGCAGTTTCCAATTAATGAGTAATAACACTGAATTCTGCTTTAGCTTTGCAGAATCTAGTCGCTGTGTGAAATGCCGTTGTGATTTCGACCTTATGAGATGTCTTCGGTCGTGACCTCAAATGGACAGTCCGGAGTGGTGCAGAACAAAAAGGTTTTTTTTAAAGACATAGGTATCAATATGGGCACACAGTACGTATTTACGCGAGCTTGTGGGCGGCAGTGGTTATCTGACGTCAGCACATAAAATGGTGTTGGCTTCACGCATGGCGAGAAACAAGTCCTGAGTCGGCGACTGCCGTCCCGGCATTGATTGAGTTCTCCAACAACAATTTGCTAGATTTGATGAGAGCAGCATTTAAAAGTATTCTAAATCTTGCATATACTTATATGTAGAGTTTATGTGAATAGTTCATAAATACCGAATGTTGTCTTATTCAAAATTTGAAAAAGAATTAGTTGAAAATCTATCGTTTGTCTATTCACTAATAAGATGTGATGTTTGTTACTTTTGTTACGGCCTTTTAACGTTTTCTAGTGATCTGGGTAGTTTTATAAATTTATTATATACTGGACAATTCAGTTTTCATGAATGTTCAATAACATATGCTCGCTAGTAATTCTAGGCTTGTATTAGTTTTCCTCCCTATGCGAATTTATGCACAAAAATTCGCTACCTTCGTATTAGATATAGTGCGTATAATAATTATTGCAAAGTCTAACGATATAGTGATGCATCACAATAATCACCCAGAAATTAATTAGATGTTTATACTTTCGATTTCATTCGCGTATGAATATCGATGGATACTATCGTAAATAAACGTGAATTTGAGGAATATTATCAATTTAATCTAGTTTTGACTCACTGGGTAATTCAGTCAAGATTAATTTAAGAAAATGTTTGGGAATCGGATTATAGCTGTATTTATGTTATTTAGTTCATATTTCACATATAGAGTAAACATATTTGCCGTTTAATGATCGTCTACAAATGTTAACTACCATATGACTCTTCTGTTAAATGTTGTATTCAAGCACGTCCATATCGTTGCAAACGAATCACCAGGGATTGTGGTGGATTCATTGGAGACCCCTAATCCTCAGAAACTGTTGGGACTAGGAGGTAATACGCCGCAAACAGGTATATATTTTAAGGGTTAATTTGTATGTTTAGGTATATTACAAACATGGTAATTATTGTATGATAGTAATTTAACTGTTCAAAAAATAAACAATAGAGTTATGATTAGATTTATGACTTGCCCTTTCGATTAAAGTTCAGAATAGTGGTCCATATCTTTAAAGATGTTTTAGGAATTTGTAAATTATATCCACTACATCATTTAGTTAAATTAAAACTTATTCAATTAAGTCTCAGGCTTTTACTTTATACTTACAAGATCCTATGTTGAGTTATAAGTTAAGCGCAGTATCTTAAAAATTGACCGGTCGTATTCGTTATAGTATGGATGTGTATTGCCGATTTTCATTTTGAGACAGTGCGCTCTATACATCATTGGTGTTTGTTTGTTACAATTCAACGCTTGAATTCTTGCGATTAACTGCAGTGATAGGACGCGCCGTGCGCTCACCATTATCTTATTATCAGTATTCCGAATTATATCACTTCTCCTCTTCAGCTCGGCCTTTCTCGTAGATTACAGCGCCCAATGATGACTTTATGTATTGAGTTGGCATTAAGTTCATATTTTATTCATAGTCATTAGCATGCTATTAACCTTAATTCTCCTCTAGTTGGTAATGAATTAGACATGAGTAATGTGTATTGTATTAAGAACTATTGTGATAGAATTTTGTGTAGTTTCAGAGTTTCCATCAACTGCCGAATTAATGCAGAAGTGCATTACATTGAATCCTTTTGAAGCCAAATTTCGGGAGGCTAATCAACGTATCAGTAGTTTGGAGGCAAACGGGCTAGTCCCTCCCACCATGTCACTATCAAATAGCAATGGTCTGATTTATCTGATCTGCTTTATGCACTAATATTGAAGTATATCTATTCGTACCACATCCCTCTAAATTATTTTTATGAATTTTTTTAAGGTGTAACTTTACTAAAATTGCCATCTACATTATCCGAATCACCTGGTATATTCTCTAATATCAGTATTTTAACGACTGACGTTGATGGAGGAGTGAGTGAAATGAAAACTGCTGATATTTCGAAGCTTCTTCAACAAGTAAGTATATTATGGAGATGGGAAAATTTAATGTAAATATAAATAGAATGGCTATTTTTGCATAGGAAACTGATCTATTGTTTTTATTTAAATCATTCTATTGTTAGTCATGTTGAGTACTTCAGATGAAAGAGCAGGGTTCGTCGTCAGGAGAAGGGAGCAACACACAGGCTCCGCGAACTGCTGATGTACTTAACGCAGTATTGGATATGCATTCAGACCGGCTTCATACTATAAATTATCTTAATAAGTGAGGTTTACGCTTCTTTCTATTGAATAAGATTATTAATATGTTTGCTAATAACTAAACACTCTTTATTGCAGGCCAGATTTTTCGATGTTTTCTGCATTGACACCATCGGGTTCAGCCCCAAATTCAGCAGGGATACTGGCCGCTGTAGCTCAGTGTGCACCATCGACAAGTGGTGGATTATTAGCGCCTCCTTCTCGATCTGGAATCAGTCCAGCACATTCCCCGAGACACAGAGAACTAACTATAGAGTAAGTTTAAATATGTGTTAAATCACTGTTCCCGTTTATGCTAGCTTTTCTTCTTTATTTTTTTTAGCAAGCAACGGTCTCCTGGTAGTTCAGATGTCTCGGTCACAGGTTCGCAATCGAATCTTCTATCAGTCCTACAGCCTGATCCAGCAGGGTGGGACCCACGCGATGTTAAGCCAACTGTCACTAAGCATGTGTGTCTAGTTTTACTATTTTTTAAAATGTATTATAATGGATTGAAATTTTTATAGGCATAAAATTTGAACGAAAAAAAACAAAAGTACGTGGCCTGTCTGTAATAGGAGAAGTACATCCATCTCATCTTAACTTTTTTTCGTTTATAAGTAAATTATAATCTTTAGTCTCGTCTTCCTGGCTATTTCGAACACGAAGAGATTGTCATGCCTTCAAGCAACGGTTTGCCAACTGTAGCTGTTCCTGGAAGTGGGAGTGGACATAACATGCTTTCTCTTGATGAAATTCGAGCAAGCAAAAGGTAAGATGGAGAAACAAGCAAGTGTCGATCATATTTTTGTAGAAGTATTATTAATAGCAGTGACCGGGAGATAACACCAACGGGAATGGGAAGGGGGCGAGGCCGTGGAAGGGCAGCATTGTCTGCTGACATGCCAGCGGATGAACGGAGGTAAAATCAAATTTTAAGTTTCCTTTTTTCTAATAAGTCGAAAAGTTGGTAACGAAGTGTTGCTGATTATGTTATAGCGTCAGACTGACCATACTTGAGCGGAATAAGGCAGCTGCGGTTCGCTACAGGAAAAGGAAGAAGGAGGAGCATGATGATATGATAACCCGTGTTCATTCATTAGAACAGGATAAGGTTCAGTTGAATGTAAGTACTGTTTTAATTGTAATCACTTTTCAAGACATTTATGTTTTCAGAAATCTTATTACTAAAATTGTTTGCTAAGTGTTATATATTCCAATAGTGAGAATCCTATTTATTAACTATTGTCAGTGCTGTAATTTTAGACACAAAATCAAGTACTCCGTCGAGAATTGGAACGAGTTACAGCGTTACTTCGAGAACGAGAAGCTCGATGTGTCTGTCTGAAAGGAATGCCGCTTAGTACCGATATTCGACCTGATTCACCCGTTGATGTTAGTTTATTTATATTTCCAACTTAGTTTCATTAAATAAGTACCTAAACATTTATAGGTTGATATTCTTTCTTCTCCACCGCATCCTGGTATGTATATTCCACAAACTCAGCAACTGATAAACGGATTAGGGCTACCTAATGGTATGGGACTGAAACGACCGAAGATGTGACATTGACAGAAAATTTAACTATTCTTTTTGCGTGGAACTTATTTTGAATGACATGATTCTTATTCAACTATGCAATGTCACCAACATTTGTGTAATGTGTTAGAATAGGTATTTCATGTGCTAATTGTCTCATATTTTTTGTTTTACTATGCGCAGCAGAGCTTTGTATCGAAACGCAACACAAATTATGCCATTAATACTGTAGCGATAATCAGCTGTGTTTGTTTTTCTTTGCTTCGGCGTCGAGTGTATATTTGCATACCCGGTTGAGGAGAAAGACTATAATCGTGATGATCTATCGTTTCCCGGTTACAGAGTAGAATGTTCTCTTCTTAGTAAGTGTTCGGTAGTAACCGTGGAAATTATCATACTATATTTCGATGCCTCTATGTCATGGTGTCATCTTACGTCAACTATTTTCGTAAAGCTATTATTTGAACTAATTTTAATGTAGCCTATAGTTTTAGTGACGACATTGTGAATGTCCAAATTTGTACGTATTTATCAGGTTATATTGAGTTGTGCAAGTTGTATTACATGTGCTGGCCGAGATTGAAAGGAAGGCATCTAGTCAGAACATGATTTGTAAATTCCATATGTGTACACTACTATTCTGTCGCCCACAGCCATCACATTCTTTTATTCATTGTTATTTAGCATTTCACAGAGTCTATTTTTTGTCTATCCGTTTGCTAATAACGTTTAAGTTATTTTCGCGTACCAGGTTCGATTGAAAATCGAATTTTTGTCACGTGGATGAAATCATAAAATTAATATCAAGGTGGTATTTGGAGATAGCATTCATAAGAATAAAGACAACTCCCAAAGTTAAAGGTTCCAAAGATTCTTTCTGTGGACTATTAATCTGAGTAAAGAAGAGACCGTTTTGAGCTCCAATGAGTAGAAGATCGTCAATAACCTTAAGTAACATGAGAACTACAATTCCATTTACTGTTAGAGCATAGTACACTCATGGCTATAGTAATGAAATAATAAATTAACAAACTCTTATTGTGTGAATTGTGAGATTATTCGGTGCTGGTAATACTAGTATACAAGATCGTTCAGAAAAAGAACTAGGACGTCTTGTTAGCATCATGCGACGTGTCGATGCCGTATGAAGAGCCTCCACCCATCTAACAGCTGTTTCAGCAGAAGGAGTAATCAAATAGATATTGCGACTATAATATATTTCTGTTAATCTCTCATCTAATGGACTTAGAATTTAAATTTGTTGATGCTAACTTCTCCATTTTAATATGAATTATATTGTTAGTCTGTTCAAATCGCCCGGTTTCATCCTTATTTGATATTTCGCTTCCTGCTCGAACCACCCAAGACTCCTTCTCCAAATCGATCTGCAGGAAATTTTATTAGAAAGATAAGTCTATAATTTACCACTCGATCTATTCAAAAAAAATTTCCAAAAACTTACATTTAAAAATGGTTTCGATTCATCTCCAATACCACAGCTATGATAGAATACCAGCCGCTTTTCGTCCATCTCCCCCCAAGCAGACTGCCATTCACGCACAGGCTGATCATCACTGGAGTTAGTTAAAGTAAGGCAAAGGTCGTGAAAGGAAAATAATTGAAATTGGGTTACACCTTAAATTTTTGCTAACCTAGTTTTATTACTAATGAGAAAAATACATTAATCGGTACTAACCTAAATTACTTTACTCGTTTTCTTAATTCATACACCTAGTTTTTTGCATTTGATAGTGTAAAGTCTTGAACTGTATATCACCACTTTCTCTTTTGCAGGAACGGTCACTCCTTTGTTAACCTTATTATACAGAATGTGTAAGCAAAATACCTTTCTTTAAAGTACTGTAATTTCCTTTGCACTGGGCAGAAGTTGTTAAAAAGGTTTCTGAAAGCTAATAAATCTAGCTTTTCGACCATTTTAACGAATAATTACTAAATATCAGCAAAATACTAGCAAACGAATCCGTTTTATCTATATAGACAGTTATAATTTTAATTCAGTGTTCTCTAAGCAACATACCCACTGAATCCTGTTTGATTCAATTGCGTATGTAAAAACTGACTCAAAAAGAAGACTTGTTATCCATAGAAAAAAAAATCATACTTAATTAACTATTATGAAAAGATCTACTATTTGTTGAATTGGGAACTTATTTGGTGTTATATTATGTCCTGGATGGACTGTTAATTGGTCTGATTCCAAGATTGTTTATTGGACTCAACCAAAAGATATAACAAGTTATAGTCTGGGTGGCTTAAATACTGTCTGTCAAACCCCGCCCTATCCCATGACAAGGGATCGAGGCTGGGCTAGCAGAGTCTAAACACGGGAATTGATTGATAACATAGTCTTGCAAGATTATGGCCAATGGTTAGAGGTGGAGGTAATAGGCGATTAAGTTAATGGTAAACAATGAATAGCTGTCTAGACAAGACTAAATGGTCGTCTTTTCGACGACATTCCGGGCCTGTCTGAGACAAATGAAATACATACACTGGTATATAGGAGGTGACATAAGAGATAGTTGAATTGATTGATCACACGAATAAACTAAGCTGGGAGTGCTAAGCTGATGGGTATGGTCCACGGTGTAAGTAGTCTCGAAGTAGAGGGAGCAGTTGGCAGGTTTCTGACGATCAGTACGGGCGTCTGTGTCCGAGAACGGGTCGGCGTTGGCTGCACAGCAAAGAGTGATGGGAGGCTCCGCATAAACGGCATTTTGCGTGGCATGTCTCGTTGTTATCGTGATGACTGATGCATTTTATGCACAGTCCTAGATTGATGAGGCGAGATGTGCGTGCTACTACATCTTTGTATGTAGTGCAGTGAAACGAAGTATGGTGGTATTTGTTGTTCTCCGCTGGGCAGAATATGCATTCCAGTTTCTGTCCTGGTTGAAGTACTGTTGTATTTAGTTTTTCTTCTATTTTCTTCACTGCAACCGCGGTTTCATTAACCTTGTTGTATAGACGGAGGAGGACTTCATTCTGATGCTGTATGATATTCACTAGCCGTTCTGGCAACAGCGCTATGTCTGTGATGGGATGCATATCCAAAAACCTTAGCTCTTCTTCTTCTTCGGGATTGTCGATTTGTGCATAAGTGGCCATCCGGTAGTATCGAAAATCTTATAGTGATTGATTTAAGTTAAGTGGGCGTTTTATGTCACCGTCTCTTCCTTATGTTACTTACTTGTCGTTATTTCTTGTCTACCATACCTCATTGGGATAAACAGCTTCGCGGTATATTGATTAATTTTTGTCTGGATGACGATATAGGTTCGTGAGATAAAATGTATTACTAACAGACAGAATGGGTATGATAACCCAGGTGCTATGATAACAGTGATTAATATCTTGAGTATTAGCTTCCAATGCTCTCGACGCGTTTTGAACATGTGCTTAATGTCCAATGATGGTGTTTCGGACCACCATCTTCTCTGAGTATGTGACTCAACGCCATTTTGGTCGTAGAATAGCAATTTTTTTCTGTCGGCATGATGATTCAACGTGCTCTCTATCTTTGTTGTATTACATTCCTTTTTACATGTAATATAACAATTTTGGCATATTATTGCATTGAACTGGATAAATAGTGCTTTTCTTGATTTGTTATTTGGTGAACAAATTATGGTGGATAGGTTGGGAACATACGAGATAGTTTGACCGATCCTGTTGAAGTTTTCTGCTGATGTACTGCCGATTATTGTCATTAGCATAAATGGGAGAAGGAATACATGTACATAGTTCTTATTTTGACTATTGCCGTTGCTGGCTGTATCTTCCTTTGTTGTTTCATATTGTTTATCTTTTGCACGACGTGCTGGTTGACTTCTTGTTGGTTTGTTTATTTGGTTCTCTGAAGTCTCTTGCGTTTGATGAGTATCATTAAACGAAACGCTCCTAATTTCCAATGGTATTAATTTTGAAATTGGACGATGAGTAATTTTTCCCTTCTTTGTTATTACCTTTGCTGACCTTATCAGGTTGTCTGCACTTTCTATAACTTCCACGATTCTTCCTAATTGCCATGAACCTCTGGGTAATAGGTCATGTTGTATTATAACTATTTCTCCTATTTCCGGTATTTTTCGTTTGGAACTTCTTGCTTGTCGCAGTTTGATATTATGCGATTCACGGAGTTCGGTTAGGTATTCAATATTCCATTTTAACCAAAATTTGTCCGCCATTTTTTCTGAAAATTCCAAAGCTTCTTTTGCTTGCATTTCCGTTTGTATTAACGCTGGATCGTAGGTGGAATCTTCTATTTCCGTATTTTGTTGTGTAGATGGTAGCGAATATTTAATATTTCCTTGTAAAAAGTCAATAGGTCTTAATGGCTCAGAATTAAGTTCATTGGGGTCCACTTTTGTTAGAGGTCTAGTGTTTAGTATTGCCTCTATTCGAGTTATTATCGTATTCATTTCGATGAATGATAGCCTTTTTTTACCTATCATTTTATGGAAAGCCCTTTTTACGGTTCCTACCAGGCGTTCCCAAACTCCTCCCATCCAAGGAGCTCCTGGTGGATTAAATATCCACCTTATACCCTTATTTGCACTATATGACATAACTGATAGTCCTGTCTCTGTATCGTTCGCGTACAACATTTTGATTATTTTTGCACCTAAGGTGAAGTTTGTACCGCAATCAGTCCGAATTATTGCGGGTACTCCCCTACGTGAGGAAAATCGAATAAAGCTATGTAGAAAGGCTCCTGCAGTGAGATCCTCTGCCACTTCTAGGTGCACTGCACGGGTTGTTAGACATGTATATATTGCTACATACATTTTTTGTCCTTCCTTTGATGTCCAAGGACCCATATAATCACATCCTACATTTTCAAATGGTTTAGAACATACCACCCTATCTCTTGATAGAGGGGCCATCGTTGGCATGCTGAACGGTAGTCCTTGTTCTTTTTTGCATGTGGCACATGTGCGTATGTGTCTTTTTATAATCGTTGTAGGTTTTGGTATCCAGAAACGTAAGCGTATTAATGAAAGGATATGATTTAGGCCACAATGCCCATTTTCCACGTGTATTTCGTTGATTATCAGTCTGACAAGTTGTGAGTATCTTGGAAGGAATAATGGGTTTTTTGCGTCAAACGGTAGCTGTGCGTGTTCTAGCCGAGACTTCATCCTTATTAAGCCGTTATCGTCTATATAAATTTGTTTTCCTGAATGCCTTCTTTTGATTTCTTTGACATCAATGTGTCTGGTTTCCTGTAGTATTAGCATTATTTCTCCACTTTTCATATCTTCTGCTGTTATCTCATCTTTATTTTCGAAGTTTTCCTGATTGTTCCTGACTTGCGTAATTTTATTTGTTTTTAATTTTTTCTTCCAGCATGTTATAGCTTTGCCCACGCGTGCCGCTACTCGTAGTGCTTTTGTGTATGCACTATACCTACTTAAGTCAATCACCATTGTTGGCCTCGGCTTCGTGTTTTGTTCCAAATGCGTGTTAGCTAACGGTTCTACTATTTCCGTATCTACTTCATAATCATGAAATGGTTCTTCTATTGGTGTTAGTTGGCGATTATTGCCTTGATTTCCTGACCATTGTGGTCCTATTATCCATGGATGCTTTACAAATTCCTCTGACGATGTGCCGCGAGTTCCTACATCAGCTAGGTTGTTTTCTGAATCTATGTGAAAAAACTGTGTAGACTTATGCTGTTCGTTGAATTTTGCTTGTATCTTGTGAATTTTATCAACCTTATTGGTGACGAATAGTGGAAGCTTGCGTGATGATACTATCCACGACAGTGCTATTTTACTGTCACTAACTATATTAACTTTATGTATTTGTTCTCCAATGGAACTGTTAATTGACTCGGCTAGACGCAGCGCAATAAGGATGGCTACGAGTTCTAGACGCGGGATAGTCATCTGTTTCTTGATAGGTGCCAGTCTGGTTTTTCCACTAACTAATCCAGATATTTGACTTTCTGGTGCGTACTGTACGTAGGCGCATACTGCCATTGCCACTTGGCTGGCATCCGCAAATACCCATAATATTGCTGCTATTGGTTCTTCTACCGAACTTGGTTTTATTCTTCGAGGAACTGTAATTGTCGTATCGTGTATAGCTTTACAGGCAGCGTTCCATCTGCTGCAGAATTCGGGTGGCAATCGTTCTTTCCAGTTGATGTCCTTACAAAATAATTCGCGCATCATCACTTTGAGTTTTAATAGGAGTGGTCCAGTAAACCCAATGGGGTCATAAACTTTGTTTATTATGCTCACAACGTCCTTTTTTGTGAGGTATTCATGAACCGGTAAGCTAATATGAACTGTCAGTTCATCGGCTTCCGTATTATACCGTACTCCAAGTAATTTTGTGTCTCCCAACTTTCCGCGGTCTTGCTGTGGTATTATATTATTTATTTTTTGTGAGTTTGATATATAATCTCTCAAGTTCATCCCGATCTTAGCAAACAACATTTTCGATTTTTTGTATTTTGTTATAGCATTCTCTACTGAATCTGCCTCCAGAAGAATATTGTCTACGTAAAGGTTCTTTAATATTTCCATCGCAACTTCTTCGTTGGCATTTCTTAAGTACGAGGTTATCGACATATTTAGTATACTGGGACTTGCTGTGACCCCAAATGGAATCCTGTTAAACCGATAGTGTACTATGTTTTCTTTTGTCGGTGGACTTTCTGAGTCGCGAAGCCACAAGAACCTGCACAGATCTTTATGTTCCTCCGGTAATCGTATTTGTGTGAATGCTGCTTCGATATCACATAGAATGATATTTTTTGGCTGTCGACTCGCAATCAGAATGTTGTGTATTTTATTGACAAACGATTTGCCTGTATATATAACATCGTTGAGTGACAGATTGTTTTTTGCTTTTGACGACGCATCGAATACAATCCGCAGTGGTTTAGGCTTGTTCGCCCGCCATACTCCCGAATGCGGCATATAATAAATCGACATAGAATTTGGTATTCGGTGATTAACTTCTTCTATTATTCTTTCTTCCTCATACTGTTCTATTATCTTCTTATACCACTCTTTTTGGGGTTGTTGCCGTTCTAGGTGCTTATAGAGGGCATTTAATCTTCTTATGGCCACGTTAAAATTGTTACCCAGATCTACTACGTTGTCCTTTAATGGAAATGGGGCTGTTATGATTCCCTTATCTATTGTAATTGATTTGGAATACTTCGTCAAGTAGTTATATGTATTTTCTTCTGTGCCGTCTTCGTCGCTGGTTATTCCTATTCCTTCTAATTCATACATATTTTTAACAATTTGAGTTATCTCTTTTTCCGTAATAGTTGGAAAAGCATTGACTGGTTCTAAGGTCTTCTTGTTGTTCGTTGGTTTTAAATTTCCGCAACCATATATCGCTGGACCGAATACTGTATTCTGAATAATTAAACCCGATGGCATCACTATATTCGGTGAATTTGTTATAACAAATTTGTCATAAAGGTCGAGACCAATTAGAAAGCTCGGTACTTGTCGTTCTCCTTGAGTACGCAAGTTGGAAAGAAAGATTTCTTCCTGACGGAGAAATTGTTTATCGCATCCCGAGAGGGTTGCTGACCTGAAGTCTTTTGTAATTACCGGTTTCGTATTCATGGTTAGGAGTAGCTCTGTTCCGAATGCTGTCTTTATACGAACCGATACTCTATGTGATAGGAATTCTTCGGTTAATCCCCCTATACCTGACATTGTGATCGTTTCAGATTCTGAGGCTAAAAGCCCTAGCTGCATTGCGAAGCGCTCTTCGACAAGGCTTGTTTGGGCTCCCATATCAAAAAAGAATAAGGCTCGTTCGAACATGCTTGAGTGGTTATTCCATATGTTGCCTTCTGCTGTCATTAGCACAATTTGTTGTTTTATTTCGTTGGTATTATTTAGTTGCGTGTAGCTTCCTGCACGCACATCTGAAGATTGAGGTTGATTCCTAATTCCGTCGAAATACTGTAAATTCTGGGGAGCTGTGACTTGTTCCCTTTGAAATTGTGTTATTCTGTCATTCGATTGCCATCGCTGTGCAGGATCCTTCCTTTCGTTTCGTAGATAGGGTTGTTGTCCGCTATTCATGGTACGTAGGCACAGCGTTTGGTGATGGTTTTTTCCACATTGGAAGCAGTTTTCTTGGTTACACGCGTTGCTTGTGTGTGATCTTTCAAAACATTTCCAACAAAGTTGCTTGTTTCGAGCTACCGTTCGGCGTTCGGAGGGTTTATTTATTGTTCGGCACACTATTGATGAGTGGCCTTTTCTGTCGCAAAATTCACAGACTTTTTCAGAGTGTCTTAGATTATTATTATATCGTTGTACATCCGCTGTACTCCTCAGGTTTTGTTCAAATGATTGTGGTTCCTTCCTATCAAGGACTCTCATTCGTCTTTCGGTTATATGTCTACTAGAGATTTCAGACTCTAGTGATTCTAATAGTTCTTCTATGGTCATCGTGTCTTTCTCGTTTTGCATTTTTAGTGTTTTGCTTAGTATATGGTAAGGGAACTTCTTACATATCGCATCTGTCCACATTGGATCATTTGTTGTGCGTACGTTATACCCTGTTGATTCCATTTGGTTTACTAAGGCATTTATGTCTTCGAGAACGTCTAGACACTTTTCAGCATCATTGATAGCGGGCTTTAGGTCATGCAGGTTTTGCACTATGCTCGATCTGTTGTTGCTTTTATGACCATATCTTTTTTGAAGGGTACTGACCATCCACTCATAATTGGCTGGTAACATCTGTATCCCCTTTATCGTTTTTGTTGGTTTTTCTTTTAAACTGTCTTTTAGTAAGATTATTTTCTCCATTACTGACAGCTCCGCGTTGGTGTGAACCATATCTTCATAGATGGCCCAGAATTCCTCCCATTCTTCCACTTTACCAGAAAATTCTGGTACTTTTATTCTTAATGGCTGTACTTTACGATGCCTCTGTTGTAAGTTGCTTTCGTACTGTTCATTTGGTGAACCTTCTATATCTTGTGAGAATATCGTTACTTGGTCGTATAGCTCAGTTTGTTTATACGTCGAGTCGTTATCCGTTCGAGCTATTCCACATTTATGCTGGTATTGCGCATGCTCGTCGGTTTTTCGTGCCGATTTGACGCTACTGTTATTGAGATTGTCCAATTGTATTCTTTGATAACTGTTTATTGTCTGCCAAGCGAGATTCTGTGGTATTTCTAACCTTCGTTCCGCTGCAGCGAGTTCTAATATTCCTTCGTCTATCCGAGTATCTAACGTAAAAGTTAGTTCAGTGGCTTCGGCGAGGGTTTTTTGATACGGGATTTCCTCTGTTATCACCAAAATTTCGGAGAGGTGTTCTTTTCGTTGTGCTCTCGTTTTGCTGTTTGTTATTATCGCTTGCATTTCTTCCACTGACTTCGAGACTAGGCTTGAAGCCGTCGCTATTTTAACGATGGCTAATTGAAGTTGTGTTATTCTCCTAATACAGTATTCCCTTAGCTCTCTGTCTTGCTCTGGGAAGCTATGCTGCTCTGTAAGACTTTTGTAGTTGCTGATAGTAGCCTGGAGCGTGTGGCAAGCACTTTTAATTGCTGGCTTTATTAGCATCAAACTCATTTTGTTGAGTACTGCGTGCTTTTATATGTGCACCGGTAGCGGATCGATGATCGGGCTACGGGGTGGCACTAGGGGAATTGAATCGGCCGATGCACCAAATGTCCTGGATGGACTGTTAATTGGTCTGTGTCCTGGATGGACTGTTAATTGGTCTGTGTCCTGGATGGACTGTTAATTGGTCTGATTCCAAGATTGTTTATTGGACTCAACCAAAAGATATAACAAGTTATAGTCTGGGTGGCTTAAATACTGTCTGTCAAACCCCGCCCTATCCCATGACAAGGGATCGAGGCTGGGCTAGCAGAGTCTAAACACGGGAATTGATTGATAACATAGTCTTGCAAGATTATGGCCAATGGTTAGAGGTGGAGGTAATAGGCGATTAAGTTAATGGTAAACAATGAATAGCTGTCTAGACAAGACTAAATGGTCGTCTTTTCGACGACATATTATTTTTTTACTCTTGGTTATAGTTTCCTTATAATTCCGCAGTGCTTCTCTATCTTTTGCAAATTGATGAGCTATGTCAAGTGGAGATATCTGATAATCGACTTAATACAGTGAGCTGGTATGTCTATGGGTACATTAATATATATTTACTAGGTAGTTTATACGTGAAAAAGCTTATTGGATAGAAACATTAATTTATTGATATATAATGTATTTAGGTTCGCAGAAGATGCAGAAAATGCAATTCCTGAAAGACTAAAAGAGATTTGTTCACATGCAGCTTACGAAATGAATATTTTATCTATTCCTTAATTTTCTCTGCATATCAATAAAAATAACTGTACCATTAAAACATTTCAAAATTACAGAAGTATATCATAACTTTACTATTTATTATTCTGCATTTCGCAGACATTTCTACTGTTATTGTATTTTTTTCACATGGTTACTGTCGCTTAATTAAACATTTAAACCCTAACCTATATAGTTTTCACGTCATATGTCAAAACTCTTAGAATATGTACTAGATGTACTACCTTGATTATATAGTTAATCTAAATATTGAATAGTCGCCTGTGAATAACGCTGTTACGGTGGCGCGCAAGATTACTGGTAACAAATTGCATCGAGTTCACTAAGTGAACTATCGATTGTAACTCGCTTCTAAATGATCTACTTCGTATTCTAATCACAGATTTGGATTTAGCATCAAATTGCGATCCTTTCCAATATAATTTCCTTAGTTCTATGCAAGGTTTGCTTTTCATGAAAACGAAAATATCTCAGATTCAAGGTGTTATTATGAGAATACAAGTAGACCACAAAAGGCGTAAAGCATTCAGTAATATGACTGCTGCCACTCCTAGTGATTGCTTTTTCGATGAGCTTTTAAAGTCCGAACAAACTATCAGATGCAAAAGTATAAAAAAGAAGTGGTAGCTAGTAGCAGATCACCAGCAACGTCACTGCCAGGCATCTTCTATCGTTCGTCACTTTGAGCGACAAGTTCTCTAATGGCCTTGTGGTGTAGGTCATACGAAGTGGGATTAGGCGACGTAGGATCGGTTCCGCTCAGTTCCCAGGGACCGTCGCCATCTCGGCATATTCCTTATTGCCAAACTCGTCCCATGGAAAGCTGCGCAACAATTGCCATCCGAAATAGCTGTTTGTATATGAGGAGACTGGGCTAAATCTGGCGTTTCGTCTGTCTTTCACTAACCGGTTACGAGGTTCCCTCGCATACGTGTAGAGATATTCTGTGACGAGTGCGGAAACGAGAAGCTAAGAACGTAGAAATAGAGCAGTTTAATCGATCAACACAAATGGCTGACCCTGTTCACTTATCTTGCCTAAAAGTTGGCTACAGGAGCGGTAGAAGAAATATCTATAAATAAATGAAAATATATACATTCATTTGACACTAATAGCGTGAAAAAATGTACTGATGTCAATTCTCACGCCTGGAAATGTGTGTCGCCGTGGCCTAGTGGTAGATGCCGGTACTTAAGTGGGGGGATCGTGGTTTCGATCCGGGCCAGTGCTTTTGTTAGTTTTAGCTATTTAGTAATAGCTAATTATTTATTGTGTGTGTGCACTCCTGCCTGAGGTACGGAGCAGGCTGAGGTGGGGGTTTCGGCCATTCGCGCAGCAAACCGCAGTCGACCGATCCAGCGGTGAGTTTCGATGCACTCGGACGATAAGCTGCGGAGATTTCGAGAACGTAAGTTTGATGGTCAGTTTTCTTTTCTCTTATTTTCAGGGTTTTCATGAGCCGAGGCTTTTGCCTCAGTGCTCTTTTCCCACCTCCCCTACGGGAGGAGAGTGGGATAATTTTGGACGCTTCTGAAGCGTTTGGCACTCAGGTGCTGAACTGCTTCAAGAGCTTGTTGGCACCCAGATGCCTTTTTACCCTAATGGGTCATGCTGAAAAACCTTGGAAAGACGAATCTATGCCCAATTTTTTTTCTCTGCGTCTCCTATCTCTCGACAGCAAAAACTAAACCAGCGAAAGGTACGGAAACCGAAAAGTGTTTATGTTTTTGAATTTTCTAGTTTCTTCGGGCGTCAAAAGGCCTTCGAAAGCCACTCACAATGAGTGGCTGGACACGACCAGAACTACCTTCCGGAAAGGGAAGGTAGGGTATGGTCTTTTGGAGGGAATACTACCCTATACCCTTTAAGGGTTGGGGTAGTATCCTTCCTAATTTTGGAGACCTTAGCTGAAAGATAGCTAAGGTTTTAACTATATATAAATGAAATGTATGTAATACATAGTTTTAGAATCTAGAAAATTTCGGCATGACCTCACCTTATATTTTAAGCATTGGCACCTGGGTGCCAACAAGCTCTTGAAGCAGTTCAGCACCTGAGTGCCAAACGCTTCAGAAGCGTCCAAAATTATCCCACTCTCCTCCCGTAGGGGAGGTGGGAAAAGAGCACTGAGGCAAACGCCTCGGCTCATGAAAACCCTGAAAATAAGAGAAAAGAAAACTGACCATCAAACTTACGTTCTCGAAATCTCCGCAGCTTATCGTCCGAGTGCATCGAAACTCACCGCTGGATCGGTCGACTGCGGTTTGCTGCGCGAATGGCCGAAACCCCCACCTCAGCCTGCTCCGTACCTCAGGCAGGAGTGCACACACACAATAAATAATTAGCTATTACTAAATAGCTAAAACTAACAAAAGCACTGGCCCGGATCGAAACCACGATCCCCCCACTTAAGTACCGGCATCTACCACTAGGCCACGGCGACACACATTTCCAGGCGTGAGAATTGACATCAGTACATTTTTTCACGCTATTAGTGTCAAATGAATGTATATATTTTCATTTATTTATAGATATTTCTTCTACCGCTCCTGTAGCCAACTTTTAGGCAAGATAAGTGAACAGGGTCAGCCATTTGTGTTGATCGATTAAACTGCTCTATTTCTACGTTCTTAGCTTCTCGTTTCCGCACTCGTCACAGAATATCTCTACACGTATGCGAGGGAACCTCGTAACCGGTTAGTGAAAGACAGACGAAACGCCAGATTTAGCCCAGTCTCCTCATATACAAACAGCTATTTCGGATGGCAATTGTTGCGCAGCTTTCCATGGGACGAGTTTGGCAATAAGGAATATGCCGAGATGGCGACGGTCCCTGGGAACTGAGCGGAACCGATCCTACGTCGCCTAATCCCACTTCGTATGACCTACACCACAAGGCCATTAGAGAACTTGTCGCTCAAAGTGACGAACGATAGAAGATGCCTGGCAGTGACGTTGCTGGTGATCTGCTACTAGCTACCACTTCTTTTTTATACTTTTGCATCTGATAGTTTGTTCGGACTTTAAAAGCTCATCGAAAAAGCAATCACTAGGAGTGGCAGCAGTCATATTACTGAATGCTTTACGCCTTTTGTGGTCTACTTGTATTCTCATAATAACACCTTGAATCTGAGATATTTTCGTTTTCATGAAAAGCAAACCTTGCATAGAACTAAGGAAATTATATTGGAAAGGATCGCAATTTGATGCTAAATCCAAATCTGTGATTAGAATACGAAGTAGATCATTTAGAAGCGAGTTACAATCGATAGTTCACTTAGTGAACTCGATGCAATTTGTTACCAGTAATCTTGCGCGCCACCGTAGTTCTTGTAAAAATAATTAAGATTCCTGATGAGGATATGTTGACTGTTCTTCCCTTGATATTTTTGTACTGAACATACAATGTAGTAATATAGACAAGTAAATTATATTAGGTTCATGCAACTAGACTATTCTTATACTTTTTTAAAATTGTGAAAAAGCTATGATAATGGGCTATGACTATTCATTGCTAAAAGGATCTTTTACTCCTCTAGTTGTAGAAGCGAAAAACTTATATTCAGTTATTGTATATAGCTGGATTTAATTACTACACATCTAAATATCTTAAAATATTTGGAATACTACAAATAAACAGTACTTTAAACTATTTCTCTAGACAGTAATAATTTGCACAATTGGTACTTACAACAGTATTCTCGATAATCACTACTGTATATCTCACTCTAAATATAGCATTACTCTAATATGGACGGATGTTTGAACTTTTTTTATCATCTTTGGTACTTCTCTACTTTGTTCCTAGTCCAGTAGGATTTTTAGGCTGACTGATTTTTTCTTGATTTATTCCCAAAATATTGGTGAAATTAGCTGCTACCTGAAGATAGATTTATAGATACAATGAGATTACATTTTATATTTTAATATTCCTGTTAATGTACCCACCTTCTGCGTTGGAGCGCGGTATAAATTGGCTACACTGTCATTCAGAACTCCAATTAGCCAGAATGTCTTACACATTCCTTTCCCCTGTTGTAAATAGTACGTAAAAAACAAGAAAACTATGAGATAACAATAAGATATGGACTCAAACGATAAACGTTACCTTTATAGGTATTTCACCGCGTTCCTCTGTAATATACTCAGGGTACTCGGAACGCAAAAGTCTATTTGCTGCATCACTAATTTGGGTTTTTCCTGGCTCACCATTGCTCTCCATTCGTGATGACATATTTACCTAGTAATAATGGTATTTAATTAATCTATTTATATGTAAACATTGCATTCATTACGTCCCTTCTTAACACACACACACACACACACAGAAATTCATAGTAGTTATTTTATTTTCTGACCGTATCTCCAAATAAGCAGTATCTCGGAGCATTTAGACCCACAACTGCAGCGGCGACAGGACCTTAATCAATAGATAATAATATATTTGAAAAGTTTGAAAAGTTTATTTGCTTACCAGTATGAAATCCCAATCGACAATTGATTCTTGCATCTTTCTTATGCGGCACAACATATTCAGCAAGAAACTGAAAAGTATATTGCGATATATAGTATAAAACTTCAGCTTATAATACTTATATTAGGTTTATGCATAATAACTTGATATTTATAGACTTTTAATTATTAGTAAGATGATATAAAACGATTTAATTAGGCAATATTTTGTAATCATAAAAATCACTCATAGTTTTGAAACAAGAACATAGAAAAATACATTTTCCAGGAAGTTACATTGTTAAGCAATTTTAAACAGTGTAAATGATTCATATGCATATTTTAAAAATATGTTTAGGGACTGCGTGTAATTATGTGGTACAGTAGACTAACATCTTGCTTTCTTTTTAAACTAATATTTTAAATCATTCTTAAGAAGCATTTCTGTCAAATATTTTTTTTTCGAGAATTACAAATATTGAGCAAAACACAACCTTATGAACATCAATTGCGATACTGGCTATCTCTCTAATGTGACGATGCCCGTTTTCTTCTGGAACTCCCGAAACAACCATATAGGCGTCACCAATTGTCTCTACCTATAACTGTTGAGAATATATAGACCGCCATTGTTGCTTTTTAGCCTGGTAATAATACTTCTTAAATATACACCATAAACTTGTTGATATTTGAAAAGGATAAACAATTATATTTTAGGATCTTTTGTTTACTCTACAATTTTAAAAGCAAATAGAACTTGTTACTCCAAGCTTTTATTATTTGCAGAAATGAAGGATAAGTTTAATATGAATACAGTAAACTATAAAGCTATGAAACTTTGGACTGCCTTTCTATGTATAATCGTATTCATAAGATAGCGCAGGTTTTACCTTATACGCTTCCCTTCTAGCTATAAATTGATCAAAACCATCGAAAACTCCGTTGAGTACGTTGACGACTTCAAGTGGAGTAGCGTGTTGACACATTTCGGTGAATCCCACAATATCACTGCAGTTAGTTTCTTGAGATTGTAACAATTAGAATACCATGTATAGTAGCAAATAAATCATTATGGCTATTAGTATTGTTAATAAATGTAATAAATTTTCTTTTTCAGAAGTTACAGAACCTTTTTCGTTTTGTCTTATTAATAGGGAGCCTGTTTTAAACAACATTAATAATAGGCACTTTTAAGACTATTAGTTATATTTAAAGAATATGAACAATGGTTGGTGAGCTATTAACAAGGACGTAAGAATTAAGAACAAACATAATTTAACTTTTAAGTTCACCCTGTTAATAGCAAGTTCTATAGATATTCATCTTCTGCCGTAGATCACATAGGACCCAAACTTCAGCTTTACAATGTACGGGGACCTACTGTGGCAGTAGTAGTTAAAAGGAGAGATTGGCTGCTGCAATGAATATTAAAGTTGTAGGTGTGAAGATTAAACTCTGTTGCAGTGGAGTATCGGAGAAATTTATACTAGTCATCTAGTTGGTCTAAGTTTTGTTGTATGTAAGCCTAGCTATCCTATTTTTAAAAAGAGGAATAATTGCAAGAGACTTGTATTATTGCTTAAAACAGGTTCTCTATTAATGAAGCAAATCGAACAAAAAAAAATTCTGTAATATTTAAGAAGGGAAATTTACAAAAGTTATTAGCAATACCAATAACCATAATAATTTGGTAAAAAGTATTCACTACTATACAAGGTATTCTAATTTATCTTATTATTCCTAATAATCTAAATAGAAAATATTATTTTTTAATATTCAGAAAACTTCTTACCTAAATAAGACTGAAGCTGAACTAAATGTTTTAGGAGGTACGGGGCGACCCATTTTAAGTTCGTTGGTCACATAGCTATAATATTTTTAAAATATTTTTTGCTTTGGAAGTGGAAAATGGAATTATGGAAAAATAGACTTTTTTTATAACATTATAAAGTTTTCATACGCGGGAAGAAGTTGACTGAGCAGTTTGTCTGCTCGTACGTTTGCTTCTTCCAGCATTCCTGTTCTTTCTTGCACAAGTTTTTCGAGATTGTTTGCGTACTAGAATTTTTCTGTTTATAATTATCTTCTTCACTTTTGGACTATAATTACAACTTACCTGCTCCATCATGCGCATCATTTGATCAACTAGACTTCCTCTGCTGAAATTCAGGCATGAACAGAATTGTCTGTTGATTAATATTTCTATACTATATATAAAACCCACACTTTAAGATAAGTTTCAACATTAAGCTTAATTCTCCTTAAACTTGGTCTCATCTCAGGTGTTGTATTCCAACAGTCATTTATTAGGTTTGTTAAGTCCATATTCAGGACCTAAAAGGAAAATAGAATTACCAATGAATAGTTTCATAGTAAACTTCGACGTCATACCTTATTGGTTTGAATCTGTGGTTTAACAATCTTAGATCCATCTCTAATGGAATCAACAAGCGCTGAAATAACAACATATTTAAACCTAGAATAGAGGTAATGGAGACCTATTCTCATTAACTCTGCTCATAGTAGAAATATCTTATACTTACATAATGAAATAATTCACAATTAATTAATTAGATGTCAGATTCAAATAGTTATACGTACTCTGTGTATCAGTTCCATCAGCAAAAGGAAGTGCACGGAATATAGTTTCGTACATAATCATTCCAAAAGCATATATATCTCCCAGCTGACGACGATTCTATAAACAGTTTTATTCCATTTTCACATGTGACAAACAAGTTCAATCTCATCTTACCATTCTAAATACCATAATTCACTTAAATTTAATATAATGTACCATTTGTATTGATCCACCGTAATTTTCTTTGAACGCATCTTGAACCTCATCTTATACAGACCACTAAACAATTGAGATACTTCTTAGTTATGAGGAATACCATGAGGTTATTATCGCTTTTATCCATTGTCCAAATGAGTGAAATATAAGAATTCAAATAGTTTTTAATTATATATGTCGCTAGTGTAAATATTTTTCTGGTGTACTATGTGGCGTTTGTACACTTAATTTGCCTATGTTACCAACTTTATCTTTCACAAATCAACAACTCAAAAATCCTGACAGCTTCCAAAAAACAACACCACGCTTCTCACGTTCTAAAGCTGTGAGGGCGGAACAATCACTTGTTGTGAAAGAGATCAACATGCAAAAGGAAATGAGACAATAACAAATTTAGATCAATAGAAGACAAAAAGAGCGCGAATCGGCACATTCCCGAGCGCAAAAGAAATTAGAGAAAAGGTCCTTAGTAAAATGAGGATTAACCTCTAGACCACCAGTGGCTTATGAGCAACCACTCGAAGTGGAGGGAGGATCCTCTGACAGCATGGACCGAATATAATGGGTCGGGTAACGTCTTACTAGCTAATTAATTATAACTGAGAAGGCGACAAGAAATTACATAGAATCACTC
Source organism: Heterorhabditis bacteriophora (assembly GCA_964036235.1). Lineage (NCBI taxonomy): Eukaryota > Metazoa > Nematoda > Chromadorea > Rhabditida > Heterorhabditidae > Heterorhabditis > Heterorhabditis bacteriophora. The sequence continues at coordinate 2,319,854 of OZ038425.1, read as the reverse complement.
AACGAAGATGATTTAAGCGGAACTAAGAAAAACACTTCAGTAACGAATATAGATCAAGCATAGGAAATAAACAGTAAAGAAGAAGAATAAAACAACCAACTGGGTGAACTGAAAATCTAGGAGCATGTCACGATTACGATCTGCTTTCAGAATGGTTGTCCACGTGTAAATTTCCCTTCCCTCTGTGCCTTCGTTGGTCTTCTAATAGCGATCTTGTTGCTCGTCGGATGTAATGAGGAGTGATGCCCTTCCTCACATCTTTCACAACGAGTCATGCATGGCATGATGTGCTCGGCATCCGTATAGGATTTGAGAAATTTGCTACATAACTGCTTTTCTCCGATCACCTGATATTTCCTGTGAATATTGAGGACACAGCGATTAGTGATGTGGTTATCTCTATTGCAGAATATGCAGTGCATAGTATCAGAAGTCACTTCTCCTAGCATGTGGCCAATTCTAGTCATATTCTGTTCTATAACTGCTAGTTGCTCATAAATTTGAGTTAAAATAGGTTGACTTCCCAGATCTCTTAAAATAGCAGCCAGATCAGAGGACGAATTAATACATGCTTGCAGTGTGTTCCTACAGGAAGGAGAAAGGGTACTAATATTCTTCTTAGGTATAGCTCCCATGGTCGATTGGATTTTGGATAGCACCTCATCAGAAGGAGGGTTAGGAATATTACTGGACTCAATACCAGACATTTCAAACAGAATCACTAGCGGATTAGATAATTGTAAACAAAGTGATATAACTCTCCCTTTCCATGTCACCCACCAGTTTGGCTACTGATTAACATTTTGATTAGTAAGTATGTAATAAGTAAACATCTCGTTGAGTGGTAGGTCATATAAATTACTGTTTTTCGCCACCGCTTTCAATTTTATTTGCCATGGTTATATTTTTGCCTTGAATATATTCATGATTGGCAATTGGTTGCAGAGGGCTCTCATACTCTCTGCAATTTTCTTCCTCATACTCAAGGTTCGGGTCCCCCATCATATTAGTTATGGGTATTGACTGTTGAGGAGAAATTGCCCGAATTTGCATAGGATATAATTTATTAATTGGTCCATGTATAAAACGACCATTGCTACTCCTTAACTTAGCTGATCTGATTTCTCCATCTGAGCATTTTACTATCTCTATAATCATATCATAGTGCCACATTCTACGTGGGGACAATTCATGTTCAATCAGTACAACCTCTCTGATTAAGAGAAGGTGTCGTCTACCGTGGCTTCCCTGACAGAAGCGTATTTTATGACTGTTCCGTAGTTCAGTAAGATATGTTGTTTTCTACTCATTCCAGAATTTTTCACTAACCGATCAATGTTTTGTATCACTTCTTTGACTTGATTCACGCTATTAATTGCTTGATAATTGTAATCAGGATCATAATAATTCTCGCTATCTTCGACAGATAGACTAAAGGAGAGCTTCTGACTCAAAAAATCCATAGGACGAATTGGATACGCCGTAACATCAGCAGGATTAATATGAGTGATTGGTCTGGTATTCAATATGGCTTCTATCATTGTCACAACAGTTTGCATTTCAATCAAGGATAACTTTCTCCTTCCAACCATCTTGTTGTATGCTCGTTTAACACTCTGTACGAGTCTTTCCCACACTCCTCCCATCCAAGGGGAGTTCGGGGAGTTAAAAATCCAATTTATTCGTTGATCAGCCATGTATGAATTTACTGACATTCTGGACTGGTTATTAACTTCATCTCTTAGAGATAATATCTGCTCTGCAAGGCAAAAATTTCTGCCTTAATCACTGCGAATTATTTTTGGGACTCCTCGGAGAGCAACAAAACGTTGTAAACATTTTAAGAAAGCACCGGCTGATAAGTCTTCACACATTCAAGATGGACAGCCCGTATCGTTAAGCATGTGAATAAGCATATGTACACTTTTTTTCTTTATTTTTACATTCGAATGGTCCTAGAAAATTAATGCCTGTATGCTCAAAGGGATTTGCGCAGATGACTCGGTCTCGGGGTAAAGGACCTATAACCAGATAACTAAACGGTAGAGCATTTATTTTCCTGCAAGTAACGCAATGGCGTAAAGCATAGTCGACTTGTCGACTGATATTGGGAATCCAATATTTCAGATTAATAGTTGCAATGAGCTGCTGTCCGCCACACTGTCAATTTGAAATATGTATTTCAATGATAATCAATCTCCTAAATTTGAATACTTTAGGGATGAATATGGGGTTTTTCGCATCATAGTCTAAGTCTGCTCTTTGCATTCGACTTTTATACCTAATCAACCCATGCCTGTCTCTAAAGACGTATCTGTCTGCAAACCTTCCTTTTTCTTCATCCAGGGAAATATGAGCAGTTCATTCCGGATTATACATATTTCAGCCATGTTCATTTCATAGGCTGTGATAATATATGAGTCTTTGTAAAACACTGTGTTTACCAAATTTAATTCAATCCCTTTTCGCTGGAGGCGTCGAATGCATTTGCTTATAAACAACACTGTATATGCCCCAATTCGTATTAATTTAGTGAATCTTTCCACCTTTTCCGTAGGAAAAATCAACGTAGCACTCATTTCGAGTTTATGTGACAGCTGAGCAGATATCGCTTGAATCATATTAACTGTGGGGACAAGTGTTGTCGTGTGTATTTCTTCTTCCGCCTTCTCACTTGAGATTTTGTCCAAATTAGTGATCGGCCAAGATTTACTCTCTAAATTACACCAAGTTGGACCGTTAAGCCATAGTGTGGACAAAAGTTCATTTCCCTTACACCCTCGAGTGCCTGTGTCCGATGGGTTAAACTCCGAAGGTATATAATGAAACGTAACACTTTTACTTAGTTTCAATAGTTCTTCACGAATTTTCATTTTACGTTTTACTTGGTTTCTCACGAATACTGGAAGCGATCTGGATGTTTTCAGCCAACAGAGGGCGACTTTACTGTCACCAACAATGCGTATATGAATAGCCTCTTTTCTCAGTGACATAATTACAGAATGTGCAAGCCGTATCCCAAGCAGCAAAGCGACAAGCTCTAAACGCGGAATCGTGATGTTCTTTTTTAATGGAGTTGATTTGATTTTCCCACTTACTAGTTTGGAATTCTCCAATAGTCCATGAGATAAATAGGCACAACAGGCGTATGCTTTAGTAGAAGCATCTACGAACACCCATAACGATACAGGACAATTTAAATCAGTTGGTCCAATTTTTCTTGGTATTGACATTGATGTCCCGTGTATGCTCGCACTGATGGTATTCCATTCATTTATCAATTCATCACTTAGTGGGTCATCCCATTTCAGGGTTTTACAAAAGAGTTCACGGAGAAACAATTTATCGTTTATGAGTAATGGAGCAACTAAACCTATTGGATCATAAACACTATGTATTTGGCTGATAACCGAGAGTTTAGTCAATGCGGTTTACTTTGGAAATTTTACATCTATTTGGAACATATCAGTTTCACTATTGTATTTCATTCCCATCAATTTGCTCTATCTCTTTCAGGAATTCTTTCATTGAACGATTTGTCATTAGAGATAAAATCCCTCAGATTCATTCTTATCTCCTGAAAGTATTGTTTTGACTCTGCATACTTGCGAAAAGCTGTGTCAGGCTCATCGGCTTCGACTATAACGTTATCCTCGTATAGTTTATTTAATATGTCCATTGCCAATGGCGTTCCAATATCCATAATTCTTTTGCTGATAGTCATCTTAAGAATACTCGGGCTAGCGTTAATTCCAAATGGTACTCGGGTGAATCTGAATATTTGTATATTTGACCGGTCGAGAGGTTTCTCGGTGTCTTTAACCCAAAGGAAACGTGTCAAATCTTTGTGTTCCTCTGGGATTCGAATTTGAACGAATGCTGCTTGTATATCAGCTGTTATCATTATTTTCCCCCACCTTGCTGCGATTAATATCTTTTGAATTTTGTTTATGAAGCTTAAGGCTTTATATATACAGTCATTGAGTGATGGAGACGATCTGCTCTTTTGCGAGGCGTCAAATACTATTCGTAACGGAGTGGCTTTTTCTGGTTTCCAAACTCCCCTATGTAGCAAATAGAATGTGCCAGCTCGTTGAGGAATACTTTCATTAGCCAACTCTATTATCCCCTCGTCAGCATATGCCTTTAATATCTTGTGATACCAATCGACTTGATCGGGTTTACTTCTTAAACTTTCAATGAGATTGGTGAGTCTTCTATATGCGATATTAAAATTGTCTTTTAGATTTACAATCGACTCCTTGAAGGGAAACGGATCGACTACTCCTTCTTTAGTATATTTTATTCCTTTAGAGTATTTTTCCATGTATTCGAAGGTTTCATCTTCTTGATTTGTTGGATCGTCAAAAATTCCTAAGCCTTCGAGGCTATATATTCTATTTAGTTCTTTACGACTGCTTGAATCCTCCTCTTTGATTACAGATAGGTTATGTATACACTCTAATTTGTCATTATTGGTTCGAGGCATTTAGCTGGATCTATGAATGGCGTAGCCAAACATAGTTGGCTGAAGCAACAGACCTGATGGCACTACAATAATTGCGTTAGTGACTTTCATAAATTCTACCCATAGATCCAACCCTATTAAGATCCTTGGCTGAATTATTTCTCCTGATATTCTTGGATTACTTAGTGTAACGTTTAGCTGTTGTAAGAATTGCAAATCTTGTTTGGCTACAGTAGCTGATTGGAATGAGTTTGATATAAGGAGTTTAGTTAATAATTGTATGTTTAATATCTGGCCGATACTGGTTCTGAATCTAACTGGAGCTGTATTAGAATTAAAACTTCCTGTACAGCCTCCTAACCCCGACAAGGTAACTCGAGTGCTACCTGACGTTGCTAACTTCAGGTACTTGGCGTGACTTTCTTGGATAAAACTAAGATGAGAACCACTATCGAACAGTATTATCAACCGTTCAAACTGGTTTGTATTGTGGTTCCATATTTCAGCATCCGCAGTCATTAGAATATTTTGACGTAAAGAGCTATTTTCACTGGCATCAGCATGGTTAAGTGAATTATTTGCTATGTTACTATTTTGACTAGCTGATACTTGTCTTTGTTCATTTGTATGCTGCGCTTGGTTCCATGTATTAGTCCGAGTTTCCTTCGGATACGGTGTAATTGGAGAGCGTCCCAGGCATAGTAAGCGATGGTGATTCTGTCCGCATTGAGAACAATTTTCTCTTGTACATTGTCTACTTGTGTGAGTAACTGACAGACATTTCCAGCAGATAGTTCTATTTCTTAAACTGTTCCTTCGTTCTGAAGGAGTGCGGTGAATGTTACATTCTGCGTCTCGGTGCCCGTGGTGTTGACAGAATCGACATATCTTTTGTGGAATATTATTCCGTAGTGTAGTGTTGTTGGTACGATTGGGTTTACTTGAATGCCTTGACTCTGGTGCATATGATCTCATTTCATCTTCTTCATACATTTCCGTTGAGGTTATTAGTTTATCGATATTATCTAATATTTGCTTAACTGTCCAGATATTGTTGTTATCCTGCATCTTTAAGGAGACTTTCTTTCTAATAAAAACTGGAAACTTCTTATAGATTAACTGTTTCCACAGTGGGTCATCATCCTCCGTTATGTCACGACCTAGCGACTTAAGTTGCTGTATCAGTGTTTGGATATTTTCAAACACTTGACGACAATTTGAAGATGAATAATCTGCTGATTTTACTCGTTCTAGCTGTTGTACAATGCTAGCTTCATTGTTCATTTTATTTCCAAATTTATTTCGTATGATTTCAATAGCCTGCTGGTAATTATCAGGTATGATTTTTATTCCTCGTATGGCATTAGCAGCTCTGCCAGTCAAGCAGTTCGTGAGATAAATGAATTTTTCAACTGGTGAGAAAACAGTGTTGGTGTGCGCCATTTGATTAAAGACTGCCCAGAACTCATCATATTCACCTCGATCACCATTATATGTTGGAATTTTTTAATTCGGGAAATTTAGTCCTGTTCTGTTCACCATTGTTCTTTATTATAGTTGTGACAAGCTGGATTAGATCATCAGTGCTCCATAGACCACTCCCTTTTCGATTATTTTCATAATTCTTGAGTGGAACGTCTTGATCCCTGTGGTCAATGGATTTACGACTGAGATCAGTTGTCGGTAGTTTAGATTCATTAACCACTTCTTTGCTTGATTGGCTTTTAATATACTCACTTTCATCATCTGACGTGAGGTATTTCATTTTCATCTCCTTTCCATCAGATTGATCAGCCATACAGGCTTTGACTGCTTGTACAATGTTTTTAATTTCTTCAATCTTGTTGTTTGTTTCATCACATAATAGTTTGAGAGCACATTGTAGGTGTGTGACTTCCAATACTAGTTTCGGGTAAGGATATTCCTTCAGGAACTCATTGGCCTGTTTTTGAATATCTACATAGCTATCGGGACTGATCTTTATTATTTCAGTAACACTCTTTTTTAATGAGTCGCTGCTTGATTTAAGAGTTTCTATTAAGTTACTCATTGTGAGTAGGTATTTTTTGTACTCTACTCTTTTTTGTTTGAAATGATCGAGTGCTTTACTTCCCTCTGGTGGATCTTCAATTTCAGTATGAACGCATTTATGCACTTCAGCTAAAAATGTTTTCAGCTCGTTGTAGGCTTCCTTTAATTCTATTTGCTCGACTATCATTTTTATTTCCCATGTAATACCTACTTAGATGATAGGATGATAAGTTTATCAGACAGTACAGCCGTTATGATTCGTCGGCTTACTGTAATTTATAAGAGTGTGGTAAAGTTTCCACAAAATAGTTTGACGCGGGTTTTGTTTAGATTACCGCGAATACGATTGCTTTTAACTCGACAATCGTTTTCCTGAGCAGTACAGAAGTTGCACTATGGCTACCTCAACTGTCTGACTCGTATTTGCCACGCGGGTCTTTTCTCTGTTTAGCCGATACACCAAATTTGTGGCGTTTGTACACTTAATTTGCCTATGTTACCAACTTTATCTTTCACAAATCAACAACTCAAAAATCCTGACAGCTTCCAAAAAACAACACCACGCTTCTCACGTTCTAAAGCTGTGAGGGCGGAACAATCACTTGTTGTGAAAGAGATCAACATGCAAAAGGAAATGAGACAATAACAAATTTAGATCAATAGAAGACAAAAAGAGCGCGAATCGGTACATACTATATGTAATTCTCATACCTGCGTTTGTCTCATCCAGTCCTGATCCACTCGACGCAAACGATTTTTTTCGCGATTCTTAAGCATTTCTGGAGCTTCATAGAGAGCACCTAAAAACATTTACTCATCTCATAGCAAAACAAAATTTAGAATAATATTCATCGTACTTGTAACCTGTGTCGCTTGACTTTTATCATCATCTCCTTTAAGTGTGTCACTTGTTATCGCCTGCTGTTTTTCCCAACGTTCCAAGGGATCTGCTATGCCTGAGAAAATACTACTGGGAAATCAAAAGATCTATCTACCATAAATATCTATATAACTTCTTTATGGCTTGATAGCACATTTATAACTATTTAGGAAACTCTGTTAATATGCAGTAATATTTGAGGTTTCACTGTAAATCGTACCATAATCGGTAAGCTTGACCATCCAGTTTCTGTCTATAAGACAAGACCAAGTGGACAATGACCCATGGTATCCAATTGTTGAGGAATGAAGATACTCAAGACCACCAAGAATATCTCGGATGAAGGCTCCATGGAATTTCTGGTCGAGTGCGATGTTATCGTTGTAGATGATATCTTGTAAAGTTCCACTGAAATTATATTAGTCACTATGTCCACATTTTATTGCAAGAAATATAAACTAACCGCGAACAAAATTTCCAAAGCAACAGCAACTCCTCCTTTTCGTTGAATGCCATTCCAAGAAAGGGGTTAATGTTATCATGAACTGCTTGTTTCATCTAAATGATAGTCAGATCTTAACATCCTGCGCTAATATGGTACTATTCAGAGTTGCACTTAGTTTTTGTTCTGTATTTCTTTTAACTATCTTATAATCACTCATTTTAATTAGTAATTTGCGGTAAACTTACAAGCTGAAGCAGGGTTTTATCTGCTCGATTAAAAAATATTGGACGTCGCTGTGTATATCTGAAAATATCCCTGTATTTGTCTATGTGAATTTCTTATTTGTAGTAAATAGTTTTTGAAAACTTATAATAAATTTGTTCTAAGAGGTATTTGCACTATAGTAAAAAAATGAAAAGACAGTAAATATGAAATATTTCAAACGAGTTATATATTACACATTTAGATATGCTTCCCATCTCAGAAATTTATTACTTGATGGCATACGTAGGGGAACCAACTCAAACGAAATTTACGGAAAATTATCCTTAGAAACTAAATAGACAAATTATCCTTGTTAAATTGAAAGGTTTGGATTTCTAAAATTATGACGAGTTAGATTAGTGGATAATAAACTATATAATAATTAACCTACAATACTATGGGAATTTAAATGCCTGTAACTACAAACATAAAAGAGATATTATGAATCTCCTTAATTTGTACATTTATACCAAATCTTCCTCTTTAATAAAGTGTGCTTAACATAAGTTGATCCATGTTTACATAAACGAGTGCCAGTAAAAAAAAACATCACGATGAAAAGAGATGAAAATATCCCATTGATGAAATGAAGGAGGCACTGCTAGGAATGCAATCAGTTCGGGAAATAACGGAAAGTAGGTATATATTAGTATCCGATGCAGGAAAAAGTTCTTACCTATGGTATATAGCGTGCGTGTTGGTACCTACAATAGCATGATTCCTTGTCCCATAATTCATATTGCTCATCTTTGTTCTGGTACTACCCAGAGAAAGCTGGAAATATACATGAAAGCTTTCGATGATTTCACCCAACACGAAAGCGAGATTACAAGTATGATGAATGTCCCATGAAAGCTATACCCTCTCTCATACAAACTATCATGGTACTTTCGTTAACCCACCATACTTCTGACTTGTTCTTCATCAATAAGTTGCATATCGTCACGATAGATACGAAACGGTAATTTATTTAGCATCCTCTTTTCGCTGAAATGTGTTGCATAAGCGATTTAAGGAGTAGCTATAATTATCACCATTATAACAAATAATGCCGGTTGTTTACCATATCCTGTGCGTAAGATAGGCGCCTATACCAGCCAGGATAGCAAGGACAATAAGTCCTGCGCCCACAATAAGAAGAGTGTAGTCACATTTTTCTCCTCGGAAACCACAATCCGGTTCATCTTTCGGCATTCTTTTATCGACTGATGGCCAGAAATCTTTCATTAAATCTGTCACTACCTACAAATTGATAGAAAATTCCGAGTTATAATTCAATTCCACTACTTATTCTGGTATTTTAAAACTCACAATGTCATAACACCCCGTCTTATTCGCTAGACCATCGCATTTATCGATCATTGTTGGTTCCATATGAACCATAGACATAACCTTAAGAACTGCTACTTTTTACGAGACGATTGGTATTTTATCCTATGCTTTATAGTAGTTAAGCTTACTTGATCCGAATTAGGAGATACAAAAAATCCTCTATATAATGGTGCTCTCTCAGCTCGGTCGTCCATGGATACTTTCCCCGATGCAATACCCGTTGCTCCAACCATTCCTAAAAGAACCACGAGAAAACCATATTAAAGTATTGTTTTGGAATTTAGTAGTAATAATGCACTAATCTAGTGCCATTTGAGGGCTCACAAAAGTAATAAGGATTCGAAGGCAGTAAAACGTCGGATATTCTGGATATTCATTATATGCAATTAAACAAAAGGCTATTGTTAAATATTGCTTGAGTGGAATCAAAATTTTACATTTAAAAAGGTAATAACTTCTAGTCATAACATATTGATAACAGCTTGAGATTTTTGTTTCATTATTTGCCTTATTTAATCATATATAACTTTTATGCTGCTATATATTTCGCAGCTTTCATGTTGAATTCTTGAACTTTTATACATCTTTTACACCTTTAAACGGTTTACCTATAATTTTAAATTTACCACTTCTAGCATCACAATTTTTCTCTAAGCCCCTTAATTACATATGTTGCAGATTTCTCGATTCCCACTATTGCTTTTATAAAGTTTTTTGTTCCTTCTCCCTTTTGAAGTCAAATATTGTCAGCCAAAATTTAATAGGTGGAATGAGGCGATCAGCACTTGCTCATCTTTGTAGAATAACATAAAAATATTAAATACTAAATGAAATCTATGGAAAAAATGCAATTATGAGAAACCAAGATACGTGCTAGCGCCATGTCAAATATTTTTATTGTGGGAATAATTAAGAAAAGTAAGAAAATATATGTACGTCTATTTCTGAGGTAGGTAAAGATAAATGAACACTAGCTTGATTGTCCATATATTATAAATATAAATGGAATTTTGAAAACTAAAATATATACAAGCGCATTAATAGGAATATAGCTAAAAAGTATTAGTGGATATTGCACATTAATAACAGATATTATATATTCCATTAATGTAACGAGTGGTGCGTTATATTTTTCTCCAAGTTTGTTGGCTATTATCTAGATTATATATGATTGTAACTGACCAGTAAAAGTAATTCTCCTCATTTTATCCCACATTATCCTTCCGTTGACGATGTTTCTTGGATCTCCTGTTTCATTAAGTACTCTCCGGGCCGCCATTGCGTAGAGTTTCAACGCGTCAAACAGATACAAGTAGCCGTAGATATTAGACTAAAGGTAATTTTATATGACAGTCATGTATTAAATCAAATACTGTATAAACACGTTGTTACTTCCACCTTAATTTAGAATCATTAAACATAATTATAGCACCCACGATATCGACGTCGAGCTCTGTAAGGCCAGCATTCTTGATTCTATCGAGAAATGGTTGAATGATCGAGTTATCGAAGCTGTTGACGTCATCAATTTGGAAATAACAGGTTCAAGATCTTCTAATAAACAAGAGAGAAGAAAATAGATGGGGCAGACCAAAATGAAATAAATAGAAATCATGTCATTAAAATGCTGTAAATACTCACTATTACTGAATTTGCATATTGGTCTTTGACCTTTTGTTGCATAGTACCATCAGGTCCTATCCACGGAGACACATCTTTTCCACCGTCCTATTTAAATCAATATGATTTTAATTTTTAATCAAGCAATACTAGGCATGTGAGAAATAAAACTACAATAACAGTGGAAATACGTTTGTGGAAAGTGAGATAAAAGGTTCATACTTTCTTCAACTCTATAGCATACTAGAAAATTCAAGGGTTATAAACGGCATACCTGAAGCCATGGTAAAATGTACGCAAATTCATTAACGTTCATTCCTTGTAAATTTGCAGCAGTCAGGAACTCTCGTGAGGAATCGCGCGTGTTTGAGAAGAGGCACACAATTACTGAAAAGGATGGGATAATATGAATAAATGAGAACATTCCTCTGCGGGCATTTTTTTAAGTTTGACCTCTACATGAATCCCCTGATGTCTATGAATGGACTAAAATTTAGCTTGACATTAGTTAATGCAATTACTATTAAAAATAATATTTTGTTCTACTAGGAAAGCGCTGGTTTAAAATTGGGTGTCCATATCTAAACTAGGCGCAGACTTGAGAGGATAAGCTTCATAGTATAAGGAATTGCTGATGGCTGTGCAGTGTACTATTATGAAAATGTTCACTGCGAGCGGCATTCTTCAGTTCAGCTAACAGTCCAGATGCTAACATCGCTTTCGAGTCTGCCCAATCTTCGAACATGATCTAGAAAGCTCCTTCGTGTTATCTCTATCGATTTCTCACATATCTTCACACTCTCATCAGTTAAAAGCTTTTTGCATACTTTTAAAAATTTACAACTATGAATTACCTTTTTAATGACTGTAATTTTTCTAGCGTGAAATACTTCTTCAAACGCATATGCTCTATCATATGCTAATGTCCCAGTATTAGTCACAATAGCAACCTATAACCAATTTTGTTAGACAGGATGTCTCTATGAAACTAATACAAAACATGAAATTATTATTTATCCCTTAAGCTAAAAAAGTTATCGTATTAAACTTCATAGTAAACATTTCTTCCGGATATAATAAATCCAGCACCTTATTCCATCCATAATGTCTGAGAAGAGCACACGTGGCTTCGGCAATAGAGTTAGTCGTTCTTAGCTAAAAGAAAACTCTAAGATAACCAATATAGAAAAATTAATGATTAATAATGAGTAGATTGAAAATATAGATTGAAGAAGAAACTAAAAAAATGTAGTAACTTACAGAAACTCTAGCAAGTGTTTGGTAAGCATTCTTATCAGAGAGAGCGTTTGATGCTGCCATGTAGCCAATTATGGGTATATTCCAGAAGGCTGCCATTCTTGCTACAGCATCCATTTCTGAAAATACTAACGCAACACCTCTGGAAGAATCGAAAAGTTGCAATAGAACTTTATATACAAAGAAATAGTAAAAATATAGTTTTCTGAGAAGTTACAAATCCTTTATAACTACATATTTTCCTAACTACGATAACCATTAGTTTACCTGCATTACAATATGGTCCAATAAATGCCTTTACACTTTGTAAATGGTACATATCAGCTGCCACTGCAACACCTTCGAAAGATTCGCCACAACCATTTTGCGATACAATACTAAATTAACAATGATTCAAAATTAGCATATCTAATAATGAATTTGCCAATACTTTCTAAAAGTACTTTTATTGTATGTCATTTAAATGCAGAAAATATATAACTCACTCCACATCAAACTCATCGTCAAAAATATTTTCTTCTCTCAATGACATATGTGAGATTTCAAGTATCTTCACATCATTCCTCAAAGCGTTTAATGCTCCAATATGACCTATCTTTATGCGGATTCGACCTTAATTCCTATATATGAATGGAGAAAATAAAATAAAGAATGATTTCAATAAATTGCTGAAAAGTTTGCTCTTATAAAATCAAAAAATCGAGTGATTTAAATCTTTTAATACTAATAAACTCACCATGACTATCATATATATCATCAGTGAGATTACCACCTAGGAGTGGGTTAACATTAAATGAGACCCCATTATTAGAGGAATAGTTGGAATTTGAAAAGAGAGGTCTGGGATTTTGCTGAATCCCAGCAGCAAACAGAAATTGAAGAATAATGAACATCAACATTCCAAACGACAACCTTAATATTGAGATGACATTAAATAGAAAACAATATATTGAAATAAAATAGGGGAAAAAACGTATTTTCCAATTAGTATAACTCCATCAGTATTCAGATAAAATGTATAAGTCATATGAGAATCGAACGTTAATGTTTCTAGATATCATCCGCCCATCCCATTTCTCATTAAAAAGAGTGCTATTGAAGAATTATCATTAACCTGACACATCAATGATAATTTCAGAAAGTAGTAGGCATTAGTAGTAGGATACGGTAAGTAATAAGAGAAGTAATGTGTAAGCGAGGACTAATCTCAAAAATCTGTTAAATGCTCTTAGTATAAGCATTTCTTTCTTCTACTAAAATACCTCGAATGGAAATTTTTTTATATAAACAGAGATTTTTTGACTTTAGATTTTGTAGATTTCCAAATAGTCAGAGTAAGAACAATTACGTATGTTCCATGACATTTCCTGAGTAGACTAGGCTGACGGACAAGTTCGACAGGAGTCACATCGCGCATGGCGAAAAGTCTACCTTCAGTACTGGATTCCCACGATGGTATTTCAGTATTTGCACTATAGAAGCCTCTAAAAAATTAATCTCGGTGTTTCTGAAGTTCAAATTGTACTTTAACAATTCGCGGGTAAATATTGGAACGAGATGAATGTCTGAAACACCTCATAATTTTAACTTAGAGTTTGTCACAGCCCAGACGTAGTATCGATGATTCTCGAACAACTACAGTTAACTTCTTGTTCAACTTTTTCCAACGTTCGATGACTGCAAATGCGGATTTGGCACGAACTATTTTGGCAGATGATCTAAAAAATATTCGGTACCGGTCTACAATTACTGCAACATGCTATTGACACAGTTAATGCATGGTACCAAAACTGGCAGCTACCTTAGCCCTAAATAAAATATACATCCTTCAATAAAGCAAAATAAACGTTAAAACAATATCACCTAGATAATCTGGAAAAAACAGAAGTTTAAATTATGCATGACTTAGGAAATCTTATTGATGACAAACTCACTTTTGAAAGTAACATAAACCTCTAAGCATTTACAGCCGATACCAGAGTACGTTAATTAACACAGACTTTCAGTCATGGAGATTCTAATTTCTTTAAACAGTTATACCTTAGTTACGTCTCGTCTATCGTAGAAAATGAAAGCAACAATTTCGTTCCGCCGCCATGGCCCTTATACATTAGGATACTAGATAGCCCTCTTAAAATTTTCTGACGATAAATAATGTGATGCTGCAGTTGCACACCTCATCGTATGCTATGAGATTACAACGGCTAAATTAGTACTTTATTCAAATTAGACAATAAAAATAAGATCTAAAACACTATTTAAAAATATTACCCACCTGTCTTCTGTGGATCAAATAGATAGAATATGATGTAGATTATGAATTTAGGTGCAGAACAGCGAGAATATGTGTAGGGATCGAATGTAGCGGAGTTAAGAATACAGATAAGCTTATTTAATATAGATGACACAATAATAGGAAAGCAGCCAATATATCGTATTTGACAAGACGGCATTACTTTGAGTCGGAAAAACAACCTACTTATATTGATCATTTACTTTTACATGATCTTTGGTAAATCAATTTTCCTTGTCTATTAGCTAATAGTTCGTGAGCAATCTACAGCGAGTAAGTAAGCAACAGTAATACTAAAATGAGAGCGAGTTAAGAACAATACTAATAAGGAGAAAAGGAATAATAATAATAATAATAATAATAATAATAATAATAATAATAGTTTATCAGTAATTGAGATTGAACTATATTTAGTAAGCATAACGTTAACAATTGGAAATTGATTTCATATTTCGTATATAAAGGGTATTAAACTATATAGAGAATCAAATGTAATACAAAATTTAAATTAATTCTAAAATTAATTATTAATTCCAGAGTAACAATGATAGAAACACGAACATCTTAGTATTAACGCAATATGGATATTAATATTAATTGTTGTAGTATTGAGTGCTTAATCACAATATTGGAATCCAGAATCCCTCCTTTGTATAACCATAACGACTATACATATCATTGGGTAGTGCCAGGATGATATGTCATATAGAACCCGGCTTATTCTCAGAATATTCGCACTCTTCCTCTCCAATGCTTTGAATATTTGAGTACACCATCACTAGTCGTCATAAGAGGTTAGAGCAATTGTGTGTTCCTAAGGAGACGAATCAGAAAAATCCATAAATGATTATAACAATATCAGGCTAAAACACATAGATTCTGCGATTTGTAGACTTCTTATTCAACATGGTGCTAAATGAAAGGAGTTGTTGCCCTTCTTGTTTTTGATAACTGGTGTTTAATTTGTCAGAGAGACGTTCTCAGAAAATTCGCCCTTTTTCTAAACATTTCAGCCGTGATATGCTTGATTGAAGAGATATGACTAAACATGGAAACATTTAAAAGATTATAAATAGACTACGAGAATTGCATATAAGAAGACTGAAAACATATGTCGAAATGAGTCCGATAAAATCCCCTGAAAAATGTTCCAAGGTAATCTCTACTATAGCTGAATACACCTAACACGAAACGAATTTCCAGAAATGTTTATATTCACAAAAAACACTAAATTAACATTTGCATTACAACGGCACATTCAACGTCTTTTAGAGCACTGAAACACTAAACTTCCATTATGTATATCTTTATATCCATACATTAGAACTAGTCCAGCAATATGACGACTAGAAGACAAAACATCAACATCCAGAAATAACAACTTGCATTCATAGCAAAGATTTATATTTTAGTAAACGGATATAGATTCTCTTCACTAATCATCTATCAACACCTTCAAAATATTCAACAGTTTTGTTCATACAGGCCTTCAGCATTTCGTATGCATACTGAAGAAAGAAACAAAGTAATTAATAAACAATATAAACAAACCAGATAGGCAATCCGAGAAAAACATTTTTTAGAATAAAGATTAAAATAACATCAGACTTCCCTAGAAATGAATTTATATATTACTCAAATAATAGATTTCAACTGCGAATAACACTGAAGCTTGACAAAAAATACCTCTTTACGTCACAAAATTGAAAGCTTAACACACGTGTGGCAATTATTATATAACACACTCTATTATCACCATAACCACCACATTCAGCATCGTAAAAACGAGATGCCCAAGACAGGAATCGAACCTGTGTCGCCACGGCCACAACGTGGAGTACTAACCACTATACTACTTGGGCCAAACGCAGTTCGCCGTGAGTGTACTTATCACAACAGTTTCCACCATTCCACTCGTTACTACGTTTCCATAGTCCACTTCTCACCATAACCACCACATTCAGCATCGTAAAAACGAGATGCCCAAGACAGGAATCGAACCTGTGTCGCCACGGCCACAACGTGGAGTACTAACCACTATACTACTTGGGCCAAACGCAGTTCGCCGTGAGTGTACTTATCACAACAGTTTCCACCATTCCACTCGTTACTACGTTTCCATAGTCCACTTCTCACCATAACCACCACATTCAGCATCGTAAAAACGAGATGCCCAAGACAGGAATCGAACCTGTGTCGCCACGGCCACAACGTGGAGTACTAACCACTATACTACTTGGGCCAAACGCAGTTCGCCGTGAGTGTACTTATCACAACAGTTTCCACCATTCCACTCGTTACTACGTTTCCATAGTCCACTTCTCACCATAACCACCACATTCAGCATCGTAAAAACGAGATGCCCAAGACAGGAATCGAACCTGTGTCGCCACGGCCACAACGTGGAGTACTAACCACTATACTACTTGGGCCAAACGCAGTTCGCCGTGAGTGTACTTATCACAACAGTTTCCACCATTCCACTCGTTACTACGTTTCCATAGTCCACTTCTCACCATAACCACCACATTCAGCATCGTAAAAACGAGATGCCCAAGACAGGAATCGAACCTGTGTCGCCACGGCCACAACGTGGAGTACTAACCACTATACTACTTGGGCCAAACGCAGTTCGCCGTGAGTGTACTTATCACAACAGTTTCCACCATTCCACTCGTTACTACGTTTCCATAGTCCACTTCTCACCATAACCACCACATTCAGCATCGTAAAAACGAGATGCCCAAGACAGGAATCGAACCTGTGTCGCCACGGCCACAACGTGGAGTACTAACCACTATACTACTTGGGCCAAACGCAGTTCGCCGTGAGTGTACTTATCACAACAGTTTCCACCATTCCACTCGTTACTACGTTTCCATAGTCCACTTCTCACCATAACCACCACATTCAGCATCGTAAAAACGAGATGCCCAAGACAGGAATCGAACCTGTGTCGCCACGGCCACAACGTGGAGTACTAACCACTATACTACTTGGGCCAAACGCAGTTCGCCGTGAGTGTACTTATCACAACAGTTTCCACCATTCCACTCGTTACTACGTTTCCATAGTCCACTTCTCACCATAACCACCACATTCAGCATCGTAAAAACGAGATGCCCAAGACAGGAATCGAACCTGTGTCGCCACGGCCACAACGTGGAGTACTAACCACTATACTACTTGGGCCAAACGCAGTTCGCCGTGAGTGTACTTATCACAACAGTTTCCACCATTCCACTCGTTACTACGTTTCCATAGTCCACTTCTCACCATAACCACCACATTCAGCATCGTAAAAACGAGATGCCCAAGACAGGAATCGAACCTGTGTCGCCACGGCCACAACGTGGAGTACTAACCACTATACTACTTGGGCCAAACGCAGTTCGCCGTGAGTGTACTTATCACAACAGTTTCCACCATTCCACTCGTTACTACGTTTCCATAGTCCACTTCTCACCATAACCACCACATTCAGCATCGTAAAAACGAGATGCCCAAGACAGGAATCGAACCTGTGTCGCCACGGCCACAACGTGGAGTACTAACCACTATACTACTTGGGCCAAACGCAGTTCGCCGTGAGTGTACTTATCACAACAGTTTCCACCATTCCACTCGTTACTACGTTTCCATAGTCCACTTCTCACCATAACCACCACATTCAGCATCGTAAAAACGAGATGCCCAAGACAGGAATCGAACCTGTGTCGCCACGGCCACAACGTGGAGTACTAACCACTATACTACTTGGGCCAAACGCAGTTCGCCGTGAGTGTACTTATCACAACAGTTTCCACCATTCCACTCGTTACTACGTTTCCATAGTCCACTTCTCACCATAACCACCACATTCAGCATCGTAAAAACGAGATGCCCAAGACAGGAATCGAACCTGTGTCGCCACGGCCACAACGTGGAGTACTAACCACTATACTACTTGGGCCAAACGCAGTTCGCCGTGAGTGTACTTATCACAACAGTTTCCACCATTCCACTCGTTACTACGTTTCCATAGTCCACTTCTCACCATAACCACCACATTCAGCATCGTAAAAACGAGATGCCCAAGACAGGAATCGAACCTGTGTCGCCACGGCCACAACGTGGAGTACTAACCACTATACTACTTGGGCCAAACGCAGTTCGCCGTGAGTGTACTTATCACAACAGTTTCCACCATTCCACTCGTTACTACGTTTCCATAGTCCACTTCTCACCATAACCACCACATTCAGCATCGTAAAAACGAGATGCCCAAGACAGGAATCGAACCTGTGTCGCCACGGCCACAACGTGGAGTACTAACCACTATACTACTTGGGCCAAACGCAGTTCGCCGTGAGTGTACTTATCACAACAGTTTCCACCATTCCACTCGTTACTACGTTTCCATAGTCCACTTCTCACCATAACCACCACATTCAGCATCGTAAAAACGAGATGCCCAAGACAGGAATCGAACCTGTGTCGCCACGGCCACAACGTGGAGTACTAACCACTATACTACTTGGGCCAAACGCAGTTCGCCGTGAGTGTACTTATCACAACAGTTTCCACCATTCCACTCGTTACTACGTTTCCATAGTCCACTTCTCACCATAACCACCACATTCAGCATCGTAAAAACGAGATGCCCAAGACAGGAATCGAACCTGTGTCGCCACGGCCACAACGTGGAGTACTAACCACTATACTACTTGGGCCAAACGCAGTTCGCCGTGAGTGTACTTATCACAACAGTTTCCACCATTCCACTCGTTACTACGTTTCCATAGTCCACTTCTCACCATAACCACCACATTCAGCATCGTAAAAACGAGATGCCCAAGACAGGAATCGAACCTGTGTCGCCACGGCCACAACGTGGAGTACTAACCACTATACTACTTGGGCCAAACGCAGTTCGCCGTGAGTGTACTTATCACAACAGTTTCCACCATTCCACTCGTTACTACGTTTCCATAGTCCACTTCTCACCATAACCACCACATTCAGCATCGTAAAAACGAGATGCCCAAGACAGGAATCGAACCTGTGTCGCCACGGCCACAACGTGGAGTACTAACCACTATACTACTTGGGCCAAACGCAGTTCGCCGTGAGTGTACTTATCACAACAGTTTCCACCATTCCACTCGTTACTACGTTTCCATAGTCCACTTCTCACCATAACCACCACATTCAGCATCGTAAAAACGAGATGCCCAAGACAGGAATCGAACCTGTGTCGCCACGGCCACAACGTGGAGTACTAACCACTATACTACTTGGGCCAAACGCAGTTCGCCGTGAGTGTACTTATCACAACAGTTTCCACCATTCCACTCGTTACTACGTTTCCATAGTCCACTTCTCACCATAACCACCACATTCAGCATCGTAAAAACGAGATGCCCAAGACAGGAATCGAACCTGTGTCGCCACGGCCACAACGTGGAGTACTAACCACTATACTACTTGGGCCAAACGCAGTTCGCCGTGAGTGTACTTATCACAACAGTTTCCACCATTCCACTCGTTACTACGTTTCCATAGTCCACTTCTCACCATAACCACCACATTCAGCATCGTAAAAACGAGATGCCCAAGACAGGAATCGAACCTGTGTCGCCACGGCCACAACGTGGAGTACTAACCACTATACTACTTGGGCCAAACGCAGTTCGCCGTGAGTGTACTTATCACAACAGTTTCCACCATTCCACTCGTTACTACGTTTCCATAGTCCACTTCTCACCATAACCACCACATTCAGCATCGTAAAAACGAGATGCCCAAGACAGGAATCGAACCTGTGTCGCCACGGCCACAACGTGGAGTACTAACCACTATACTACTTGGGCCAAACGCAGTTCGCCGTGAGTGTACTTATCACAACAGTTTCCACCATTCCACTCGTTACTACGTTTCCATAGTCCACTTCTCACCATAACCACCACATTCAGCATCGTAAAAACGAGATGCCCAAGACAGGAATCGAACCTGTGTCGCCACGGCCACAACGTGGAGTACTAACCACTATACTACTTGGGCCAAACGCAGTTCGCCGTGAGTGTACTTATCACAACAGTTTCCACCATTCCACTCGTTACTACGTTTCCATAGTCCACTTCTCACCATAACCACCACATTCAGCATCGTAAAAACGAGATGCCCAAGACAGGAATCGAACCTGTGTCGCCACGGCCACAACGTGGAGTACTAACCACTATACTACTTGGGCCAAACGCAGTTCGCCGTGAGTGTACTTATCACAACAGTTTCCACCATTCCACTCGTTACTACGTTTCCATAGTCCACTTCTCACCATAACCACCACATTCAGCATCGTAAAAACGAGATGCCCAAGACAGGAATCGAACCTGTGTCGCCACGGCCACAACGTGGAGTACTAACCACTATACTACTTGGGCCAAACGCAGTTCGCCGTGAGTGTACTTATCACAACAGTTTCCACCATTCCACTCGTTACTACGTTTCCATAGTCCACTTCTCACCATAACCACCACATTCAGCATCGTAAAAACGAGATGCCCAAGACAGGAATCGAACCTGTGTCGCCACGGCCACAACGTGGAGTACTAACCACTATACTACTTGGGCCAAACGCAGTTCGCCGTGAGTGTACTTATCACAACAGTTTCCACCATTCCACTCGTTACTACGTTTCCATAGTCCACTTCTCACCATAACCACCACATTCAGCATCGTAAAAACGAGATGCCCAAGACAGGAATCGAACCTGTGTCGCCACGGCCACAACGTGGAGTACTAACCACTATACTACTTGGGCCAAACGCAGTTCGCCGTGAGTGTACTTATCACAACAGTTTCCACCATTCCACTCGTTACTACGTTTCCATAGTCCACTTCTCACCATAACCACCACATTCAGCATCGTAAAAACGAGATGCCCAAGACAGGAATCGAACCTGTGTCGCCACGGCCACAACGTGGAGTACTAACCACTATACTACTTGGGCCAAACGCAGTTCGCCGTGAGTGTACTTATCACAACAGTTTCCACCATTCCACTCGTTACTACGTTTCCATAGTCCACTTCTCACCATAACCACCACATTCAGCATCGTAAAAACGAGATGCCCAAGACAGGAATCGAACCTGTGTCGCCACGGCCACAACGTGGAGTACTAACCACTATACTACTTGGGCCAAACGCAGTTCGCCGTGAGTGTACTTATCACAACAGTTTCCACCATTCCACTCGTTACTACGTTTCCATAGTCCACTTCTCACCATAACCACCACATTCAGCATCGTAAAAACGAGATGCCCAAGACAGGAATCGAACCTGTGTCGCCACGGCCACAACGTGGAGTACTAACCACTATACTACTTGGGCCAAACGCAGTTCGCCGTGAGTGTACTTATCACAACAGTTTCCACCATTCCACTCGTTACTACGTTTCCATAGTCCACTTCTCACCATAACCACCACATTCAGCATCGTAAAAACGAGATGCCCAAGACAGGAATCGAACCTGTGTCGCCACGGCCACAACGTGGAGTACTAACCACTATACTACTTGGGCCAAACGCAGTTCGCCGTGAGTGTACTTATCACAACAGTTTCCACCATTCCACTCGTTACTACGTTTCCATAGTCCACTTCTCACCATAACCACCACATTCAGCATCGTAAAAACGAGATGCCCAAGACAGGAATCGAACCTGTGTCGCCACGGCCACAACGTGGAGTACTAACCACTATACTACTTGGGCCAAACGCAGTTCGCCGTGAGTGTACTTATCACAACAGTTTCCACCATTCCACTCGTTACTACGTTTCCATAGTCCACTTCTCACCATAACCACCACATTCAGCATCGTAAAAACGAGATGCCCAAGACAGGAATCGAACCTGTGTCGCCACGGCCACAACGTGGAGTACTAACCACTATACTACTTGGGCCAAACGCAGTTCGCCGTGAGTGTACTTATCACAACAGTTTCCACCATTCCACTCGTTACTACGTTTCCATAGTCCACTTCTCACCATAACCACCACATTCAGCATCGTAAAAACGAGATGCCCAAGACAGGAATCGAACCTGTGTCGCCACGGCCACAACGTGGAGTACTAACCACTATACTACTTGGGCCAAACGCAGTTCGCCGTGAGTGTACTTATCACAACAGTTTCCACCATTCCACTCGTTACTACGTTTCCATAGTCCACTTCTCACCATAACCACCACATTCAGCATCGTAAAAACGAGATGCCCAAGACAGGAATCGAACCTGTGTCGCCACGGCCACAACGTGGAGTACTAACCACTATACTACTTGGGCCAAACGCAGTTCGCCGTGAGTGTACTTATCACAACAGTTTCCACCATTCCACTCGTTACTACGTTTCCATAGTCCACTTCTCACCATAACCACCACATTCAGCATCGTAAAAACGAGATGCCCAAGACAGGAATCGAACCTGTGTCGCCACGGCCACAACGTGGAGTACTAACCACTATACTACTTGGGCCAAACGCAGTTCGCCGTGAGTGTACTTATCACAACAGTTTCCACCATTCCACTCGTTACTACGTTTCCATAGTCCACTTCTCACCATAACCACCACATTCAGCATCGTAAAAACGAGATGCCCAAGACAGGAATCGAACCTGTGTCGCCACGGCCACAACGTGGAGTACTAACCACTATACTACTTGGGCCAAACGCAGTTCGCCGTGAGTGTACTTATCACAACAGTTTCCACCATTCCACTCGTTACTACGTTTCCATAGTCCACTTCTCACCATAACCACCACATTCAGCATCGTAAAAACGAGATGCCCAAGACAGGAATCGAACCTGTGTCGCCACGGCCACAACGTGGAGTACTAACCACTATACTACTTGGGCCAAACGCAGTTCGCCGTGAGTGTACTTATCACAACAGTTTCCACCATTCCACTCGTTACTACGTTTCCATAGTCCACTTCTCACCATAACCACCACATTCAGCATCGTAAAAACGAGATGCCCAAGACAGGAATCGAACCTGTGTCGCCACGGCCACAACGTGGAGTACTAACCACTATACTACTTGGGCCAAACGCAGTTCGCCGTGAGTGTACTTATCACAACAGTTTCCACCATTCCACTCGTTACTACGTTTCCATAGTCCACTTCTCACCATAACCACCACATTCAGCATCGTAAAAACGAGATGCCCAAGACAGGAATCGAACCTGTGTCGCCACGGCCACAACGTGGAGTACTAACCACTATACTACTTGGGCCAAACGCAGTTCGCCGTGAGTGTACTTATCACAACAGTTTCCACCATTCCACTCGTTACTACGTTTCCATAGTCCACTTCTCACCATAACCACCACATTCAGCATCGTAAAAACGAGATGCCCAAGACAGGAATCGAACCTGTGTCGCCACGGCCACAACGTGGAGTACTAACCACTATACTACTTGGGCCAAACGCAGTTCGCCGTGAGTGTACTTATCACAACAGTTTCCACCATTCCACTCGTTACTACGTTTCCATAGTCCACTTCTCACCATAACCACCACATTCAGCATCGTAAAAACGAGATGCCCAAGACAGGAATCGAACCTGTGTCGCCACGGCCACAACGTGGAGTACTAACCACTATACTACTTGGGCCAAACGCAGTTCGCCGTGAGTGTACTTATCACAACAGTTTCCACCATTCCACTCGTTACTACGTTTCCATAGTCCACTTCTCACCATAACCACCACATTCAGCATCGTAAAAACGAGATGCCCAAGACAGGAATCGAACCTGTGTCGCCACGGCCACAACGTGGAGTACTAACCACTATACTACTTGGGCCAAACGCAGTTCGCCGTGAGTGTACTTATCACAACAGTTTCCACCATTCCACTCGTTACTACGTTTCCATAGTCCACTTCTCACCATAACCACCACATTCAGCATCGTAAAAACGAGATGCCCAAGACAGGAATCGAACCTGTGTCGCCACGGCCACAACGTGGAGTACTAACCACTATACTACTTGGGCCAAACGCAGTTCGCCGTGAGTGTACTTATCACAACAGTTTCCACCATTCCACTCGTTACTACGTTTCCATAGTCCACTTCTCACCATAACCACCACATTCAGCATCGTAAAAACGAGATGCCCAAGACAGGAATCGAACCTGTGTCGCCACGGCCACAACGTGGAGTACTAACCACTATACTACTTGGGCCAAACGCAGTTCGCCGTGAGTGTACTTATCACAACAGTTTCCACCATTCCACTCGTTACTACGTTTCCATAGTCCACTTCTCACCATAACCACCACATTCAGCATCGTAAAAACGAGATGCCCAAGACAGGAATCGAACCTGTGTCGCCACGGCCACAACGTGGAGTACTAACCACTATACTACTTGGGCCAAACGCAGTTCGCCGTGAGTGTACTTATCACAACAGTTTCCACCATTCCACTCGTTACTACGTTTCCATAGTCCACTTCTCACCATAACCACCACATTCAGCATCGTAAAAACGAGATGCCCAAGACAGGAATCGAACCTGTGTCGCCACGGCCACAACGTGGAGTACTAACCACTATACTACTTGGGCCAAACGCAGTTCGCCGTGAGTGTACTTATCACAACAGTTTCCACCATTCCACTCGTTACTACGTTTCCATAGTCCACTTCTCACCATAACCACCACATTCAGCATCGTAAAAACGAGATGCCCAAGACAGGAATCGAACCTGTGTCGCCACGGCCACAACGTGGAGTACTAACCACTATACTACTTGGGCCAAACGCAGTTCGCCGTGAGTGTACTTATCACAACAGTTTCCACCATTCCACTCGTTACTACGTTTCCATAGTCCACTTCTCACCATAACCACCACATTCAGCATCGTAAAAACGAGATGCCCAAGACAGGAATCGAACCTGTGTCGCCACGGCCACAACGTGGAGTACTAACCACTATACTACTTGGGCCAAACGCAGTTCGCCGTGAGTGTACTTATCACAACAGTTTCCACCATTCCACTCGTTACTACGTTTCCATAGTCCACTTCTCACCATAACCACCACATTCAGCATCGTAAAAACGAGATGCCCAAGACAGGAATCGAACCTGTGTCGCCACGGCCACAACGTGGAGTACTAACCACTATACTACTTGGGCCAAACGCAGTTCGCCGTGAGTGTACTTATCACAACAGTTTCCACCATTCCACTCGTTACTACGTTTCCATAGTCCACTTCTCACCATAACCACCACATTCAGCATCGTAAAAACGAGATGCCCAAGACAGGAATCGAACCTGTGTCGCCACGGCCACAACGTGGAGTACTAACCACTATACTACTTGGGCCAAACGCAGTTCGCCGTGAGTGTACTTATCACAACAGTTTCCACCATTCCACTCGTTACTACGTTTCCATAGTCCACTTCTCACCATAACCACCACATTCAGCATCGTAAAAACGAGATGCCCAAGACAGGAATCGAACCTGTGTCGCCACGGCCACAACGTGGAGTACTAACCACTATACTACTTGGGCCAAACGCAGTTCGCCGTGAGTGTACTTATCACAACAGTTTCCACCATTCCACTCGTTACTACGTTTCCATAGTCCACTTCTCACCATAACCACCACATTCAGCATCGTAAAAACGAGATGCCCAAGACAGGAATCGAACCTGTGTCGCCACGGCCACAACGTGGAGTACTAACCACTATACTACTTGGGCCAAACGCAGTTCGCCGTGAGTGTACTTATCACAACAGTTTCCACCATTCCACTCGTTACTACGTTTCCATAGTCCACTTCTCACCATAACCACCACATTCAGCATCGTAAAAACGAGATGCCCAAGACAGGAATCGAACCTGTGTCGCCACGGCCACAACGTGGAGTACTAACCACTATACTACTTGGGCCAAACGCAGTTCGCCGTGAGTGTACTTATCACAACAGTTTCCACCATTCCACTCGTTACTACGTTTCCATAGTCCACTTCTCACCATAACCACCACATTCAGCATCGTAAAAACGAGATGCCCAAGACAGGAATCGAACCTGTGTCGCCACGGCCACAACGTGGAGTACTAACCACTATACTACTTGGGCCAAACGCAGTTCGCCGTGAGTGTACTTATCACAACAGTTTCCACCATTCCACTCGTTACTACGTTTCCATAGTCCACTTCTCACCATAACCACCACATTCAGCATCGTAAAAACGAGATGCCCAAGACAGGAATCGAACCTGTGTCGCCACGGCCACAACGTGGAGTACTAACCACTATACTACTTGGGCCAAACGCAGTTCGCCGTGAGTGTACTTATCACAACAGTTTCCACCATTCCACTCGTTACTACGTTTCCATAGTCCACTTCTCACCATAACCACCACATTCAGCATCGTAAAAACGAGATGCCCAAGACAGGAATCGAACCTGTGTCGCCACGGCCACAACGTGGAGTACTAACCACTATACTACTTGGGCCAAACGCAGTTCGCCGTGAGTGTACTTATCACAACAGTTTCCACCATTCCACTCGTTACTACGTTTCCATAGTCCACTTCTCACCATAACCACCACATTCAGCATCGTAAAAACGAGATGCCCAAGACAGGAATCGAACCTGTGTCGCCACGGCCACAACGTGGAGTACTAACCACTATACTACTTGGGCCAAACGCAGTTCGCCGTGAGTGTACTTATCACAACAGTTTCCACCATTCCACTCGTTACTACGTTTCCATAGTCCACTTCTCACCATAACCACCACATTCAGCATCGTAAAAACGAGATGCCCAAGACAGGAATCGAACCTGTGTCGCCACGGCCACAACGTGGAGTACTAACCACTATACTACTTGGGCCAAACGCAGTTCGCCGTGAGTGTACTTATCACAACAGTTTCCACCATTCCACTCGTTACTACGTTTCCATAGTCCACTTCTCACCATAACCACCACATTCAGCATCGTAAAAACGAGATGCCCAAGACAGGAATCGAACCTGTGTCGCCACGGCCACAACGTGGAGTACTAACCACTATACTACTTGGGCCAAACGCAGTTCGCCGTGAGTGTACTTATCACAACAGTTTCCACCATTCCACTCGTTACTACGTTTCCATAGTCCACTTCTCACCATAACCACCACATTCAGCATCGTAAAAACGAGATGCCCAAGACAGGAATCGAACCTGTGTCGCCACGGCCACAACGTGGAGTACTAACCACTATACTACTTGGGCCAAACGCAGTTCGCCGTGAGTGTACTTATCACAACAGTTTCCACCATTCCACTCGTTACTACGTTTCCATAGTCCACTTCTCACCATAACCACCACATTCAGCATCGTAAAAACGAGATGCCCAAGACAGGAATCGAACCTGTGTCGCCACGGCCACAACGTGGAGTACTAACCACTATACTACTTGGGCCAAACGCAGTTCGCCGTGAGTGTACTTATCACAACAGTTTCCACCATTCCACTCGTTACTACGTTTCCATAGTCCACTTCTCACCATAACCACCACATTCAGCATCGTAAAAACGAGATGCCCAAGACAGGAATCGAACCTGTGTCGCCACGGCCACAACGTGGAGTACTAACCACTATACTACTTGGGCCAAACGCAGTTCGCCGTGAGTGTACTTATCACAACAGTTTCCACCATTCCACTCGTTACTACGTTTCCATAGTCCACTTCTCACCATAACCACCACATTCAGCATCGTAAAAACGAGATGCCCAAGACAGGAATCGAACCTGTGTCGCCACGGCCACAACGTGGAGTACTAACCACTATACTACTTGGGCCAAACGCAGTTCGCCGTGAGTGTACTTATCACAACAGTTTCCACCATTCCACTCGTTACTACGTTTCCATAGTCCACTTCTCACCATAACCACCACATTCAGCATCGTAAAAACGAGATGCCCAAGACAGGAATCGAACCTGTGTCGCCACGGCCACAACGTGGAGTACTAACCACTATACTACTTGGGCCAAACGCAGTTCGCCGTGAGTGTACTTATCACAACAGTTTCCACCATTCCACTCGTTACTACGTTTCCATAGTCCACTTCTCACCATAACCACCACATTCAGCATCGTAAAAACGAGATGCCCAAGACAGGAATCGAACCTGTGTCGCCACGGCCACAACGTGGAGTACTAACCACTATACTACTTGGGCCAAACGCAGTTCGCCGTGAGTGTACTTATCACAACAGTTTCCACCATTCCACTCGTTACTACGTTTCCATAGTCCACTTCTCACCATAACCACCACATTCAGCATCGTAAAAACGAGATGCCCAAGACAGGAATCGAACCTGTGTCGCCACGGCCACAACGTGGAGTACTAACCACTATACTACTTGGGCCAAACGCAGTTCGCCGTGAGTGTACTTATCACAACAGTTTCCACCATTCCACTCGTTACTACGTTTCCATAGTCCACTTCTCACCATAACCACCACATTCAGCATCGTAAAAACGAGATGCCCAAGACAGGAATCGAACCTGTGTCGCCACGGCCACAACGTGGAGTACTAACCACTATACTACTTGGGCCAAACGCAGTTCGCCGTGAGTGTACTTATCACAACAGTTTCCACCATTCCACTCGTTACTACGTTTCCATAGTCCACTTCTCACCATAACCACCACATTCAGCATCGTAAAAACGAGATGCCCAAGACAGGAATCGAACCTGTGTCGCCACGGCCACAACGTGGAGTACTAACCACTATACTACTTGGGCCAAACGCAGTTCGCCGTGAGTGTACTTATCACAACAGTTTCCACCATTCCACTCGTTACTACGTTTCCATAGTCCACTTCTCACCATAACCACCACATTCAGCATCGTAAAAACGAGATGCCCAAGACAGGAATCGAACCTGTGTCGCCACGGCCACAACGTGGAGTACTAACCACTATACTACTTGGGCCAAACGCAGTTCGCCGTGAGTGTACTTATCACAACAGTTTCCACCATTCCACTCGTTACTACGTTTCCATAGTCCACTTCTCACCATAACCACCACATTCAGCATCGTAAAAACGAGATGCCCAAGACAGGAATCGAACCTGTGTCGCCACGGCCACAACGTGGAGTACTAACCACTATACTACTTGGGCCAAACGCAGTTCGCCGTGAGTGTACTTATCACAACAGTTTCCACCATTCCACTCGTTACTACGTTTCCATAGTCCACTTCTCACCATAACCACCACATTCAGCATCGTAAAAACGAGATGCCCAAGACAGGAATCGAACCTGTGTCGCCACGGCCACAACGTGGAGTACTAACCACTATACTACTTGGGCCAAACGCAGTTCGCCGTGAGTGTACTTATCACAACAGTTTCCACCATTCCACTCGTTACTACGTTTCCATAGTCCACTTCTCACCATAACCACCACATTCAGCATCGTAAAAACGAGATGCCCAAGACAGGAATCGAACCTGTGTCGCCACGGCCACAACGTGGAGTACTAACCACTATACTACTTGGGCCAAACGCAGTTCGCCGTGAGTGTACTTATCACAACAGTTTCCACCATTCCACTCGTTACTACGTTTCCATAGTCCACTTCTCACCATAACCACCACATTCAGCATCGTAAAAACGAGATGCCCAAGACAGGAATCGAACCTGTGTCGCCACGGCCACAACGTGGAGTACTAACCACTATACTACTTGGGCCAAACGCAGTTCGCCGTGAGTGTACTTATCACAACAGTTTCCACCATTCCACTCGTTACTACGTTTCCATAGTCCACTTCTCACCATAACCACCACATTCAGCATCGTAAAAACGAGATGCCCAAGACAGGAATCGAACCTGTGTCGCCACGGCCACAACGTGGAGTACTAACCACTATACTACTTGGGCCAAACGCAGTTCGCCGTGAGTGTACTTATCACAACAGTTTCCACCATTCCACTCGTTACTACGTTTCCATAGTCCACTTCTCACCATAACCACCACATTCAGCATCGTAAAAACGAGATGCCCAAGACAGGAATCGAACCTGTGTCGCCACGGCCACAACGTGGAGTACTAACCACTATACTACTTGGGCCAAACGCAGTTCGCCGTGAGTGTACTTATCACAACAGTTTCCACCATTCCACTCGTTACTACGTTTCCATAGTCCACTTCTCACCATAACCACCACATTCAGCATCGTAAAAACGAGATGCCCAAGACAGGAATCGAACCTGTGTCGCCACGGCCACAACGTGGAGTACTAACCACTATACTACTTGGGCCAAACGCAGTTCGCCGTGAGTGTACTTATCACAACAGTTTCCACCATTCCACTCGTTACTACGTTTCCATAGTCCACTTCTCACCATAACCACCACATTCAGCATCGTAAAAACGAGATGCCCAAGACAGGAATCGAACCTGTGTCGCCACGGCCACAACGTGGAGTACTAACCACTATACTACTTGGGCCAAACGCAGTTCGCCGTGAGTGTACTTATCACAACAGTTTCCACCATTCCACTCGTTACTACGTTTCCATAGTCCACTTCTCACCATAACCACCACATTCAGCATCGTAAAAACGAGATGCCCAAGACAGGAATCGAACCTGTGTCGCCACGGCCACAACGTGGAGTACTAACCACTATACTACTTGGGCCAAACGCAGTTCGCCGTGAGTGTACTTATCACAACAGTTTCCACCATTCCACTCGTTACTACGTTTCCATAGTCCACTTCTCACCATAACCACCACATTCAGCATCGTAAAAACGAGATGCCCAAGACAGGAATCGAACCTGTGTCGCCACGGCCACAACGTGGAGTACTAACCACTATACTACTTGGGCCAAACGCAGTTCGCCGTGAGTGTACTTATCACAACAGTTTCCACCATTCCACTCGTTACTACGTTTCCATAGTCCACTTCTCACCATAACCACCACATTCAGCATCGTAAAAACGAGATGCCCAAGACAGGAATCGAACCTGTGTCGCCACGGCCACAACGTGGAGTACTAACCACTATACTACTTGGGCCAAACGCAGTTCGCCGTGAGTGTACTTATCACAACAGTTTCCACCATTCCACTCGTTACTACGTTTCCATAGTCCACTTCTCACCATAACCACCACATTCAGCATCGTAAAAACGAGATGCCCAAGACAGGAATCGAACCTGTGTCGCCACGGCCACAACGTGGAGTACTAACCACTATACTACTTGGGCCAAACGCAGTTCGCCGTGAGTGTACTTATCACAACAGTTTCCACCATTCCACTCGTTACTACGTTTCCATAGTCCACTTCTCACCATAACCACCACATTCAGCATCGTAAAAACGAGATGCCCAAGACAGGAATCGAACCTGTGTCGCCACGGCCACAACGTGGAGTACTAACCACTATACTACTTGGGCCAAACGCAGTTCGCCGTGAGTGTACTTATCACAACAGTTTCCACCATTCCACTCGTTACTACGTTTCCATAGTCCACTTCTCACCATAACCACCACATTCAGCATCGTAAAAACGAGATGCCCAAGACAGGAATCGAACCTGTGTCGCCACGGCCACAACGTGGAGTACTAACCACTATACTACTTGGGCCAAACGCAGTTCGCCGTGAGTGTACTTATCACAACAGTTTCCACCATTCCACTCGTTACTACGTTTCCATAGTCCACTTCTCACCATAACCACCACATTCAGCATCGTAAAAACGAGATGCCCAAGACAGGAATCGAACCTGTGTCGCCACGGCCACAACGTGGAGTACTAACCACTATACTACTTGGGCCAAACGCAGTTCGCCGTGAGTGTACTTATCACAACAGTTTCCACCATTCCACTCGTTACTACGTTTCCATAGTCCACTTCTCACCATAACCACCACATTCAGCATCGTAAAAACGAGATGCCCAAGACAGGAATCGAACCTGTGTCGCCACGGCCACAACGTGGAGTACTAACCACTATACTACTTGGGCCAAACGCAGTTCGCCGTGAGTGTACTTATCACAACAGTTTCCACCATTCCACTCGTTACTACGTTTCCATAGTCCACTTCTCACCATAACCACCACATTCAGCATCGTAAAAACGAGATGCCCAAGACAGGAATCGAACCTGTGTCGCCACGGCCACAACGTGGAGTACTAACCACTATACTACTTGGGCCAAACGCAGTTCGCCGTGAGTGTACTTATCACAACAGTTTCCACCATTCCACTCGTTACTACGTTTCCATAGTCCACTTCTCACCATAACCACCACATTCAGCATCGTAAAAACGAGATGCCCAAGACAGGAATCGAACCTGTGTCGCCACGGCCACAACGTGGAGTACTAACCACTATACTACTTGGGCCAAACGCAGTTCGCCGTGAGTGTACTTATCACAACAGTTTCCACCATTCCACTCGTTACTACGTTTCCATAGTCCACTTCTCACCATAACCACCACATTCAGCATCGTAAAAACGAGATGCCCAAGACAGGAATCGAACCTGTGTCGCCACGGCCACAACGTGGAGTACTAACCACTATACTACTTGGGCCAAACGCAGTTCGCCGTGAGTGTACTTATCACAACAGTTTCCACCATTCCACTCGTTACTACGTTTCCATAGTCCACTTCTCACCATAACCACCACATTCAGCATCGTAAAAACGAGATGCCCAAGACAGGAATCGAACCTGTGTCGCCACGGCCACAACGTGGAGTACTAACCACTATACTACTTGGGCCAAACGCAGTTCGCCGTGAGTGTACTTATCACAACAGTTTCCACCATTCCACTCGTTACTACGTTTCCATAGTCCACTTCTCACCATAACCACCACATTCAGCATCGTAAAAACGAGATGCCCAAGACAGGAATCGAACCTGTGTCGCCACGGCCACAACGTGGAGTACTAACCACTATACTACTTGGGCCAAACGCAGTTCGCCGTGAGTGTACTTATCACAACAGTTTCCACCATTCCACTCGTTACTACGTTTCCATAGTCCACTTCTCACCATAACCACCACATTCAGCATCGTAAAAACGAGATGCCCAAGACAGGAATCGAACCTGTGTCGCCACGGCCACAACGTGGAGTACTAACCACTATACTACTTGGGCCAAACGCAGTTCGCCGTGAGTGTACTTATCACAACAGTTTCCACCATTCCACTCGTTACTACGTTTCCATAGTCCACTTCTCACCATAACCACCACATTCAGCATCGTAAAAACGAGATGCCCAAGACAGGAATCGAACCTGTGTCGCCACGGCCACAACGTGGAGTACTAACCACTATACTACTTGGGCCAAACGCAGTTCGCCGTGAGTGTACTTATCACAACAGTTTCCACCATTCCACTCGTTACTACGTTTCCATAGTCCACTTCTCACCATAACCACCACATTCAGCATCGTAAAAACGAGATGCCCAAGACAGGAATCGAACCTGTGTCGCCACGGCCACAACGTGGAGTACTAACCACTATACTACTTGGGCCAAACGCAGTTCGCCGTGAGTGTACTTATCACAACAGTTTCCACCATTCCACTCGTTACTACGTTTCCATAGTCCACTTCTCACCATAACCACCACATTCAGCATCGTAAAAACGAGATGCCCAAGACAGGAATCGAACCTGTGTCGCCACGGCCACAACGTGGAGTACTAACCACTATACTACTTGGGCCAAACGCAGTTCGCCGTGAGTGTACTTATCACAACAGTTTCCACCATTCCACTCGTTACTACGTTTCCATAGTCCACTTCTCACCATAACCACCACATTCAGCATCGTAAAAACGAGATGCCCAAGACAGGAATCGAACCTGTGTCGCCACGGCCACAACGTGGAGTACTAACCACTATACTACTTGGGCCAAACGCAGTTCGCCGTGAGTGTACTTATCACAACAGTTTCCACCATTCCACTCGTTACTACGTTTCCATAGTCCACTTCTCACCATAACCACCACATTCAGCATCGTAAAAACGAGATGCCCAAGACAGGAATCGAACCTGTGTCGCCACGGCCACAACGTGGAGTACTAACCACTATACTACTTGGGCCAAACGCAGTTCGCCGTGAGTGTACTTATCACAACAGTTTCCACCATTCCACTCGTTACTACGTTTCCATAGTCCACTTCTCACCATAACCACCACATTCAGCATCGTAAAAACGAGATGCCCAAGACAGGAATCGAACCTGTGTCGCCACGGCCACAACGTGGAGTACTAACCACTATACTACTTGGGCCAAACGCAGTTCGCCGTGAGTGTACTTATCACAACAGTTTCCACCATTCCACTCGTTACTACGTTTCCATAGTCCACTTCTCACCATAACCACCACATTCAGCATCGTAAAAACGAGATGCCCAAGACAGGAATCGAACCTGTGTCGCCACGGCCACAACGTGGAGTACTAACCACTATACTACTTGGGCCAAACGCAGTTCGCCGTGAGTGTACTTATCACAACAGTTTCCACCATTCCACTCGTTACTACGTTTCCATAGTCCACTTCTCACCATAACCACCACATTCAGCATCGTAAAAACGAGATGCCCAAGACAGGAATCGAACCTGTGTCGCCACGGCCACAACGTGGAGTACTAACCACTATACTACTTGGGCCAAACGCAGTTCGCCGTGAGTGTACTTATCACAACAGTTTCCACCATTCCACTCGTTACTACGTTTCCATAGTCCACTTCTCACCATAACCACCACATTCAGCATCGTAAAAACGAGATGCCCAAGACAGGAATCGAACCTGTGTCGCCACGGCCACAACGTGGAGTACTAACCACTATACTACTTGGGCCAAACGCAGTTCGCCGTGAGTGTACTTATCACAACAGTTTCCACCATTCCACTCGTTACTACGTTTCCATAGTCCACTTCTCACCATAACCACCACATTCAGCATCGTAAAAACGAGATGCCCAAGACAGGAATCGAACCTGTGTCGCCACGGCCACAACGTGGAGTACTAACCACTATACTACTTGGGCCAAACGCAGTTCGCCGTGAGTGTACTTATCACAACAGTTTCCACCATTCCACTCGTTACTACGTTTCCATAGTCCACTTCTCACCATAACCACCACATTCAGCATCGTAAAAACGAGATGCCCAAGACAGGAATCGAACCTGTGTCGCCACGGCCACAACGTGGAGTACTAACCACTATACTACTTGGGCCAAACGCAGTTCGCCGTGAGTGTACTTATCACAACAGTTTCCACCATTCCACTCGTTACTACGTTTCCATAGTCCACTTCTCACCATAACCACCACATTCAGCATCGTAAAAACGAGATGCCCAAGACAGGAATCGAACCTGTGTCGCCACGGCCACAACGTGGAGTACTAACCACTATACTACTTGGGCCAAACGCAGTTCGCCGTGAGTGTACTTATCACAACAGTTTCCACCATTCCACTCGTTACTACGTTTCCATAGTCCACTTCTCACCATAACCACCACATTCAGCATCGTAAAAACGAGATGCCCAAGACAGGAATCGAACCTGTGTCGCCACGGCCACAACGTGGAGTACTAACCACTATACTACTTGGGCCAAACGCAGTTCGCCGTGAGTGTACTTATCACAACAGTTTCCACCATTCCACTCGTTACTACGTTTCCATAGTCCACTTCTCACCATAACCACCACATTCAGCATCGTAAAAACGAGATGCCCAAGACAGGAATCGAACCTGTGTCGCCACGGCCACAACGTGGAGTACTAACCACTATACTACTTGGGCCAAACGCAGTTCGCCGTGAGTGTACTTATCACAACAGTTTCCACCATTCCACTCGTTACTACGTTTCCATAGTCCACTTCTCACCATAACCACCACATTCAGCATCGTAAAAACGAGATGCCCAAGACAGGAATCGAACCTGTGTCGCCACGGCCACAACGTGGAGTACTAACCACTATACTACTTGGGCCAAACGCAGTTCGCCGTGAGTGTACTTATCACAACAGTTTCCACCATTCCACTCGTTACTACGTTTCCATAGTCCACTTCTCACCATAACCACCACATTCAGCATCGTAAAAACGAGATGCCCAAGACAGGAATCGAACCTGTGTCGCCACGGCCACAACGTGGAGTACTAACCACTATACTACTTGGGCCAAACGCAGTTCGCCGTGAGTGTACTTATCACAACAGTTTCCACCATTCCACTCGTTACTACGTTTCCATAGTCCACTTCTCACCATAACCACCACATTCAGCATCGTAAAAACGAGATGCCCAAGACAGGAATCGAACCTGTGTCGCCACGGCCACAACGTGGAGTACTAACCACTATACTACTTGGGCCAAACGCAGTTCGCCGTGAGTGTACTTATCACAACAGTTTCCACCATTCCACTCGTTACTACGTTTCCATAGTCCACTTCTCACCATAACCACCACATTCAGCATCGTAAAAACGAGATGCCCAAGACAGGAATCGAACCTGTGTCGCCACGGCCACAACGTGGAGTACTAACCACTATACTACTTGGGCCAAACGCAGTTCGCCGTGAGTGTACTTATCACAACAGTTTCCACCATTCCACTCGTTACTACGTTTCCATAGTCCACTTCTCACCATAACCACCACATTCAGCATCGTAAAAACGAGATGCCCAAGACAGGAATCGAACCTGTGTCGCCACGGCCACAACGTGGAGTACTAACCACTATACTACTTGGGCCAAACGCAGTTCGCCGTGAGTGTACTTATCACAACAGTTTCCACCATTCCACTCGTTACTACGTTTCCATAGTCCACTTCTCACCATAACCACCACATTCAGCATCGTAAAAACGAGATGCCCAAGACAGGAATCGAACCTGTGTCGCCACGGCCACAACGTGGAGTACTAACCACTATACTACTTGGGCCAAACGCAGTTCGCCGTGAGTGTACTTATCACAACAGTTTCCACCATTCCACTCGTTACTACGTTTCCATAGTCCACTTCTCACCATAACCACCACATTCAGCATCGTAAAAACGAGATGCCCAAGACAGGAATCGAACCTGTGTCGCCACGGCCACAACGTGGAGTACTAACCACTATACTACTTGGGCCAAACGCAGTTCGCCGTGAGTGTACTTATCACAACAGTTTCCACCATTCCACTCGTTACTACGTTTCCATAGTCCACTTCTCACCATAACCACCACATTCAGCATCGTAAAAACGAGATGCCCAAGACAGGAATCGAACCTGTGTCGCCACGGCCACAACGTGGAGTACTAACCACTATACTACTTGGGCCAAACGCAGTTCGCCGTGAGTGTACTTATCACAACAGTTTCCACCATTCCACTCGTTACTACGTTTCCATAGTCCACTTCTCACCATAACCACCACATTCAGCATCGTAAAAACGAGATGCCCAAGACAGGAATCGAACCTGTGTCGCCACGGCCACAACGTGGAGTACTAACCACTATACTACTTGGGCCAAACGCAGTTCGCCGTGAGTGTACTTATCACAACAGTTTCCACCATTCCACTCGTTACTACGTTTCCATAGTCCACTTCTCACCATAACCACCACATTCAGCATCGTAAAAACGAGATGCCCAAGACAGGAATCGAACCTGTGTCGCCACGGCCACAACGTGGAGTACTAACCACTATACTACTTGGGCCAAACGCAGTTCGCCGTGAGTGTACTTATCACAACAGTTTCCACCATTCCACTCGTTACTACGTTTCCATAGTCCACTTCTCACCATAACCACCACATTCAGCATCGTAAAAACGAGATGCCCAAGACAGGAATCGAACCTGTGGTATAGCTGAAAAATGTTATCCTGATCAGATTTAGATTAGACTGAACGACCCGTGGTGACTTTTTCCAACCTTTTTGTTAAAACTTTGCGAGTTTATTAGATTTTGTCCGAATCGAAATATTTTAAAAATCCTAAACTTATACATGTCCAAAAAAGTGTGGTATAGCTTCTTCAAAGACCTGTTGTAACTTAATATATACGATAAATATATTATTAAGTAACATAATAATGGATGCAGACAAGATAAATGGATTAAACTGAGGGAAAGTAATAGAAGATATGATAGAGATTCACTAATCTAGACAGATATGTTAATTAATAAATGGATGAATCTCATATAGTTGGTCAGCAGATTGAAATTGCAATCAAATGAGAGCTTAAGAAATATTAGACGAGACGTAAAGCACCATATCGGAAAAAGTAGATAAATACCTGTATAAACTTTCGTTATGGTTTAATGGTTAGAATATTAGGTTCTCCGCCGTATGATGCGAAGTAGATTACCAAAAATGGAATATCTTCTAGCATTATTTTTGTGTGTGTATAATGAGCGATGATTTGTAACTCTAGAGGTATTTATCTATTTAACTACGAATCATTAATCAGGCGATCGTTGTCTTAGCTTAAATACTTACTCAAATTATTTCCACTTTATTTTTTTTGACACAGTTGCCTGTGGGGCCTAGTGGTTTGGATTTATGGCTGTTAACCATAGGGTCCGGGTTCGGTTCTTGGTTATGGATTTTTTAACACAACTCCTGTTGACACAAACACAAAACTTGGTCATTTTCCTCATTTTTAATCTCAAATTGCTTATTGTGCAAATTCAAGCATTTATATAAAAGGTAATTTATTAAATCCAAATTTTGGTCTTTTCGAGTAATAGTGGTATTAAATACAAATATTTACGGTAGTTGCCAATTTGTTAATTGCGCAAATTGTATTGTTGATAAATTATATATAAAGGTAATTATAAAAATTATATAAGTGGTTCAAAGCATTGGGGGACTATACAATTAGAAAGTAATTATAAATTACACTTTTACAAATCATAATCTTGTAAAGGTATGCATTATATATGTTAATTCGAGTTATAATACTTTAGTGTCGTTGTTTATCTTAGACCTTTTCTCATGGAAAACGGACATTGATATTCCCTTACGTTTCATTGCACTTCTTTTGTTGATTGTAGCATTGAAGCGATGAATTTCAACACTGTCCTTATTTGAAACAGACATGAACACATCGCCATTCGGGCGACAACACACGATGTGTCCATTTTGACATTCAAATACTTCGCGCTCATCAAGAATTGGTCTAAAAAGAAAAGGAAACTTATATAATATAGCATAATGCTCAATGTTTGCATTCTTCTAGATATATAGTGTGAAACTTACTTTGAGTTAGACGAGGGTGATTCAACAATTTGCATGATCTCTATGGAATCATAATGTACAACATAGAGGTAGGGCGCGGTATAAACTGAAAACCGTTTATTTGTAGTATGAAATAATAGTTTAACATTGCGTACCGAATTCCATTGGCATTTGTTCCCACTCCACGGTCATGTTACGAGTATGCTCTCCACGCGAATTGACGAACATCCCATAATCTAGATATGAGGACTTAACATATTCCAAATCGAGAATAATTTGCTTTAAACTGTAACTTACTTTGATATGCAAGAAGAACTTCATCTTCCGAGATCAGCAGGATGGCGATCGGATAGTCAGCTACATGAGACGGGGCTAGCAAACGAGAAGCAGGCTCTTCTTTTCCCACTTCGACAAAATAAAAACTATCAGCACCAAAATAAAAGCCGTGAACTGAATTCTGCAGACATACTGCTGGCTCAATTGTCTCAATAGACTGAAAAATATTTATTAATTGAACTTATTTCGATATGAATAGAAATAAGACATAACACACTTACTCGGTAAGGGCAGAAAACATCCTTGCTATTATTGTACTTAAGCATATGTACCGTTTTAGTATCTGTTACACAAAGATATCTGTAGAAAACAAGTGGATTTACGAGGTAGAACTGTTTGGAATGGGTATTAAGGACAACCAAACCTTTGTGCTTCCTGTTGATGATACATAAGAAGGTGAAGGCGGTTAAATCCCACAATGATGTCAGGTCTAATATTCGGATATCGAGAATTCATTTCATTCTTTACTGTTGTTAATGGAATCAATGCCAGAGAACGTGTGTCTCCAATTATCAACGCCATCATATTTATATCAGGCATGCATTCGATCTGGAAATCCTATTTCGTTTGATATAGGAACTAATTCCAATTTAACATCTAGTTATATGGTGTAACCATTATATTAAAAACGTTAAAAAAATCACTAACTGCGCTAACTGCACTGATTCCTCCAATATTAACAGGCATACGCGGACTATTAATCTGAGTAAAGAAGAGACCGTTTTGAGCTCCAATGAGTAGAAGATCGTCAATAACCTTAAGTAACATGAGAACTACAATTCCATTTACTGTTAGAGCATAGTACACTCATGGCTATAGTAATGAAATAATAAATTAACAAACTCTTATTGTGTGAATTGTGAGATTATTCGGTGCTGGTAATACTAGTATACAAGATCGTTCAGAAAAAGAACTAGGACGTCTTGTTAGCATCATGCGACGTGTCGATGCCGTATGAAGAGCCTCCACCCATCTAACAGCTGTTTCAGCAGAAGGAGTAATCAAATAGATATTGCGACTATAATATATTTCTGTTAATCTCTCATCTAATGGACTTAGAATTTAAATTTGTTGATGCTAACTTCTCCATTTTAATATGAATTATATTGTTAGTCTGTTCAAATCGCCCGGTTTCATCCTTATTTGATATTTCGCTTCCTGCTCGAACCACCCAAGACTCCTTCTCCAAATCGATCTGCAGGAAATTTTATTAGAAAGATAAGTCTATAATTTACCACTCGATCTATTCAAAAAAAATTTCCAAAAACTTACATTTAAAAATGGTTTCGATTCATCTCCAATACCACAGCTATGATAGAATACCAGCCGCTTTTCGTCCATCTCCCCCCAAGCAGACTGCCATTCACGCACAGGCTGATCATCACTGGAGTTAGTTAAAGTAAGGCAAAGGTCGTGAAAGGAAAATAATTGAAATTGGGTTACACCTTAAATTTTTGCTAACCTAGTTTTATTACTAATTAGAAAAATACATTAATCGGTACTAACCTAAATAATTTCACCCATCCATTCATTCTTCCATTGGGTGTAGAATGTGAATTTAGATAGTAATTAGCACACTTATCAGGAAGACCACATGTGTTGACTACTCGCAATGCACATTGAGAATGCACGATAACGTGACAGTATAAGCAACGCCGTTTCTTCCCAAACTAAATTAAACAACTTTAATTAAGTTCAATTATAAAAGGCTAACGTATTCCAAAATATACTTACTGCTGGCACTCCAACAAAGCAGACAGCACACTTTGTGCTAAAAATGCCAAAATGTCGTAGCTCGACCCACCTTAAATATTTTTATATCCCACAAAATAGAGATTGATTCATACTAAACAGTGTATTTAACCCTATAGTATACAACCTCAGCACAAGGTATATTACTTCCGAAAATAACAACAATAATAAGCTTCACCTGTGAGGTATGTCGTGTTTCATTGTACCCTGCATGCCACCTTGACCTGCTAGAGTTCTGTCCTTTGTTTTATTCAAAGGTAGTGATGGTACATCATTATCAGATTTTGACTGAACCATACACGACGGAGTACTTAATGTTGCGGATGGCAGTTGCTGCTTAGAAAGTAGTAATGGTGTCACTTCCTTACGCGAATGAAGTTCTAAATAACAATAACGTTCATAGCATTGTAGAAAATGCAATAAAATAAAAATACACTACTACTCAATTTGCACCTTTTCTTTTATCCTCGAGTTGTTTAAGCAAATTTGTTTTCTCGTTTTCCAGTTCCTCAACCTGCACTGGATCAATTATTTCCTTAAAAAATCCGTTTAAATTTGTTTCCTCACAATGTTCACTTTTCGTCATTTGATTTATCAATAAGCGTTCAATATAGATCCTGATAGAAGAAATAAATCCAGATGTAGAGGTATTTATAACATGAAACAAACAATTTGTAGTAAACCAACCAGTGAAGTATCGCTAATTGTCCTCAGCAATGTGCTTCTTCTGCTCAGTTTAGGCATTTGTTTAACATTAATCTGCGAACGAAGATACGCTACTAGTCGCTCTTTCTCCTCCAGATTTTCTTTCATATTCATGATCTCATCCTCTAATTTAGCCTAAATTTTAATACCTTAGTTAATTGTGCCTGAATAAATAAGCGGTTAAAAACTACGAACTGGAATTGGTAAAAAAAAACCTATAATATCAAAAACAACTAACATTGTCCTCTTCTTTACTTCCTAGTTGTTCAGCCATTCCTTGGTTAAGCTCTTTTGCCATTTCTGCATCTTTTCTATACTGCTCTATTTTGCATACTGCATCGGCTAAACCTTTTCGTAGCTTCGTATTCTCTTCTACTGAAGACTTTTCACGAGCAACTCCTTCCGATACCTACGGTTGATTTTACATAAAATACGATAGAGTTGCTATATTTTAAAATTGAAGAACTGAATTACTTGGTCTTGAAGTCTACTATTCTCCTGTTTTAAGTCTTCAATTTGCTGCCTCCGGGTATGTAACTGTTTATCCTGATCAGAAATCTGAGCCATTAGTTTTTCTATCTGAAATATTCATTAATAACAAATTTAATGATGAAAATGGAAAATCCTAACCTTATTTGAATAGCCCTCGTTATTACTAGCATCTTTATGCTTTGTCTCGCTAATTTGACGTGCCATTTGAGCTAATTCGTTGCGATAATCATTATGTGTTTCACGTAGCTCATCCTAAAATAACTGTATTCATATAATACATAAAGCAAATTCATAATTAAATATTCGAAACCATTCCTTCCAATAACACACATTTAACAATTGTATTTTCATGTCTAGTCGTTCTCGGTCGCTCTTCATACGTCCTAACTCAGCTTTTAATTCGTGGTGCTTCTCAAGGTCTTG
Organism: Heterorhabditis bacteriophora; assembly: GCA_964036235.1. Classification (NCBI taxonomy): domain Eukaryota; kingdom Metazoa; phylum Nematoda; class Chromadorea; order Rhabditida; family Heterorhabditidae; genus Heterorhabditis; species Heterorhabditis bacteriophora. The sequence continues at coordinate 2,276,324 of OZ038425.1, read as the reverse complement.
ATGTAATTCACGAAACTAAACGTAATAAAATACTTTATTGTAAATAAAATAAAATAAGCACCAAATAACTATACGATAGAGTTAATATTATGACACTACCTTAACTTGTATATCTAAAAGTTGATTTTGGGCTGCTTTCAGTTCAGCTTCTACCTCATCTTTGTGCTTCTAAATATATACATATACAACAATTTTATCTATGCTATCAATGAAAAATATATATACATACCTTCAATTTTTCATAACCAGTATCTAAAATCTCCACAGTATTCATCAGCTGCATTAATTTAGTTTCCCTTGCGCTAATTTTACTATCTTTTTCTTCAAGCTAAAACATTCAGATATGTTAAAAAAAACTAAATAATGGAAGTAATTTATATATTAAATTGCCATCAAGTAAACCTCCTGCTTCATTTTATTTATTCTGCTTTTAAGCTCGTTGATCTCAGACAACAGTCTTATATTATCTAATTCAAGAGCCTTTATTTGATTTTCTGAAGTTTCGAGCTCGTTTATTTGATTTTCACTATGTGCTACGTCTTCCGATTTCGAATTAGCCTACAATAAGAACCATTTCAAAAATACAGGTAATAGTAAATTATGTTAAAATATTAGCGATGATTATCAATAGTCACCCTTAATCTGTCACATTCACGGCGAAGTTCCATCATTTCACAACGTAAGTCTGCTTTCTGTTGTTTGACCTAAATATACTTGGTGGAACAAATTTCATTACTGTAGGAATTTAATTAAGCACTTGAACCAAGAAAACATACTATTTGATTACCTTATCCGTTTCCTCACGTAAATATTTATGTGTTCGTTCTGCACTTTCTTCAAAGTCGTTAAATTTTCTTTGTAAGTCGTTAAGCTCGAACTTTGCGTTTTCCAATTCCTAATTTAATATAAAGTTCCATCATTCTTGAGAAACTTGGTATAAAATTCCAGATAAATTACTACAATGAAGCTTAACAGGTAACAGTATATAACTACTGAAGGTTATTAAATGGACGTTTGAAATAATCCGTAATAAAACGCGCCAAAACCTTATCAAAGTAAGCCTGATAAGAATACGCTATTAAAATGTTATTATAGTTGTTTTAACATCCAAATTATCACAGAAACTAACCGCTGAATTGAACTATGCCTATCATTTATGTTAAATATTACCATGTATTAAGGAAACAAACCTTCAATAATACATTTTCTTTATCTTTTCCTTCCATTAATCTCTCTTCTAGAAACTCATTCTTAGCCGATAGCGATCCAATTTTTTGTAGAATGTCTCCCAGCTGAAACATTTATATATGCTTTGGCACTAAACTTGTATTAAATAATTAACTTAACCTATCATATTGTAAAATATCCCACGGAATATTAAATTAAATATTTGTGTATAATACAAATTAATAACTGAATGAAATTCCAGTACTATAAGGATAACGGACGTGATAATTACTATAGGTCATCGATAGGAGAAAACTTATTTCCTAGGGTATCACTATTTCTCCAAAATAAAACGATTAGCAAATATTCGACATCGCTAAAAACATGCGGAACAACAATCCATGCATTCATTAAAACAGCTAATAATTAAGAATACTGTTAGTGTTATATACAATATTACAATTAGTAAAATTGGTACGAAATGACAAAAATGAACCGCTTGTTGGTTGTCTTCGTCGTTTGTAAACTTGAGCCAATAAAAATAACAATAAACTGTAGTTAAGGAAGACTATTTCTTATAATAAAGAGTTTAGTATAAAAATTACTATTATAAATATAGAGCACTACTATAATAAACTGACAATTTTAAACTATGGAATTATTTCAACGGATTAATTTGCGGTCATCATATTTAAACATTAAATTCCCATAATTTTTTCAATTATAATAGGACCGTTATATGTTGTTAATCTACGCACGCTATATTATAAACAATAATAAATATTCTAGCAACTTCTACCTTCATTCCTTTCTTCGTCAAAAAATTATCTTCTTCTTTTGTTTGATCTATTTGTTTCTTCAAATCACTCCTAAATTCGTCCAGAGCTTTCTTTAGTACCGTGATCTCCCTACACAACTCATTACTGCGAACACGTTCTGTAGCCATATGTTCACGACACTAAAAGACAATCTCCAACAATATATAAGAACTTGCAAGCATAACGGAAAATACCTTGTTAAGTTCCACCTCGAGCGACTCAACCTGTGACTTATGAACTATTTCGGCTTCACTAGATTTCAGTCCGAGAACAGTTATACTATGATCCTTTTCGACAATCTATAAATTGATGGGAACAATGTCTTTAATAGTGTGTAAATGCTAAAAATTAAGTGCGCGTCTTCATCCCATATATTTAAAGAAATACTTAAAATATTACCGTATGTTCCAAGCCCTTGATTTCCTCCTTTAGATCCTTCACTTTCGTTTCTAGCTCAGTCACCAATGATCTCCATTTTTTTAGATCCTTCTCCTTAAATTACTTTATTAAAGATACGTTCGATTTAATTAAAACCCTTCTCTTATACCAACTGCAAAAACATTGGAAACCTAGATTTCGCTAGCACAATAAATGTCCATATTTTAGTTCATCTTGAGCGATTTCTTACCATGTAGGTTATATGGTTAGTAATATCGGATCTATCCTCCTCTGTTTTAGGTTTTTCCATGTTATCCACTTCTTTTCCGTAGTTTACCTCAAACCTTAGAAGGAAAAGATCAAATATTTCAGAATCTTGAATAAATTAATAAGAAAAAAGCTATTCTACTACCTGTACCTTGTTTCGTAGATATTGGGATTAAAACCATTAAATGCATTATCATCCATACTGGTAACAATTTTTCCTTCTTTTAGTTTCTAAAACGAAACAGTTGTTCCACCCATTTAAATAAGACACTTTAGATGTAAGCTATGCAGACTATCTCATTATAATATAATGTAAGTAAATAAAACAGGGATATAACTTATTTGAATTTAGCAAATATTTTCACATATTGTAAGGATAAAACTTCACCTCGATTTCGGCTTGTAATTGGCTAATGATATCATTTTTCTGCATAATCTGGGTTTTCCACCTCTGCGCCTCCTCTGATTCACAAAGACCAAGCTCAAGTTCAATAATCTGCGTAAACTTTAGTACTGGATATGTAGGCTTTAAAATGCAGAAAATTCAAAACTGGCCTATATCAATTAGTAAAAACATTATTCACTTAAAATTGCTGGTCTTATACATTGATGCAATCAACAATTAGATTAGTTTCGTACTAAGTGCTTATCATTAACTAACATCAGGACCATTCGAGGTTGATTGTTTAAACTGTGGTGATATAGCTTTCCGTCGTGACCTTCCTTTCGGTGTAATCATCGGAGTGTGAAACATTTCCATATTACCATGAATCCCTGTAGTCTTATTTGAACTTCAAAAATCCGTAATTCTTGGAACTAGTGTATTAATACGTATGGGGTATTATAACCTGCAAATAAATCAAAAAATAATTGAATGTCGAGTTAAGTCCACTGCCATAATGAGGAAAAACAGGAACCATATATTAAAAGTATATTAAAGACATTGCTCTCTACCTACGCAGCGTCAATTAATATTTAAAACGCCGCCAAGCAAAGAAGGCGCGAAATTAAAATATTTGAATCTCATAATATTACTTATTCTCCCATTAGTGTAAGAACATCCCACATAGACGTAGATGCTATATCCTAATGTTTTATTGTATTTTGTCAACGTGATGATGCTTTCGCACTTATTGTCATATGTCGTGCATACTTCCATTACATAGAAAATTCAGTATTTAGAATAACGAATATATTCTGTGTAAAGCATTTTGAATTGCTTTACTGAAATGTTTTCCATGTAAAAAAAAATAAACTAAACTATTAAGTACCTTATGTTCAGTATAATAGTCGTTATTGATATTTATCAGTAAGTAATGAGTGCATTTCTGCGCAATTATATGTATATTGTTATGATATTTTGTAGAAGAATACTAGTTTTAAACTATATTTAACCTTCTGTGGATGTTTTCGTCTTGAACGCTCGTCCTTTTACATTTATTGTGAAGGCTCAGTATTTCTTTTATAAAACTAAATCTAAAATTATTTCTTGAACCAAATTAATATTTTAAACACTGAATATTAATATGATACACACCAGCATCGTCATAGGCAAACAAACTGTTGTTATTTATATTGGTAAGATTCATTATATCTAGTCCCTCTAGATATACTATGAATGTATTATATGTTTACTAAGACTAAATTTTATTGCGAAAAGGCAATATTTTATTTTCCGCCAAACATGATGAGTTTGAATTTGCCAAAAAACAGATAAATATGTGATAATATAATGAATAGTAATGAAAATAAGCATTTACAATATTTTTCACTTCTTACTCTATTAACTAATTTACTGTAAACTAACTAATATTTATGTTTACTTCTTATGTAGTTGAAGTTAGTTATTTTCTTTCCTGCAAAATCTTCAATAGTTAACTAATCAAGTCAATAATTAAAAAGACCGGTTTTAAAATTCTTATAACTTTATCCAAACTCAACCAAAGTTGTCATTTAAAACTGTTTCTGAAGTCTTAACACTCATTTCCGTGTTTTATTGTACACATATTCGGCCTCATCTATCTTGGATTTCTATTATTCTACTAACTAGAGATTTTCCTTCAGTGGAAGGCTTAGCTATTATTTAAAGTTACGATATTCATGGGTTTGACCTCCCTAACATTTGTATGCAAAAACATCGGCATTGGCTACCACCATCTCTCGCACGAGCTATCACTTGTAAAAAACGAGTAGAATCCAAAAAGTTAGAACAAAAGAAGGACATATACAACTGGACGCAATAAAATCGAAATTTGCACAAATACAATATTATTCAGTTTTCTGTCAACTCTAAGAAACCATTTCGGTTACTAAGGTAGTGAAAAACGGGATAAATGAGTCTGAAGATGTGTGAAAAAGCACGAAAATAGGTGCTATCACAAATTTGATAGTTGTATTTGTCACGTGTAATGTATGCTAATGGGGTTAATACAGTTGAAAAGCCCAATAATCAAGCCTCAGGAACTTAACAACAAATGTAGTTGGGAATGGAGGAAGATATTAAACTTGAAATCGGTCGTTTTATTCCGGGCATCCTGTACATCTATATTCTTGAATTCGGTGCAATAATGTTCATGGTGTAAAAAAGTTACGCAAAATAATCTGCTAGAAAAAAGCCAAGTGTTCCGACTGAGTGTCTAAGTACCAGATACCAAATCACGCTACATGCACTGGAGCTTTATCAGTGTGAAACTCATAAGTGGCACTTCACGGGTAATTTTAAGCGAAATTCTTGCATATTGTATTAAAATGTAGTTTTGGATATTTGGTTTGAATTATAGAACTCATAGCGCCATTAACTATAAAGAACTCAATGTAACTATCTTGATCTGATTTTTACAATTCGAATATCTGATCTTATGAAGATTATCATTAATAACCTGTATCAACCATAGTACGTAGTTGACGCAAATGAAGTGTCCATCGGCTATGTATACTCTCCTCAGTCCGCAGAGTTTTCACATGAGCACTTGATGTGTTATTCCAGTGACTATCTGATAATGTTATAAAGTGCTTAGCAATAAATCAATGTATGGATATTTGGATAAAGTGAAGTAAATTAAGCAGAATAGTTAACAACTTTAAACCATCTGACTGAGAGAGATTTATATCAAGGTTGTGTCATAGTAATCAATGCCAAGCGGAAGAATTGGAAAGGTTTCTTCTGCCTCTAGCACTTAGAGACAAGTCAATTAAATAATTTGCTGATTTACTTATTTTATCATATTCTTCTAACACGTATTGTTCAGAAAAATGCATGCACTTCAAGATTACAGTGTCCTAAAATTTGTTAGTTTCCGTATAATGAGTCAGCATATTTCTTGGCGTACTGAGGTATTTTTAAAATCTGGAATGATTTTTCAAAATAAACTTGTTTCTTAGCTCATATATTGAAAATCGATATTTAACAGCAGATCTATACGATATACAGGTGTATAAAAAGTGAGCTATTGAAGTGTCACGAAAGTAGCTAAAATTCCCGAGTAGATGACTTCAATTCTAAAATCTCTTCTAGTAAACCTTCTACGAAGCCTGCTGAGAATGTGTGTCTGTCTTGTACTATAATGCTCCACTACGATGACTCAATGGATTTTTTAAAATAAATAAAGGAACTGTGGTCTTTATGATGCTAATTTCACATATTTCTAAACTAGATGCACTAATCACAAAATGTTTATTACTTCCCAACAAGGTTGGGTTTTGTGGGACTTTTTTGTGATTAAACAATGTTCACCACAAAGAAATAAGATTCTTCTACTTGTTTATTAATTGTTTCTAAAATTCAGTTACACTTATATAATCCTCTAAATGATTACGACTAAGTGGTATTCGTCTGGTATTTATCGAACGCTTACTCTGATCCCAAGTATGAATAGTTGAGTTTATCAATGATAAATATTAGTTTTTGTTGTTAATACTAACAGCCGTAAACTTAATTAAAACTTCACAATGTTTAAAGTATAAGAGGAGACAATTATTAGATATGAGTAATGACCGTTAGGAGGGAATATGCCATCACCTCTTACTTTTAATCATCATCCAATTCACAAATAAAATGAAGCCTCGTAATAATTTTAAAAATTAAAGCAAAACGCGATAGAGTGTTTGAGGAACACGGAAAGTAGAAAAATAAGCTGTATAAAAGCTGACAAACAATTAGAAATTGGCCTCTATACATAAACGATATTCACTTCTCTTTTAAGTTCACTATATTACCCGTAAAAAGGTTAAAATTGCATATCGTCCGTAAAGAAACGGTGTGTGATTTAATGGAGATGTATAGAAGAAACAATCAGACAGCAATTTTGTTTAGAGAATTTGTCAAATTTCTATCTATGTTAATAGGGCGGGCTTTAATTTGCATACAGTACTGTGCCTACATTTGAAAAATATCTAATACTTATTCATCTACATTACTGGCACACGGTTTATTTTAACAGATTATTTATTTACGTTGTCAGTTTATTTTAATGAATGTTAAATAAGAAATAACAGATAAATCTTGATAAACGCAAGTATTTTCTAAGAAATGGGATAAAATTTTATCGCATTATTTTCGGTAACAAATTTTAAAAGAGGAAATACTAGCATACAAATTGCGACTTATTATTTATTTATGTGTTGATGATATCAATGGGTGTAAGCAAATGAAAAAAAAAGATACAACACAAAAAAACGAACTACGGTGGCGCGCAAGATTACTGGTAACAAATTGCATCGAGTTCACTAAGTGAACTATCGATTGTAACTCGCTTCTAAATGATCTACTTCGTATTCTAATCACAGATTTGGATTTAGCATCAAATTGCGATCCTTTCCAATATAATTTCCTTAGTTCTATGCAAGGTTTGCTTTTCATGAAAACGAAAATATCTCAGATTCAAGGTGTTATTATGAGAATACAAGTAGACCACAAAAGGCGTAAAGCATTCAGTAATATGACTGCTGCCACTCCTAGTGATTGCTTTTTCGATGAGCTTTTAAAGTCCGAACAAACTATCAGATGCAAAAGTATAAAAAAGAAGTGGTAGCTAGTAGCAGATCACCAGCAACGTCACTGCCAGGCATCTTCTATCGTTCGTCACTTTGAGCGACAAGTTCTCTAATGGCCTTGTGGTGTAGGTCATACGAAGTGGGATTAGGCGACGTAGGATCGGTTCCGCTCAGTTCCCAGGGACCGTCGCCATCTCGGCATATTCCTTATTGCCAAACTCGTCCCATGGAAAGCTGCGCAACAATTGCCATCCGAAATAGCTGTTTGTATATGAGGAGACTGGGCTAAATCTGGCGTTTCGTCTGTCTTTCACTAACCGGTTACGAGGTTCCCTCGCATACGTGTAGAGATATTCTGTGACGAGTGCGGAAACGAGAAGCTAAGAACGTAGAAATAGAGCAGTTTAATCGATCAACACAAATGGCTGACCCTGTTCACTTATCTTGCCTAAAAGTTGGCTACAGGAGCGGTAGAAGAAATATCTATAATTAAATGAAAATATATACATTCATTTGACACTAATAGCGTGAAAAAATGTACTGATGTCAATTCTCACGCCTGGAAATGTGTGTCGCCGTGGCCTAGTGGTAGATGCCGGTACTTAAGTGGGGGGATCGTGGTTTCGATCCGGGCCAGTGCTTTTGTTAGTTTTAGCTATTTAGTAATAGCTAATTATTTATTGTGTGTGTGCACTCCTGCCTGAGGTACGGAGCAGGCTGAGGTGGGGGTTTCGGCCATTCGCGCAGCAAACCGCAGTCGACCGATCCAGCGGTGAGTTTCGATGCACTCGGACGATAAGCTGCGGAGATTTCGAGAACGTAAGTTTGATGGTCAGTTTTCTTTTCTCCTATTTTCAGGGTTTTCATGAGCCGAGGCGTTTGCCTCAGTGCTCTTTTCCCACCTCCCCTACGGGAGGAGAGTGGGATAATTTTGGACGCTTCTGAAGCGTTTGGCACTCAGGTGCTGAACTGCTTCAAGAGCTTGTTGGCACCCAGGTGCCAATGCTTAAAATACAAGGTGAGGTCATGCCGAAATTTTCTAGATTCTAAAACTATGTATTACATACATTTCATTTATATATAGTTAAAACCTTAGCTATCTTTCAGCTAAGGTCTCCAAAATTAGGAAGGATACTACCCCAACCCTTAAAGGGTATAGGGTAGTATTCCCTCCAAAAGACCATACCCTACCTTCCCTTTCCGGAAGGTAGTTCTGGTCGTGTCCAGCCACTCATTGTGAGTGGCTTTCGAAGGCCTTTTGAAGCCCGAAGAAACTAGAAAATTCAAAAACATAAACACTTTTCGGTTTCCGTACCTTTCGCTGGTTTAGTTTTTGCTGTCGAGAGATAGGAGACGCAGAGAAAAAAAATTGGGCATAGATTCGTCTTTCCAAGGTTTTTCAGCATGACCCATTAGGGTCAAAAGGCATCTGGGTGCCAACAAGCTCTTGAAGCAGTTCAGCACCTGAGTGCCAAACGCTTCAGAAGCGTCCAAAATTATCCCACTCTCCTCCCGTAGGGGAGGTGGGAAAAGAGCACTGAGGCAAACGCCTCGGCTCATGAAAACCCTGAAAATAGGAGAAAAGAAAACTGACCATCAAACTTACGTTCTCGAAATCTCCGCAGCTTATCGTCCGAGTGCATCGAAACTCACCGCTGGATCGGTCGACTGCGGTTTGCTGCGCGAATGGCCGAAACCCCCACCTCAGCCTGCTCCGTACCTCAGGCAGGAGTGCACACACACAATAAATAATTAGCTATTACTAAATAGCTAAAACTAACAAAAGCACTGGCCCGGATCGAAACCACGATCCCCCCACTTAAGTACCGGCATCTACCACTAGGCCACGGCGACACACATTTCCAGGCGTGAGAATTGACATCAGTACATTTTTTCACGCTATTAGTGTCAAATGAATGTATATATTTTCATTTAATTATAGATATTTCTTCTACCGCTCCTGTAGCCAACTTTTAGGCAAGATAAGTGAACAGGGTCAGCCATTTGTGTTGATCGATTAAACTGCTCTATTTCTACGTTCTTAGCTTCTCGTTTCCGCACTCGTCACAGAATATCTCTACACGTATGCGAGGGAACCTCGTAACCGGTTAGTGAAAGACAGACGAAACGCCAGATTTAGCCCAGTCTCCTCATATACAAACAGCTATTTCGGATGGCAATTGTTGCGCAGCTTTCCATGGGACGAGTTTGGCAATAAGGAATATGCCGAGATGGCGACGGTCCCTGGGAACTGAGCGGAACCGATCCTACGTCGCCTAATCCCACTTCGTATGACCTACACCACAAGGCCATTAGAGAACTTGTCGCTCAAAGTGACGAACGATAGAAGATGCCTGGCAGTGACGTTGCTGGTGATCTGCTACTAGCTACCACTTCTTTTTTATACTTTTGCATCTGATAGTTTGTTCGGACTTTAAAAGCTCATCGAAAAAGCAATCACTAGGAGTGGCAGCAGTCATATTACTGAATGCTTTACGCCTTTTGTGGTCTACTTGTATTCTCATAATAACACCTTGAATCTGAGATATTTTCGTTTTCATGAAAAGCAAACCTTGCATAGAACTAAGGAAATTATATTGGAAAGGATCGCAATTTGATGCTAAATCCAAATCTGTGATTAGAATACGAAGTAGATCATTTAGAAGCGAGTTACAATCGATAGTTCACTTAGTGAACTCGATGCAATTTGTTACCAGTAATCTTGCGCGCCACTGTATGTGATATCTTCCATGAAGCATTGTAATTTAGTCACGATTGTACGAATATTAGATTAGTTATGTATAGTGAAAATTGGCTATGAACTTCATAGAACTTTTAAATTTGTAGTATGGATGTTCCTTGAAGGATGATATTTGTTCTGTTTTGAAGCAGTACATTAACTGTATAGTTTTGGATTAGAGCTGTTCACTTAGAAGCTTCCTCGTTGTAGAGAATATGGCTGGCAACTCTATTAGTGATACAGAGCGAAATAATAGGGACAAAGCGACTAATACTGAAAAAAATAGTATGACTAGACGAAATATGAAAGAAAGTCTATCATGAGGGACTAAAATTTATTTTGTATTGCCTATAAATAATTGTTTCAGTGATCTGAGTTGTTAGTTTACATTAATTTATACTAGTGTACGAATTGTAGCAAACCTAATCGCAACTTCAAGAAAGTACTAGAGATCATCTATGATTTCTATGATAATATTATTCATAATTAAGTACTAATTAATTGAATAACTATACTGAATCAACCCACTGTTTAAGAAGCTACTTTCGGACCTTGGATATTTACAACACATTACTGGGCCTATCCAGTCAAATAAGTAATACAATTAGTCCATTAAATTTGTCAATCTTCTATTGTATTTTCTTACCTACTTAATTGCTTCAATATTTTCGCAAATTAAGATAAAGCAACCAATTAAATTTTCTTGTTTCCTATGATTTCTAACATTAGAATCATATAGTACAAAGAAAAGGTGCACATTTTATTGGACAACATATTTCATCTAATTTGAGTGGCGTGCAATAAGATATTTAAAATAACGACAAAAATCGGGAAAGTTTTTTTAGAGCCCACCCATTTTTCTTTCTCAATGCTATGACCGTAGGATGATAATAATGATGATAAATAATTAACTATAGCGTACTTTGTGGCAAATAATACATTTTGCATATCTTCTTTGCAAGACCGGCCATTTTTGTAGACAATAGCAAATTAGCTCCTTTAGGACAAGTATACCAATTAAACAATGTTGTTATTAATAATATAATTAATTAATTACTAAATGTACAACGTAACTGAAGAATAAATTGAACTTAACTGTAATTTTAGCTACTATTAATCAAATAAAATGCATCTTTCTAGGAGATTCCAAGCTGTGTAAGAGCTGCTTTCTGCAGTTCCTCATCCAGTACAGTCGTTTTGTTTCTTCCATCCAACCAATATGTAGTGCAGGCCCCTTTTCCCTATAGATTACACCATATTTATTCGAATATAACGTTCTACCTATGAATGTCTAACTTAATATATTCAGAAAAATGAAATTTGATTTTCTCTTATTTCTATGAATACTCTCCATTTGTTTGAAACGTACTTTGACTTCTACTGTTCCTCTAAGAGTGGTTTTGTACTCTGGATAATATTTGTCGAGGAGGTCTTTTGAACATTCTGACATCTGGATCATTTCTGGCTGTCCAGTTGATTCCATGCGAGAGGCCATATTTACCTGAAATAGAGGAATATTCCTCAAATATTTATGAATAGTAAAATACTTAGTCATGTCAGAATAAAATAAAGGCACTAATAAAAACTACCCTTTCTGTTTAGCAATATCCCCTTAGATAATCGCGAATTATTCAGGTTACTGGCTACAGAGGTTTTAAAACCTACAAATGTCTAAAATCGGTGCCTCGCTTAGTCAGGTTGAAGCGTTGACTACCCACGGTATCTCCAAATAAACAATATCTAGGTGCAGTGAGTCCTACGACTCCAGCAGCTACCGCTCCTGTATGAATACCCAGTCGGATGCGTAGACGGGTTGATTTACGATGGGGGATCTCAAACGTTTTCAGCAGCTATAAATAAGACATTACAGCTTAACAACCTTGTAACATTTAAAAATTTGTTTACTTAATGGTATCTATAGTATCAGACAACTGTATACTGTCTTTCCAAATTACATTTAGTACACTTAACTTGTAATAAAATGAAAAGGTATTACCTCCATTATGTCTATAGCAGTGTCCGCAATATGCATAATATGGCGAGTTCCATTCTCTTCTGGAATTCCAGAAACTACCATGTAAGCATCGCCAATGGTTTCCACCTAAACAATATATGTAAACAAACAACAAAAACTCTTTAATATATGTTGTTTTACCTTATAGGCTTCATGTCTATTAATAACGTCATCGAACCGACTGTATATAGCATTCAGCATTGTAACAACCTCTAACGGAGTCGATGAAGAACACAGAGTTGTAAATCCAACGATGTCGCTAAATTATTATGATAAAGAGCGGAAAAAAAGTAATTCCATTAACTTTACACCTGAACATGACTGTTGCTGACTGGAACGTTTTTGGTGGAACTGCTCTGCCCAATTTTAATTCATTAGCCACATATCTGAAACATTTATTTTGTATCTCAAGAATTGTTAATTATTTTATTGAAATTAACTTATATTCTGAGTATTTAACAACAGTGGAAAAATGCGGACTTCGGAAGCAATTGACTCAGTAGTTTATCCGCGCGAACATTGGCATCTTCAAGCATTCCAGTTCTCTCCTGCACTAGCTTCTCTAAGTTATTGGCGTATTGCTCCATCATTCTCATCATTTGATCTACCAAAGAACCTTTTCTGAAATACAAATAACTATTAAATTATGCCACTTATATATTGCTATATATAGCAAACCATATTTGCACTAAACATTTTCCTATGTATATACTAGTTAAGTAGATAAGACTTAATATTTTCATATAATTTTTCTATATTACTTACACTTTAAGATAGCTTTCCGTATTCAGACGAACTCTTCTAATAGAAGGTCTCACTTCAGGGTTTTCATTCCAGCAGTCAAAAAGAAGTGCTGTCAAATCTGGATGAATTTCAGACTTGTCCTGGATTGTAGGTCGAAACACCTTCTCTCCATCACGAATATATTCCAGAAGTTCTAAATACTATTTTGAAGATCTTTTAAAAGAAAATACTTATCAATAATAAAAGTTGTATATGAAGTAGCATGTTTCCAGTGTGTGAGTGTAACGGTATAGTAGATTTTGAAAAAATAATAGTCGTACCATTGATATTGGTTGAGCTTGGAAATGGTAATGCACGGAATAGAATTTCGTACATGACTATTCCAAAAGCATATATATCACCCATTTGACGACGAGCTTGTGTCTGCTTCACCCATGTCTACAAATATTTTACTCAATTTTCTTGCCTACGATTTTAATACACTTTTCCTCTAGTGAATGATAATTCATAGTATTTCATGCAATATCATTAACACTGATAAAGCTTGTATTATGCAGGCTATCGTTGTAGAACACTTAATTTTAGAAGTTTTAGCAGTTAATTTTACTGCAAGTTTATTGCTGTAAATTGATTAACAAACGAAAAGGTTTGACCTGGTCAGTACGCCTCAATCTGTTGGCTTCTCGATTTTTTAACATTTCCGGAGGTTGGTATAGAATACCTAAAGTAATACCCTAAAATCGTTAGGAAAAATCTAAGTTAATATAAACAGAACGCAAATAGATGTAATGAAATATGTAATTTGTATACATACTTGTCCTCTGAGAAGAACCACTTTTTCCTTCGTCATCGCCTTCTTTTAGCAACTCTGTTGTTATTGATCCCTGTTTTTCCCAACGCTCCAGTGGATTTGCAATTCCTATAAATTGAAGTATTTTAGTTAACTTATATTCCCCATTAATTTACACTTCACCACCAAACAAATAATTGTCACTCCTGTTAGTGACCGAAATAAAAGTGAGTACTTATACCAAGAATTATATTTCAAAAATATTTAAATTATTCAACATAGTAATATATTTATACACTTTAGATCACAACATATTTTGTAATCCAACTTTAATATTATTTAAAGATAAGAATATTTTCTTTTCAATTTAATATTAATCACATAAGGTGTACCGTAGTCAGTTAGCTTGACCATCCAGTTGCGGTCAATAAGACAAGCCCAAGTAGTTAATGATCCATGATAACCTATCGATGAGGAGTGTAGATATTCCAAACCCTAAATTCAATCATGAATAATTATTTCTTCATCTAATACTTTCAGTTATAAATTAATGGGATATGGTTACTGTCATACCAAAGTAACATCTCTGACAAAAGCTCCATGAAATTTGTTGTCAAGGACGACCTCTTCGTTATAAATTATATCCTGTAATCATAAACCATTGATACTTAGTTACATACATTAAAATTTAAGCTGTCTCACTAGTAAAGTGAACATAAACTTGGTCATGCTCCACTTCGCTTAATTATTACCATAACAAATTGAAAGAAACAAAACTTATCAGCTTTAATTTATTATTTTAAATATTTGTTGAACGAATTAATTTGTAATATAGTTAAATGCAATGAACTCCTTGTAATACTAAGTGAGTTATGTTTTATATGAATATAACGAACTTGTAATGTACCACGAGAGCAGAACTTCCAGAGCAATACCATTTCCTCCTTCTCATTGAATGACATTCCAAGGAATGGATTCAAATTATCATGTATTGCCTGTTTCATCTAAAATATAAGAATACTAAGAATTCGTAATATATGTTTCAATAAGTGATAAATGTAAGCAACCTGTGTAAGAAGCTGCATGTCTTGTCTATTAAATATAATAGGTCTTCTTTGGGGGTAGACATGAAATGATGCATGGGTGTTTGTTCCCAATACGGCGTGATGTTTCGCGAATGCGGACATGCTTGACAACTTTGTTTTTGTAGATCCAATAGACAACTAAAGAGAGAAAAGTTTACTTCGTTTAGTGACTTTGAGTAAAGTAGAAATAAATTAGGGTTATTCGGAATTGTTTCGAATTCTGAAATGTGGGAAATTCTCGATATTTTGATAATCCTGTCTTCCTGAGATCCTGACTTTACTATCCCGAATAATAATCCTAATATATATAACCTTTTTTGATATTGAATAATAGCTCAGGATTAAAGATGAGGCCAATGTTAAATTCTCTCAAAGTATACGTACCATTGAACGAACTTCATCCTCATTAATGATGCGGAAGTCCTCCCGATAAACTCTCCACGGAGTCTTTGCTAAAGCCCGATTTTCACTGAAAAATTGTTTGTAATGATATTCATGCCTATTACTTAATGGCTATAACCACATTAATATTGAAATAAATAACTTTCCAAAGTTGAATTTTGCTCTTCACTATTAAAAAGCATTATACGATTATTCTTTTAAGACCTAAAAAATTTTTGCAATTATATTCCACGATAAAATGTCAGCCTGGTCAGAAATGTCATTGCGTATGAACAATGTTTATATGGTCCTCCACAACGAACTCATGCTTTCTTCATGATATTTTTAAGAGTTGAATGATAAAAAAACATCTAACACCCACGATTTTAAAGTATACGTTAAGCATTATGATAGGCTTAATATTCATGTTTTTCGACTATAATTGATTGCCAGAATGAGGTGTGATATAACGTGTTGTCAACCTACCACACTCGGTACAATACAAGAGCAGCTACTATAGCGATAAGAAGGGCGACCAGCAGAGATCCTCCGACTATGATCATAGTATAGTCGCATCGCTCATTACGGAAACCACAAATTGGCTCTTCTTTTGGCAAGGAACCATCAGGAGATGGCCAAAATCCGGACAGAAAGTCCGTGATTTGCTATAAAACGAGTCATTTTAACTTTATAAGGAACAGAAAAAATGCTACCAATGTTTTTAACTATAACATTGAATCCTAAATTTCTATGGCTATAACTTTTTAATAATTTGTAGTTTTTCAAACATTACCATACTAAATTCATTTTAATACTAGCACTTCCGTCAGCAAAATAAGTAGAAATATATTAAAGATGATGCTTATAACGGAACCGTATGTCATGAATCTGATTGCTCTATGTGTTTGAAATAAAAAATGTTTGCGGAACACAAATCCTTTCATATAATCCTATTTTCTAGATTCTGGTAGTAAGCAGAGTTTTAATTTGTAAATATTCATCACTGTTTTAAGTATCAATACGATAAAATTTTAAGTATTTATAGCAAGAAAACGGAAGTTTTTAAACAAATTTGAAATCAATATATTTCATAATATATTAAATTGAAAGCCGATATCAGTATTTTAACATAGATCTGCATCCAAATTATTTAAATTAGCATATTATTGAGCTTCGTTTTTCCAATTTCTATGAACCATCACCTCCCTTTTTCCATAAATCACATGATGCTAATTTCACAACTGATTCAAATTGGTATTCGTTTGAACTACTCGAGTTAAAGAAGTCATAGCATAAATCTTCTGATAGAGTTACTCATTCAGTATATACTGCGTTTCAAAAATGATAACACAGTTTGTTTTTAGCCAGTTCTCTGTGGTCAGAATGATCCAATTTTCTCTGGGGTGAAGCGTAATAGCCTTGGAAATCTCCAGTTTAAATTTCGTGGTTTTTAATAAGAAATTAGCGCTTTTATGCAAATTATTCTCAAATTCACGCACTTTCCATCGTTTCAAAAAGATAGCACACTTTATTAAAGTACGTGTTTATGACCAAAACGGTGACGACCAATGCATACACGATGAACCAATAGTCAGTACAACTACACTTCTATTACCAAGCTGGGAAATCAGTTTAGGCCTACTGGTAACTAAGTTTCTAATGACACGACTGTCTACTCCGCTCCACACCCTGTCCGGAGTGGCCACGTCACTGTCCTCCAGCCAAGTCCTGCTGCTTCGACTGGCGCGGATCGTGGCATTATCTTATTGGAAAGTGAAGCTAACGTCTGTATAGTGGGAAATACGGGACTGGACGATGTCCTAAGACATCCTGGTAATCAGTGCTGTTCATCTTCGTCGAGACAAACGCCAAGTCGACCAGTCCCATAGCACTGAACGCGCCCCAAATCATAACACTTCTCCCACCGGAACTTCGGGTTGAAAAATGCCGGGATTCCTTGTGCAAATCTCTCCAATAGGAGTGAAAACCACCAGAACCGACTAGACTGAACTTCTTTTCTTCGCTGAAGACCACCTAAATTCGAAATAATGAATTAATGGGCTTATTTGTGAAGACTGGTAAAAGTCGTCTTTTCCCAGTCGCATCTCATGAATATTCTAGCTCAGCAAAGCCTTTCGTCTTTATGCTCTTGTGTCAGTTGTGGACACTTCTTCATCCGGAATCGTACAATGCTGGGACACTTGTCCAGCATTCCCCACACCGTAGTTTTTGAAGCACCAATGCACAGGTCCTACGGATTCCAACGATGCTAGTCGTGCTATTCGACGCTGTACGCAAAATAGTCCTTTTTTCACGGTCATTCAACTTGCTAGGTCGTCCACTATTCTTGTTTGCACCATACTCTTCCTGAAAACGCAGGACATCTTTAGTAGCCTTCCTGGAGCGCTTGAAGACATCGGCAATCCGCTTCATCGTGTAGCCGGCAGTTGACAGTACTTTAATTTGATCTCTTTCGTGTAGACTCAATGTAGAAGCACGACCCATTGTTATGATGGTCCGGGATTAGTCAATTCGCGTTTTTCTCGTTAAATAACGCCAAAATATGTGAAGTGTGCTATCATATTGAAACGCACTGTATTAGCACTTCGGTGCGAAAACTTTCGTAGTAGGCAAAGTCTTTTTTTATAAATCAACAAACGTTAAAATTAAATATCTGTACTTCGCATTAAACTATATTATTTACGAGAAATTACAGCTTGGAGATTCATATTAACTGGTAAAAAAAAAACTAAAGTCATAAAAATGATGAAAATACTTTTTTTGAAGAAATGTCACTTTTCGATAATGGTCAGCATTCCAAATCGTAAACTCAAGCTACGCTATAATAAATTCAAAAGTACTGGAGTGAGGAATATCGGTGTTTTCTAAACTCTCAAATACAAGCGTTGGTAGACCAATAAAGCAAAACCATTAGCAGTTACTTCGAGGATCTTGAATTCCCCAGAATACCACAAGTCCAGATATGGGTCCAAATCCTAGTAGTAGTGTCCACTCGTTATATGTAAAGAAGAACAAGGTGATTTGAAGACCGGTACGAATAGCTTAAACAAGTCAGGATCTGATAGATTTTATTCTAACCGCAGTTGGTCCTTCTAGTCACTTTTGTATACATAAAACTGAATGACATATAATTGTACTTATGATCTACTTTATAGCACATTTTATATGGTATAAATTAACTATATTAAAATTTTCAGCATTTTTATAACTGTGGCAATGACTTTTAATTTATCCTCACTAACAAACCTATCAATTTATAAAATAACAACTAACTAATTGTACTATTGCAAAAATAGTCACTCAATTAATAAAAAAAACATTGTCCAAATTGGCGGAACAACCAAGTTAGGTTTTTGCTGTTTGTCCCGTGTTTATTTCATGGATAACCGTATGCGGCCGCGCTCCTCTGTTAATCCATAATTGTACTTGCTCATCAGAGTGCATTTGCGTAGAAGTTCCGCCCCCTTTTCTTGAAAGATATTTAAGTTTGCCGACTTATTTTTAAGGTAGAATTTTTTGATGAATTGCCCTGTGTAAAGAAGGCGAAATAAACTTCTGGTTGTATCAATCACTAGAACACCTACAGTCCTAGTTTAACGGGACGGGACAAGCATAGCATTACTGTGACTGTAGTTTATTTTCAATATTTTCCTCAAAATATCATTAGTGTACAATGATACTGTTGTAGACATTCAAGCCAAAGCATACCGTAATTCACCCTAGATTTGTAACTATCCTAGTAGTTATAAATAACTATTAGAATTACAAATATATTATCTGGTTCCTATATCTCTTCAATAAGTAATCTTAAATAGTCTTTAGCGAGATTCTTCATAATAAGTGCAAGTATTAGTGTTTTCTTCTTACCAAATTGTAACACCCGCTTTTCGTCTTTAACCCATCACAATTGGCGATTAATCGTGGTTCCATCTCGTTAACCTTCTTTACGCTGTCGCTATTCGGTGGAACGTAGAATGCTGTTGCAAGAAATTCCTTATATTCTTTTCTTCATACCAGTGACATTCTATCCCACCTACCCGCATAAACGGGAGCTCTTTCAGCGATGTCATCCATCATAACTAAGCCGGATGATACTCCAGCAGCAGAAATAAGGCCTACAAAAATGCTATATTATTACATCTTATAGTAACAATTCTTGTTAACAATTTGTAAAATGTTATCGTTAACCCTATTTAACTGTCTCTATCTTTGAGTTCACTACTCCTAAAATCTGGTTAATTTTACTAACCAGGAAATGCAATCCTCCTCATTTGATTCCAAATAAATCTTCCGTCTTGGTATATGTCTTCTTTCCCAGTCTCGTTCATTGCCTTGCGAACGGCTATCGCATATAGTCTCAAGGCATCATACAAATGGATGTAGCCATATATGCTTTTCTAGGAAGAATAAAGTAAATAGTCAAAGAAAATATTCTATGACTATGAATAAAGTATTTTCGAAAAAAATTAGGTAAATTTTAACTGCTCAACTAATCAATATTGCATGAGTGAATGGAATAATACAAAAGTACCAGATCAAGGTCATCGACAGTTAGTCCATTCGCTTCAACCCTTTCACGGAATGGGGTTACCAAGGTGTCATCAAATCCATTCACGTCGTCAATCTGTAATTCTTACTATTATTCGTAAATTTAAAATTGAGGAAATAAACAAGATCTTACAATTTCAGCTTAAAATATAGCAAATATTTAAAGTACAAATTTATTCCTCAAATTAATTGCCAGCATATGTAAAATTGGTATAAAAAATTCTTAGTAAATTTTCGAGTAATAATTTAGTTCTATTAGAAAATATACAACATAAAAAAGTACTAAGAATACACGGAGAACGATAATTAAAAGAAAGATAATTCCGCTATAGGTTGGTGGCTATATTTTAAACGTATCTAAGCAAATGTAAATAAACAAATAAAGGACTGGAATAACCGCAACAGACAACAAACTTAGGTAACTATTGATAGAGGGAACAATTCTCAGAAGTCTAGTAACGGACAATAAAGGCCTAACGGATAACTACCTGATACTTGATATATAAATAGTCATCCTAATGGGATTTATAGGGAGATAGGAAATGGTATGTGTTGTGCCCGAATTGGTTCAAACTGATTTATTTGTGTCGTCTTATGTTATTTTAACAATTCGCACCGATGACCTCCCTTAGGTAGATCATGGCGCGCAAACTACAACGTCTAAATCGATTTATTCGTTACAGTATGATTGCTAAATAGTATGGAGTTAATAGAAACGACTTCTGTTAGAGGTGAGAGGAAAGATGGTAAAATACGAATTTACTAGGTTCATTTTTAGAAATAAGTGTCATTAAATAAAGCAGTGAATTTAATAACATATTTCTGATGACTAGCCTTAGAAGACATTTAAGTGAAGGTTATAGACACTATCATTAGTTTCCCTTACCAAAGTTCTGCATTTGATTGCCTTCGTAGTTTTCCTCAAAGGATTACTTGAAGATGAAACCATATTTAATATTCAATAACTTACTATTAGTGAGTTGGCGTAATGATCTTTAATATTTTGTTGTATTTGCCCATCAGCTCCTATCCAGGGTGAGCTGTCTTTATTCTCTGTCTTAAATACAATAAGTCGTAGATAGAAGGACGTATAAAGTTCAGACAAAAAATATTTTTTAAATTAATGCAAATGAAAATAATATGACGCAAGAACATTAGATAAAGAGTTAGAAAAATATATACAAATAATTTTACCTGTAGCCATGGAAGAACATAAACATAGTCGTGCGAGTTCATTTTCGCTGTATAAGCAGCTTTCATAAATTCACGAGACATTTCTCGAGTTTGAGAGAAAATACAAATTATAACTAAAATAATATTTTAGAAACAAAGGGTAATAGAAATAAAACGACAAGACGAATAACGTAGAAAGGAAGCAATGTATCCGATTAATAATAAAAGGTGATATATTATAAATACTAGGAAAAATAAAACTTCACTTCTAGCACTGTTGGAAAGTTCACCTAGCAGACCACTTTGACCAATATTCTTTGCATCAGCTACTTCGTCGAACATCACCTGATATTTTGCGAAACATGGTGAAATCTTGACTTTGTCAAATTAGAAAACAATCATATACTGCTCATTCGAATTTGTTTTCATAAATTTACCTTTTTAATTACAGTAATTTGTCGAGTGTGAAAGACTTCTTCAAAGGCAGTAGCTCTTTCAAAAGCTAACGAGCCAGTATTTGTCGCTATTCCGACCTATAAAAGCATTCTCCATGTTATTTTTCTTCTTATTTTAGCAATTTCTTTACTGACTTTATATTTGTTTATTTTTCTACCTTTCTTATAAGAATATACTTACTCTACTCCATCCGTAATGCTTCAGCAATGCTGCCACAGCTTCAGCTAATGAATTGGTAGTTCGTAAAGACACTCGCGATAATGTTTTGTAAATAGACTTGTCAGCGAAAGCATTTGATGAAGCCATATAACCCACAATAGGAACGTTCCAAAATGTGGCCATCTTCGCTACTGCATCCAGTTCTAAATATAAATGTTGTACTTAAACACTCCCATCTGTGCTGATGGTAAATAGAAAGTTGTCATCGACGGTATTATTCACAGTTAATCGTTATATCACTAATATTTATACATTCCCCACTGAAAATAGAGGGAGCAATCAGTCATCACCATGTTCAAATGTCTCGTACTGAGCATCAAAGTGCTTCTACTAACCAGCATTGCAGTATGGTCCGATAAACGCGCGCACTTTCTGAACGTGATACATATCTGCCCCCACGGCTACACCCTCGAACGCTTCGCCGCACCCCATCTGGTTGACGATCCTGCACGACAGATGCTCCTTTCATCTACAGCTTTATACCATTTTCATTATCCACTTAACTCAACTTTTAAATTACTGATTACCTTCTTTTAGCTTACACTATTTTCTGTAAATGTACAATCAGTGTTTTAATATAAATATATGTTTTACTAAATTTGTGATTTTAGCACAATAAAACTTGACTTAAAAATTAACCTATTTATATTCAATAATATATATATAGTGCGTTCCAAAATGATGGCCCACTTTGTTTTTTCGCTTTTTCCTGTTCACTGTGGTCAGATTGATCCAATTTTTTAGAGATAAGGTGTAACAGCCTTGAAAATCTCCAGTTTAAATTTCATCGCTTTTTCATAAAAAATCACCACGTTTATGCTAAATATTCTCAAAATCACCCACTTTTCATCGTTTCAATATGATAGCACACTTCACATATTTTGGCGTTATTTAACGAGAAAAACGCGAATTGACTAATCCCGGACCATCATAACAATGGGTCGTGCTTCTACATTGAGTCTACACGAAAGAGATCAAATTAAAGTACTGTCAACTGCCGGCTACACGATGAAGCGGATTGCCGATGTCTTCAAGCGCTCCAGGAAGGCTACTAAAGATGTCCTGCGTTTTCAGGAAGAGTATGGTGCAAACAAGAATAGTGGACGACCTAGCAAGTTGAATGACCGTGAAAAAAGGACTATTTTGCGTACAGCGTCGAATAGCACGACTAGCATCGTTGGAATCCGTAGGACCTGTGCATTGGTGCTTCAAAAACTACGGTGTGGGGAATGCTGGACAAGTGTCCCAGCATTGTACGATTCCGGATGAAGAAGTGTCCACAACTGACACAAGAGCATAAAGACGAAAGGCTTTGCTGAGCTAGAATATTCATGAGATGCGACTGGGAAAAGACGACTTTTACCAGTCTTCACAAATAAGCCCATTAATTCATTATTTCGAATTTAGGTGGTCTTCAGCGAAGAAAAGAAGTTCAGTCTAGTCGGTTCTGGTGGTTTTCACTCCTATTGGAGAGATTTGCACAAGGAATCCCGGCATTTTTCAACCCGAAGTTCCGGTGGGAGAAGTGTTATGATTTGGGGCGCGTTCAGTGCTATGGGACTGGTCGACTTGGCGTTTGTCTCGACGAAGATGAACAGCACTGATTACCAGGATGTCTTAGGACATCGTCCAGTCCCGTATTTCCCACTATACAGACGTTAGCTTCACTTTCCAATAAGATAATGCCACGATCCGCGCCAGTCGAAGCAGCAGGACTTGGCTGGAGGACAGTGACGTGGCCACTCCGGACAGGGTGTGGAGCGGAGTAGACAGTCGTGTCATTAGAAACTTAGTTACCAGTAGGCCTAAACTGATTTCCCAGCTTGGTAATAGAAGTGTAGTTGTACTGACTATTGGTTCATCGTGTATGCATTGGTCGTCACCGTTTTGGTCATAAACACGTACTTTAATAAAGTGTGCTATCTTTTTGAAACGATGGAAAGTGCGTGAATTTGAGAATAATTTGCATAAAAGCGCTAATTTCTTATTAAAAACCACGAAATTTAAACTGGAGATTTCCAAGGCTATTACGCTTCACCCCAGAGAAAATTGGATCATTCTGACCACAGAGAACTGGCTAAAAACAAACTGTGTTATCATTTTTGAAACGCAGTATATATATATATATAATAGTGATAAATTTCATAGAAAATATGTTTAGTGAATTAAGCATAATGTATGGTATATTTTACTATAGTGATTTCAAATTAACATTTAAAAAAGCGTTTCCTGAATGAAAGAAATATGAATATCAAGTTCTTTAATTTGTGCTAAATATTCGATTAAAAATTCACATTAAAATTTTTTTTAAACTGCTTAATGTCCAATTATTCCAGCAATTTAACTAATTTTATCTCCAGATTAAGTTTTAGATAAGTCAATGGATAATCAAACAGATCGAGATATATATAATATGCTTAAATAAATTTATAGTGCTACACAAAAGTTTTTATTGGTATTAAGCACAAAAATTTCTGGAAAATTTTAGATGACGAAATTAATTGTATAGTTATAAGCCCTAGGAACAAAGCGAAAATGTTAAAAATAGGATGTTAGAGGGGTAACTATGATCACAAAAATTATGAGAGGTCAGCAAAATTAATAAAAAATCAAAGGTGACTATATTTAATTATAAAGTGCGCAGTTATATTCCAGGATGGAAAACTTAAAACTATTCTATTGAAATCTGATATTTATAAAAAATGTTTTACTGCTAAGAAACTTCATTTGGAAGCATTTGCAATTATTTTATATTATTTAAATGTAGGACCTCTGGAACCTACGCACTCCAAATCAAAGTCTTCATCCAACACTCTATCCTTCCAAAGTTCCTTACGAGAAATGTCGAGGACTTTCTCTCCATTTTTCATATAACCAATCGCTCCAATATGTCCAATACGAACCTAGGCAGAGAAATTTCTACTAGTATTTAATTTCATGAGTATAGCACAAATAGAAAAGGAAATGATAGAAATTATATAAGTATTCCAAGACAGAAATGACTTGTCCCCGCTCTTTTACTGCGAATAGAACACAAAAGGCATATGTGACACTTATCTCATTCTTCACCTACACTTGTTTCAAACTAAGCATAAAATAGTACAATATATTTTATTAAATATATTAACTTACCTTTACACTGCTTACATCATTTGATAGTACTGTAATAAGAATTAAAAGAAGTTTTTCTCTGCCCTTCATACCTGTGAAGTGACAGAAGCGGTATTTCTGTCTAAGTGGGCTATGAAGCCAGGATTAATTCTTGAAATATACGATAAGGGTTAAGTCAAGTAGAAAATAATGCGATCCAGGGGATTGATACGCTGCATCGCACTCAGCTGATTGGAGACTAATCCGTAATTCTTACGGATTTCATAATGCCCATAATCATTACATTACTCATGAGATTTGTTTCATCTACAGTAACACACATCAGTTATAAACAACGCTTGCGTTTACTGATTTCGTCAGTCTCTGTAACACCTCACTTAATGTAATAAATATGGAAGATTGATGTCCTCATATGTCATCTCAGGATATCGAAACAGTATATCAGTCGCACCCTAAAACACATGGTTATATCTCCAAGAAGAAATGAATACTAGGGAAGAAATTATCTTGTAGTTCAACGAGGGAAATTAATACAGAAAAATACTAATGCATTACCGAAAACAGGAGAATAAAGACGTCATGGTTCTACCTGTGCGGCGCGTGCAAGTGCCTCGGGTAATCCTTGATTCCCGAGGCGATTCGAAGTTATGAAGCATGTCATGAAGGGGTGCTAATATGAGGGGGCCAACCACATAATTGATACAGTCAAACCAATTGGGTCGATTGTGGTTGGTTTGGTTCATTTTCCACTTTAAATTGTCCAAGTTGTATTGGAAAATATTAAATACCGATACAACAGTGCTTTTATATGCATATAATTTTTCGTTTTTATTATAACCTCTTCATTATACTTTTCACTTATTGATATCATAGTTTGGTACATTTTTCACCTTAGTTAATATATTTTGCTCTAGATTCTTGTTGTTTATTGACATAAGACTCCCATATTTTCAGTTAGTATTTAATTCGAATAAACTAAAAGTTGCCGCTTGCACCTGCATCTCCTATCTTATCCTCAATCACGACAAAATGTCGGTCCAACACAGACATGCAGTTATCTTCAATCTTCAGCTATGTTGCAATCTATATCCGATCGCACCTCTAATACATAAATCATTATCTCTTAGATATTTATGCTTTTATTGTTTCTCTAATTGCAAAGTTTATTGTTAAATTTGCTATAATTAAGCCGATGAATTTCAATAATTTAAAAGAGTATGCTTCGATAATTGATAGTTTAAACAGTTTATCAAAAACCAAAATAAGAAAAAGTAGTACTAATTGCAAAGATGAAAAAGAGACTGCCGTTTGGCTGGAAAGCGTAGTTTTAAATGCTAGATGTTTATAAAGGTAATTGATATTTAATAAGAAATCATAAAAAAATTAGCATTCGCAACATTCAAAAGGGTGCTTTAATATGAAGTTGCACATCTCGATCAAATTATCAGCAGCGTTCAATAGCAATCCAGATATAGATAAAAGGACTAAAATTGATCGTAAAAACGAAATTATTAGCAAATTTTACTGTTTCAGGTTAGTAACTCATTATTCAGCATAATGGTGGGTATATGAAAAGTTGCTCAGTCACATTACGATTTGTTCCCTCATTAAATGAGTCTGTTTTCGGATAAGTGGTTTTCTGGAAGGTAGGACTTATGTTAACAAAAGGGCTAAGAAGACAAGGTCAGCATAAAAGTAGATCATTGTAGTTTGTTGGGAATTGCAATCGTTGATCTACATTCGTGAAACAAAGAGTTTTGACTTTGAAACAAATAAATAATTTGTTTCTTTTAACCATATAAGTGAATTTTCTCGTAGTTGTTTTTATGCTCACATATGTATTTTAAGTGAAATAAGACTACATCTGATAATATTAAATGATTATAAATTACTTTTCCAAATCGATTAGTAATTTTTAGTCTTAGGATTTTCTTTATTTCTCACACTTAATTCGCCTCTGCACCCACCTACATCAAACAGTTTCCGCTTCCTCTTTACAACCCCTACATAACTCCTCCTACTTCATTGTTTTCTCTAATATATGTCTTTCATTCAGCCGCTCTGTACCTTGAATTGAAAGGGATGCGCCGCTGAATAACGGCACGCGACAGTAATATGACTAATTAATCGCAAGGTCACCACTGAAGTTGGGACATTTAAGGTGTATGTTGCTTACTGCAGATACCCTCGCACTTTATTAGTTTTTAAGTAACACTTTTATTTATTATTTTTTAAAATTTTCTTTAGTTGTTGCTAATTATTCCCTTTTTTTCTCTTCATTCCATCACATTTTGCTTCTCACGTTCCTACTATAATTGCTATAATAATATCGATAATTCCACTATTATTCAAATTTCAATTTCTTCACTTTGATACTTCATGAACAGTGAGTATATAGTCAGTATGAAAGATCCCAGAACGAAATTTGATCCAACTTGACAAACAGAAATGCGCAAATCCACCACGCTAATCTAACACACAAACATTATGAGTGGGGTCATTAGGCTACTCAGTTTGAACAAAATTGCCAATTAGTATTCTACCTCACTAATTCTCCACTTCTTTGTTCACAATAACTAACACCCATTTCACATGCTGCATATATTGCCAGGCTTACGATACTGTTGGTTTCTCAGTTAAGTTTTTCTTGGATTAAGTGTTCTTTGTATGGTCTTTCGTTAATAATCAGAAAAAATTTGCAATAAATTATTTATTTCAGCTTGTAAAGTAAGTGAGGATTTAACTCTTTTTCGTATAGCATGGCGCTATTATATCTAAAATATTTTGATATTTAATTGTTTAAATCTATCATATAGCCCAGTGATATTTCTACCGTATTACTTCGTTATTTAGTGATATTTTATTTATGTAATTTTTCTCTTCCGCTGACCTCACGCGCCTGTCCACGTTATGCCTCTTGGGAGTCCTATGATCTAACCGGCGTTTAGACATTCGACCTGAATTTACGACTACATCGTCAGCTGATGACGATTCGATATCATCTGATCTGGTGCAGAGATAACGTAGCGAGCTCATTTGTTTGGGTATTTAGTTCATCCATTTATAGCATATCGAAGATGCTACTTCGCGCTAACGATAAGTTAGAGGCAAATATTGTAACAAAATTTGTTATTAGAATCTGGCTTTAAAAAAGACGTTTTTTTCACTTAAAGCTATGTTAATTTCAACGATTACATATTCGTTTAAATATTAATTATTCGAATATTTTAGCTTAATATATTGTTTCTATAATTCCACGAATTTCAACGACATCCACCTAATTTCGTTTTCTTTATATTACCTCTCATTTTTTTGTTTAATGTGCCTATTTGTTACGCTCTCTGCCATTTCTATAGTGCCTCTTAACCCATCATTCGTAACAAATTTGCATAGAAATGAGAACACAAATTACCTCAGAAGGTACGATAATGTGCTCTGCTTGACCTTCAGAATAATATAATTGCCTAAATCTAGGTATCTAAATTTAGAAACTTTAGCTATTGATAAATGTTTTAAAATTCCATAATTAACCTATTTGTTTGTCTAAGGAATTATTTAATTCTATTGTTAATTATTCATATGGCATGATTCAGCTTTTACATCGGTAAGCTTGATTTATGACGCGATTTATTACTCCACACATCTGCGAACTGGCGGGTTATTACGGGGTGGGCAACTTTTGTTAATGCCAATAAAAGTCAGATGTCTGCGAAGACTCGGCAGATATCCTGTCTTTTGTTACAACTAGTCTGTGATAATAGTCTCCCATGATTTATCGCTTAATTAGTTTAAAAAGCGAGTAGATTTCACGAAAGTGTTGCACACTTATTGTCTAGACACCTATAGATACAATCAGCATAGTTGTTTAGTCTAGGTTGAAACTGATACATATAGGAAGATGGTTAAGTGAGATAAGTATCGGTCAGAGGACCTCCCAATTGCCGTGATTAGTTGCTAGGACTGCAAGAATTTCAAACATCTATGTACTAATTTCCAGTTCTATAATGTTTCATAGACCAAATTTTGTCATTTTGCCTTATAACAATTGCCTAATTACTTATACTTCTTCATTACTACCATGTTATACATGACCTCATCTATCTTTTCCATGTTCGATCTGTCTCCCACCTTCAGTCTAACCTCTTCACTATCTTGGGAACTCATCGCCCGCCAAGTGCATGTCCATTCATCACTCTGTCCTTTCATTTACTTGATTCGAATGACTAGCCCACTTCTAAATGTCAGAGGTAACCTTGTTAGGTTAGATAATCCGAAACTTATTTCAAACTTCTTATTTGAAACCTACTATTTTCATCTCTCATATGCCGTATATTTGAAGTAATTAAATAAACAAAGATATATATATATATGTAGCAATTTTCTTTTTGATGATTATGGAGTGTGAATCACTTAATTGCATTTAAAAGTCTTTAAATCTCCTAATTGATGGTTAATTGCAATTAGTGCATAGTTTGGTTTCCCATAAAGTCATTAAAGATTTAAAAGTTTGAATGTGCGCTGTAAACGGTCATTTATTTTATTTGTTGTGTATTTACTACATTTTTGTGTAGTCTACCTTATTTCCGTCGTAGGCCATTTATTATTTAACAATCCTTTCCTATCTATTCTCATTCTCCTTGGCTTGTATTTGCTCATTGCGGTCGCTTAAGAGGCACCCTATAGAGAGAAATCTGTTAATCTCCTCCCATTAACAAGTATATACAGATGTGTCTCTTCCTTATACCTAACTATTAGCATTTAACTTTTCATAGCAATAATTTTACCACTGAAATCTCTTATTTGGATGTTGCGTATGAAGACTGATAAGGCGTGAGCTTCTATTCTTCAAATTGCGATCGTAGATGGTAGTGGTTCAAATCGCATTGATACTTGTGATGATGGATAGGTCACTGAGTCGCATCAGAACATGAGTATTCATGCGCGATAATCCTTGCCCTCAATGTGCTGTTCTGTCGTGCGCTTTGGTATACAAGTGGTAGGCTTATGTTTACTAACGTGCTTTTTGTTGTTATTTCATCTCGCATGTTTTTAAATAGTAATTCAAGTAATTTTATGCATTTGCTCACAAGGTTTTTATTCAGTAATTATAATGTACATTTTCAGAAACTATGCTTTGCTCATCCTCATTATCTCGATTGTCCCATTCTGACTACGGTTCTCTATCATCATCAGATGATGAAGTTTCTTGCTACAATAATCTTAATTCCCAAATGAGCCATCAAAATATAGGAGAAACTCATCCCGGGATCTGTCCACACTGCAAGAAGATCTATGAAAGTGTAGGTTTTAAAAACATAATTTTTAAAAAGCCCTCAATTTTAAGTATATTTATTCTATATAAATAGATTAACAATACTATCCATATCTTATTAGTAAACAATGCAACAATGATTACTTAGGATTTCTTTAAAAGACGATTCAGTGGCAAGACCTTCTTCTTCTAACCTTGCACTTCTTGACGAATTGCGGTCAATATTACGCCATAATAATCCCCGTTTGTGAACCGATCTTCTTACTGTAATTATACTTAGGTACTAACCACATGAGATCACCGTTCTCTAAAATCGGGATAAGCAATATTGTTGGATGCGCGAATTATTGGAAAGTGTTGACTTATTTCTATAGGATGCTATGACAGCATTTTCTATTGTTGTTATCTGTTATTCGTTTATTGGTATGAATTTCGTATAGTTTTTCACTTCCATATTTCATAGATTCCACTTAATATAGCAATATTTATTGAAATATCTAACATTGACCGTTCATTTTTCTCTATATAACAATTCCAAGTATTATATAAATGTGACAATTAATAATACTGTAATCCAATGCCGTCTTTGTTCCCTCAAGATGTTTGCTAATTGGAATATTATTGCGCAAAATGGTATAGGAATTAAGGACGGGTGCAGTAGAGGAATAGAGAATGTTTCCCAGCATTATATTATAAACCACAACAAAGGTGCTATTATTTTGATTTAAATAAATATATCTATATATATATATATAAGGGCTGCCATTCGAGACAAAAATGTCGAGTTAACAGATTTCCGGGTTGTTCTGGTATTTTAATAAGTCAAGTCATTGAGTTTCCGGGTTTTCGAGATTTTGGATAAGCCGGATATTTCCCAGGATTCTGGTAGTCGGGGGTCCTGGGATGCCAATTCTTACATATATATATAAGTATAAAATGTCTTTGCAATAAATGAATGTCCTAAATGTCAGTAGATTCATTCAAATATAATTCACCGTTCAAATTTTTTATAATATGCAGTACTGGCCCTCATTTACATGAAGCCATTCCACTTGATATGCTAGTGTTATTGTCTGTTTCTTAAGAGTCGGTGTCGAGTAGCAGTCATGTAATGGTGCTAATCAGATATGACAGCGAAAAATAAAGGGTTGGCTCGTTATAAGGAAAATGACATAGGATTTATGTCCTACAATTAAGTTATTGACAATCTTTTCTGCAGTATTAACTTGTATATCTTATTTACTTTAACCATTTATTTTATAGCCTGTGACCTTGCAATGCGGCCATTCTTTGTGTGCAAATTGTAGCACAACCTTGCTTCACTCATACAGCAACAATAGTTACCGTCGTACCCGGATTCGGATGGGAATTAGCAGTGTCAGCTATAGTCGACTGGAGAGAAAAGATAGTACAAAGTATGGAAATAGTTTATCTATTTTTAATTTTTCCTTTAGAGTTATTTAAGACATTAATTATGTTTCAGATCACTAACTTCTTTGCGATCTATTGGTGTTAACTACAGATCACCACAGTGTGTTGTTTGTGGTGAACGAGCTAAAACAGTATGTTGTATATATTTTATATTTAACGAGTCATTTTGATATGAATTCATCATGAATTTTTAGACTCCACCGGTACCAAATCTTGAACTTGCCAACTTTCTTCGTACATTAAAGAACGCTAAGTTAACCGAACATGAAAATCCTGCCTATAGGGAAACAGATGATGATGGAAAAAGGTTATTTCAGGATTACTGTAATAAATATTCGTAGCTTTTTCACTTAATATTTGTTGAAAATGTCAATTTTTTAAGCATGTTCCCTGACGATGATAGCCAGAATTCTCCTCGTATTCGTGAGTGTAGTATAGCTGTTGTTGGAGCACGAGGTGTTGGAAAAACATCCATAGTAAGTTTCATTTTGAGTTGCTTATTTAGTAAAATAAGGCAAAATATATAAATCACTAATTTTTTTCTTCTATTACGGTATTTTTCAGACTCGCGTTCAGTATGGAAATGATATCTTGTTCACTGACATATTATGTAAACATGGAGAAGCTGAAATAAACAATACCTTTATGATTGACATTGTAGATGGAAATGTTTGTTTATATTTATTTTCTCCTTTTGTCACTGATATTTTATATGAGTATTGTTAAATAATCAATTTTAATTGCAGAACAGTAATGCAAGCCTTCTTCATGCTCAGGGATTTGTGTTAATGTATTCAGTTACCGATCGTGATTCTTTTTATGAAGCAGCCGAGATATTTAAGACAATTGAGGAGAGTAGAGGAGAAACGGTAAGACGCTATTTTTTATTGGAGTTGAAATATCTTACATTATTTAAAGATTATACGTTGAAGAGAATTTTTCTTCCAAAAATTTTATAGATTTTATAGGTTTCTTGTGTATTGGTTGGTTCTAAATGTGATTTACAAAAAAAGCGTCGTGTAGAAGCTTATGAAGGTCAAGCTCTAGCCCGTTGTATAGGCTGTCCTTTCTTAGAGGTATCTGCCAGAAAAAACGACTGTGTTAATGAGGTAAAAATGTACATTTTGAGATATGCATTTAATATTCAAAACTTTCTAATTATAGGCATTCCTTGAGTTAATGCGCATTGTGGAGAGGAAACGAATTTCGAAGCTGAAACAATTGCAATGATCAATACTCAGAAAACCTCTACATTATGGAACTGTATGTAGTATTATTGTCAGATTATAACGTGTAATTAATTAACTTTCTGCAATATAATTCTACTGTAATTAAACCACTCCCTTATTTAATAATTATTTATAATTTTTTTTAATCGTGATATTGTATCCATAATATTTGTTTTATATCGTATTTAAAATCAACTAAGAGAGGATAAAGAATGTGACCTTATTTTTTACGTCATGCATACATAGATATTTTGCGTAAAATTTGCTGTAAGAAAAGAGAATTGTTTGAATTGAACTATATCTTTGTCATATTTCAATCACTTGTTTCAAAAGTAAGAAATATTACAAATGATGCAAGATGGCTAAGGCTTTGTTCAAGATGGATTATGGAGAATTTTACTGTAGCCCATCACCTAAGATAAACGTCGTAGATAAGTTCGCATAAGCAAAGATAGATCTGAGGCTTATCAAGGACGTTTTCCAAGTACATCGATCTATTTCAGTCTCTCTCTAGATACTGAAAATTCTTGCCAATACTATTGACTATGTCAAGCAATCATTAAAATCCATATAACAGCCAATTAAAATTATTGCAATGTTTAAGCACTCTACTTCTTCCCATATCACAATGAACACTCGTCCGAACATTTTTGGTTTTTACTTCTTAAACTACGGCTGATGCATACAGTATAGAAAATCCTGAGATTCTATTCTATGGACGGGAATGGCAGTAAAAAGCATCCGACATGGAAGCTGATATAATAAATTTTAATTGGTTACGTGGAGAAATGTATACAATTCGTCTAAATTTATTAGTATAATATAAAACAATCAATGTATCCTATCGATGAATATCGTAATCTAAAATAGCAGCTTTTCTTAACATAATAAGGCTTCAATGAACTTTGACTACTTATAGAGCAGGAAATCAGCCGCAGTAACAAGTCATATCTATAAATAATATTAATCAATGAGACCACAAAATCCAATGAAAGCAAAAGATCTTGCAGACAAACACAAAACAATATAACTTATTTCTATTTAAACCAAAAATCTGGAACAACATTCACATGCGTATAAACAATAAATTTAATTTTTAGATATTGACTTAGTACTGGAGTATAGACAACTAAAACAATATAATGACATTTCAGAAGCTTTGTATGCTAATCACGTATAATTATTAAATTCATATTGAAAATAATCACACTAAATTAGTCAAAAACCACATTCCTCAGTTGTAGTAATCTATGCAATTTAAAAATAAATAAATAATTACTATATTAAACCAGCTAAGGTCGATATAACATTTAGTACCTCGCCACCTCCTAGACATTCTCGGCCGTCGTAAAATACGCACATCTAAAAAAATATTATTAATAACTCTAGAACCAACTACCGTTCATTATATGGCCATTAGCACATCATATGCAGTACACAGACTGAAAGTTTCAGATGACAACACTCACATGATTTAATAGTATCTAAGCAAGGTGGATATATTTAAATTTATTTTGCCATAAGTTTATTATTAATGGTTATATCCCGACAAGAAATGTTGTTTTCACACTTCAGATTATTAGCATTTACACTGCCTAATAAAACTCACTACTATAATTACATTTCTGTCTATCCAGTCCCAAACTTACATCCCTAAGATAGTAGGAGACAAGTAACTTTGCGCTTACTTTACTAATATATATCTGTAAGTAAAAAATTTTTATTATAGAAGTTTTCATAAAAACATTGGTAGTGGGATGGGAAAGTTCTCCTAATGGATTGTTTAACTGAGCTAAGACCAAAAATCTTTGAGTTAAGCAGCCTTATAAATACCCTTTATGGAAAATACTTTTAACCTAATAATATAAATGTATTACGGTTGCTAATACATAGTAACCACTTTCCCATCAAATACAATTTTGATCCTATAAGATATTAATAGTAGCTATCGTCACGAGCTTATGAGTTTAGTTAAAAATACCAAAGATAATATTTTGTTTCGTGTTCACAGGTTCACTCTTACCATGCATTGACAATACAAAAAACTATAATTATTATCTTTATAAACCCTTTTGAGAATGATGATTTATATTTCCGTATTTTTACGTAGAATATATCTATCATATTGTTGTACTTCACCATAGAAAACAAATTGAATTTCTTAGATGGCACACGCCTTACAATTTCTACTTATTCTATTTATTCTCTGTACGAATTTTATATCATCGCAAAACAGAGAATTGCGCAAAATGAAAGAAATTCGTTGGCCATACAAGCCAATTATTAAAATTAAGATGTTTAAAGGTGAGTTATATTATAATACAATATAAAGAAAATATACACAACTAATAAGTATTTTAATAAGTCAAGAGACTACATGAATATTTGCAAATTTTGCAGGCACTCCACTCGTGACAGCTCCTAGGAAACAACGTCATATTATCCAAAAAAGAGTTTTACCTACACATATACCGCGTCCCAAAGATAATGAATAGTAATTGTATATATCCTGTAGACATAGATAATTCAATCTATATCATGTATGTAAATACATATTATATATCTTATTCACTGTGATAAAAAAAGGATTAATTTCATTCAATACTCTAAGCATTGCGTAATATATTTCAACTAAATATAACATGAATATAAATGAAGATGAGAAACTGCATATGATAACGGATCTATAAAATTACCTGCCCTTCTGCCACAGCTCTAAGTGGTAACGATGGAATTACTCTTAGTGTATCCTGAGACTCCCTTCGAACATGAGACGGTATGGGAGGATGTGTTCGTTGTATACGACACTCCAAATTCGATATTCGACTCTCTTCAATATAAAATTTTACATATAGCGAAAATTATATTAATGTGAATTGAGACTAGGTTGAACTTAAGCAAACATACACGCCTTAAAGTTATGACTGAAGCATACCTTGTACTGGCTTTTTATCAATCCACTCAGGCTCACGAATAAGGAATTCAGTGGCATACAAACATGGATCATTGGAACCTTCACACTGCAAATTCTTTCGTTAAACTCATAAATTAAGGATCTCTATTTAGTAAGTACTATGATTACACTAACCACATAAATAATATTCCTTCTTGAATCAATTTTTGCTACAAAATAACCAAGATGGCTACCCGTCCTTAACGAATGCAATGCCAGTCGTTTCCCGAGAGTGAATCGATGAACACCAGAGTGTTCACCCAGTACTGATCCATCACGTAACAAGATAACTGCGCCCGGTAAAGGCTCAATATACTTAAAATATCAAAAATAATGAATAAATAATACCAAATAAATAAATAGCACATACCTGATCCATGAATTCTTCGAAGTTTCTTCTTTTTCCAATGAAGCAGACACCCATACTCTATTAATACTCTTAGGATTAAAAGAATATGATATCAAAGAAATACATTTTTTTGAATAAGAAATAAGAAAAATTTGCTGGCTTGAAACATTTTTTTAGACACTATTTCTTAATACCATATTTTTCTGAATGAAATTGAAACAAATTTAAGAAATGTATACAATCTAACCTCTGCTTTTTTGGCTATTTTTTCGAGTCCCTGTTGTACTGCTATTAATTTAACCTGGGGTTTCGTTATAGATCCTAATGGAAACAAAGCTCTTCGAAGTTGGTTCTGTTTTAAAGTAGATAGGAAATATGTTTGATCTTTAATAGGATCTACAGCAGTGAATAACTGAACTCCTGAAAAACATACTAATAATAAATAGTAACTAAACAATGTGAATAAGCTCTGATGATGAAATAACTCACTGTTTTTCTTATCAGTCTCACAACGTTCCTGAAAGTCACCTTGAGAAGTAGAAGCATAGTGCCCAGTAGCAATGTAGTCTACACCCAGCTTATTAATAGCATAGTTATGAAGATGTTCAAACTTAATTGATCTATTGCATTGGATGTCAGGGACCACAGTTCTGCCCATACGGTAATTCTCGATCATGCCATTGAAAACAATTGGATTATTAGAAATTATGTTACATGATATAAACTTGTTCCTATGCAAAATAGTATGTGATATGCATTCAAATGAAATTCGAACTATCATAATTACTTACACAAAAACTTCATTCCAATACTCGTGAACGAAATTTACTGTTTCGAAAGGGATTTGCAATTTATCACAAATATAACGTGCATCCGCTTCGTCCCTGGTTCTTGAACACTGGGATGTCCCTTCTTCCATATGGTCCCAGTTATTCTAAACTATTTATTTCAACATACCTGTTGAAAACGCATCAACTCACATAATTACATGTAAGTGAATATCCTAGGAAAAATCGCGATACATCTAGTTGGGACTTATGCATTTATGTCCTACCTTAGACTCTCACAATATATTCCATATACTACTTAGTAGGGACGCTTTTTTCACTTTCAATAACTCTTACTAATACCAAAGATAACTCACCATATGGACTCCAACTACATCAAATCCTCTCTTACGGAGCAACCATGCAGAAACTGCACTATCTACACCACCTGACATACCTACCGCAACACGAAGTGTACGCATCTCTACAAATCCAGGTTACCACATGAATAAGAGAAATTCTGAAAGGCATAGCTAAAGCAGAGAATTAAGTGCTTTATATAAGTAAAACATTATTAGTTTTTAACTTTATTTCAAACTGCAACCCGTTAAAAGACTGTAAAACATAAAATATGCAACTAAGTTCATCAAATATCTATCACTTCAAATTAGCGTCGTTTTATTCCTATCCAAAACATCTAATTTAGTAGTTATTTATCTATCTTCTTAGATTCTTTGAGCTTTGTTTTTTGTTCCTCGATAGTGTTTTCCATCTGAAACGTACATTTGCTAAAAAACGTTAATTTAATTACATTGCGAATATAAGCTAATTCCAAATGACAAGCTAACTTCTTCAATATCCTTCAACCGCTTTACTAAACGATCATGTTCAGCGCTACGTTGTTCTACAATAGCAGCACTTAAACGACGCTGGTCTTCCACTTCTAACTGCAAGATATAATATTAAACAGAAGTACAATTTTAAATGACAGTAATAACAAATGAAAAAGTCGCACAGCTTTACGATAAACAATAACACAAAACAAAAATCAAACCCTCATATATCATTGTTTAAAACGTTGGTAAAGCTGTCTACCTATAAATATACTCCATATGCTTAACAAGCATTGGCTCTTTACTAAAGTTTTCACAATTATGTCCATATAAATGAATATTTTATAAAATAAACAATCCTCCATGCCCACAGCAAGAGCATGCTGACGCCAAACATACTTTATCAAATTTCTCGGCTGCTGATGGATTTCGCTTCAACAGTTTTTTAAAATCCTTTACGCCTTCAGTTAATTTCGATTGATCTGAATACCCTTTGAGGTGATCTTGTAGTAAAGCCAAATCACTCTTGGAAACAACCTTAAAAAAATTTTTTAAATCAACCAAGTTTTAAAAAATAAAGAGTTCAAGAATTTCATACTTTCTGATGATCCTTGCGTTCAAATGGTCGAAAGTATTCCCAAATATCATCCAGTATTAATGAATCAACACGTTTTACTGCCTTGTGATTGGTGAGAACGTTTCGAGCGTCTTCTCTAAAACTTTTCTTGATTTCTTAATCTATGAAGAGACGCCAATGGTAGCGATTATTTTCAATCCAATTATTGGAGCCTATTTGATGAATCCTCACCTACTTTTGATAGCACCTTGTGTCACTCCTTCTTCAGATAATTCTTGCCGAGCACGAAGGATCTATGAATCTAATTCGATAAGTCATTAAATTCTACTGTTTTATTTCAGTTATATAGTATAAACTCAGTTCAAATCATACCTCCAACGCTTCCCTAAGCATTAGCTTATTTTTAGGGATCTTGCTTTCTATAGGCTCATAAAACCCGTACTCCCATACGGGATCGTTTCGATGTAACCATTCAGATTCTTTTGTTGGTAGCTCTCTTAAATGCAAATACTTTGAAACTAACATCTACATAGAACATCTTATTTATTTATTATACTCAAGTATTATATTCCAACATAGAAAGTATGAATAATTATTGTTATAATATAAAAATATCGCAAATTGGTTAAAAATCATGAAAATTCTAACTTCGTTGAAATCCATCGTTCACCTGGTTCAGTAGATTTAATATTCAGTTTGTTCATATTTTCGATCAAAGAAGTATGTTTTTCATTGATATCCTAAAACAATTGATATCAATAATAAAATCATCCATTCATAGTGTTATAAAATGAGCACATACATGCATTTAATTACACAGATAAACATTGTGAAATATACAAAATTTCAAGTTTAGTGCGATTTTCATTTCATGATCTGAGTTTATCGATAAATTTAGCTCTTAACTGTAGAAAATACATATATTGAAGTATTTGTTATCTTTAAATTGAGCCATATTGCTGACACATAAAATGTCACGAATAAGATAGTTTCGTTTATTTCAAATATATGAACTGTAATTCGTTAATAAAATATTTTTGTTAATATTAAATCTAAAGTATTTTTAATACGAAGTCTTACAATTATGAACCGAAATAATCTTTTAAAAAAAAACGTTTTTAATTTGGAAACTCTACAATTTATAGGAAATATACCTCTGTAATCTTATAATCATCTTGAGCGAGTTTATAATACTTCTCTTCTGTAGGATGTTTAGGAGCTGGTACTTTCACAGATCCTTTCTCCATTTCTTCTATGTGTTTCACTGCTTTATTTTGATAACTTGTATCTTTTGCGTTTTTGCCAATAATATTGAATATACGCTTCATTTCTCCTACCAAAAAAAATTGTTACAATGGTTTTTAATTTCCTTATCACAGTAAAACAAATAATGTAAATTAAAATAAAGCATCAGTAAATCGCAAGCATTATATTTTTGTTTACGTTTACAAACAGCTTATATCTAACGATAGTAGAAACACTGCTTTGATATCAAAATTCTTATGTTTATTAGACTATTTTTAATAATAAAAGCTAATAATAATAAAAACTTCCTTTCCAATAAATAATCAAACACCAACCACCCCAAAAACTAAAATAGCTATGTTTTTACCGTGAATTGAAAATCCAAGTTCTGCTGAGACTACTCGTCCGTTCAGCTAAAATGATTGAATGTTATTCATAAGAACTATTAAGAAAAATTTTGATACGTTGTGAGTATCTAATCTTTATATTAAATAATATATGCTACGGGAGACATGCTATAATATTTTAAATTCTAAATTTACTTTAATGCTTGCCTTACGAGTGGCATGTAAAATGAAAATCATTGGTTGTCAAGCAATTACTTCAAAACGTCAACGTCTCAAATATAATCTTTATGACTATAGTCTATAAGATTATGTTTTATAACTGGAGGTAGTCCTCCATACATTATATCAAGCAATTTAGTAATAAAAACACCAGGGTGTTACATGCCGTACATTTTTATGAGTATCACCATGTGGTAATCTTCGATTCAAACAGACCGTATACCACTCTTACATAGTTTATGGAGCAGAATCCATCCAGTTTCTGCCAATAATTCTACTCCCTGCTATAGTTTCAAGTAATTTCAAGAATTATCAAATTAGGATACTTCAAACATTACAATAGGCTTAGATTGTCCTTCCCGTCTTGACTCACTTTTCTTTTTAAATTTGTTAATTCTTACTTACAAGTTAGCTGAAGTGAAATCTGCCCCCATCACAAAGTTTTGGACTACATTGCACGGACGCAGTTTTACGCGGGAGATAACGTATTTTGAAATGATTTCGTACTAAGAAATGTTCAAATTGGTGTTTCACATTTTAGTATATAAATCTTTGCAATTTTCTTCTAAGGATTTCATATCTAACAATAATTGAGAGCATAACTATATTCATTAAACTATGCCTTCTAGTGTTTGTAAAGAAGTCATATTTTTATAGAAATTGTAGGATTTTAATATTGTGAATTACTCTTAGTGAATAATCTTTAGCTACATGTGGTATTTTTGGCTAGATTTGTATTATAGTTATTGCAAAAATTGGTACCTCTTTCTACGGTAAGTGTTTAGTTTTGACCCTGAATATTTGATTTAATAGTTATTTATTAGGTGAGAAACCAATGTAAGGATTTAAATGTTATTAAATACCCATAAATATAGTGTTTCATGGCGCTTTCTATGATATTTTTGTATAAAGGATATTTTTTTTATGAAATGGATGCCAATATCTGTGGGGAAAGCATGAAATCTTCACTTACTACCGATAGAACAGAGTTGACTGAAAGCGATTTAACTAAGAATATCTCAGTGGATACATCTATGGACTGTGAAAATTCTGCTAATATTAGCGTTAGTGGCATAACAGAATCAGAGAAGGTGTGAATTTAGCAAATAATTAAGACATCCTATTTTCACTCAAAAGTTGATAATTTGGAAGGGTCTATTTGTAATTGTTAAACTATTATTTTACCACAGATGGCAATTTCGGCAAAGAAGGAAACCCCACAAGCTGTACGCACTCGTCGTCATTTTCAACAAGAGTTGCACATGAGTTCTCCTTCTGATTCAATTCTATCTCCTTGTACATCTAAATTATTCGGCAAAGGAGGTAAAAAGGTTGGAGCCTAATTGTAACAAATTTTTTGACAAGCTATATACCTCACATTCTATGTGGATTAATTATTAAACGAAGCTATTGGTGAACGATTAAGTTGCATTGGGATTTTATTAACATATTATTAAAAAGTGATAATAACACTGGAGCTGTATAAACATATTTTCACTGTTATTTTAAAGAATTTATTGCCTACAGAATTCATTAAGATGATAAGCTCTAATTTAAATACCCTTTTTCAGGCTGTTAGCGGTCCAACTGCTATCCTCAGAAACAAACAGCACTCTTCTATTCCCTTTAACATGAGTGATAATTAGACACATAATCTGTGCATATAGCGTGAATAATTCACATGTATCATAACATCCATAGCCCACCAACCAACCAACAACGACTTTTTGGCTAAGAAATGAGTGTATCAGGTAGAGACTTAATCTTGTTTATTATAGTGGTTATCTAGTTGTACTGCATACATTATTAATTACTCATGGGATTAAAACAGCTGTAATATTGGAATGATTAAAAATGGCTAGTTAGAATGCAAATGAACTCTTCAGTTGATTTAGCAACTCACATTATTCACTTGTAATATGAATAAATGTTAAATTTGTATCCTATTTTTTTGCATATTTGGCTAACACTCCATTGCTTATAATCTGTCTAGAATTTATTAGAGAATTTTGTAGCTAAAAATTTTAAAGGTAAGTCTGTTGTCTCTTCGTAGTCGTATATCATAACTTACCTTCTATTTCAGGTAGTGCACTTGAGTAGGGATACTACCAATGCAAACGAATTCTTGTTCATGTAGATAAGTATTCATGCGCATCTTTGTTATTTTTTCAGAAAATGCCTGAACCAGTAATCAGAGGAAAAATGAGGCTTAGAGGGATATCTCGCTCAACTAGGGCCGGTATATCATTTCCCGTTAGCCGTTTGCACAACAGGCTTGTGCAAGGTAATTATGCAGGACGTATAGGAGCAGGAGCTCCCGTTTATCTCGCCGCTGTTCTTGAGTACTTGGTGTCTGAAATACTAGAACTGGCAGGAAATGCTGCTCGAGTGAATAAGAAATATAGGATCAACCCCCGTCACTTGATGCTAGCTATCTGCAATGATGAGGAGTTGAGTAGGCTTATGAAGGGAATAACGATAGCCCATGGAGGAGTACTGCCGAACACAAATATCATTACTCACTAAATAGGTGCAATTAAACAACTTTATGTACGTGTAACTTGGTTCATAATCGTTGTCATTTGATATCATTAGAGAAGTATTTCAAGGTAATCTCATTTATTAAATTGTGAGGTAAAAATCCTATTCTATAGTTCCAGTTGAGAAGGTCATTTGCAGAAAAAGAGATTCGGAAAAGACGCACATAGTTTATTAACTTGAGATCTAGCGTAGATAAGTGTTACAATCTGTCATGTTTATAATTATCTTTTGTTAGAAGTATTGTGAAGTCTTTGAAGTCTTGTTAGAAATAATAAATCATGCTTATGAGGTTATCTATGAGTTTGTACAGAAATCACGAACCTTTGGGTAAATAGCTTCGAAATTGAACTTCTATCTCCAGTTTAACGCGGTTGCATGGAGTAGAACTGAAGTAACACGTTACGATCTATTGGATTTCCTAATCTAGTGAATTTCCTCATTCCCTTGACAGGTGTTATTTTAATTTGGTATCGCTATAGCAACCCACAATGCCACAGCTGCGTATTCTATTCAGTCGCCCCTCCCCTATGCAATCGTCATATTAATTACGTCACGCGTTTTTGCTAGCAAATTGATTTTTTTTCTCGTTGTAAGTTGAAATCACTCATTACCTTGAGTGATAGTGCGTATTTTATCTTGCTACTATTTCCATTTTGATCATCTGATTTATGGTGCTCTAACTCTATTGTTTTGCAAATCTTCCATTATTTAATCAAAAATGCATGTTAAATTCTTACAAATGAATAATTCCTTAGTGTTGGTAGTGGGAAGTTGTATGCTGTTTCCTGTGGTATATTATAACTAGTATTGAATACCCTTATGGTACAGAGTATATTAATACTTTTGAAAGAACAGTATATACAGGGTTCACAGCAATCTTTTCAAAGTGAGTGTGATGCTGATTGGGATATAACAGTATTATGCAAGTGCTCGCTTGACTCGAACTCACAATGTTTTTGTTCGGATGGCTACACTAGTTGATGACCCCCACGCAGTGCACATATACCCAGGTTCTTTTGGCTTACGCCTACTAAAAAACTTGTACTTTGTCTTAGGGAACTTGCATGTCGTTTTCACTGTCTGATTTTTGCTCTGAGAACGTTTACCCTAGGCTTTCAATTATATCCATCATTTGTCTGTCTGGGGCATCAAACCTTTACGCTTGATTTTTATTTTTATATAGAAGTATGTTTCCTAAATCTAAATGTTCATTACCTTACACGTCACATGGTAAAATGCAAGATTTATAAATAGTGGCTGAAGTTCTTCTAATGTATCTATCCAGTGAGGTGGAATATGATATTTCCTGGCTCCATGCAAATAGAAAGCATATACGAGAGACATGTTCCATCTCAAATTTCAGAATAATATGGTCTATGGTAATGGTATTCATCTCACTCTTCCGTCTATTGG
This sequence comes from Heterorhabditis bacteriophora, assembly GCA_964036235.1. Classification (NCBI taxonomy): domain Eukaryota; kingdom Metazoa; phylum Nematoda; class Chromadorea; order Rhabditida; family Heterorhabditidae; genus Heterorhabditis; species Heterorhabditis bacteriophora. The sequence continues at coordinate 2,232,244 of OZ038425.1, read as the reverse complement.
TGTGGCAACATGCAGCTTTAGATTATCTTTAACCTGTAAGCATTACTGATATGAATTAATCACTCGTAGAAAGAAACTTCTTATAAATTATATGCTTTTATGGCCAGTTTTTCTGCGAATATTAGAGCGGAAAAGTTAAATTAATGTGCTGGTCAGTGTGATCTTTCATTATTTAATTCTATACTCAATAATATTAGCTTCATTTAATGCTTATTTGTGTTAACACGCTTCCCGTTCTATTCAGATGTCATCTCTTCATCTTCCCTGAAATGCTTTGCTTTCTTTGTTCGTTCGCCCATGGTGGATACTGCTATTGTAGACAGGAAAGTTAAGTATACCTCTGCATTTTTTTTCAGACTAATGATATTATTTGTTACTTTTAATTACACGTCCTGTTAATTATCTCCTATGACATTGATTTTCTACTCATTTTGGTAGCGCATGCATTTTAGCAATTAAACATTTCGCTAATCTTTAATATTGCATCCCTTCAGATGATAGTCAGAATTCTGCTAGTTTATCTCTGCATATCCCTTTTTCTATCTAATCCCTTCGAAGCACATTATGTTTAGGCCGGTCACCGTGGTTTCCACCTCAGATATGTTCTTCATTGATGCAACCTCCTGTGAGTTATTTCACGAGAATTATATCTCAAATTTGTTTTATACGCAAATTTTAATGCACACTTGTCTTGAAAGTTTAACAGTTAGTTGAAATTCCATAAACTGTGATTTTGCTAAAATGATTGTTATGTATACCTATAATTACATGATATAAGATGTATTTTTGATTTCATAGATATGACTACACTGCCAGTTTTGGGTCGAAGAACCCAAAGTGAGCCATCCATGCGAACCAACCGTATGCACTTTATCCGCTTCCGGTCGTTGAGAGAGGGTTATAAGATGGAAAGGAGGGATAGGAGGAGACCAGTAAGAGTGGATGTGGGTAGGTATTCTATAGATAGCTATAACTTAATATAGTAGTACGCTTCATTTCTAAAACTGCTAATAATAATAATAAGTTTTCATCAAAGAAAATAATTCATAAATACTTATAAACTATCAAGTACTTTAAAATAAATATATGTGTGCATGTAAGGTTATATGGGACGGTTAAATTTTGTTCCAGTTTCAATAGCATCGTCAACTGATATCCGGACGCGGAATAGACGTAGAAGGAGGGAGAGGGCAAAAAGAAGAATTGAGGCGCTGGTAGAAAGAGGGAAAGCGAAGAAAAAGAGAAAAACTTAGAAGTAATAAGAAAAATAGGGAGAGCATATTGAAACAAAAGGAATATACGAGTTATTTATAATTTGATAGAAATTTTTCTCGATTTAAAATTATCCATAGCTACAATATTATTTTTAAGATTACAAACTAGAGTTAAACTAAACAATTTTTCTTGCTAGCCCATTTGCGAGCGTTGAATAATAATAATAGACACTAGAACCTTATAGTGTCCAATCTTTTAATCAAATATATTAAATGTTTTACGCAGTATGTCTCGTGTCACCCTACTTGCAAAATTATCTGTTTTGTCAAAGTGCTCATTGTTATCCAGCAATCTAAAATAATATTACTTTATTGTGGTTACCATTAAGGGAATTACTGAATGCATTACATCGCCTTCCACTGACCATAGTTTACTCTTCTCTATTTATCTAAATGATCAAAGATACTAATCACAATATTTCTGTGTCAGAGTGAAGTACAAATTTCCCTAATTTTTTAAAGGAAAATAAGTACATAATTAAAAGTTAATATAGGCGGAAATGACTCAAATGCTAAGCTATTTATATCTTAATTCTTCGAAAATTTGGTGGCACGTAGTAATCCTTAAGAATATCCGCATTCATCCTTCCTAGTTAGTTTGTAATTTTAAAAATTAAGAACATAAATTTGTTTTAGTATTGCGAATTAAGAGCTTCATTCTTTAAATGTGTTTTTATAAATGGATTTAGAATATATAATAAGCATGAAATATAATTTTCCTATGATTCTTCTTTACGTTTTTTGCAACAGTAAACGAAACCACGGTTGTCATAGTAACATCATCCATACATATTGAAAAGTAATCTGATAGTTATATTCAATAAGCTACTACGAGAATTTTGCATTTACTTTTTTTTGAATACCACAATTTACATTGCGATTATTACTGAAATTGGTGGACATGGTTCTAAATTGGACAAGTATATAACTATTACGGTAACTTACTCTATAAAGAGAATGCTAACTATCCCTTTTTTTCAACAACGGTATTTTATGATATTTAAAATTTAATATACATAAAGAGAATTGATCATTTTTAAAATTCCACTCATTTTAAATTTTTTAGTTATCATCCTCTTCCTCTGTCAGTGAAACACCCGTGGTGTCTGATGTTCTTGATCCCATCTTAATGCATCGTTCAACTTCGCCTTCTGAGGTATCTTTTGACTCAAACGGGGTTGATGCCTTCGAAGAATTTCACGAAATCAAGAATAGCAAGAGGTATCGAAGAGCACTTTTTATATTTTCAAGTTTAGTAAGAAACATGTCTTTAGCCCATCAAAATACGCTATTCTAATGGGTGGAGGAGATATATTTTCTCAAGAGACAAATACTGATCACACAACTGCCAAATTGCTAGATATTGATGTTGAAGAGCCTTCAGCGATCAAGGTTAATAGTACTGAAGCAGTAGACAGGTGAGTTAGGAGTAGGATATTATGAGAATTCTACCAAGAAAATTCTAGTATAACTCAGTTAGGAATACTGAAAATTTTAATAATCCATTAATGAAAAAAGTTCAAATATATGCAGAATTGGCTATCATTATGTTATTTATATTCCTCTACGAATGGTTTTTAAGATTACATTTGAACTCGGGAGATGTAATGGAAGAAATGCCAGTAGATTGGCACCGTTCAGTGAGCTATGCATCTGAGATCGAGCAATTTATTCACACCTATCCGTGAGTTAACTTCTTTCTCGTCGTTTTCCTTTATTGAGCATGATGAGAAAATTGCTTTTACTGTTATTTTTAGATAAAAAGAAATTCACTTATCACAACATTTGGACACTTTTTCACAGCGAATCAAACATTTTAAAAATATGCTTTTAATCGCCTAGGTAAAAGTATTACTGGACAGTTGAAATAAATAATTCGGATTTTATAATATTTTTACTCGGTCAAGTTATCTAAATTCCATTAATTTTGAAGTAATTAATGCTAATTCATACTATTATCAAATTTTAATGGGTACATTATTACTCTTTATACTCCGTATCTTCAACATTAGGTACGACTTATCACAAATTAAAATTATCTTCAGATTATAGAAATGTAATGAACGCGATATTTTATAATAAAAGCTAATATGTTATATTTATACATAGCCATGATTTAACTAGGATTATCGTATCCAAAGAGTTTTGACCTTTACTATTCTTGTCTTTAACTGCTTTCCGAGGTACTACGTTTTGATCTAATTGGCAATCACCCAAATAGTAATCATAGTGTGTGAGTAGTAATTACTTATATAGTTATATTCACCGCGTAAATCTTCTTATAGAATTACCTACAAAGTGCATACAAATATTTGGTCCTCAAGTTTCTGTCTGACCATAGCATAAATTTCGGTTTTGATTGGTAAGAGTGAGAGATAATAAAAATACTGCTTTTTATCTGTTTTAACGTCATAAGTAATCTAAATTATTTATTATAATATTTATTGGCGAGTAATGAAGAATATAAACGATAGGATTAAATGCGCCTTAAATATTGAGATATGGAGTGTTTGAAAGTGCTTATAACCGCCGAGACGTATATGATTTTTATTTGCTTGACCAGTGTAAAATTTGATCCGAAATTTAAGTGAAATTTTCCTTCTTTTAAATACTTTTTGTGCCAAACTGATGGTGTTGCATATTACTACAGTTTCAAATCTAAGGAATTCGGTGACCACAACCTTACTTTATATATTTAATACTAGTGATTTGAAGGCTGCAATGTATTTTTGAATGAATTAACATGAGTTCAATTCATCATGTTGAAAGTTTAAAAACTACTTCCACCATGGAAGTTGGTCTAAGACATGCCGTTTTGGCCGTGTTTTGAAGTGATCAGCTTCTTATTATGATAAGGATGTCTTAATAAGCTTGTTGATTGGGGACTTTGAATTGTAAGTATGCATACACTGCTAATTTATGGTCATAATACCAGTGATTCTTGAAATAAATACTGTTTTAGGTTGAACCCATTCGCTGATCCTTTTGAGGACGAAGAGCGAAGATCACGGACTGAGATGTGGGTTGAATCAACATCTCCCGGGCTACCTGAAAGTGATGAAGAAGTGGATTTTCAAGTGCAAAGTGCAGCTCCTTCGCTGAATATTATACCGCAGGTGCTTTGAGCTAAGCCTTTTAATTTTCATCCATTCACCTAATGATTTAACGTGACATAAGATAGGTCTAATTTAATAAAAATATTTCTCATATACTGTTATTTAAATATCTTAGATATTGCAGGTAACAGTTGAAGAATGTTCAGAAAATAGTTTGAGTCCTAGTCTGCCAGGTAACTCCACGTCCTACACGACAAGAAATGACGAGCAAAGATCCAAGCCTGCTCAAATATATATAAAGCTCTTTGGAAATGAAAAGGTTTAGATTGCTGGAATATTTTAGTTGAAAAATCTATCCAGTGCTAGAAAGACTTTAATAAGTATTTAATTAATGAATATTATCAATTTTATAATCGTATCTAGAACGACAAGGAAACAACAGAGCGAATTGATTCACTACAGTCATCAGATGTAAGCGAAGGAAATTCCATGCTGAGTTCAGAAATGGACAAGAACAGCATTGTCCGCCTTAAATATAAAAGCAACCTGGATCAGGCTATTAAGAATACTGATGAACAGGTGATAAGCATTCAGTATTATTTTTATAAAAAGTACGTGTTTTTGATCCGTAGCTGTTAGTTAAAGGGGTCCACAAAATATATATTAAGGTCAACCTCGAAGACATCGAAAGATTTTGGCGATATCGTTACAAACTTCCTCCAAAGGAAAAGAATAATATAGTGGAAGAAAAGGAACACGAGGATAACAAACTAAGTAAAATACGTAGTCACACTCCAACGATTGAACGTGTAGTACTATATTATACTACTGATAAAAGACCTCTAACTCCCTCATTATCCTCAGCAGCAGCATCACTAGGATCGCCATCACCAGAACCACCATCTCGTTCACCATCCTTTTTGTCGGCTTATCCTGCTAGCTATTTATTTAAACAGCCAATAAAAGAAGAGAAAATATCTACTTCAGCTAGTGATTCATTTTCTACATCTCATGGAAGTCGGGAAAAGACAATAGAATCAGAAAATACAAATGAGAACGAAATAGAGACATGCATTTCAAATTACGAGGTTAGTTATTAGTAGAGGCAAACCAACTCTTTTATTTGAACGGTATGAATAAACTGGTGGTTATAAAAATAATCATAAGAAAGTACTTCAGAATACAACCGACCAAAACGACATAGTTCAGTCAAATGAAGTGGAGGCAATGGGAATAGAGATAAAAGATTTCGCAGATAATATTTCTTTTTCTGAAACATCTGCTTACTTCCGACTGGATAAGATGTCAGAGTCAGACTCTGAAGAGGGAAGGGTGGGACTAGACGGTCAGTCGTTGAGCAAAACTATAAGATACGCTTAAGAAAATAATCGAATGGCAAAAATTAAACTTATTAAAGTTTTTAATTTTTGGTATATAATTCAAAGTAAGGTAAAACATATAAAACTGTAATGCTTTAATAGTTCTCGAGTGATAAAAATATACGCTATAAGGACTGGTTATCCAAAAACGCTTATGGGGTCATTCTTATACACCGGAAAGTTCGAATGTTGCAAAAGTTTGGAAAAGGTGAATCACAAAAGCATAAAAGGGTTATGGCAAATTAGTTATTTAGATGATATCTTATAATATATTGCTATTTCCGAAATATAAATTATGAAAATTTGCTGCTCTTCTTTTAATCTAGTATTTGGCGCATATTTTGTTCAAGCTCATCTTATATCTGGATGTCACTACAGCATATCCGCCAATCCAAAATCGCTGTCGTCAAATAGAAGATTAGAAGAAAATATTTGTCTAATTATAGGTATATCAATTTTAGCTCTAAGTCTAGCAAAAGCTTACTTTATGTTATTTTATATATCTAGTTTTGGTAAAACTTGCCATGACTTCACTGCATACATAATAGATATGTATAATAGAGACAAGAATCGATGTATTTTTCATGAAAAAAAATGATAGTAAAACTTAATTTTAGAAGATTAACTAATATTTTATTAGTGGCACTTTGAGTTATAAAAATAATATTCTTTCTGATTACTATTTACCAAAGGTACTGCAACATGTCAAAGTAGTTTTTGAGGTATACTATTTAATAGTTATAAATGGTTTTTAAATATTTTAACTTGATATTATAGTATCCTTTTATGCGATCTTTCTTTCTTCAGGTAGTGTTTTCCCTCGCTCAACCACTACTGAATCGGCTTATAATATTCATACATCTTCTTATTCAAATAAAGAACGTCTGTCTTTCCCTTCATCAGCTGACGTCTTGCCTAGTTGCAAGGCTGATTTACCAACGGGCGTCATACCAAATGGATTATCAGGCTCCAGTGGGAGGGGCGTCGTTGAATATATAAACGGTGTAAGCAGACAACAGATAAGTATGACTGCTGCTCCACCTCTAATACTTGAAGAAAGCATTGATCAGGATATTCCAATACCGAATTGGGAAGAAAGGTGAGATATAAAAGAAGTTGTAAGAGAAACAGAGAAATAAGGAAATGAAAATAAAGGTTTCAAGAAAAGTGATCGTATAAAGTGTTTTAGGGTAGGATCTGACATCGATAGTTCTTCGATGGAAGATTTACTTGCTATAGATACTCGTCCAAGTTCATCTGGTAGAAAATCGGTTACGTTTAGTGAATTTGTAGGTTTTATTTCTTGTAAAATGAATTCTCATTGCTTTAAAAAAACTTTTTCAATAGAACAGTTTTAAGTTCGGTTTTATACGTAATCAAAATATTGCTACCAATTTAGATTGATATCGAGATTATGTCTCCCGATTTCTTGAGGAAGGTCAGACCAAACTCATCTTTTCGCTCAATGAAACCTATTTTAAAGAAAGAGGATAAACAGAGAGAGACGTAAGTTCATTAAGAATATAGCCTCTTATTATTTTTACTTTATATAATTTTATCCCTTTTTCTTCAAATCTAATATTGGAAGAAAATAGTGAAAAATAGTAATATATTGTTTTCAAAGCTAAGATTCTTCTTTTTATAGTACGGTAAATGTAGAATTATGTATTTTCATGGATTTTTAAAATATTGATAACATTATATCACTGCTAAATTATAAGTTAGATTCACTAAGATTTTATATTCCAATAGTTGCCTTGGGAGGTCACTTTGTAATAATAATTTCCTTTTTTTGGTGAAAATCATTTGTACTCATATACAATCTGTAGCGCTAATTTAACAATTTTATTTCACTGGAGTATATCAAAAACTCGTAATTGCTGCACTAAAAGTTCATGTTATGCTCTTATGTGACAGAGTACAAAAGGGAAGTGCTATAGCATCTTTAATCTTATCCTAAATATTAAAGGAGATTTTAATAGGATATAGAAGGACATAAGAATAAATACTGCTATTACCTCATCTTTAATTATTTATAACGCAAACAAACATGTATATCTCATAGAATCTTATAAGCTGTAAAATGAAATATGGGAGTAACAGCAGATATGAATTTTCACAGTAACTACTAAATTCACAATATATCAATTCCATTTCCTCTCACTTCTATCTAAACAGGCATAGAATATTTTGGAATTATTTATTAAGCAGGTTCTTCCAAAAGTTCTAAATTCTATTTACAATGTCTTCATTACACAATCATTAGCTTTATTTAGCTGTTAAATACAAAGAGATTAACAATCAATTTATAAAATTTCAGTATGCGACGACTTCTCGAATACGTTGCTGAACGGCTTTACAAGGACCTTCGGATGCTAGTAGAGGAAAGAGACAGAATAGTTTACGGTATTACTATTACTCCAAAGCAAACACAACAACTAAGTGTACAAAGCAGTATATATCAGTCGGTGAGTACACCAGCTATTTTCAATGTTTAAGTTGACTGAATCTATCTCTATGTTGGCTTAAATTAAGTGCTGTATTTTTTAAACAACACCGAATTGTTTTAGAGATACCGAGACAAGCTAGTTGAAAACAAGACCATACTGGATAAGAAGATAGAGCAGGTAGGAGTTCACGTTCATCACCTGTTCTTTTCATAGTTGTCATTTTTACGCTAATTAGAAATACTATTTATGCTTTCTTCTATAAATAAAAAAAAATGATCATTTAAATAATTGCATTGATATTATATATTAAACTTAACCTGTGTGCAATAAATCGTTATGCAGGTGTGGAAAAAGCTAAAGGAGATGGATTTGGAAGGAGCAAAAGCTCAGTTTGTGCATGGTGTTTGTGATAGTTCACAACTCACGTTAAGTGACAAGAAGAGAGGATCTATGGTTAGAAGACATACTGCATTCTTTCAGGTATTCTTAAATTCTTATACTTCCAGATAATATCTCATTAAAATTACCTAAGCGTATATTTGTACCAGTAAATGTCGGAATAGTGATACTTTCAGGTCGAAAAGAAGAAGAAGAATGAAATAGAATTAGCTAGCGAATATGCTAGGCGGCTGGCCCGTGTAAGGGAACAGATGATGAGAAGCGAATCGGAAATAAAAAAGGATGAGGAAAGCAGTGTAGAAGATATACTACGCAGAGTAAGCCGAGCACTAGGCCATGACCCTCTACTCTGCCAATGAGAAAATAAATCAAGAAGACCCCTATGACTCACAAAACACTGTATACACATAAGTATATAACCATTTAACGAATAGCCATTACACATCCTTCTACTAAAATTTATGTAATGCCTATATGTAGAACTGTGGATTACATATCTTCTAACTATAGTTTATACTTTTTAGACTGCTCATTCGAAATTTATGACTTCTAATATTCTCTGTAGTTTTTTTCAAGAGAATTATTTTGAAACATATTTAAATTTTTACCGGGTATTATAGATATTGTTATTGTGTTTGCTTTATCATAAATATTACATTTTATTCGTCTTTGTACAATGGTGTCATCCGTGTATTTAACTTGCTGCGGCTGGCTCACTTTGCTGAACAGCATCAACAGCGGCACCAGATTCAGGAATTGTAGAGACATCAGATTCCGAAGCAGTTTCAGTATGGGCAGTTTCAATAGGTTCAGGCTCAGACGATAGAGGTTCAGTGTGATCGGATTGCTCGGAGACTTTCTCAGGAGGTGTAGATTCCTCAGGAACGGCTTCCGCTGGTTTATCATCGGCAGAATTTTCTTGAAGGGAGGCATTTTCGGCGGGTTCAGTAGCAACAGGGACATCAGTTGGAGCAGTTTCTTCGGCAGACATTTTTTCATCAAGAACTTCTTTGGGAGAAGCTTCTGGTTTGCTGTCTGTATCTAATGTTACTTCTGCAGGCGGTTCTGCAGATTCGACTGCAGCGACGTTCTCTTGGGTGGCTTCAGTAGATTCTGCTTCAGAAGGTGCGATCTCTTGTTTAACGAATTCGGGTTCGACAGAATCGTCTGCTGGTGCTGGAAATACTCGTTCATACTTTGTATACCTAATACTCATCACGTGCACAACCCATTTCGTAAGAACAAAAAACAAAGGACTGCCACCATTTCTCGCAGTACTATATGTTGTAGGGATAGGAAAAGTTGCATCTACGAGCAGCAAAAAACTACTAGAAATATAACATCCAGCTAATTTTCTCATAGATAATTTATTTTTGGTGCAGAAGTTCATGTCCTATGAGTTCACTAGAGCATTCCGTTAGATGTCACATCATTTCGTTCACCTCGATTCCTAACGCGGACATTAATGCGAGCTCGACCCAGTGGCCGGCGGAAAATCACCGCCTCTTCTTCCTCTTCGCTATCTAAGAAATATCTCTGCGATAACTTATAACACGGCTGTAGCTAAACTTATACGGCAGGAACTGTTCATTGTAACTGCTTATGGAGTTAAGTGCATATGTTAATTGCTTACCACATTCAGTAGCACCAGCCTCAGAAACTTTGGAATCATCAGCGACATCACCAACAGAGGATTCTGTTTTAGGTACCATCTCTTGATCAGCAGAAATTTCCTCAGCGACATCAACAGGATTAGATTCTAAAGGAGCGGCTGCTTCAGTTTTGTTTTCAACCGTATCTATTACTGCAGGGGCTTCAACAGAAGATTCCTCCTTAGGAGTGCTCTCAACAGCACAAGAAACGTCTGAGGAATCTTTAGGAGGATGTTCCACTGTGGCTTCAGCGGGCACATCTGCAGGGGTTTCAGCAGAAACATCCGCAGGAGTTTCCTCGTGAACGCTTGCAGGAACTTCAGCCGGGGCATCAGCATGAGTTTCGGGTGGAATATCTGCAGACGCTTCGGAAAACGCATCCACTGGGGCTTCAGATGAAGCCTCTACTGAAGCTTCAGGGGCATGTTCTTCACTGGGTACGCTTTCAACAGGAGCTTGGGTAGTCTCTAAAATAGCAGCTTCTTCACAGACAGCTTCAGAAGGAATATCTGTAGCTTCGGAAGACGTTGCTTCTGGAACAGTCTGTTCTGCTCCGGGTGTTTCAACGGAAGACTCGGAAGGTACAGCTTCAGGAGAGCTGATATCAGAGGAAGAAATCTCAGATGGTACTGCGTCAGGAGTTCCAATAGGAGCAGATTCAGCTACAGGATCCTCAGATGGTACTGCGGCAAGAGTTTCAATAGGAGCAGATTCAGCTACAGGATCCTCAGATGGTACTGCGGCAAGAGTTTCAATAGGAGCAGATTCATCCACAGGATCCTCAGATGGTACTTCGGCAGGAGTTTCAATAGGAGCAGATTCAGCTACAGGATCCTCAGATGGTACTACCGCAGGAGTTTCAATAGGAGCAGATTCAGCTACAGGATCCTCAGATGGCGCAGTCTTGGTAATAGGAGCTTCTGTAGAGGCCTCGGTAGGCGCAACCTCGGGTAGCGTTTCCGCTTCGGGCGCAGATAGTGTGGGATCCACCGATTGGTCGGTCATATTAGCTATGGTATGCGGTCTCTTGGTGATGAGGCGGTGCGATTGTTAGGGGCGGAGCTTGATTCAGCGCACATGACGCACTCACAGGACACCTTTGACAACTGTTTCGTTTTTGCATTGGAAAGAGGAGGTATTACAGTCGTCTAAATATGGTAATCAGCAAGAGCGATTTCGTGACTGATGGGAATATAAAAAAATTATTGTTGAAGAGACGACAAGGTAAAAAGATAATTGCCTATGGTGCCAAATATTTGAAATAATACTGGTTATTTACTTGGTTTGTGGAGAAAGCAAAAGATCTAATTAGATAAGAGTTATTCAAAATTTGTTAATTTATTATCCCCACTGCTAATTGTTTTATTTCAACTATGCAAAGAGATTTAAATTAGTTTCAATCGTTAAAAATCAGTCAAAATTCTTACGACGTAAATACAATATTATTGTCTTATTACCAATGTACCATTTGGCTGTTGCAGTGTGTCATTATTAGTATTTCGCCTAGCTTTTTATTTCAAAAATTCACAATATGACATTATAATGCATGTTTTTCTGTTTCAGCGCCATCGACATTTGCAAAGTCCTGCAATATCAGAAATCAGAACAATTATCAATTGTCCACAGAGTCAATCAATACGGGTTAACTAGATAAGTGAGGAAAGGGATATGAGAAACATCTGGTTCAGTTCAACTTTTTCAATTGTTTTTTCTAGTGTTTCGTAAAACATTTCCGCTGGAACTTCATGAGATAATGTGTATGTCATAGATTACTCTCTTTGCTGGATGGTTCTCAAAAATAATATTCAACTTGCGAACTGGAAATTTGTCTTACTCTAATTTCGTTACCTAATCGTAATCATATATATAAAACTGTAACGAGTATAGGCATTTGCTTCTATGCAGTCTATTTTTCTGAATGCGTATTGATGTACACCCCATTCTTTATTGTTTCCATAGATCTTATTTGACTATATTAGGTCAGAATATATCATATCACTGTTTGCCTCTTCTCTCTGAATTCCCGTTGTGCTTTTTGCTTAGTTTATGTATGAGGTTCGGGCATTACACTCCTTGCCGTTACGTGTTCGTGGCGCACCCACTCAACAGCTGATAGGCGAGCAAAAACACAGCTCACAAGAGCAGCATCTGGAAGATGCCGACAAAAGATGGACCAAGCTTAGCCACTTCTAAAGAAAATAAACCTTCGTTAAACATAAATATAGAGCATTTCACACAAGATTTAACCCTACCTAATCTAGACTTTGCTTAATATGGAAATAGAACACCGAATATAAAATCTATAAAAAGATAATATTAATATAGCTGCTCATAAAAATACATGATTAAAAAATAGAAGATGCAATATTATACAGTTCCAATCTAGCCGTCAAAATCCCCATCATGTTTTAAAGTACAAGTGGTTTTAGGCTAATATGAATTGTAGTCTTCATTTAGAAATCATTCTAGTGTGATGCCAGTTTAAAAAACTGCGACGATGATTTATTTCACGTACAGTAATAATGAAGATATAAATATATGAGCGGTTGTCTGTTACACTGACATGGCTAAATTTATAACGAATTTCTGTGGTGAATAATTCAAAATCGCTGTTTTACAATACGTCCACTTCACTGGGTTCTCAAAATGTTGCTGGGCTCTATTTCAAAACACGTCAAAAGTGCATCAGTGGGCGAATACCTCTGATTGTAGTAAACATTTGTAGAACAACGAGCTAGTATCGTTTGTGATTCCCTGTGAAAAACTAAATCATATTCTTAACGCTTGCAGTTGTTTAGAGCCCTTCAATAAAAAATGTCATTGTCACTGATTGATACAATACAAATATCGGAACTGTAGCCATTAGGTGTAGAGATGTTTCTCTCAGCTCGAATGAGAGAGGCTATAAAAATATCAGTCTATTACATATATTTTTTTACTTATTTCTATATTAGTGTTTCCATTTTGTGCAATATATTATATAAATAACTGTCGTTATACCGTAATCAACTATATTTACGTTAGCATAGAAAAACGCTTTATAATCAGTCTTGAATACGTGAAAGTGAATAAAATGCTTAGATAATCTTATGACATGGCTGTTATCGTGCGGTAGTTCCGTACTTTCTCTTTTATGCTTCTGTTTGCCATCTCTGGACCTAGTAGAAGTGGTTAAGCACAGGGTATCTGACAGTTATTTAATTTCTATGGCGGTTGCTACTAGTGCGCATGCTGCTGTCACCTGATAGACAGATAAGGGATAGAATTATTTCGGGAAACAGTAAAGATTAATGATCTACACTGTCAAACAGGACAAATGTGTTATGAAAAGTGCGTGGTTGTTATTAAAACCGCTACACCCTTTATTTTCCTCTCATGATTTCTATTCTTTGCACCTTTTGATATAGTCTATTATATTTTTCACGGTACAAAGGAAAAAGCGAGGCTAAGAAGTGGAAAAATCTAGTCTACCTTATCGGCCTAAAAGTTCCTATATATGAGGTAGTCGTATAAAGAAAAGGAAATTCGATGTCCAACTTTTTTCTTCTTTTTTTTTTTGATTTTTTTAATAGTTACTTCACATCTATCACCAAATGCCTTTTCATAAATGCATCATTTATACTAATAACTATGCACATTACAGTTTAAATGATAGAAATTACCCATATTTTATCAACAGCTTTCCATTCCTCCTAGAAATGTCGCGCCTTACAATATTTTATCCTCCAGCAGGTTAAACCTATAGTTTTCTCTCTGATTTATTCGCTATCAGCTGATTGTCTGCTCTATTTGTGAGATACGATCATGAGTTTTCACCATTTCGCATGTTACATGGTAAATAGCAGTGCAAACAGGTCACATGACATTACGGCAGTCGCAGAGAGAAAAAGAGGTTGGCGAGGCTCTGCACCTGAGATTTTTCTTTAGTGTTTGATGTTGGTGAGAAAATGAGAAACTAAAACAATACCATAGAGCATTCAATATTTGGGAACTGCCTGGGCATAATTGAGCACAATGTTTAAATATGCGGAAAATGTCCTAACTGTAGTTTTTGTGTTCCAGGAGCTGACGCCGTTTACTCGTATTCGGTTCTAATGTGTGACTGTTATGGACGATCATACACTTGCGTGCAAATGTGGACACAAAAACCTCGTGGGTTGCCATGTGATCTGAACAATACGCCATTCCAAAGTGGTGAATAAATACAGAATGTCCTCACGAAATATCCTGTTTGATATATTTTTACTCTTCTTATTGATGAAAAATATCTTGCACTAATCTCTGGTATCTGCTATTTCAAATTTTAATCTCTATTATTTCAAATTCTGAACTATTTTGGAATTTTTATCTCAACCACGTTACTCTCCTTAAAGTAGTATTTAACACTGGTTGGCACTTGATAAACTAAAACAAATTAGCCTGGCAAAAAAATTGGAAAATAAACAATGGAATAGGAGGTTGTAGGAACCAACATCTAATTTTTCCTCTGCTTCAGTATCATTTGCTATTATCATTGCACACATAAACCTAAAATCCACCTGCTGTTTTCGAAAAATAGCGAGAGATTGAGGAGGTGGCCCTCTCATTTCACATTATTATGCCTACAAATAGATATAGGAAGATTGACAGACTAACAAAATAAGGGTGATTTTATTTTGCAAGACTGATATGCACTTTCAGACGGAAGGCGCTGTTAGGTTTAAAGTCATAAAATAAACCTTAGTGCGAAAATGTCGCGGAAAGTGTTAGTTTACTGGATATCAAGTCCGCTATTCTGGGAGCATTTACCTAATTAAAATGACTTTTTCAGCAAGAAAAAAACGTTCATTATAAAATATTAAATTAACGCCGAATTTCAATAAATTTCAGATTTTATGATGTTTTAACTATTTGTTCAGTTATAATAAAACTGGTGAAGTGATAGTACTTGTGTTTTATTCACTCTTTGTTGAGCATGCCAACTTTAATCTCTCTGTGTACTGAATTAAATAAATTACTGACGTCGTGTTTCAATGTAGAGCCAGTAAACATTATTACAATCATTGGGTTTTCAAGTAATTACAAATAACTACTAGCATGTGTGGATCACATGATGGAGACGCAGGTGAATACAAACAGCTGGGTTACTACTGATCTGATGACGATGGGGCTATCCCGAACTGCGGGCTAAGTGACGACATATTTAGTTTGGAAAATTTGCAGCTGTTGGGAAAAGTACTGAATTTCACGGAACTGCGTTTTGTTATTATTTTCGATTGCTGTTTAATACATATGCATTTCTCACACTACCTAAATGTCTTATTTTTATTGAATGAATTATAAACTACGATGTGTAAAAATAATTAGTTGTAAGAAGGATTTTAGCCGTTCTTTGCATAACTGTCGTGTTTACTGATAAGAGGAATTATTTGCAACGTATGTGCATGGTTTTAGCGTTTTACATCAGGTGTAAATGATGCAAAAACCACTGGGACCCATAAACGTCTTTCTACAGGAGATAAGGATTCCACTAGAAATCACGCTTTGTGTAATCTATCCTTCCTACATACACTCTCGTATGATGTATCGAAAGTATGAGTGCAAATAAATTTTGAGTTCCGCTTAAATATTTACATTTACCACGATTAGAACTTATGAGAGCTTTGAACATAAAAGAATGGTTCTGTAAAGCTACGACTCTCCACACAGAAGCCTAGAAATTAATGTAAACATTTGTAACAGTACTTATTCCTTCGAAACAACTAATACTCACATGAACACAAAGTCAATTAACTATTTCGCCATATATAATAAGTCCAATAAATTATCCCGGCTGTTTATCTGCCCTAAAAGTGTACAGTTAATTTATATATTAAATGTTTTCACTACAAATGGATTCCAGAAATTCCGAAAAGAATTTTCGCTTGATAAATATCAACGAATTAAAGAAATGCACTATGAGAACATGGAAGTCTCTGTTGATTTTGTTTCTGTCAACAGTTAGCTTTGTTTGATTACGATATAATCATGGTCGCCAGAATGGATTAATCTAGAATATAGTGCAGTGCCTTAAGAAAATGTAAGATAAAAAGAACTGGGGAACAATTGATCTATTGGTCTTTGAGCACTTTTTATATTTAGTATCTCTAATTTCCAATAATAAAAATAATGGTGTAGATTCTATTCCGTGATTGCATATAAAATAATCCGCTCCAATTTGCTTGTTTTTGCCAGTTAGTGTGAATCCCCATGACTACCTCTGTTGTAACCCAACTGTCGCGCGTTTATAGAAGTCAAATCACGTGCTAAACGCAAGAAATTAAAATGAACTAAGTACGTCTGTTATGTTAATGTAGGCGAAAATACGAGCAACTATTTTCAGATATTAAGAATGTGAAACAAGGAAGATAAAAGTAGCATTTATATCACTTTCTTAATGAGAACCTCTAAATATTACACAAAGTCAATATATAATATATTGGAAATAAAAATTATATCCCTCTCAATGCTTATCGTTTTGATCCAATTATGGACTAATCCTTGCAATTATAACAACTAATTTTTAAAATCTGATTTAGAGTGATAACTTCAAGAATTAATAAAAATTAGTGATTTTATACAAAATAACAGTCTTCCACTTAAGATCAAATAGGGTATTTCCTTTCTGTTGTAAATCTTAAGCAATCCTTTATGGAGGATTATGCGGTCAGGCTTCTGTGTGAGTTCTACTATTGGCACAACATGTCGCCAAAATGGTTTTATTCGAACTGATTAAAAGAGAGAGAGATCGGGAGACTCCGTCATTTCTTATAATAATTAGACAAAGATAGGGTTACATATGAACTGAAACATTTATGTTAGATTCGAATAGACATTATGAGACGATATTAAACACACACAAAAACAAATTATAGGAGAAAAATAGTAATTAGTTTTTGTTATGCAGGACAAAGTCATTCAAAAGCTTAACCTAAGCTGATGGCTAACATTCGAATTTTCTCCACCTCTATCAATATCGTATTAGGTTAACAATTTAGAGGTATTTGCTCACAGAGGAAGGATTTTTCAATTTCCTATATCTGAAGTTAGATAGGACGACCATACTAGTGTAGAACGTCAAACCAATTGCCCCCTCCCCTTCTTTTTTTTCTCGGAAGTGTTTCTGTCGTATACTAGCATAACAGTTATCTATAAGAGACGTACTAAACGATGGAATTTAAAAATAGAGACACTTTAGTTATTGTTTCTTATAGGATATGTATTGTAAAGATATACCTGTCAAAACAGAAGGCTACCGATTTCCCTTTTATATTTCCATTTTTGATTTTCAGTCCAATAAGAAGTGAAATATAAATGACATGAGCTGGACGTTAAAATAATTACGATTAGTCAGAGATTAATAAGTCATGTTTTTATCTGTGTGTTTCTATATGCTCAGAAGCGATTCATGCCCAACTGCATACAGATCAAAAGCTAGAAAAAAAAAACGATTACGAAAGTTTTTTGATAATTATATAATATCCTAATCAATGTTGGGTAGGACAATGACAGAAGGAAGAAATAGGGGATCAAGAAAAAATATTTTCTTAAAAATGTACACTTTTTTATCTTTACATGTAACGCCTTTCTTTGCATCTTTGCTTAAATTCTACTTTGTTCTTAATGAATGATCTGCTAATTTAGAATGCATTGCTGTCTTTAGTTTTATTCAAAGAATTTGGATCTAACTATTAAAACTTATAAGAGAACATAGCTTCTAGAAATTTTGTTTAAAATTATTTATTTAACCTAAGTATAGTGGTGGACATAAATAAGGCACCTCTCCACCCTCGTTCAGGCTCAATGACGTATTTTACGAATTACGTCATCAATCTGAATGGTCGAAGAGTGTAGTGAGATGGGAGATGTAGTCTGCTCCCTAATATCGATTGATTTTCGTTGATTCCGCTGTTACTTTTCTAGAAAATTGGCTTAGTCTCAAACCAATCCATCTTCGACGCAAACACAAATAAGGCATCCTGAAGGAAGTGATTTAGTTCCTTTTTACGTGGACATTTCCGTGTTCAACACCAATATTATTGCATTTGAGTATTTTTATAACCATGTAGGCTTTTTCCAAAAGGGGACAGGAAAAAGTGTCACTCCGAATTATCGAATAATGATTATAGTTTTGCTGAATTAAAACTTCAGCCAGGTGCAGATTGCGAAGAGTTTAGAACTCTTTTGGTGTGCAGTTCACAATGCTGTTAAGCGTATTAATAAATCTGGGATACTGGAAAATACTCCTCGTGCTCCAAGAAAACGAAACACTAGCGAACTGGGCGAGGGAATAAATCGTTGGCTAAGTGAGGACAACCGTCGATTAAGTGCCAGGAACATTCACAGCGAAATGAAAGCCTGTCCAGAATGTTCATTGAGGGTTTGATCAATTCGACGACGTTTGGGATAAATTGGATTAAATGGACGAAAACCTTAGAAAAAACTCCTCGTTTCCTTGAAGAACCGGATGACCCGTGTTGCATCTGAGCGCGAACACCTGAGATGGTTGACAGCGGATTGAGCTAAAATGGTATTTTCCGATAAGAACGCCTAAGGAACGTCGTGAGGAAGTTCAGAGACAAAGACTATACAATATTCAAGAATTAAAAGCAGTTTAAAAAAATGCCTAGGCTAAGATTTCAGTGCAAACCTGTGATAATCTCGTAGGCACTATGACATGATTTAGGGTGACACTTTTTCCTGTACCCTTTTAGAAACAGGCCTACATGGCTATAAAAACACTCAAATGCAATAATATTGGTGTTGAACACGGAAAAGTCCACGTAAAAAGGAATTAAATCACTTCCTTTGGGATGGGACTGGATGTCGACAAGATGTTAATATCCCCTTAACCACAAAACATTTCAAGTCATTTCTCGCTATCTCCGTGGATTGTAATAATCAGTTGTCGAGGGTTACAGACAAGTACTAATAGTTGGTATTAACCAGTTCCCAACTCGAACACAAATCAACTGAAATCGTTTTAGAGGACAGCAAATGTTCCAAGAAATCCCTGGCTAAGTGCATAATCACCAAAACCACTAATTTTATTGGAGCTAGGCTTCGTGTGCTCCAACATGTTTGCTTTGACGTCGGATGCCATGATCTATCTCTGGTTTTACGACATTCAAGTCCTAACATCCGCTGGTATGGTCGTCGATGGGTAGCAGATAAATGATTGTCAATTTGTCTTGTAGTAACGAGGGAACTTTGTAGCAAAATCTTCATACATCCATCTTTATTTTAACAGCGCGGATGCCAGCAATTTACTATTTGTATTCTTTCCACATAAACTTGGAATCAACAAAGCCCTATTTAACAAATCCCCGTTCCCTTAAATTGGGCGATCCTTGCATGTCACAGTAACACCTAATTCGTCCTTTTCGTGACATCATTTAGCTCCAGAACCTAAAATACAAACTTAAACGAAAAATAAATTCAGTCCGAAACTCAAATATTCCCGCGTTATTTGCTTGCTTCTCCGTACTTGGTTATTAGAGGTCCCTTTTTATCCGACAGCACCGTAATATCGTAGTTTTAACTAGACGACTTAACTCATATTGGGTACATCAGACGTTGCCGTGCTGTTCTATGATAAGCTTAATAACCTTAGCACATATAACCCTGAATATTAGCGATTCTGCTTCGGGGCGGATTCTGTAGCACATGGCTAGTCCTCTAGTATAGACCTTGATTTCAACTACATGGAGTTGGGTCCCAATCTTTGATAGCTTCGTCTTCTGTTTAGGCAAGTATTGCAATCTATTAATTAGAAGGCGGAAGTAGATAAGCTATAATTCATCCAAAACGACAAAGGACCAAAAGTGAAAATAAATGGGGTTTTATGGCTTAGCAGATAGTGAGTTGATTAAATCGCATTTGCTTCGGAAAGAAAGAATTCCTTTAGTACTGCGTTTAGTTCACTAAACCGCGAAAATGAAGAATAGTCAGTTTGGCTTTGTCCAGTGTTCCTGACAGTTTGTGACATTTAGGCGACTATACTATTAATATTTGTGTAAATGAAACTAATGATGGGCGTGGATCACTAATAATAGTGCCTTGAAGCCACTACATATGACACTTCAAAATACAAAAAAAAACGAAAAGGTGAGTAGTACCTTTTCCCGGATCTTTTTAAACTGGTACGACAAGTCGGAATAGAGGAATGGCCTATGATCGTTCCGATGATCGTCTGGACTATACGACTCAGCATGATAAGCTGAATATCTGCTACTTATCCTTTTACTTGTATGAAAGGCATATTCGAAATGAGTACAAAGAAATGCGGCTGCACAAAAATCACCTGGAGTAGCAACAGTAGCCTTGTGACGATTCACTTTGTATCTCCAGTAGAACTTTGTCACCTTTGCCTCAATCTAAACATTGGATTAATGATTAAATGGTGATACAGAAAAGGCGAGATAAAGGACATTTGTTGTAGTTCATCCCAGAACCCAGCTACTGGAATAAGAAAAGCAATCGTTGCAAGTCCACTAACTTCCTCATAGCTATATTTGGGGTGCCACATCTGGATAAGTTTGAGAAATGTTGAATAGGGACCCAGTCCACCTGGTTTACGTAGTTGTCCGATCACAGACAGCTCGTCATACGTCAGACCAATCTCATCCTATCATTGAAAATAGTTTCCAGCTGTTTTCACTTGGCTTACTTCATGTTTTCACATGCTAATATACATCAGATTCAAGATAAGTTCAACTTAAAAATGACAATTTCATCCAGATGTACGAAGCCGATGCCACAATGTCATTCGTGCTCAGTACATGAGGATTTCCTATTTGTTAATACAGATTACCTCGTCGTTCTGTACTACTTTTCCATCGATAAGTGGACGTAATTCAGCGGTAGGCTTCGAGTCAATTACCCTGAATAGAAATAATAGCCATCGGAACATACGAAAGATTCCGAAAGTGATATTTTTCATACGAACATTTCAACGAACTACAGAATATAGGAATATTGAGAGAAGAAATAGAACGTACGCTTTAAGCGAGGTCATTCCGAATCTTTCACAAGCCATTTCCAGAAACATTCGTAAGTCAGTTTTGCTAATCGATCCTATAGGGTTTATATCAGCTGACGAACAGTCGTACTTCGTTGCATAGCCGACCAATCTTTAAAAGATACGTTCAGAGAGGAAAACTCCAAGACTGATGGAACACTGGGTCAGGTCAAGTTGCCATCAGCACCTAACGCATCTGACTATGACTGTTGAGCGTACTATTGAAGTTTGCCAAGTACTTACAGCTCATCAACGTTCGATGTGCCCAACACAAGCAAACTGCCTGGTCTCCCACTGGTTACCAGGGATAGTTGGGCAAATAGATAAGCGATAACCATGCGAGTGCGAGCCTGGACATTTTGGAGAGCCATCGATTCGCGGACATCGGAGCCCTACAAAGTAGTTCTGCGTAAAAACAAAAAATTCGCACAGTAAAATAAGTTTATTCTAACTACCTCAAAACTAGGCATGAATCCATAAGCCATTTCGAAGATCTTCAACAGTGCTGTCACAGCCATATCTATTACTATGCTAAAAAGATAAGCCATGTATTGTACTACTCCAGGAAACAGTAACTCGACTACACCTTTAAACAGACCTAGAGTGATTACTGTTGATATCTCTAGCCAATGCACTAGCACAAGCTCTGGTTTCTTGGGAAGAGTGTTCACTGGCCATGTAGCACGTAAATAAAACCTGTATTATTTGGTTGACCGTAATAATTTAAACGGTCTAGCATACTGACTTACAGTGCGTTATGATTGTAAACATAACTAGTAGAAATAGTATTAGAATCTGGCTGAAACTAAAACGAGAAAACAATGATTTCAAATTAACCCACTTTCCTGCACAGTTCAGACGGATCCTCTCCAACACGTTCTCCATTTAAATAATAGGAGGGGTCATCACCACCTGTTAATTAGAAGATTGCCAAAAGACCAAGTACTTCAAGTCAGAACACTGAGTAAGAGAAAAATCACACTTATTCATGGATAGTTAAACGTATGTGAGTACCACACCATCTCTTTCTCTCCGCTGTTTCACTGAATTGCACACTTTGTTGCACATTAGTCTAACCATCGCCGCCACTGCAGAACTATCTTGTCCTCCAGAAAGAGGAATAAAGAAGCCACTCTAAACCCACTTTATTACATTCACTAGTGTCTTATGGAAGTAACTGATATCACACCATTTTGCTTCTCCTTAGATAATGCCAGAGCCATGCCGGTGGTCCGTCGCAAAGTTCTTCGGTCGATGTAAGCTGAAGGTGCTCTACTTCCCTTATTTCATCAGCCAGTCGTTCAGTAGGATATGCCATCTTCATAGTCAGAGTTCCATCAAAACGAATCGATGTATGCTCTTGTCGTGAAGCAGACTGTAAATATTTCTATATTACAAATGCCAATCGCCATGAAACAAGTAAATTTGCAAGAGTCTCATTCGTGAACAATACCCGAAACTGTTACGCTACGTATTTTATTTGAATGATGCAGAACTGATGTATAAAAACTAAACTAAATTGTAGTTCAATGCTAACAATTTGTGAATTTGCGCTAATAAGTTTTAGAAAAGATCCCTCACTTTTCGTAAAATTTTAAAAATCGCACCTCGAAACAGTTACTCGACTTCTTGTGTCTGAATGTGATAGTGTCATTTAAGTCGAGAAGAGCAGTAGCGACACACTTGAACAATAAAAGATTGTGTTACTTATAAAATAGCAATCATTAACAATTTTTATACCGTGTCTTCAATATCAAACTGATTGATTTGGACAAATAATTTTCCATTCTGAGCGATTGATGAGGCACCATCATAATACACTCGGTCCCCATCGCAACCTCGATGATTACTGTATAGATAGATACCGCCAATCTGTGATTGAAGTGATCATAAAAGATAAATGATCCGAGAGACGAAATAAATAGATTGTACCCTTTGACTTCCACCAAGAATCAACTGGTTGATTCGGTAATTTGACTTTCCAAGAATATGGTGACTACCGCTGCCATTACAAATTATATCAACTCCTTGCATTGCTAGCCTCGTGTGAGATCTAAATTAGTAGCATCAAAAGTCCATTGAAATAAAGAAGCTTAAATTTAAACATACGGTATAGCCGTCCACAGCTCCTCACATAGCTCGAAGCCAATTTTAACATTATCTGCTGACTCCAAGATAGCATCTCCGAAGGGAACGCTTTCCTAAGCACATACATGAGTTACGCTATAATAATAATAAACTTATTAGCATTTCAAAAAATGGAAGGTTTCCGGTTCCCTTCTAGACTCTGATGCATAATCGAGTGGAGAATATTAAATCTCACACTTTATAATTGTTACTCAGGAAAATTTTTAGTAATAAAACATACATTTCTATGCAAGTTTCTCTTTCAGTGTTTCGTATTACAATGCCATAACTAGTGGTATACTGGCGGAAAGTGGCTTGAAACAACATTTTGAGAATTACTAGACAATCAACTTGGAACCACTCCTATTAGAAAATGTATTCCGGCCGGAAAAATGGAGTACCTGAGCAAATCCATATTGCTGGTTAATGTGAAATTCTATAGTGGTTAGCGGCTTCGACCACCGGACGAACCAACGTGATTCACGATACACGTCATCATCACATAATACCATTTTCGGACGTATAAGCAGGATGCGTCTACATTAATTTAATGCTCTATTAATTAGGAAAATAGATGTCTGTACGAAATGCCACTGCTAGCATATCAAATAATGGCACTGCAATAATAAGCCTAGAAAGTAGAAATGTCCTTTAGGAAATATTAAACTTGGACAACGTACCCATTTTGAACAGTGATGAGACAGTTATAAAGTAGCATTCTATGCCTAACAGGCATGCCAGTAACAATAACGAGCGACGGCCACTAAATTTAACACTTGCATTTATGCATTCTAATAATACAATTAAAGTATGCAGTCCTCACTTGTTTCGATCGTTCAACAATTATAAACAAATTCTCCCAAGAATGAATTTCAGTGTCAATCTCAAAGAAGTGGTCGGCACAGCCATAGCCGGGAATTTCCAGTTCTGGACCTAATCTAAGACGTGCACCTCTCCGATGAGACTCTTCGCATGCTAAATATCAACTGAAAAAATAGGCCCAGCGTAAACTGAAATGGCTTCATACGCATATATCCTACTCCTAGTAATCCGTTCCACATTGCCAGTGAAGTCCAACGCCCAGTTGTTTACAGTACAGACTGCCAGTCGAGTTCTTCTATCCCAACCAGCAGCCATCTTAATTAACCTCAGACAATTAGTACACCAAACATACTCAAGCTCCGTAACAGGTAACTTTGGTTGCTCTCCCCACCACAAAGTGCAATTCTTCGTCAAAACCATGGATTCAAATTGCAACAAGTTTTATTACCACGAAAACATCAACAGCACTAAAAACAAAGTGCAGCGCTGCTTAGAAAATGATATTACAGTTTGATTCGTAAATATAGATCGAAATGTTAATTTTACCCCTGAAAATCCCGTGGCAAAATAAAAATAAATTAGTTTAGGACAGCTAAAGCCCGGAAACAAACCATCACAGGCAAAAATGTATGCCTAGTTGGTTTCACTGAAACACTGCTACGCATGAAATACTAAACAAAACAAATGGGCGGAAATTCACTCCCAAACAAGTCATCTTATTATGCAAAGAATGGTATCAATCAAAATCTCATTCTAGAAATGACCGCCCCCCACCAAGCATAGAAGTAAAGGGTTTCAGTAATAAATATTAATCAAAGTATAAAATAGTGGATTACAGTGTACAATAGAAAGAGACGAAAATGGAAATTAAATTAAATATATAGCTAAAAGCAAACCAATCACAAAGAGCCCTTCTATTGAGGAGACTTCAGAAAACCTATATTAAAAACTGTACTATACATTCAAGAATTTATAAAGTAAGCTATTCATATTTTTTTTAAATTCATATTTAAAAAAAAATCATATTTAGTAA
The DNA here is from genome assembly GCA_964036235.1 of Heterorhabditis bacteriophora. Classification (NCBI taxonomy): domain Eukaryota; kingdom Metazoa; phylum Nematoda; class Chromadorea; order Rhabditida; family Heterorhabditidae; genus Heterorhabditis; species Heterorhabditis bacteriophora. The sequence goes on along the minus strand of OZ038425.1, from coordinate 2,207,014 downwards.
TAGCCTTGCTAACAGGAAAATTAGTTCGTCTTCTTCTTTCCCCTCTTATTCATTTGATCGATGTCCAGTACTTCAGATTCCTAGAAAGTTGTTAATTCTTTGATATAGAGCAGCTCAGTAATGGAGACAATGCATCCATACCGAATCATCTTGTTTATTTTTCCTTGATTTGGCTTGTATAGTTGGCTTCTTAGATTCTGACTTCGTCTTACGTCCAGCACTCTCCCTATTTATAGAATTGCATAAAATCGAATAATAATTAAAATCTAATTTTTTAAAACTCACTTGTACCTTCCAACATGGAAGGTAATAAAGTTCCATAGTTGGAATAATTGGAGAGCCAATACAACCAGTAGACAGTTGAGACTGTAATAGACAATATACTAAGATATAAATTCAAACATTTTAATAAAAACATACATTTCTTACCGAACATAAGTTGTATTATAGTTCCCAGCAGTTACATCAATATAAGCAGATTCAGACTGTCTTAGACCATACCAAAATGTTGTTACTGTGAGTACGGCAGATGCAAGTCGAACAATAATGAACATAATATTCCAAATGGTGAAACTAAAGTTGTATAATGTATCTAACAAATTAAATTTCCAAGAATCACTTTTAAACCCAAAAATAATTACTTAAACAAATATACAAACCCATTTTTGGCAATATCCTTCTTTTCTAAAAAGTAAGCAAGACGAGCAAAATGAAAGATGGTTTGGGAAGAATATTCCAAAGCAAGAAGGGCGACAGCAAAGCGGGTAAAACTAAAGTAAAATAAAAAACTGTAAGATTTAAAAATAAGTATACACTTAACGCTTTATGAGAATTCAATATTAAACTAACTTCATAACATAAGCAGCTCCAATAAATGCTATATAGATGAGGGTCACAAAGGTGCGCTGACGAATCTCATCCCTCTTCATCTTTTGCAAGTAGAACTCGGGGAACTGATGAAGCCAATAGGAGATCTAAACAGTATAATTACATAATAATATATAATATATATAATATAAAAAAATAATGGAATACTCGGACACTCTTCCAAATTTAGACACACTTGAATTAAAATTTAACCTGTAAAATGGCGAAGATCTTCATGTTCAGAGTCATCCATCTGTGCTCTTCAGGATATCCCAACCAGATTCTACAGATAGGATTGAATAAACGGAACCGCGAAAAATCCTAAGCACCTATTTACAATTCTCATCATTCTTAATGAATTTCCATTCAAGATCCTCATTGTACATTTTGAGAACAGTAATATCAATATGAATTATTAATACCTAACCTCTTAATATCGGTGTAGTTTTGAATAAAGTCCATTGCCACATACGCAGCATGACAAGCAGAATATAGTGCAAAAAGTGACATATGTCCAGATTCAGTAAATTTGTATGTTTTAACCTTCGATAGGTGAGCCTTTAAAAAACGTATGAAGAAGGACTTCTTTTGCACATGATAATAGACAAATAAAACGAATAACCAGCCTTTCTCTGCAGTTTATCTAGGATATACTCTTGAATAACAGCGTGCACTACAATCCAGGCAATAGTGTAGAACAAAATCGCGAAAACATCGTTATGACCGTTCCTATATACAGTCAAGCTCACTGGTCCTAAAATTAACAAGAAAAAAACCTCCAAATCTAGAGTTCATTAGAGAATTCGTAAAATGATAATAAAATAAGCTTATAAAAACACCGGCAAATAGATTTATACACGTCTAACTAACCTATATCGGATGTGATATTTATTGTCTGGTTATACTGAGGAGCAACAAAGAGGGCTGAGAATGATGCTGTTAGCTGAAAATAAAGTCATTTTAATTGGAATATATGCATATATATATATATCCACATAGTTTCTTCAATTTATTTTAATAACAGTGAGTAAACCACAAGATTTAATCGCTGCTGTAAAGTAAAAAGTGACATATAAATGATGACTTTTAATAAATGGAGAAATTGGCATACCGGGAACATAAGACCAACTATGAACACCATCAACACGCAACTCATTATATCCCCATGATTCTGGATTATGAATTCATGACTAAGAATAGGGGGAGAAGTTTTCTTATGTCGTCCTCCAGCAGCTGCACGACGCGTCTCCATGCCCATCATGAAAATAATATACTTTAAAACACACATCAGAATAATAATACGTATTATAAAGTTACAAAATTTAACCGAGTTAAGTACATATTGACATTTAAATCAATTATCTAAACGTTCAAAACAGTCAGAATAATTTACGACAATAGCAACCATAAAGAAGCAGCTTTCATCAAATAACATAATGTAATGTAAAAAGTAGAAAGAGTTTACATTTTATTTTGTAATTATTCTAATTGTTAAATTTGCATTCCTTAAACAGTAGTACTTACGATATAATCAACAAGCGCACCTAATGGGTGCCACGTTATTAATAGTCCTGGAACGAGCAAGCATGCAGTTCGACTATTGTAATAGTGCCGCTAAAATAAAAGTGACTTCAAATGTCATTGCTTGCAATACAACAAAGATCCTGGTTGGAGGGTGGCTAGTTAAGCATTGCAAGTACAAAATAGTAGTTTGATGGAATTAAAATACCCGTGAATATAATTTAGCTAACAAAGATTGTTATTTTTTATAATTGAGGAATATAAAGTATATATAGTTCTGAATGGAAAATATATTCGTAAGTTGGAATTTAATTCATTGCATTTTTGAATCTAGTATGTGATAATGTAGAGCTCAAACATCTTTTCGCATAGATTTTTAAAAATGTCGGAATTCATCTGTACTCGATTAAAGCCAATGAAATAAAATGATAGATTATAAGCATACCTCACTGTAGTCGTTCTCAGAAGTCTCATCACATAGGTATCAATCATATTCTTTCCGACATTACACTTTAGAAAAATGCAAATTAAAGTAGTTGTTAGAACAGTTAGGAAATAACATTTTTCGTTCAAATACTTGCAGGAATAATGACTAGTTTCCTTTAATAATTCGAGATACTAAAAAACAAATATTAAGTAATATTTATTAAAGAGTAGAAGCATTAGTAAAGATAGTTTACTCAGGATATGTTTATCTACATTTTCCTTGTATCACGTGCGCTGAGGGGCGTGGTTAACATCACCTACAAATGAATTTTCGCTTGATTAAGTAGCCAATAACAGCACAGTATAAACGTTGTAATGTTGTATGTCGATTTGACATATGGAAAATCTGTATATTTTTCATTTCAAACGTAAAGTCAATATGGTTTTTCATTTAAACTGCTAATATCATTTTGTCTTTGAAAATTCGCTATATAGTAAACTCCTTAAATTGTGATTAAATCCTTAAAATAACTTCACACTAAATCTTTAGAGATATGAGTTTGAAGTAACCATTAATAAATATTGTGAGATTCCAAAATATTACAGAATAATGTCGAAAAGAACGTTTATACAAAAGTGGGATCCCCACCAATTGTTTAAAAATACAATAACTCGAACTACTGGTAGGCGCGGTCGTGGATATCGGAAAAAAACGAATGATGATCTTGGAATTGTATGTAGAACCATATATAATCCAAATGGTGGGTATTTATAAATATCTTATTGCTGTCCTGTTTAGTGAGGAATGCATTTATTATTTCATTTGTTAAGTAATACTGATAGCATATGGGGATACTAAGCTGGTATATATTTATAATCGAATTGTACGTTTAAATGACTTATAAATAAATCTAAAACGTTTCTAGAACTTTTGATATATTTTTGTAAATTACTTATCACTGGATATAAATGTTTTAGCTATTCTGGACTTTATTTTTAGATGCCAGCAATGATCCTCGTGTTCATTGGTACGGTGCCAAAGCTGGAGTTAGTGAACAGTCTGAGGAACCGTCTCAAGTAACTCGTGGTAGAATAACTCAGCGCGTGGGGATGTTTAGGAATGCAAAACATTCAGAAGTAGTTTATAATGATATGTCATCGGCTGGCAGACGAGCTGTGAGATTTTTTCTGTTATTTACTACATCTAAACTATCTGCGACTGTTTGAAGGTAATAGACTGTATATAAATAATTTAATTTAAACCTGACTGGTGTTTATATGTATTATGTATATTAGCGAGTCTATTCATATCCTAGAAAATTCTTTAAACATGTCTCTCAATTATTTTATTTAGGTACAACGTGACATTGGTCATATTGTGGCACCTGAAGAAGAAGTCGAATGGGCACGTGCACCTATTACATGCACTCTAAATGGTAATAATCGACTACCATATGCTATAGATGATGAACAAGAAATCAACGTTATCACTGATGCTAAAAAGTTAGTTCCTGTGTCTGGTATTGCATGCATATTTTAAAAATTGTTGTACTAGCCTCTGGAAAACTGTTAATTGATTAATAACCATGGCCAAAAGTTATCTATAATATATTTATTTAGACGGTTGCATTATGACCCGTATGTCCAAAATGAAGAATTTGTTCAGAGAAATAGGAGATCTGAACCAATATACGATGGTTGTGTTCTTTTTATTTCCTTATCATCATTGTTCTGTATAACGTGTTGTATTATTTTAATATTTTGGGATTTAATTAAACTATTCCAACTAGGGGATGAACATCCTCCAGCTTTGATGCGAGGAAAAAGGAGATTAGAACAAAACTATTCAGTTAGAATGGATAAACATAAGACTTTCGAATTCAACGCATGTTCAGAGAATGATTCATGTGATGCCCTAAGGTATTGTAATTAATTAGGCAAATATTTTAATATTGTTATCTTATAGCTTATACTAAAATGGATATTTTTATATTCATTTAAAATTTATCGGAAATTCAGGATCCATTTTAGCGTAGTAATGTTTAATTATATTATATACAAAATTAGTGGGATGTTGTATTACCCTTAGGAATGAATTACAAGATATCGAATATTCTTCTATGGATTCCCAGCAAACGCAACACGGTATTATTAGTCATAAGGTGAGTTAGAGGTAAGTGAGAATATAGGATAATGTATGCAAAGGAATTTTAATTTAGTGATTATTACAAATTAATGCTAACTATTTACTATCCTATGCTTTAAATAACTTAAATCTTTTTCTTTGTTTCTATTAGCATTCCCACGCTTCCATAACTCGCTTAGCAGCCGAACAAGAACGTAGAATGCGTACTCCCGGGAGAAACGACACTCTTCAGTCCACTGGAATTACAAGGTGATAAAAGAAAACTTAATTCTATAATTGAATTTCCTAAAATAAACACACACGTTATGCTGTATATTTAAGTTCCGGCGTTCCATTTCGTAGTACAGAAATAGCCACCCGTATTTTGTCATCCCTGCCTCAGCTATCACTACGGGATGATGAAAGCAAGAAATATGATACAGTTGCAGTAGACCTTTTGGCTGAAAGTATCCGTAAGAGTGCTAGGCAAATTGAAGAGAATTCAACAGGAGAACAGTCCCAGGTATAAATGAATATTAACATCTTATATGAAATTTCTCACAAATTAAAAGTTCTGCGATATCTTGTAATGCAGATAATACGTTCCCTGATGGATCAGACACGTCGTTTAATACCTGCAAATGAAGGTGTGGAAGATCCAACAATTTCAGTTATTACTCACGAGAATGTGTTTGTAATTGAGTAAGTTATTGTTGGTTTTAACATTTTAAGACGGCGTTACCACGTTTATCGCATATCTTTGATGTGCTTTTATTAGTCCCAAAATATTGTATACTTTTCGTGCTTTAAACTTTTTGAATGTTCTTCAGAATTTATAGAACAACACGATTTGTTATTTTATAAGGTACCTTTATTGATATGTATTTATCTTAGCACACCTGGACTGGGTATTGAGTCTACAAGTCCACCGGATACTCCTAACATTGAACGACTTTTTAATCAAACAGTTGCTGGCAAAGACATGCTAGAAGTAGAGCAATATGTTACGCCAACTAGACAACATCTCGATGAGGTTTGTTGCTTACTTAATTTAGAACAGCTTTGCTAATTATCATTATATAAATATTTATTTGAAAAATTTGCAATCAATTAAATTAATGGACATTGTTTTCTTCTTATTATATTACTATACTTTTATTTCAGCCTTTAGACTATAAATTTTGTTATACAGGGATATCCTATGTTAACTCCATGTTCGATAGATCCTGATTCCCTGCATCATGTACATGAATCAGGCATGAGGAGTTGTATATCTACAGATTCTTTTGCACCTGTTCATAGTGCGAATACTACCCGCAGAAACCACACTATTAAATCCACACCATCTGTGCATAGCTCAGCAAAAAGCCCAAGTAACACTATTTTATGGTTTTTAAAACAGTCATATATAGTATCTAAAACTGAAAATATCTAGTAAATCTAATTTTTCAATGTTTTGGATTAAAAACTAGTGCTTTGGTACTTTTCTTTTTATGTTATTCCATCTTACGTCAAATATATCATTTCATATTTATCAGAACTAACTACTAGAAACCGATCCGATACTGTAAGCCAGCTACAGTTTAAGTGGCCGTGCGTACAAGGTTAGAAATCACGATCACATGGATATTTAGGCATACCTCAGACTTGATATTTTTATTGTTAAGAACCATTTACTCGATTCTCTTCACCGAGCAGTTCTGAATCGGATGACTTTGAATGGACTTTACCGCCACCTAATAGAGATGTTTACGATATTGTTAGAGAGAAACAAGCACAAACCACAACTGGTGATCTCAATGACTTGTTTTAACTATTTAGTAATTCAATGGTCAGAATATAAAACCCCGTTTATAATCTGAAAGTTTCCTGATTTTTAAGGATTTCATCTTTAACTACTGAGGTAATGCTATTGCTTTGTTACCCTCATCTTCATGATCCGCTGTGATTTTAGATGCCCTATTCCGGCATGTGCATCGTTCTTGTTATTTGTTAGATTAGAACTTGACTCGTAGGTTATTGTTTTTAGTTTCCATTGTAGTTTTGCTCTTGCATCGTTGTTATAGTTCAGCATAGCATTGTTTCGTTTTCCTTGTGTTGACATATCAGTAAATATTTATCTAATACTATTAAATCTGAGAAGTTTTGAGATGTGTAAGTTCTATTGGCGGACCAGAATTCTACGTAGTGCATTATAGAATCAAAAGCACTTAATTCTAGTAAAATTAAACTTGCTTTTAAACAAATATTGGTGCATTTTTATTGACTGCTAGTGAATGCATAGTCTATTTGTAAACCTTTTGCTCTGTAGCTCGTTATCAGAACTACATTTGGTTTCTTCCAACTCATACTAATACGTAGATTTTAACTAATTGCTGTTCGAGTTAATAGGTTATTTTTTAAAAATCGAGATCATGAAAATATGGTATTTGCAGTGGACATGTGTTACATTCAGCAATAAAGCTAGTCCAATTTCAATAATTAAGAGCTATATACTGTTTTAAGAGGTTGACACGCTTTGTTTTTGGGTAAGGGTCCAATAAGCACCACGAAGTTGCATGAGCTCTGCATGTGTTCCTATAATAAAGTCTTAATACATTACTATAATCCTCTCAGTATCTCGTTTACTGTATAAACGACATACCTTTTTCGATTACTTTTCCTTCACTGATAACCATAATGCAATTTGCATTAACCACTGTAGAAAGGCGGTGGGCGACAACAATGCAAGTCCGGCCTTCGGAAGCTTTATCAAGAGCGTCTTGCACCAACTGGATTTTTATACATACTGATCACGATGAGGTAAACCACGGTAACTATCAAGCTTCATACTTCATTTAAAAGTGAAATACATTAGCTTCCCTGATTACTCTACTGAGGAAATTCAAATGATTAATGTTTTTTTTAAACCTACTTTCTCACTCTCAGTATCAAGAGCACTAGTGGCCTCGTCAAGTAGAAGTATTTTTGGATTTCGAATTAGCGCTCGAGCAATTGCAATTCGCTGCTTTTGACCTCCAGACATTTGTGTTCCTTTCTCTCCTACTCTAGTGTCGTAACCCTGGGATAGTTTGACTGGTTACTTATATTCATACTTATTTTATATTTATTATTGTTCTAGCCTAAAACTACTCTTATCTTCTATAACTTACATCAGGAAGTTCACTGATAAATGTATGGATGTTTGCTTTTTTGGCTGCTTCGAGAATATTGTTTTCACATACTGATCCTTTTGGTAATCCATAAGTAATATTGTCTCTAATTGAGGTATCAAAGAGAATTGGCTCTTGGGAGACTAACGCAATATGCGATCTCAAATGTGTTGGATTAACCTCTCGTATGTCGTTTCCATCAATCACCTGAAAGTGTTGGAAATATAGCATTTGGAAGCCACTATTTCAATTATATAAATTTTGTGGAACTGTATTTCATTGTTTCTCATAGGCTACTATGGGCAGATCACTTGAATGTTATTACTGTAGGTTTATTACCAACGTTTCGTCTTCTTATTATAATATTGAGTTTACTAAATCTGCACAATTGGTCCCTAAGTTAATGTAAAACATTTATCTGTCGATAGATCTCTTATAGAATTTAAACAATTACCAATTGTCCATCCAGTGGATCGTAAAGTCTTTCGAGAAGCGAGATAACAGTAGATTTTCCACAACCACTTGGTCCTACCAAAGCCAGAGTTTCACCGGGATTGACCTAAAGATTTTCACATTTATATGTCGTAATAAATAAATAAATTTTCTTTAAAAATTCACTATTACATATACTCACTGCAACATTGAGACCTTGTAGAATCGGTATATTAGGCCTTTCAGGATACTTGAAAAATACGCTGTTAAGAATAACCGCTCCTTTAATTGTTGGTTTTTTACCCCTGCTTGTCATCCCATCAATATGTGGTTCTTCATCAAGCATCTTGAAAATTAGTCCTGCTGCAAAAGTCGCCTTAATATATTCTGGAAAATATGCACTGGCGAATCCCATGCTTCCAGCCGTGAATGAGATGGCGAACAATACCCTTAAGCAATCATTCTATATGAAATTTATAATTAATCATATGACTAGTTCAATACCTATATAGATCCCCGATATAGTGATCTTACCTAAGTACTTGCATAGCTTCTAATGTTCCATTCATAATCAGCCACAAACCAAATCGGAATGCGGATGCATATAAGAAATAGAAGATGCTACTGGCGAATCCATACGAAAAACCCTTAAAATAGTAAATTCACTGATAAATAGTCAATGGATTACAGATTCAGATCTTGGATATGGTTAAACATGGGTTCTTCTTAATGAATATTGAATATTTTTAACTGTACTACAGGACAGTTTTTGAAATGTTATTGTTTCCTGAACATTTCCTTATTCTCTTGCAGTATACCTATGTACACGAATCTCAGAATTGGGTAATATTACCGAATATCCGACTAGGAAAAATTGTTACATTATCTCACAGATGTAATGGGGAATCGATATAAGGATTTTGGGTGCATCGGTACAGTATGAAGTAGCAGGGAAGAGACAAATTAAGACATTTGTGTAATGGTTGAAATTTTATTGTTAATTATTGGAAAATGAATGTGGAACTACAAAAAGACAAAAACGATTGGCCAACAAATCGGACATGAACAAGCAGTGACAGAAATGATCGAACTCGTTATGCAACGATAGGAAAAGTGGGTATAATTATGAATTCAAAGAAATTGATTCTAATATAATTCAAATACGGGAGAACTAATTGTTACGTTAATTGGGGTTGTTCGTGATTAGGAGACGGGTTGAACAGGCTATAAGTCCCTATATTTATAAATTATAGCAATAGCGCAACGTTCATATAGATACAAATCAATTTATAGCAAAGGATTAATCATTATTTTTTAAAGGACCGTTGTTTCCAGTTTTTTGTTACTATGTTTGTTCATTTTCTTGGCATAATTTTGTTGGTCATTATCCGTAGTTAATCTGTTGTAGGCATTATGTGGTTTCAAATATTTTTTGTTGGTACTAACGCACCTAGTATTATCTTTGCTTTCATTATACACTTAATTTGCGTTTATAATACCATCTTGAAGATAGATAAAGTAAATTACCAATAATAGTTGTTTCTAGTAGATCTTTTTACCTGCATTATAGCCTTTCTCCTGCTTGTAGAGTGGGGACCATCTAAGTGGTGACAAAACTGGTCAAAAAGTCTAGTCTGTAATGTTAGCGCCTGAACTGTTCGGATGTTTTCTATTGCCTCCATTGCTATCTAAAAGTTCACAAATTATCGATGTAACAATAAATTAGTATTTTATGATCTTCTTGATGAAACTTACTTTTCCACTATTTTCCATTTCTTTGGAATCTTGAGTGGCTCTTCCGGACATATATCTCATTTGAATCGCTTGACCCACTCCAGCAAGGGGAAAAATTGCAATTGTCTTCAATATGTAATAAACTAATTGTTGTCTTGAAATTGTAATACTTCATGGCTTAAAAACTAACTATTTTTCATAAACTGAAAGTATCGTACCAACAAAGCCATTTGCCATCCAAAGTAGAACGCAATTCCAATTCCACAACAAACTGATACTACAGAATTAAATACAGAACCAAGACGGAAATCAATTGCCTATAATTTTAAGAAAAAGTTGCCTAAGAATATAGAGTAACTAGCTAAAATTAAGATAAGAAAAATTGTAAAATGCTATTCAAATAATTTAGTTAATGACAAACCGATTTGACATTTGGAGTGTCAGTAGCTAGACGAGTACTAATCTTGCCAGGAGAGTGACGTGGCATGTCAAAATACGTCGCATCCATTCTCATGACATTATGAAATACTTTGGAGCGCAGACGCATCGTTAGCCGTTCAGCTGATAATCCAAAGAAGAAACACTAAACTAATACTATTAGGATAATTAAGAATAACTATTTCCTATTAATAATTCCGAGATATTTACTAAACGTCATATTAACAAACTTGAACGATCATTGTTATGGCCTCGACACCGCCGAGTACTAAAAACATGAGTGCCCAGAAATGGCCATCAGATTTTAATGTGGGGTCACCAGGTGCTTTAGAGAACGTCTGAAAACTTTTTAATGTGAGCCTATTTAATATTTTTCTAACGTACTCTTCTTTCTTTTCTTAATTTTCACAGAGCCTGCTGTACAATTTAATAGTCTGCATCCACTGGTTCGCTTATCTTTCATCATACGTAAATGAGGTTAGCAGCGACTTTTGAGAGAAAAAACCACAGTAAAAACATTACCTATGAATAGGAAATGTTATTTTATTGACTTTATAGAAGTACTATGATGTGTAATCCTTTTTAAATAATTCGGGAAGAAGCAGATATCGTCTCTTTTAAAAGCGATTTAATATGCAAAATACTTTTTACCTCAATGATCTGAGAGAAGAATAGAGAGAACGCTGGAAATACACAGCCTTGGATAATTGAAGAGATGATAGCTATTATTAGAAAAAACCATTCCGGTTTGGCATAGCGAAGAATTTTGAATAAATTAGCTTTTACAGCACCCTCTTCTTCGAGTTCTGAAAAATAATTGATACATCTGTCAAGAGCAAAGAGTGGAAGAATTAATCAAGCAAAAATATTAAAAGATCAAATGATTTATTATTTATGACGAATAATATATACCTACCCTTCTTCAATCTTTCGAGATCCTTTTCAGCCTTTTTTGGATCATTCGGATCTTCTACATCAGTATATCCTTGGGATAGTTGTGATTTTAGTTTCTATAAAAGAAATATTTACTGGAATAATAAATTGGTATTAGGTTATATTTATAACCACTAACTACTTACTTTGAACTCTGTTGTATCGTTAGTTGAACTTCTAGACCGTATTGATATAGTTGATCCTCGCCTGTCTACTTTTGAGCAAGTATCTGTAATAAGAGCATTATTTGATAAACAAAAAGTAATGTTTTATCTATTTATATTTAAAAATAAAATTATTCAAATACGCTAATTTGAGCAAAAGTTTTAATACGCAATTTGAATATTTCATCTCAATTTAGGTTCATGAAACCTATTTTACGGCAATACCTCGATTATCACGTCAAATCTAAACTTTAGAATTATTAAAAATATTTATAGTCTAATTCATATTATAGTGATTACTAACTCTGATCAACATCGGCGAATACTTGAGTGTTGACAAGTTCATAATAAAGACTTTTCCGAGCAATTAGCTCGCTGTGAGTTCCCACTTCAACGACCTATAAATATAATATTACAAAGTCATGTTTATCTCAGAAAGCTGGTCGTTAAGTGGTTAGTGATAGATATAATTAACCTCCCCATTCTTCATGGCTATAATCTTGTCAGCATTTCTGATGGTGGAGAGGCGATGAGCAATAACAATAGTAGTTCTTCCTTTAGAAGCCTAGAGAGTATAATAAAGTTAAGGACGTAATCAAGATACAGGCTTATTTATATGAAAAATAATGACTTTAAAGTTTTTAATAAATACTTTAGTCAAATTTACATTTTCAAGAGCTTGCTGAACAACATGTTCACTTTCAGCATCTAGTGCACTAGTAGCTTCATCAAGTAAGAGTATTTTTGGATCTCGCACTAGTGCTCGAGCAATTGCAATTCGCTGCTTTTGACCTCCAGACATTTGTGTACCACGGTCGCCAACGAATGTTTTAATACCCTAAACTATATATTTTTATAACTATCAAATTACAACGTTTATTCCTCGATCCAAATAATTTCAGTATTTATCATTTACCGTAAACATAACCGTTGTGTATCACAATTTTCGTTTATAAAAGGCCTTATAATAGCTTGTTAATGAATTCGATAAATTGAATGAATTATGAGGAATAGATTTTGTTTATGGCCATAAACGAAACGAGACTCACATCGGGGAAACTTTTGACGAAGTTGTAAGCATTGGCTTTACGCAAGGCAGCTGTGATTTCAGACTCGCTCACATTTTCACGACCGTAGCGAATATTCTTGAATATTTATTATAATAAGGTTGCACTAGAATCAAGATTTTACCCAGAATACAGGATTATCTAATAAAACGTGAATTTGTTAATTCCACTAATCTTCTTATTTTTCTAACCTGTTCAATAGTAGTGTTGAATAACATAGGTTCTTGTGACACTACTCCTATATAGTTTCTCAAGAATTCGATATTGAGCTTGTCGATTTCAATATTGTCAATTGTGATCTGCAGTCTTAGCTTTTGTAATTAGTTTTATATATTATTAAATTGATAATGTAAACTTTATTTTATCGTCTAATATGCTATATTCATACAATAATTTGTCTTACCTGACCGCTACCTGGATTGTAATATCTTAGTAGTAATTGGATAATTGTACTTTTTCCACAACCACTAGACCCAACTAAGGCTATAGTTTCACCTGGATTTGCCTCAAAAGATACTCCCTAAAACAATACCGTATTGTACCAGTAACAAAGTATAATAATGATATTTTTATAATTATGTTTCGTGAAAATTTTTGAATGGAAGCTACTAACTTTTAAAACTGGTACATCTTCTCTAGTGGGGTATGTAAACTTGAGATCTTTAATCACAACTTTTCCCTTGAGATTTGCTGGTTTTAATCCCTCTTCAGAATAGGCATCAATCTCAGGTTCCTAAAGAGTACAGTTATACTGTATCTATTTTTCTTTGCAATAATATAACCTGCTAAAAATGTAACAAATTTTTTTCGTGAAACTATACATAAATGACAGTTATTTATACATTTGTAATCACTTACTCTATCGATGATTTGGTAAAGAGATCCAGCTGCTCCTAATGCCGTACCTACTACGGCAAATTGTGGTCCAGCTTGTCCAAGGGCCATAGAACCCATCATAACGGAGAAAAAGACCTAGATATTTCCACTAATTATTTGCTTAATAAAGAAGGATATAAGTATTTTCCTTCTAATAACTGGGAATTAAATATTACTGTATTTGTTGTGAAATAAAGTTTATGGTAGATCATTGGCCAAAACTAAATAACTAAGTATTAGTAGCAAAATAGGTCATACCGTCATGACAGTCCCTCCTTTCATCTTATTTTCAAATACAAAGTCGGTTCCAACCCAGAATGCAAGACAGTAGGAAGCAAACATAATGAGAAAAGTAATCGCTAGACCGAGACCAATGAATAACGATTTCTTTATACCCGTCATCTTCCCATCTTCCAAAGCTGCATCATACCTAGTATTTTATAAATTATAATTTTTAAGAGGTTATTCTTCCTAAAAACAAGAATTTAGAAATATTGAAATAAACTCAATAACAAATCCAAGAAAATTAAATTCATTTATAAGCACAGTTGCTTTCAAAGAGATGTATTGAAATCTGCTGAATAAAAATATATTCTTAAATATGTAGAAGGTAATAGTCAAGTTCTTGATTTCACCTGTTGCACTCGAATGATTGTCCATTGAAAGCAATAACTGTTCTCATGGAGGTCAACACTTCTTCTGCGATTCCTCCAGCCACAGCGTATTTTTTCGCTTCTCGTGTAGCAGCTGTTGCCATAAGCTAAAATCGAATTGTATCTATTCTATCTAATACCCTAATATATTTTACCTTCACTTATAAATTTTCATAGACGATTCGAAGTCTGTAATACCATAATTTCTAGCCAACTATACTGAATATTATGCAGTGTAATCCATAGGAAAAAAAAATCGTATATATACCTTAGCGATAAAAGCTCCACAGATTATCATGAACGGTGCTAGGGACATCATGATAAGTGTAAGTTTCCAGTCATAAGTGAATGCTACGATAAAACCTCCGAAAAACTGAGCTACAAACTGTATCATCAAACCAAGTTTGTCGCCAGTACCTTCCTTTACTCGTTCTAAATTGCTGTAAAAAACTATGGATTTTTATATAAATCTTTTTTAAAGCTTAACTATTGAAATAGGTACTTGAACAGTGAATATATTAAAATATATTACGACTTTAGGATCTATAAGTAGTGATCCCAAGAAACAACAGTTAAACTAAGAACTAGTCCCTAGTTCAGTACATTTAACAATTAACCCACTCAAAGAGTTTAGTTGAAAGTGTTCCACTGTGGTTACTATCGAACCAGGAGATGTTTTGACGAAGAATTGCTTTGAAAAATTCTCTTCGTAACCGATTAACAAGGTTCTCACAAATTGTTAAGAAGCATATGGCCTGAATTACAGTAGTAAATTATCAATAATGGTATTTAACTAAACGAAAACTACTATTCACCTTCTAGATCGTCTTCTTTTGAAATGTTTTCCAAGATTAAAAATGGATTCACCTGGATGGTTGCAGCTGTAAAGATTCCACATCCCAGGTAAACATATTTTAAGCAGTTTTGAATGACTTCGTCTTCAAAAGCTTTTTTACCTATAAGGGCATAATATAAGTATGTAACAAACTAATATTATACTAACAATAATATCATAGAAAATATACTTACTTGTCGGACTTTTAACAATATCCATGAAATTTTGTGATACGTTTCCCTAAAAATGTAATCTAAAAGGTGGAAGGTATATTGAATCTTCTAATAGATGTATTTGAAATATTTGCTACCTAACTAGGCTAAATGATATAAGTACATTACCTATTATGAAAATAAGGTATGATTAGAAAATAACAAACTATCCATATCAAAAATTAGATTTACCATAATTATTGACATCATTGGCATTCCAATACCCGTAGCAATGGCCACTAATGAGCCCAGTAAAATCAAGAATCGGTCTGATTTTGACGTATATCGAAACTATAACAGAATTACAGAAAATATATAAAACTCTAATACAAGCCACTCACAAAAGATGTCGGAAATTTATTAACACCAAACGAATGTAAATATAGGAAAGCAGCAACAGACTTACCAACTGGAAGAGCGTTGCTTTAGGGATATCCTTTCTGAAAATAATTTTGTATATATAGTTTTTAAAGCAATAGTTATAAATATCATTCATGCATACGTAGTGAGAACTATACTAAGAGTTCTGATATAGTATTCGAAGTCAGTTTTGCAATTATTAGAAGATTACCTCAGCGAATGCCCTATGAGTTTCTCAGAATAGAGACTGTCGCTTTGGGATTCCATGATTTGCTCAGTCAAATAACAGCACTAGGAGTGGTTGATCAGAAAAGTGGGAGCCGCATGAACTAGGGCCGTTTCAGATCAGACGCCGAAATAGCGTAGTGGTGAGTCATTGCGAAATATAATATGTTTATTTTTCGCACTTGTGGGTGACTAGACTGTACATAACCTCAGACTAACCAACAGTGAGTAACGACAATGTATGGAATGAAATATACCGTCGATAATTCTAGAATAGTACTGCATGACCACTATTACAGAAACAAAAATTAACGTACTATAAGGTATTTATACGTTACTTGATTTACCACATTTATTTTATAATTCTAATTCATTCATTTTTATGAGTCACTGAAAATTATAATTTGAGCACGTTCATTGTGTGTTGTTTAGAAAAAGCAGCCAAAATTTTCATAACAAAATGGTTGCAGAAAAATAAATTATGCTTCCAACATTGGGATAGTCACTACTCTATTGATTATCCTGTTTGGGCTGACAATTCTCAGATTTGATGTGAAAACAAAGAACAGTATTTGAGGGTGTGTTTGTCAATGAGAAAAAGTAGGAGCAAATATATGGGGACCTATTTTTTTTATTGATAAACTAGCGTTCTCATTATTATCTTGCAACAACTACAAATTGAATATTGACAAAAAACGTTTTCTTTTAAAACTCAAAGATCTCATCTTTCCAGTTTGACATTAGACATAAGATTTATTTAATAGTGCATAGTTAAGAAAACAAATAAATTGTTGGAATTAAAATAACATATACAAAACTGATTTAGCATAAAACCTTTAAATTTTAGTAATATAAAAAGTAATGTTGAAGATTTAAGGCTAGTAATGTATGCAAATAGACCTAGTCTACCAAATAGAACTAGATATCTCATCTTAGAATATCCAGAATTTTAGAATTGATTTGGGCTCTGCATGAATGTCCAGTATTAACTGTATACGAAATAGTAAATGTACTATCCGAAGTATATTTGAGATGTCATCATTATGTATTTTCGAAGAATTACGAAGATGACACTAAATATAGTTTGGCCGAGATAAGGGACGTCTGGTGTTTCAATACATCAAAAACAACAAAAAAATGGACTGAGCTAAATCTTTTCCATTAATAAATGCGCATGTTTTCTTAAATCCAAGGTTTTTATGTTTTGTTTATCTTTAAAATTGAAAATAGTTTTAACCTAATGAACTTTTAAAATCTATCAACAACAGTAGATTTACTTTCCAGAGCATTAATAGAATGGGTTGTTATATTGATTAATATATTATTTGCTTCGTTTTTTGTAAATCTTGCCCCTATCTAGTATAATTATAAAATGATAACATTTTTTTGGTATTTTAGAAAGAAGTTTGTGTATAAGATCAAGAAGAAAATTTACATAGGCTTAACAAAGAGGGAACTAGGTCAGAAAATTTTTTTATAAAGTTTTAAATGCTGGGCCCCGAGTTAGAATGGCAAATAGGGAGTAAGTCATAATTATTAAACATCTCATATATAGTTTTATCCAAATTGTTTTACTTGGTTAAATATAGTTTCATTGCCAGGCAGAAATCAAACCTATTCTTGGATAAAACAAGCTTATACCTATTTAAAAATATACAACTATGAAATATAGGAAATCAGGAAGGTCCTAACAGAAAATAAAAGTCACGACAACGGGAAAAATTTTGGGTTCCCATCAATAGACTTTAACTAAGCAGAAATATTAAGAAAATTTTAAACTATGTTTAGAAGAAGTCTGATACTAATAAACAGATTATGAATGAGAAATTTTTACATCAATACTAGAAAATCACACGAGGGAAATGTGAAATAAGAATTACGGGAGTCAGCTTATTAATCCACATATAAATAACTACTCACGATTATTAGTACTTCAAGTCATACATTTACCAAATTCATTTCTAGCTAATAATTAGAATCTATCAAATCATGTTAACTTTGAATTTATTCTTAAATTCTGTCTAAAATGAGATATAGTCTATAATGCTGTAGATTGTACTTGACTACATTATTACCCTTCAAATCCATGACGCCTGTAAATAACTCACATGTCGACTTCTTCCATATCAACTTCTTTTTTATTGGTCCGTTTTTTACGGAAGCCCATCTTGAGAAATGCTGATACTCTACAAGATCAACTTATTAGTGATCAACAGATTTATTTCAACAAACAGTTATTATAAAATTAAATTTGCCTTTTAGGCCTCATACTTTATAACTCTTATCACTTCTTATAGAATATAGATCTCTTAGGACATATTGGCAGGAATATTTCGAATTTTTAGACGCAAAGAAAGTTCACTTTGTTAAAGAGTAGATTAAACAAAATATATAAGAAGGGTATTTTTGGAATGCTATCTTTTCACATATATTATTGACTTAATAACACTTATTTGATATAGAGTCCTAATATTCTAGGTACACGAGAGAAATAAAACAACTATAAGAATTACAAATATATTCTCTTAGTTGTACAGATAGAAGGAATAATAAGAGGAGTTCTTTGCTAGTGATTAGCGATCACTGATTGGCAGTTTAATAGATAACATTTCCAGGACAGCTATTTTATATTTCACAATGTGATTTCTGCCGACGTAAAACGGCACAAATAATCGAACCTGAAAAGGGATTAAATTAAATTAAACCAAATTAAACGAAAATGGAGCAATTAAGCTTTGACTAAACAGTTTAAATCACTACAATTTTATAAAGTTTGTGATCTCATGATTTTCAATAAGACACTAATTTGGTTAGCGATTGCTTTTGATACACCGACTACTATGCAGTATGACCTAGAGGATTATTTAAACGATCTGATTATAATAGTTCCCATCATTTAAAATACAATTTCATAAGCTTTTTTAATATCAGTATTTAGTTGGTGACCTAAGTATTTCCTTATCTTTGTCATACTGATAGGCTATTAAGCAAAGAGACCTGAACTGTGGTTTATGTTAAGATATTTGTTTGAAGATATAAAATCAAGGATAGTGCATACTCGGAAAATACATACAAAATTTAGCATTAAAACTAATGAAACGGGCTTTCAAGCAGAGTGCAAAGTATTGATGTTATGAGTTTCCACAATTTTTGCCTTGAAAGTTGAATCAATCAGTTCATTGAGGGTATTTTAACATTCTTCAAAATATATTGTTCTCATATTAGTCCTCCGTAAGAATTTTAAAATTACGTAGGAAGGAAAAATAATCAGGATTATTTAATTACACTTACATATAAACAAAAAATATTTAAATTTGGTAAGTACTCTAAGTACTGGTGATATATCAATTATAATAAAAACCTTTTTCAACCTGCATTATAAGGCTTCACACGTGTAGCTGTACATATTCTCAATAACTATTAGTACAATCATATATTTGGAAAACATTCAATTATACAAACCAGGAGATCATAGATTTTTGTGATAGCGACACTATCAGTATCGTTATGAAATAGTACATCAGATTAATATCAGAGATTAAAAAGTGTGAAGTTAGGAGATAATACACTTTTTATTTAAAATAATAGACACATAATGACATTACAAGATTACTTTAATTTTAATTCAGTACATTAAATGCGGTAATTTGCTAATAACGAGCATGGTTTAAAGTTGAGACAGCATAATATGGTCCAGTCGAAAATACGTATCCGTGCGTCGCAGCCATCATTCTTTCGGCATTTCATGTAAAGTTCTTGCATGCCCAGCATTTTGTTGTTTCTGTCTTATTCTTTTTGATGTGCCTTTCATGATTAATATTTTTTGCCATGACTGTGGTGGGCACGACGATTCTCCTAGTTATTATCATATTTGGTTGACTTGATTATACTGTACATCCGAGTTTGTAATAATTTCAAGTTAGTTCATTTAAAAACAAACAATGACAATACGTAATTGCTATAGTGTAAAGGTAGTTCTGATCAGGAAAATATTAATTTTTAAAACCATGAAACAAAACTTTAGACGAAGCTCAGAGAAATAATTAGTGAAGATTATACGGAATTTTTGAACTTCATTTTATTTAGCAGTTTGGTTACTTTGACTTCAGATATGCAAAGTATTGCCCGCACGTTTGTCGGAACAAGACCGTGAAAGAAAAACTAAGTAATGTTAAAGATGGCTCGAAAAATAGATTATGATTAACGTGTTCAGATGATATTAAGAAATATTTAAGTAGCGTATATTTTTCTCATTTCGTTAACCATTAACTTCAGGTATAAAAGAGCGGCGAGTAAACTATTTCTACTTCTGAGGACAATCAAAAGTGACAATGCACGTCTATTACTGGGTGATACCACGCACACAGCCTCTCCATCCATAGTTTCGCTCAACAATCTGCAGTTCGTTTCTTATGTCTGAAATTCAAAAAACAGAAAAAATCCAAAAAAAGCTTTAGTTCAATATAAATAGATGCATTCCAAATGGGAATTGCCTCATTGAGATGCTTGACTATGCCAGTAGCTGCAAAATACTTGGATTCAAGAGTCCCTTCTTAGAAAAAATCTTTACTAGACTAATTTTAGCATTTAAAATCATCAAAGAATTGATTGGTCTTAATTTAAATGAATGTTTTTCACTCATTTTAAGTTGAAGAAGACGGTATGATTTTAAAATATAAAATGTCCACACAAATATAAGATTACACTCATTCTCTATTCGAGCAACAAAATAATAAAATATACAAACTCATTATAGCAGTAGCATATTTAAAATAAAAAATTCGAAAATGTTTAAAATAGAAGTAAACTCGCTTAAACTAGGAACCATTCTCAAACTGTTACACTAATTGTAATTTTTGTAGGTGGATAACAACAAAGAAAACAAAACTCGACGTATAAAAAAGGCAACAGTTGAAAGGTATGAGCTTTATTATCCAGTTTTCTGCAAATGCATTTACACTGTTATTGCTTCCTCACATTGTTACTGTTGCTAAGATCAGATATTTTGATTTTGCGTGTTGTTTCTAGTGTTACTTCTATATTTTGAATATGTGAGCTTGACGTACCCTTCATTACAAGTAATTTAAATGTTGAACACTTAGTCCGACTATCGGTAAAAATATGAATTCAACTTGTGATTAACATTTCTCCACTTATACTTTGAAGTCAGGACTATTCAGTACTAAATCGGTTACAAATCCATATATGGTATTTCTAACCTGTGTTAGATCGCGATAAAAACTCGTCCTAATAATTATCGAGCATTACGTATATTATTTTATTATGTATGGCATTTTTTCACCAAAGATATTTCGTACGATCGGTATTCTAGCAATAAGAGCTTTATTCTTCATTACCGCGTAGGAAATTTGAAGAATAACATTAATGGTTACTAATCCTTGGTATTTTGGTTTCCATGTTTTTAAACAAAAGGTCCAACCGAGATAAGGAGTAGAATGTTATATGGAAATAATTAACTTTTATTTTACATGCTCAAAACCACAGACTTACTACTTCGATTCATTAAATTTCCTTTTAGATCTCATTCACTATGGCATTCTTTGCGGTAATTATCCTGTTTATAAGTGCCGTCTTTTATTCTTCTGCAAAAACATTAACGTTTTACTTCTGTAATACGTTCGTGAGTCCCCTTAATGCTTAAAACAGTCATTGGAAAATATTGTACGTACTAGTGTGATGTAAGCTTGTTTACGTTTGCCACTATCTGGGCTCGTTTGTTGTTGTATAGCTTTTTTCATATTTAAATAAATAGCTCACTATACTTTGAACATCCATTTGAAATAATTTACTGGTAATTCATAACTAAACTATTAGATAAAACCATATTTCCAGCTTGATTGATTTCTAGAAGAAAATATATAATTTTATATATCATGTAGTTAAAGATCTGCGAGCAACCTTAATAGTAGATTGATCGTGACTGTTATGAGCAAACTGTCATCTTTGTTCCAGCTCAAGCGATATATGCTAGATATGACATGATGAACAACTCGGAAAAACAGACTTGATAAAGTGCTTATCACATTATACGAGTATTTATATAATGCAGTATAAGATTTTAAGCCTTAAATTTATTGTAAGTTCCCAATTTCTGGATAATATCAATTAACTATTAGGATGCACATATGTTTAGAGGAAATAGGGCTATAACATTTCAGAAAAATATTTAATAACCTTTATATCGTGTTAGTAATGTTTAGCCACATATAAAAAAGGAGGACCTAATTTTCTGTTCTCGCAGATTCTCTTCTTCACAGTTGATATTAATATCCTGTAACTTAGCCCTATTTCTCTTAAATTATGCTTTAGGGATCTCATTATGTCTTTTTATAAATTTTCTGCCTTTGGGATTTGAAAAAACGATTAGTGTAAAAGTTCCAATTAATATAAACATGAGAAAAGAAGAAACCCATTTATGCAAAAATATTATAATGATTTTAAAACGCTGATTTTTGCTTAATCTAAATTATTACGTAAAAAGTTGCTTTGGCTTTCTTCACTAGGAGATTAAAAAAGACAAAGATCTATTTCCTAACATTTTTAGCATATCAAACTTTAAATTTCTATTTAGGATTAATATATCGAACGAAGTGTAGCCTTTCATGATCATTGGCAAGTTTTATTGTGACTCAGAGAACATGCTTGGCAAATGGTTTTTTTCAATATGCTATTGAAGCCATGTTGAAGTGGAAGATCAGATGGCAGTTTGTAATACTTTAGGTGAGTCGTCGTTTTCCTCGTGTTTGTTATATTTTTTGGCACTTCGCACTGTGTACGCGTGACCTGTTTCATTGCACTACTTTTAATCGCAGCGGACTACCGGTAATCGTGTGTGGAAACAGTCGGCAGAATTCTTAGTTCCTTAATTATTTCCTTATTATTGACAATTGTTCTCTTGGTGGACAGTGGGTTTACTTCCTGGCATCCTAGACTCCACTGTAATTATCACTAATTACCCAATTATTAACATTTTCAAAAACAAACTACGCTTTATATAAATAGTCCTTTCCGATCATTGTACTAGATGAATTATACAGTGTGTTCCAAAATAATAACACACTTTGTTTTTTTGCTTTTTTCTGTTCTCCGTCGTCAAATTGATCCAATTTTTCCTGAAGTGATGCGTAAAAGTCTTAGAAATTTCCAGTTTTAATTTCATCGATTTCGGGAAAATTATGGTTTTATGCTAATTAATCTCAGAATCACCCACTTTTAATCGTTTCAATATGATAGCACACTTCACATATTTTGGCGTTATTTAACGAGAAAAACGCGAATTGACTAATCCCGGACCATCATAACAATGGGTCGTGCTTCTACATTGAGTCTACACGAAAGAGATCAAATTAAAGTACTGTCAACTGCCGGCTACACGATGAAGCGGATTGCCGATGTCTTCAAGCGCTCCAGGAAGGCTACTAAAGATGTCCTGCGTTTTCAGGAAGAGTATGGTGCAAACAAGAATAGTGGACGACCTAGCAAGTTGAATGACCGTGAAAAAAGGACTATTTTGCGTACAGCGTCGAATAGCACGACTAGCATCGTTGGAATCCGTAGGACCTGTGCATTGGTGCTTCAAAAACTACGGTGTGGGGAATGCTGGACAAGTGTCCCAGCATTGTACGATTCCGGATGAAGAAGTGTCCACAACTGACACAAGAGCATAAAGACGAAAGGCTTTGCTGAGCTAGAATATTCATGAGATGCGACTGGGAAAAGACGACTTTTACCAGTCTTCACAAATAAGCCCATTAATTCATTATTTCGAATTTAGGTGGTCTTCAGCGAAGAAAAGAAGTTCAGTCTAGTCGGTTCTGGTGGTTTTCACTCCTATTGGAGAGATTTGCACAAGGAATCCCGGCATTTTTCAACCCGAAGTTCCGGTGGGAGAAGTGTTATGATTTGGGGCGCGTTCAGTGCTATGGGACTGGTCGACTTGGCGTTTGTCTCGACGAAGATGAACAGCACTGATTACCAGGATGTCTTAGGACATCGTCCAGTCCCGTATTTCCCACTATACAGACGTTAGCTTCACTTTCCAATAAGATAATGCCACGATCCGCGCCAGTCGAAGCAGCAGGACTTGGCTGGAGGACAGTGACGTGGCCACTCCGGACAGGGTGTGGAGCGGAGTAGACAGTCGTGTCATTAGAAACTTAGTTACCAGTAGGCCTAAACTGATTTCCCAGCTTGGTAATAGAAGTGTAGTTGTACTGACTATTGGTTCATCGTGTATGCATTGGTCGTCACCGTTTTGGTCATAAACACGTACTTTAATAATGCCCTCATTTTTAAGCGCACTGTATATATTGTAAGATGATTGGTGATAAATTGCTTACCACATTATTAACCTGTTATTTAAAATTTACTTTATGATGGAAAATTCGGAGCTACCCAGTAATTTCAACATTATCAACATTTATAATAAAAGTTAACCAAATTGTAAGCTGAAAAGCATAGATAAATATGCATAGGATTTCGTTAAAATTAATTTGAAAAACACTACGCTCACCCGTTGCATTGAAAATATTATTTTAATAAAAACAAGTCTTGTGATAAATATGAGTAAATTTTCGGCTAAAAGTAGCGACGATTCGAACTGATTGATTTGTAATCTTTGATATAGAATAATCTGCGCCGTAAATCGTGTTTGCTCTGAATAATCTAGTGTTTTAATGTGGTTAATTACCCTTAAGTAGCTAAGGTTACTCTTGAAATTTTTTCTTTAACTTTTATGTATCTTGTTTCTGTCCTTTAATATCATGTTTTAAGAAACAGTGAAAATTTAACAATGTTTTCAACACTATTCCGTGTTTGAGTTCACTGGTTGTTGAACTAGGTTTCACTCTCTGAATTTTGTTTCAGAAATGGAACTTGTTACTTTATTATTTTTCACTTATTGTATCTCCTTATCGGCTTCCAATATTCCTTCTGTTTCAACCGAAATTAATTCAAATACAATACTAGTCCTGTGGGGAACAAGGTATGTTAAACAGGAACAATATTTTCAAAATACGAGTTTGGACAGAAGTAGTGAATATTAACATTGAGGCACGAATTTAACAGTTTATCCACTTTCAGTCAATTTTGAATTCCAGATTTTCACGTTAATTATTCACATGTTGTAAATATCTAGCTAGACGATAGTCTGTCTATTAGGTTGTCTTTTCTAAGTAGGTCAATTTTATTTTTAATCATATTGTAAAGAACTTATTTAGACATGGGAATCGTCATCCCGAGGACTTCTTACCTCAAAATCCACGAACGTGGGGATTTGAAGGGAACACAGAATTAACTGCTGTAAGTAAAAAACTATGTTTCTGAGCAAACGACTGATTTTAAAACTATCGTAGCATTCTTCAAACTCAGTAAAAATTACCTTTTAAAAACGATTCTGGAAGTGGATTTCTGTTTTTCAGTCATCTTAATTTAACCTATATGGTAAATGGAAAAATACAATTTTCGATTCTTCGAAGATCCACTTTTGTTATTTCCCAGTTTTAACCGCCTTTTCTCATTGCTATAATAATTGCTTCTGGCTATTTTATGGTAAAAACTATATAGTATTTAATTGTTCTCAAATTTGCTCTATTAGATTGTACATGTTCTCTAGTAACCGTTTGGATTTTTCCCTTGTATTTCAAGGACTATTTTTTGCAGATGCCAAGTTTTAATTTATCGTATGCACTGACTTTCCTAGAATCAGAAGAGGCTGCTCTCAACATCATTAATGAATGTAAACTCACAGTATTAGTCTGTAATTATAAAGATTCAAATTAAATGAATTCAAGGGCTATTGATTCCGGCTCCAGGCGCTTCTTCCTGGTTTCTTGGACTATGAAATGGGGTAGAATCTCGCAAAAAATCGATTTACTCATAGAGAACGATGTTCAGTTGAGAAGAAGTAAATCCTTGAGAAGGATTTTGGTGTAGTTTGTCGAACTGATCTTTACTCCAGGCTTCACAAAACGTATGGACGTCTTCATAGTAAAACTTTTTCCTGCACTTTTCACTATACTTCTAGAGTAGTTGCTCATTTGTACGATCAATCTCAAAGAGTATATCGTTTATCTCCGATAGGTTACAAATAGAAACAATAAATCGATATAATTGATAGATTAGAAAGTTGAGAAGAATAATTCTGCTTAGAATAAAATGCTTTTATGCTAAGCTTTGTGATGCGAAAAAGCAAGATATTGTAATTTGGAAAGAATCAACAAAGAAACACGTAATTTAATTTCTAGGTTTTGCAAATCGTTCATTAATAAATAAGCCAAATAGAAATATTTGCGAATTAACATTGCAGTTATATAAGGAAATATTCATTCACAAGAACAAAGGACACATTGGTAAATTTCTGATATTTCATACGTTATTTAAATTTCGCGAAAATACCTATAAATCTTGTCATATTATCCCCACATATTTTTGTTGTTATTATGGTATTAATCAATCTTGATTAAGGAATATTTCCCCTGTGGTGCAACCACCTAAATGAATCTTAATAGTTGGAAGTTTCTTAACATTCACACAGATCAATGTCTATATAGATTTGAAAATTCTATGTTTTTATGCTCATATTCGTAAATTTGACCAAAAATAAAAATTGAAAGAAATATGCATAGAAATAATCTCATTAGTTTATATTTTTCAGTAGGAACAACTAAACGTTAAGCTGTTATTAGGTAATACTTTCAAAAGATGCCACTAATTTACGTAAAATATTTATGATATAATAATCTCTACTTTTAGTTTGGAAAACGCCAAGCTCTCGGATTTGGTAAAGAACTAAGGAAATTCGTAGGCAATCTAGTATCTGAAAACTACAACAGATCTGAAGTCAAGTACTATTCGAGCTCTGCCAACCGATGCCAGATGACAATGCAAGTAAGCAACGAATATTTCAGAGTTATAACAAGCAATGGCTTCGGTATTAAGGGATCAATAATGTAATCTTATAAATGGCTGTTCGGAAGGGGAGTATGCGAAATTTAATGAACGGCTTTAAATCAGCGTAAAATTTCGTACTTTTCCCAAGCATATTTTTTATTTCCATTTCACATATAGCTGGGCTTCCCCTGATTTTCATTACGATAAATCTCAGATATTTTTCTTTAAAACTTTTGATATCAGGTTGTTCTCGCTGGATTACACGAGCCGGAGGGGTGGGGTAAATGGGACACGACGGAAAAACAGTTAATGTGGGCTCCTGTACCATATATAATTGATGACCTCATGCTGAGAATGTATGCGGTTAAGGAGTGCAAAAGAAACAAAGAGGGTAAATTACATATCTTTGTGATTTAAGCTTTATACTGTTTTTAGCGATTAACATTTTCTCACTTGTAAAACAAAATAGATTTGTCTAGTTTGGAAACCTATTGATACGGACACGCTGCCATCACTTCAAAAAATGAAAGACGATAATGCTGAGCTACTTAAATACGTACAAAAAAGTGCTGGATGGAACATGACATCACTTTCGAAGGCAGAGGATCTGGCTGATAACCTTATTGAAATAGTGAGTTTACATAACAAACGGTTATCGTTGTTATGAACGTTTTTATAAATTCTCAGCTTATTCAATTAAAATTATGTACGTTATTTCATAGTGTTTAAATTCATCTGAAGTGCATTGACAGGATCTCTACAATGCTTCATATCCCTCGTGGATTTCAAATCCAACTTTGCCAGGTTACAGTTCAGAAAAAATAATCCTGGAAATTTTGGCTTTCGGTGAGTGTAATTAGTCCTAGGGTTCTATAAAATCACTAAATTTAATGATCATCAACTTCTGAAAAATTACCATGGAATCTGTTGTTCCTAAATAAATTGTTATGATATAATAACATTCAGCCGAGGCACATCAGATAGCATGCGCGGAATATGCGCCATGCAGGGAACTGATGGCTGGAATTTGGTTGAAGAATATACTCGACAGCATCGATGACATATTTAACGGACAAGGTCCAAAGGTCATTGGATACGCATCGGTTGGTTCAGAGTGCGAAGGAAATAGTTTAAAATAAAATCTACAATTCTGAAAGTTAACTAATTAATCTAATTTCATCCGCACAGCACACAGAGATTACCTTGTCTGTAATGAAGTTAATGGGAATTGAGAAGGATGAATTAACTACTTCAGCAGGATTTGTTATTGAAATACGGTTAGTAGACAGCTTCTGTCATTTGAGCAATATTGCTATAACAAAGAAACAAATAAATTAAACTTTGAAAGTATGTATTAATCATAATTTTGTTGTGCCTTAGGGAAAAGACGTGATAGGAGGGGTAAGTTTATTAATAGAGACCATACTGAATAATTAGTAAGTCCGATAAAGAGTTATCACTTACAGACTAACTTATATATTAGTAATATGATAATTCTAATTAGTGTCTGGCTATACTAATTACTTAGTCTTACAGCATTTATGTAGTAACAGAGTATTTTAGCCCTAGTAGAAAAAAGATATCTTAACTGCAGTGGACTCTATATCTCAATCACTTGAGCTAGTATAATACTGTTTTAATTGGATCGAGACCAGGGCTTTCTGGAGCCCAATAAGGCTAGAAAATTTCTCATTGTTCTAACTGCTTGAAGGTATATTAGCTTTTATGTTTGAGATTGTTATTCTATGTTAAGCGGCATTGATTTAAATAAACCTCAAACCTAAAATATTGTCAGGAATATTTCGGGTCTATTCTGCGTTTAAGTATAAAATGGCACATTAAGTGAAGTTAAAAAGGATATCTACCATATCCCATACAAATATTATCTATACAATGATAAATTTCACGCAGATTTCAAATCGTCAATTTTTGAATATTCCTACGCTGAAGTGAGAATTGTATTGGAATCTTCGCTACCATTAGCATGACTTTTTCAGTTCCGTTTCTGAAATGTCTATATTTCCAACAATCGTATTTATACAGGAAAAATCCTTCACCTTCCATCAAATTGCTGAACCATGACCCAAATCCAATTGATTCCCATGTGATCTATCCTGTGAGTACTAGTCTTGATAGCATTCATTTCTGTACTTTTTGCCCACTATTAGAGCTAAATTGCTTAGCAAGATTAAACTCAATATTACATAATTAAAATAGTATTTAATTTGGTAGACTTTGTGAAAAAAGAAATGTCGTAATTTAAGACTATTCTTTTCTAAACTTTATAGACTCATTACAAATAATATTTAAGGCTAAGTATATCAACACATTGCGCAGCAAAGTTGATCAAGATGGATTTATTCCCATAGAGGATTTTAAGGCTTTTGTGCAGTCGAAGGTAAGTTTTTATTAAATATATCAAACGTCGAGAATGTATTTGGAATACTGACCAATTGGTCACATAAAATAGTTCCTCAAAGATAGGCTTTCGTAAATTACTATTATAATTTAAATAATGAACATAATGCATTTATATTGTGCGTGGTAGTGCGAACAATGTTTTCGCTTCATGTGAGGGCTACTACGAAATTTTATAGAAATTTAATTTAAGAGAATAAATGCTATTGTTGCTAGTAATTTTAAAAATTGTTCCATAAAGATAATAACTGGTTATTCTACTACTAACAACTGGCAATGCATGTTAGGAATAGTAATGGAAATTCTGTAGCTGCAAATTGTGAAAGAATCAATGCACATTTGTATTTAAAGTAGTATTTTCATTAAGTGTGGAAATTCAAATTCTGCTAGATCGTCTTTTAATTGTATACATCTCGTCTATTCAGGCTATTTCTGATTGGAAATCGGCATGTGGAATTGAGGATGAATGCTTTCAAGATAGTAATACACTTATTTCACAAAATGTGGTCCAAAGAAGAAGGAACAGTGTAAAAGGAACCACTGTTTTAGGAGCAATTTTGTTATGTACAAGTCTTCATATTTATTAGATGTACTTACCAATTATTTACTCTAAATATCGAAAAAAATTACAAAATTAATGTTAGAATTGAACTTTAAATAATGCTAATGTAATGCTATTTTCAACTTTTTAAGCCTTTGTAGTATTTTCTTGCATCTTCCCTTTTTTTTGCCATATTCGTTAATATATTAGAATTTTAACTCGAACTTTTCGTTATCATAAATAACTTCGTTTTTACTCGTGAATTAAGTATATTTTTAATATAGGCGTTATTGATTCATAAATTGTTGTACACTAGGCAGACGAGCCTTGGAAACAGTAAGAATACGTCTGCACACTTCCGTCTCATTCGCTACAGTACCTTTAGGAGCGAAAATTAAGTTAGACTATGCAGTGTATTTTAAAATGATAGCACATTAACATATTTTGGCGTTATTTAATGAAAAATGGGCAAATGCACTAAGCATGGACCATTACAATAGTGGGTTGTGCTCCCAAACTTAACTACTACGAAAGAGATCAAATCAAAGCTTGAACAGCACTGATTACCAGGATGTCTTAGGACATCGTCCAGTCCCGTATTCCCACTATACAGGCGTTAGCTTCACTTTCCAATAAGATAATGCCACGATCCGCGCCAGTCGAAGCAGCAGGACTTGGCTGGAGGACAGTGACGTGGCCACTCCGGACAGGGTGTGGAGCGGAGTAGACAGTCGTGTCATTAGAAACTTAGTTACCAGTAGGCCTAAACTGATTTCCCAGCTTGGTAATAGAAGTGTAGTTGTACTGACTATTGGTTCATCGTGTATGCATTGGTCGTCACCGTTTTGGTCATAAACACGTACTTTAATAGTGCCCTCATTTTTAAGCGCACTGTATAACGATATGGAAATCTGGTGTAAACTTCGGTTTGATAACAAATCTCTGCTCTATCTCATAAATAGAACATGTATGGATCAACATGTTCTGTTGGTAGGCGCAACTATCATATTTTTTCTTCTCATTCTACCTCAGCAAATCATGGAGAGTAAATCATCTCAATACATTGGTAGGTTATGTCCTATAGGAAGGATTTAAAAGACAAAGAATATTATTGCTTAATTTAACGATTAAATTCGTGTAAGCATTTTAGTTATACCAAGCACTGATGGGAAGTCGGATCCTAAAATAAAGCGAAAGGACGATTCAGGCAAACCAGCTTATTGTTTTCACTTTCGTATTATATACACTATTTCGACACATAATAAAATTCCGCGTTACTTTATATTTAGAAAACGAATCGAAGCAGAACCTTCTTCTAATGCGAAAAAAACTTGATTCATGGAAAAAGGCAAAAAGCCAGAAAAAAAGTGGCGCATTTGCCACTCCTAACACCATAAAAATCCAGAACTCTACGCTAGTCAGTGGTATTTTTCTCGTTCTAGAGGGTCATATATTTTTTCCAACCAACTATTTTGTTATATGTTAATGTTTTAAGAGGTTAAAGAAAAAGGAAATTCATGAGTCAGCAATCCTATCTCCTATAGCATCGCATGATTGTGTGATACAATCTCTCTATGTCCGCACTGTTAGCTTTAATATTTACTAAGCGACTTCCAAGAGTATTTCTTTTCTTCTACTACTCCAAGTCCCTGTCATTGTCAAATATACGTGCTGAGAAGAGGATCTATTCAGTAATATTATTCTACGTGATGAATAGAATTTAGAGCAATCTAATAATCCAATTCCCATGATTTTCGTCCTTTATTTAACATATTAGAACAATTTCTCCAATAAATTACTTAACTACCACATAGGATAGAAAATGGAAAAAAGAAAGCTAAAAGCAGATTCATAAGTGTCAATAAGTGAAGTAGAAATGTGGGATTCATGGAGCCGACGTTTTCCAATTCGACATAACACTATGTGAACAGTTCAAACAATTATTCTACCAAGTGAACATATGTTGAAAGGGATCAAAATTGATGCGAGAATATGTATACAATATGGAGATCATAAGTATCGATTTCTCGAGAACAGAAGCGCTATTTTTAGTTGCTCGTTTTTGTTCGTGTTATTTACATTAGTTTAACTGGATCTAGCCGCTCTTATATTGCTAATCTATAAAGTCATCTATGTTGTTTCTCTTGTTTACTGAATAGTTTTGTTACTTGTCTTGTATACCATGTGGATGAACTGGTTATTTACCTAAGCTGAATCACCATAATAATAATTTCGCCGTTGAATTGTAAAGAAACAAAAATTGCTTTTGGTTAAAACTTAAAAGCTATTCGTACAAAATATAACTATATAATATTTTTTATAGGAAAACATGGAGGAGGGTCATACATCAGATCGAATATTTGAAGTACTTGGATGGAAGCGTATGTTTCATTTATTGTTTAAGAAAGATTTATACGTTTTTCCCTTATCCATGATAACAGGAACTAAGAATGTGCTCTCCACATGGAATGTGACTATTTCTTAAAATTACTTATACAGAAAAAAAAACCCACAATAAGCGTAACTTCAAGTAGATCTAAATATGAAATGTTAGTGTAGGAGTACTGTATTGAATAACTTAAACAATACTAATAATTTTTCGAAATAATTTAGAAGTTAGTATTTCTTCTTTTTTTCTATAAGAATCCATTATGTTAACTATTTTCAACTGAAAGATGTTAAGTACATGCAAATAATGTTCTAAAATAGAATAGTAGGATAATTTTAATAGGCTAGTAAACAAATCTCTTAGAAGGTGGAAAAATTGCGAAGATATATTTTATTCGCAATCAAATTGAGATCAATCAATTTATAAATAAACTTAATAAGCAGTATTACATTGATAGAAACCGATAACAGGAAGAGATTCTCATTCTGATCGTCTAGAAGGGATTTCAAAATTATTACGTAACTTTTCGAGAATACAGATGTCCTTTACGAGCTCTTAGCTACCATTGCATGTGCTCAAATCGGCATTTTTTGAAATGCGGAGTTTAAATGCTCCATTACTTATTTCGGTAACTCATATTCTCCGTCTTCCGCACTCCAGTTAGCTTGTGGCCCTGCAAATAGGTTCCATTTAATGTAATATAAATATGATTCATTTTCGACTCACTTGTTGTAACCCGAATGATCACTTGAAAAGCAAATAAATTGTTAAATCTGGTGGCTATTTATGTATTCTACCATACAACTAGGAAAGCACTTTTAGGAAGTCCCTCTCCAAGAACTGACACTGGATCAAAATCTCCCGCTTTAAGTAAGTGTTAATAATTAAGACTTTACTTGCTTTAGATCTTTTGGAATTTTTATAACTTTCAAACCAGTTAAGTGTCCTGTGTTTGGAAAAACCTAGACGCCGTGACGACATCCAATAAAGGGTGTTATAGTGAGTACAATTCGTTGTAGTTTCTTGTTCTAAAGTTCTCTCCTTTTGACTCGATATCGGTAGCCAACCGTGTCTATTCGTTTTCTACTTTATTTCTAGTAGCATCTTCACTATTTCTATTATAAGTTTAGCATCATGTGCTTATCCACTAACCTTGTGCTTTTAAATGCAATTTTGGAGTAGATTTCATCTCGTACATCTCGTATTCAGTGTCACTTCTGCTACTTAGCTTATAACCTTAGTTTTCATTTCTCGTATTTATTAAATGCTTTAATCACTCAATTTGGAGGTTAACTTATATGATACTCACCGCAAAATATATAGAATGTACGCAACTAAGTGTCTCAAACGGTAACATCTCAGTTTTATCAACAGTACGTTCGACTCAGTAGTTTCCCATGGATCAATAGCCCTGTAGTGTTCGAACTACTGCAATATTAAGATTTATATTGTCAGATTTTCCATAAAAGTGCATTTATGGTGTACAATGTGAAATTCTTAAAATAGGTGTTGCTTTATGCTCCTTAGTTCTAATAATGTCCTGTATATATTTTAGTTTCAGTGGGCATTAGTATGTTGCCTACTATCTGCATGAAGCGCTAGATACCTAAGTAATGTATCAGAGAAGACGAGTGAATCAAGTTCATCCAAAAAACGACGTCTGAAATTATTGGCGGGTCTTCGAAAGAAGAATAGTCAAAGGATACCTGTTATAGAGATCGAGCCACCTAAGTTAAGCGAGAATATGCAGGTTGGTAATTAATTCTGCTTTTCATCTTATATTTTTATGTGCTTTACCCTTCTGAGTATTCTTATTTAAATCAATATAGAATTAATGTGGTGAAATTAGCATAATATTATTATATCCCGAAAAACATTTGTTTTAACTCGACCACTAAAGATGTGAAAGTAGCTAATAAAGCTATTTAATTCGAATTTTCACCTAAAATCAACTGTGAGGATAATTCTCGAGCATTTATATATGTACTGTTTTGTAAATAGAAGTAAGATAATTTCGTCAAAAACTATAAGTGAAAGTTCATGCTTCATAGCGTTTGGAGGTTGAATGATAGCTTTAGTAATATACTGACAAATAATTCGAGCCAATATTGTGAAAACTTTGGATGCTGTATGCATTTGGTGTCTCCAAGTTATTATTTAGAGACCAGATTGCAAATTTTATAGACTCATTATTATTCATGATAAGTTTGTTATAGTTCCCACTCTCTATATCGACATCAAAATTGGCCTCTACCTATATTTCTTTCTTCCGTACTTTTGGTAACAAGTTCGCTAAAAATGATTATTAGAAGAATTATCCTAGTATCGCAAGGACTTTTATTTGTACGAAGTTTATGGGATAGAATTATAGTCGACAAAATTACTTCTCTCTACCTATGTAGTTGCAATAATATTAATAATATTGCATTTTTTTCTTACAATAGGCAAAGTGCGAAGCCGTAGACGTGAAACAACTCCAGCATAAAATGAAACGCCGTCGTGAACGTATGAATTCGAGATCAGAATGGCTTTGTCGCATCTCTATTTTCGTCATGATATTTTGCAGCGCCATAAGTTCTTTTGGTTAGTTTAAGAAATTTTTAAGATACAATCCATACTTGGTTATGTTTAATGCGTATTTTATTTACATATCAATTAACAATAACATAAATATAACTCAATAATGGAATTTTGAATTAAAGCATTTGTTCATATTTTTATCATTAATATAAATCATTTTAATTTATTGAATTTACGATATGTTGAAATCACTTAGTCATGTTTCATTTTTTTTTCCAGGATACTTCATTTGCTATTTAACTCACCTTGAATTGACAGCACAGGAGATGGCACATCAACAAAAGGAAAGTCAATGGATGGTGAAATGTTCGAAAAGAAATCTCGAAATGAGAAGAGAGGTTATTGAAAGAAATGTCTAATGCATAGAGTTGGTTATATAATGCACTTACGTGCAAAAAATATGAGAGACTTATGAAGTGTACTCGTGACAACAGGTGCTACTTAATTTTCGGGATTTCATAGTTGTTAATAATTAGGATTACTATACATAGAACATTAATAAATAAAAGGCACACGAATTGCCTAAAGGTAGGCTATGGACTTCATGAGTTAATCTCATGCCTGCCGGACGTCTATTCTATAGCCGATAGTGTGTGGTCTCCATGGTCGTCGTGTTTGGGAGGTACGCTTATTTAAACTGCTTGAATAGTTAATATTATAACAAAGAATATGAAAATAAAGAAAATAAAATACATGTTATTATCGAGGAAACATATGTTAAAAGTGAATTTTACTATTGGTAATATAGAAAAAAACTAGTTTATATAAATTTTTGTTGTATTAATTGTATTAATGTAAAAAATAGGAAGTAAAATATATATAAATATAAATATAATATTGTTTAGCTAAAAGACATTAACTCTTAGATCACATGTTCAGGCGAACAACGTCGCTGGAAGATAATTGAACCAGAATATCGATACAGAATGGACAGTCACCATGAAGAATACCGTTCCTGCTCTGCCGAAACAACTATAACACCCAAGGCTTACTTATCTTCCAAGTTGAGACTGTCTAAAAGAAATTAAATGATTTCATACCGTGAAAACGTCCAATTATTTATATGAAAAGAAAGATTGAAATTTAGGTAATGCCAACCGAGTTAAAACAAGAAAATGTCTCCAGTATCGGCGATCTTTAGTTAGTATAAGGACATAAGAGGTGTTAAAACCAGTATCACCATAGACATTGAGTTAACTTATATATGCATGCATATGTCAATTAACAATTTAATATTCTGTTGTAGAGCACTGCAATAATATGAACTTCTATTAGAGGTCCAAACACTTACTTATACATGAATTATTTTAAAATTCTACTAACCGTACTATTTAATTCCAACATATTTATTTGGTGTTATGACACGTTTTTTCTTCAGTTAATAAAGCAAAGTAGAAGACTAGCTCGAACAATTGGCATCCAGTTAAAATTTAAAGTATTGAGTAGGAAAAATTATTACTTTTGGCAATGGTCACTTCTAGGAAGCTTTTTTATCTTCCTGATGTGGTGTCATTGTTGTTCCATTTTAATGATAATTCCCATTTTTCCTAATTATTTTGCTTAAATTGTCCGGTTGTAGGATTTCTCTCATTAGACTTATTATTGTGTTTAGGCTTAGCGATTCTCCCGTGGCGACTGATACTTACGAATAAGCGACACCACAGCACTCGCTTCGTTTGAGAGCTTCTGGAAATCACTCCATTTCAAAAATATCTGTGCTAAATATGTAGGAAGTAGATTTTACTTCTTTTTTTTTTGAGTTAGAAAATTGAAATAATTTGAAGATTACTGGCTAAGTAGTCGTATTGCGTAAATATTATTTAGGTTGTAGTTTAATATTCTATTTATAATTTTTGTATTTTTGTTTCAACCACTTTTAGAAAATAATTAAATATTGATTTCAAAGTTTTAGAGAATCCATGCGGCAGGATGCTTTTCTACTTACGGAAAATGATCACTCAGGAAATGAATGAACATTAGAGGAAATTGGGACAAGAATGAACTATTTAACGATAAGAAAAGGAGGATAGGTAAATTTCGTATATGTTATTTTATATTTCCGTTGCTTCAATCTTTGGCTACTAGTTCCACATACACTAAGAGTAAGAGGAAAGAAGATCTAATTTAATTGAGTTTTAGGCGGGGCTAAGCAAATATTACTTATCATGGCTTACTTTTTCTATGCTATAAAAAAATTTCTTGAAATCACTTGAATTTAGTTAGAATTGCAATCTAGGAAATTTCTACGTTTAAATGAATAGGAAGAAACATGGGAAAATGTGAACCAGTATTATAATATTTGTGTAATCATGAATGTCATCTCATTCTCGTTGTTTTCAAAATATCTCTCATTTAAAATTTATCTGGAAAAGTTAATATTCTAAAATATAGAATCGGTGGACTAAGAGTTTGCACTATTAAATGGTCAAGCATGTTATGTAAATTACATTATTGAAACATATCAACGCTCATTTTGTTCAGTGGACTCTTTATCCTATGCAGTTTTAATGGGACTTGTTCTTGTAATATCTTTTTTAACTGAGATTCTGGATATAATTAAAACTATTTCTTGAATCATTGGGTAGCAGAAACTGCCATCTGTCGCATTTAATTTTACCCAGGATGGAGCTACCGCCTTTGATCTTGGCTTTAATCTGCCAAAACAGGAGATTTAGCATTGTTATTTGTGTTGAGATAAATTGAGAGAGTATAAGAATTCATATTTCAGTGATTAACGTATTACGGCGTAAGTAGCTTGGGTTGTACTTTTCTTAGCAAGTAGGTGAGATGTGGTCTTGTGCAAATGAATATTGTTGCATACTTCATAGTATCTCATTAATTTCCCGATCGCTCCGTTAATAGCAGGTATTTAAATGTGCTGCTATATGTAAGTGTCCCATTTCCGGGTTCAAAAATGCGAGTGAATCTTGTACGAGCGGACATGGCTGCAATCTGACCCTCTCATTCAACCACTTAAGACATGCTTTAATGCGAATGGCCCGCCCTATAACAAAGCCGAGACGTTTAATACTTTCTTTTGCCACTTATTAACGTCCAGATATTGAAGCAATGCATCGATCGCTGGGAAATAGTTCCTAGAAGTGTACTTTTAGCGACAATCGCAGTCAAACTGAAAGTTTGCTGGCGAATGCTTTATTGGGTTTGAAGTAAATGTCTTTTTAAGTTCTTCTTGTTTTGTAATGAAGGATAGTCATGCTGTCTGACGGTCGAATTATTAGTTTTTTATTGCTTCTGGATTTTATTTTCGGTCATCCCAGTTTTAATTGGTTCCTGACCATTTTGGTGGTATATTTTAAGTATAATAGTTTAGAGTCAGTTTTCTACAAACTTTTAGCACTGGTACCTCGCACGTTTAAGAGAAAATGTTTTAGTATAGCAGAACAGAGTATCTTGTGTAAGTTACATATACTGACCTTCTATTGGAGCTAAGGGTGCACATGTGCTATTAAATCAGATTCTTGTGTCACCACAGTGTTTGTAGCTAATCAGTCAATCTAGAGCACACTGCTGATGTTGTTTTTTTCTAAAAAGTAGAATTAAAATACTCGTACACACAACTGAAGTTGTACATTTAATATGCGCAGGATAAAAAACTCATTAGTTTGAAATTACTAAGATTTTAAAAGTCGTCTTAAATCTGGATTTTCACTTTGATACGTTGTCCATCCCTCTGCTTTGAATAGTTTCAGTTTCTCACTGTATTCATCCTTTGTATTCACCCATTGTATGCAGTTCTACCCAAGCGACCGCGTCATCCGATTCAGAAAATTTAAGAAAGAATTACTTATAATTCAAGATCATATGTTTTATCGTAATCATTCTTAATCTAGTGCTTCGCTTTCGTGTTATTCATGTTTCAAAAAACCCATATGGAAGGCGGAAAACAAGGACACAAGTTGGATGTAGTTTGGATTTTTATAAGCAGTTAATATTTAATTCTAAGCATCTCGTTTTCGTACTATCGGAATTTAAGCATCAAGCGCCACCATTTCCGGCCTATTGCACCTCCAATGATTATAAATATTCAACGACAACAAGGATGCTATCTATGTTGATTCTGGACTCTCAATTGGGAAATAATTCTCATCAGATTATTATAGTTCTATTTTTCTAAACAAGAATAGAAATATAAACCATATCATAGTTTATTAAAAATTATTCTATTCTTGAATCTATTATAGTTTAATAAAATTATGTGTTATTTTTGACAAATAATTCATTATGAATGCGTGTATTTAATTTAAACACATTTTCTGAGACAAATGTGTGCGCCTACTGGAAATTTGCATACTCCTCAATGGGGTTGTTTGGCTGTCAGCATCCAAAAAAATAACGCTTTCTTTGTTTTTCTTGTTTTTTGCGCACTATTTCTTTGGTTCTTTCGTTTGACCTATTTTTTTCATCTTTTGACTTAAAGTTTGCACATATTTCTCCATTCTCTATCGATCATTTCAACTACAAAAAAATGCTAACGAAATTTATGTACAATATTTTTTGTGTGAAAGTTATGTGTTGAAAGAAATATCTGAAAATACCTGCATTACCTAATTACAATTTTTTTTGGTTTAGCTTATGATCGGCACATTTATGTACATATGGGAAATACATACATACTGCAGTATCCCAAAATTCATTATTTCCTTGGATTTACTTGTTTTTATTTATAACCTCATTGTGCGACTTCTATCCTTTGTCTTTAAGAGTATTTCGGTCTCGCCTTAGCTACCAGCCAGGTTGCGTTATTCAGTGCCTAATTCATTGGTCTATTGTGGACTGCACATGCGTTCCTAGCCGGAGAGAGGTCACTCATTGCAATTATGCAGAACGAGCTTGAGGACTTAAGTTTCACTGCCTGTTACTTCATCATCCTTCCACTTTGTCGTTTTATTGTGCATGTCGCATTCACTTCTACGTTTTTATATCACGAGTAGAGAAATTCCCATCTTTTTGATAACATTTGGAAAAGCAATGGTTTATATTAGTACTCAGAAAAATGAACTTTTTTCTCATCAATTTTGTTTTCACCTATATAATATTCGAGAAGCATGTTGTAGCATAGCACGCAATTTCCATCGTCGAACTTAGCCAGGCATACGAAATGCGTCCTCACCTATAGAGGCCTGTATCGACTCGACTTTCGCATGCCGAGTTTGCGGAATGGGTACAGCTTATTTTCTCACCTTTTCACGCTACTATTTTGAAACCTTTTATATATTGCCTACTTGCTACACTACTTTAGATATTAGTTTCTCCTAGAATTCTACAAGAATTTCGGATTGTCTATTCAACAGAGATTTGTTTATTGGTATCCGCCTCATATTCACCACAAAATAAGCACTGCATGCGCTCTGAACATGGTCAATTCGTCATTTGAACCTGTAATAACGATGGAGCACGACAAGGAGGAACACCTGGCCGGCAATAGAAGACCACTCTGCTACGATTATATTTGCTTCTATTATATCGGCATTAATGGAATGGCTTTAATTTTCTTATATTTCGTTTTTATTATCATTCCAAGGGAATATAATATTGTTGGCAGTAAATTGATTTATGTCTCTTTCTCACATCTATGTGTATTTTCACCTTTAATGCTTAGTTATACCATAAATTATAAATATGCACGTTTTTCAATCATTTAGGCATGTATCTTCACTTCTTCTAACTTTATCTTTTTACATTCTATTCGCTACAATGATCTAAGAAGCAGGTGATGATGGGTCAACGCTGGCTAATCCTCCCTAATTATTAGACTAGGACCATATTTCTTATTTAGTTTTTGCGAGCAGCTCCTTTATCACCATATTAAATAGGAATATTTTATATAACGTATAGGGTAAGAGGTAATAGGATATGATAGCTATAGTGAGCCTTAATGGAATAATACATTCTTAGTAATGTTCCTTTGTTCGAAAATTATCTTTTATAAAGTTTCACCATTAAATCTAAAGCTTTATCTGAGCCTATTTTCTATTCATCATGCTGTATTTTCCACTGATGCAATGCATTTTAGATCTGTGTTTGCGATCGCTTCTATGTCAGTGACGCATGATTTTTTCCTCTTATTACTCCCCAATTTTTGTTTTTTCTCTCTAACTTTCATTCTTATTCATAGTTAAAAGTTATACTGTATGATTATATTTATATTTATTTCGATCCTATTCTTGTGAAATTCTAAAGGAAATTAATATCTAAAGCGAATTTCGTTCATTAACGCTCTTTAATTTCACTTATATTCATCATTGCCTCTCTTAGGAAATACTGGACTTCAGTGTCTTCAGATTTGTTGGTTTAGACTCGTATTTCGTTGCTTATCGCGCTTTCTTGGTCTGTAATCGTTGACACCCGAATGGCCTTAAATATACTTCCCTTGACTTATCCTCACGTCATCAATTGCATTCTCACCCAAACAAGCAGTTCACTTATAGACGGAATTTTTGGCCTTCAATATGGATATTTCCCATCTGCTTCTTCAACTTACCTTATTTCACTAAGGGCGTTGCTTTAATAGTTTCATATATTCTTCTATCATGTTTCTTGCCGTTCAGTCCACTTGGTCTTTCGTCCATTTTCGTCATTGTTGGCTCTTGCGAGCCATAAACAAAGTTCTTCGATAATCCATCTAGCATAATAATATGATGCTTTTCTCACTCTGATGTTCTTGATCTGTGATAATCTATCTTTTTAAATTACTTTTAATTAAAACTATGTTGAATATTAGGACTTGTTTTTTCTGTGATTAGATTTCCACTTATAACTTTCATTTCTTCGTAGTTCTTTTGAATTATTAAATATAGTTTTAAGGATTTACCTTACATTAATTTAGTATTAAATTCATAAAACAATATTTAATACTACAAATGGTTGCTATAGATCAAAATTCGTGCTATGTCGGAAGGACATCTCTAGAGATAAAATCGCGGCATGTCATTTTCGTTTGCCAAACCAAAACAGGTATTATACAGGAGTTTTGGTTTGGTTTTAAACTCATTATATTGGCACTCCTTCCTTAAAGTACCATGTTATTGTTTCCATTTTTATGTTAAAATATCCTTTAAGGCTTTACTTTTATAGTGAGTAGTTTTACTATCACAAAAGAAACGTTTTAGTATTTA
Source organism: Heterorhabditis bacteriophora (assembly GCA_964036235.1). Taxonomy (NCBI): domain Eukaryota; kingdom Metazoa; phylum Nematoda; class Chromadorea; order Rhabditida; family Heterorhabditidae; genus Heterorhabditis; species Heterorhabditis bacteriophora. Next base: position 2,165,019 of record OZ038425.1, on the reverse strand, counting down.
CTGAGGAGATATTTGCTATTTAACTCTTGGAAAACATAATCATGCAAATAAGTTGTAATAGAATTTAATTATATAGGTGGAATCGGATGACTCGGTTTTTGACTTCAGTTGTCTATTTTTGGGCCAATAGAAATCATGCAGATTCATTTCTTACCCCTTATAATAGTCTATTTTAAAAATTGGCTATAAAATTCCGCTATGATTCTCTTGAGACCAATATTTTCATGGAAATAGGGTTCGTCATGTCACCAACGACTTCTCACACTCACTACAATCAAATATGCCGTAACGTTCCGAATTGTTATTTAAGCGAGTTTTTAACTTAAACTAATTGTGCTTATTATTTTATTGGTTTCTTCTATTTGCAGAACTTGAGTACCTATGCAAAAGTGTATTGTGTATCCTTATGGGAAAGTATTTTGCTACCATATAAAATAATAGGTCACTTATTATTAGACTTTAGAAAATGTGTTTATTAGTAAAATACCGACTCAGGTGAAAAATGAGATACTTTAAATTTCAGCTTAAATGGCGATATATTTGTTTGGTTTTGGAACTAATTTTATCTCATTATGCAGTCTTTAGCAAATATGTATATAGCAGTGCCAACTTTAGCATAGGCTCATAGTGTGCCAATTAGCGCCACCTCTCATTATCTCTCACAGAAAGCGTGTCATCATCACGTTAGTGTTGTTTCACTCCCTCTTTCGCTAAGACTTTCACTGAGACAGATGCTGTGAAGGCGTATTTATTAAGACCTGTCAATTTTCGATCATTTCTATAATTTCCATTCTACACTTCTAGGTCCTAAACATCAATGTAGTTCTTTATCCTTTCTAAACTTTTTAGAGATGCAAATATAAGGTATATTGCATTTTTTTGCTACAACCTAAAATATTATTGATGCGATTTTAATTCCAGACTTTCCTTTCATATTCTATCGGTCATTTGTGACAATCCGTTTGGATCATCTTATGCGGATCGCAAGAAGTGTGACTTTGATAAATGAGAGAAATCTCATTCACACCTATGCAATATAATATATAATTTTCAGTTACTAATTTATTCGCCTCATTTCAGTTGTGAGTAGCTACGTTAAGGTTGCATAGGGTAATTAAACCTCTGGTCTGAATTATAAATTACACCACAAGTTGAAATCCACTTAACTAGTTTTGAAGTACAGTCATCTCCAACGTCACTGTTAATCCGTTCTGACACTTCCTGCGTTGTGATACCAGTAAATGGCATTTACTGAGCCTAACCAAAATCGGAGTGCGCTGTGAAATCTCTTAGTTTATTGACTCATTTATTTTTTCCTATTACCTTGTCTCCATTTTTTGTTGTCAATAAACTTTCGTAATATCTAGCTACATACTCTGCATATTATATTATATTACTTAGAAACAATGTCCGTTGTTTTCTCGGCTTCTATTAATTGCCTCACTTTCCCATTTCTCTCACGAATCTTCTTTTTCTTTCATGTTGACCGCCGCACACCCTTCGTACCTTGTTGACTTCTTGTGAATGCATTATAGCCATCCTTCAAAATCACCATGAATACATAAAGCGTGATTCAACTCCCATTTGTCTCTTGATGCTCCTATAAGCTCATTTCTGTGATTTATATTAAGAAGTAACAACCAACCACATACCGTAGCCAATTAATTTCAAGGTTTTAATTGCGTTTTATACTTGTCTGTCTTTTTATGCATACTTTTTTTTCCTCATCATAGTGATTTTTCTAATGTAATGCTTTCCTAGAATATCAGATTAAATCGCCACAATAAATATATTATTAGTTTAGGTAAATACTTGACAGACATAGAAATTGGTCTTCCTAAGTTTTTTTCATATTTTGCAAGATCTTTAAATTCGGATATCTTTCTATCAACGAAAATGCTTGGAAATTTATTAAAAGACTATCGGAATATAGTTATTATTAAAAATAGCCTTCCGATTAATTTTCTAAGCATTTTATGTGATCTGAAAATAATATGCTGTACTGTGGAAATAGTTCTTAAAGTTTCTTAGGAATAAACTCTTCCTTGTGTAACGGCTGTTTGCTCGTCAGTTATGCAACATGTATTAAATTGAAAAAAATTGGAAGAAATTTAATTTAAAACGATATCTGTATATCTATGTTTAAATGCCTATAGAACAAATCAATACGTAGGCTTTCTAATTGAATGAAATGTAATTACTGAATTAATTTGTAAAACACTGTTATTTACAGACGTAGAAGTTAAAAATAATTAAGTTGCATATAATTTAATTTAGTGTTTATGTTTATAAATAGGTAACGTGTTTACATGTGATTTGTGTTTTCTCCCTTCTAGTGTTTTCTGCTTCCGAACGCACTTCGAATGCTGACTGCTCTCGTGCAGCGTGTGGTGAAAATAATTTGGCCAATTACATACTTCCACTTCAACTGTTTATGGTCATTGGATACTACTTATATCGTATTAATCCTTTATAATTCGATCAATTAAAATTGTTTTGATTGTAGATTTTTTCCTGTTATCATAAGCTCGTTCTTCATAACAGTATTCCACGATTTTTTTACTAAGTTAGGAGGCTTATGAGTTAAATACCCAAATCCTATACCTTTAAATGCATCTCACAATGTTGCTAAGTAGGCTAGATCGTAGTTCAAAACTACTTTTCGATGTCATTATAGATAATGAAGTTGCCGCCTTTTGAGGCCGCGTCAAAATTAGCCGAATCAAACCTCACTGCTGTTCGGCAAAGTGCATAAAATATGCATGCTTTAAATTCCTCGTTTGATAAGAACATTAGAAGAAAAAGCATTCTACAATTTAAGTTATTTGTGGTGCGTTAATTTACTTCCTAATATTTTTATGTGCTGACTTGAGTATGTACTGTTCCTCTCACTATTTCTAATTGACTGGAACGTAATTTACTATTAATGTCTGAAAGCAATTAAATCTGGTGATATTCTTCATGTTTCTCTTCGTAGCATACTGTTGTTATTACTACTTTATTTTTTTCATGCTTCTTAAAATCAGTTCGCTCCCTTCTATTTGTGAGTATTCTATTTCCCTGCAACCTTTTCAATTTCACTGTCTCCTCATATCCGTGAAATGACCTAAAAAGTAGGCGGGTCCGCCCGAGGCAGGTTGCAAGCTGTGATTATAGGCCTATCTACGCATAATCTATAGCCAGCTGATGCTTGTTCCAAACTAAGACAATATTTGTATGTTTACAGTGTTGTTTGCGTGCTATCGAATTCTACCAATAATATAAGCATTAACTTGAAAATAATGGCCTTCCTAACTATTATTTCACTATCACGTTTATTTTTTATCTTTTATGAGATGATTTGGCAATGTTTTACACGTCTAATCAACTTGATGATTTTAGCATAATGTTTCTTTCCAGATAGAAGCGCTTTCATTGTACGTATTCTAAGCTCCTTTTTTCCTCCCACGATTCCAACTGTTTGGTCGCTTTTCATAATTTTTAATCGTCTTGCTATGCATATCAACTTAATAGTATTCTTAGCAATAATAAAACTAGGATATTGTGAAGGTGAGCTTTATATGAATGTTTTTAAAAGTTAATAACTATTTAAATAAATAATATACCTTTTAGAACTAAGGTTATATAATTGCTTCTCCAGCCATTTTTTCGTCCAAGGATCAATCGTTCTATTCTTTGTAACGAGATTTACAAGCTCTTTGTCTCGACAAATTGAGTAAAGTTGATAACACGAGACGCAGTTGTGGCTAGATCCCCAGCTAGATAGGAAAAAATATTGGGATTAAACATGAGAGTTATATATCACGTAGTTTTATTATCAGCAATTTAAGTATGAAGCAACTCAGTCTGCAAAAGGTAGATGCTCAGCATTATTATAAACAGGATCTTTGAAATAGAGAGTTACAACTAAAAAATAAGAAGAAATAGTAAGAAAGTGTTGTAGGTTAACTGTTTAGCTTAAGTGTTATTATTTTGTTGCAGAAATATTCGAATTACGTATTCACGAAAATGCTGAGAGGGGCACTCGGCTTACTATGGGGATTGAAATGCAACGAAAGATCAAGCCTATGAAAAACTGTTTTGGTCAACTGGAAACCGATGTAGATTGGCTCGACTATAAGTAAGTCATGTCTTCTACTCATATTACAGTTACTATCTATTTAATAACCTTAATATAGCTCGTTCATTCAGCAAATGAAGGATTACATAGTTTGCTGAATTTAACTCTACTGCATTGCACTTTTATGTAAAATTTTTTACTATTACATGTCGTCCCGGAATTCGTTTTACACTACTATCACACTACCGGAAATTAAACCTACTGGCGACCTTTCCGGGACTCTTCACCTGTATGCATTTATCTATAGCCTGTTCCTATTTTGCGTTCGCCCATTTTTCTCTCTGTTATCTGTTAATTTGCAGATTGTGTGCGGGGAACCGTATGCACTCACTACCGTTTCATATTCACATCACTCATAAAAATCATCACCCTCCAACGTTTTCTCAAACAAACTACCACTTTTATGTTCCTGTAACTCTTCCTGTAGGGGCTAATATTGGGAAAATGGAGGTAAGAAACTATTTGTAATAAACTTGTAAATTTGAAAACAAATCAGTATAAAGATGAATTAACCATTTTCAATCTTGGTTACTTTCTGTTTTTATTACTATACTTGGAATCTTACTGATATACGATCAGTGGAGACCAAATGGCTAGGATCAACACTAAGCCGAGACTTTTCGATAAACATCCAATTATGGTCGTCTAATTACTCGAGTCCTAGGTTGTAACCAAGTCCTTGTAAACAAATTGAATTTAGTAGTAATTGAACCTATAGCATATAAAAACTATCTCTGTCACTGAGAATATACTTTGGAAAGGTGGCTTTGAATACCGTAATCATAATTTATAATTATAACATTATTATCTTTCGTATTAAAAATCAACTTTAAATAACTTCAAAAAGTATATGAAATTGTTGCAAATTATGCTTAGTATCTGTAAAAATCCTCTATATTCTATATAATGAACTGAAGAGAATGCAAGTTAGAATTTGAACTTTATACAAGATATTGTTTTCAATTTCTAAGAAGTGTGACCAATTTATTCTTTAACCTATAAATAAATCTCATTAGTAAGGCCATATAAAACTTGTTTATTAGTTATTAGATTTAGATGTGTTTTTTACTGTATAGAATATCGTGTGATGGAGTAGTAATTTAGCAGCAAACAGGCGACCCTATAGTGCTGCTGTACTAGTGTCATATTTCTGTATTATTTTAATAGTGGTCTTAATTTCCGGTTATTGACAATGATCCTGTCATCTACAATTCGGAACGTCAGCTGAGTTTCACCGAAGAGCAGGAGCTGTTTACGGTATTCTCGGATGGGTCGCTCACTCTAAGGGATGAAATCTCCGCACAAGTTGCATATAGACCTGTCAGAATGCAGGTGAGAAATTAGAACAAATAAGATTTGGAAAATTAAAATAGAAGTCATCGTCAGTAAATAGTGAAGATCGGTATGATTTAGGTATTGGCAATTGATTATGGCAGTCCACAGTTGTTTAGTATTGTCAACCTCACAGTAACTCCCGTTACTATATCTCGTGAGTTATTTATGTCATAGATATCAGAGACTTATTTTATTCAGTGAAATCATGATTTATTTTCAAATTTTATATTTGAATTCATTATTATAAATACACTAGTATTTCTTTTTCTACAACATGTAGTTTTTAGAAGTGCGAGATCTTCGAGTTAATATTGCTACTGAAGATTACCAGATATTTGAATGGGAAATTCCTGCCTATGGTCATGCTACAAAGTTCCGTCTTAGTATCAGGAAAGGAAGTAATATCTTATACGAAGAGGAAATAGACGGGCGAAAAACTGTGGCACTCACTAAAGTTGGCTTTTTTTCTTATTTAGTTAAAAATGTTTTTATGTTTTTTGTAACTGGTTGTTTTCACAATTTAGCGATATATTTGATCACACTAAGGTGCCAATCTCTATTGCGGGAAATTTTTCCTACCAAGTGGTAGCCATAGATATAACCGGGGAGACTCCCAGTCAATGGTATCGCTTCAGTGTGTTCCAAAATGGTAAGTCTTCATTAAAATCGTGCTATTGTATTACTACCTGAAATATTAAGATTTGCACTGCACTGGTGAGTGTGCATCTGGAGGAATTCCTCTCTGTTACTATGGATCCTTCAACAGAGTCGAGCAGTTTGTTGATAACAACGGAGCTCACTGCCAGTGTTTTCATGGGTACATAGGAGTTCGTTGTGATAAAATAGGTGATTTTTCTTTTCTACGCTCTTTGTTTTGTCTTCTCAACAACGCACTAAACCTCTTGCGTAACCTATTTTGCACCATCACTCATAACTGTTCCTCGCGTTGTGCTTTCATACGCATTTAACGACCGCTTATATCTCGATTGGGCCAATCACCTAAATATGCTCATTTATCCATCTTGCGGACGGGGACCAAAAGGCGCAACGGAAACACACCTCGCCGCCCTTCTGAGAACCACTTAATTACGCCAAACAACCTATTGACACCGATTAAGGGTCATCGGAGAATTAACACAGAAATAGTGCTCAGGGATCTTTTACTTACTTAAGTGCATCAGAACCACATAATTACGATAAGCCAAAGTGATGGTAAATGCACAAGTCAATTACGCCGCGGCTTGATGTTATTTCAAGTTTTTATATTAAATCGTTAACGCTAGTGTGACTGGCTAATCTATCAAGAATAACATTTCCGATTAAATAGTCAAAATTAAACAATTATACTTACATTTTGATATCGTTGATAGTTCTATGTACTATTTTCAGATAATTGTTTGCCAGAGAAAACAGTCGATGCTTACGGAGGACTTGACTGGGCCGAAGCTCCAGCTAATGCTACTATTCAGATACCTTGTAGGTTTGAATATTGTTGGTTTTTCTCTTTCTTATTGTTTAGTGTGTGAAGTCTTGATAGCATTAGGAAACTCCGGAAAACCTAAATAGTATGTTTGGGAAATAATATGCTCATTATTCTGATCGTTGAATTGAGATGTATTTAATCCCTAGGTCCATACAATACTGAACAGGATGGTCAGGTAGTACAGAGGTCGTGTTTATGGGATAAGAACATGGGCAGGGCGATTTGGAGCAGACAGAAGGAGGTGGAGAAGTGTAAACTACAGGTTGGAGCTGCTGTTTATCCTTTATTGATAATGCTTAGACTGTGTAGAATTTATGAAAATGACTTGCAACAAGCAGGTAGGTGAACAGATGTTATTTAAATGATGTTTGACTTTTAAAATATTATCCGTTGTTACGGATTTAAAAGATACCTCATGATCTATGGTCATATGTCTATTGGAGGACTATAGATAATAAACTGTTGCATTAATAAAAGAAAATTGTTCTGATATTATGTGTAAATGAAATTAATTAATTAAAGGAAAGTAGTTAGTAATAGAGATGATTATTGTATAATTATATATACACTACCTTTATTTTGTTTCCCGACCACTAATTATTATCTACTATCTACATATTACAAGACAGCTAAGTTTAGGAAAATTGGGGTAATTAAAAGCTGTTTTTACATAGGCTAGCCATTGATGAAGCTAAGAAGCAATATGCATAGCTAACTTACGTCGAGTTCAACCTTCTAATATAGCAAATTCCTTCAGTGGAGTTTTTAGAAATAAAAGAAATAGCTGTATGTTTTCCTCAAAGCTTCAAATTGTGGAATTGATATCATTGGGAGCCAGAAGTGTTTTTTTTAAACATTTATTCTGTTTCTAAACTGGTATCTATCTGCCAATTAATTGTTTAAGCTCTATTACACTAAATAACGAAAATAAAATTTCTCTTTTTTAATTGTTTACGATTATTGGGAAATAGACTTACACATTATAGTTATTTTAATCATATTATAGTGCTTTTCATTATAGTCTTCTGTCCTCACACATTTGGGAATGCTCGGTACCTTTGCTTTGAATGCTAATGGAGTATCAACAATACATACCGTCGCAAGGTTCGTTTTCATGAAATCTTTCTATCAGTAAGGCCAAAGATAAAGATAATTTGACCTTTAAATTATGGATATAAAACCTTTTAGGTTCATTAGAGACCTTATGGCTGTACCCGCTTTCTCAAGAAATCATACAACCAGTGCCCATTTCGACCAGAAGATAGCTGAACACGCTGCACTAGTGATGGACTCCATATTGCAGATTGACTTTGATATGCTTCAGGGTAACACCACGGTGGCTAAGGTATCCTTCTTTTATACTTCAGCACTCATTTTTCTTTGTATTAACATAATTTTCACGTGTATTCTCATTTTCTTACAAGGAAAAAGCGGCTTAATTATGATATCTTCTAATATAGTAGCTTCAGGTTTTGTTTTAGGCTGAAATGTGGGCTATACTTTCTGAATTCGTAACTCGTCTTCCAACCCCGTTTACTCTTTCATCACCTGATCTGGGTTTGCATATGAAATCCATTCAGTGGGTCAAACGAACCGAAAATGTTGATACAGTTTTGGGTTCAAAATGCCGAGTCAAAGTTAGTTATTTAACTGTTACAAGTAATATCTTACTTGCCGATTTTTCCAGATGTGTTTTTACTCTATTTTTTGCGATTACTGAGTATCTATTTATCGTTACTGTCATTTGAACAAAATATGCTAATTACACTAAAAACCTTTAATTTTTAGGAGCACGTTTTTTAAAATTTATTTTGGTACCATTGTATTTAGAAAAGGTGCAAATTATTTCTTTGTAGTTACCGACAATAGATGCCGATCACGTTGTTCGAACGGTTTGTATGGCAAACGCTACTCTGTTCGATGTCGTTCAAACTAGGTAAATATTGGAATCAAATGTCCTAATACTAAATATTACTTTCTCAAAAAAAGTATAAATATCCGTGATCCAGTTTTGTGCTCTGTAAAAGGTTATTTTTTTGAAAATTTACACATAAGTTATGCTTAATACTTTTCCTACTCAATTTTTTCTTCATTAAATACAGAAAAACTCATGAAGTCCATAGTTTCTGTTCAAAAATTAGGTATACATTTAAGATCTTTATTATGACTAGAAGACAGAAGTAGGAGAAAACAGGGAATAAGGATAGTTTAATTAGTGATAAAAGAAACAAATATGGCAGTGCCACATATTTCTACAGTTACTTTTATCCGATTTAATCTCTTCAACAGATGATCCTAACGTGTTGCAATACATAAAATAATTTGTTCGCATGCTTAAATACCTCGGAGCTAAGACTGCCGGTTGTGAACATACAACTTAGTTCTTGGGCTTATCAGGAAACGAGTCCATGGTACTATCAACTTGAACATCAGAGGCAAGGAAAGCAAGAGCTGGAATTTAATCTCTTCAGTGGAAGATATTACAATTTTTAAAAATCCCTATCATACACTCCAGAAATATACTTATAAAACAGCATATCATTTATTCCATCAGTATCTTAAATGTCTAAATATTATACTGAAATACAATTTTTTATGTTTGAAATATAGTTATCGGAATTCAAGTATAACTGAAATCTGTTTCTTATTTTAGCAATCCGGTCCTGTCTTTGCAGTTGGAATCTGGGGACCACACACATTTGTCTAGAATTATCATTTTGTTGAAACCACACGATGTTACTGAGAACTATACTTGTGTGTATTTCGATGAAGCAGGTTGGTATGACTACTTTTTATATATAGCATTTCTATTTGTTTACACAGTGAGTGTCCCACTTAATATTTTGTTTTACCTTTCTCGATAGTTAAGTTGGATGTTAATAACTTATTTTTGCATTAGCTGGGTTTTTTTGCATTTACAGTTTCAAAACCACATATGCTGAATTAATTGCTGACATATTTGTCGTTTCCAGCTAGAAGGGCTTAGATAAAGTAGGATTAAATGGATAACTTTTAATCATCTCTTCTAACCAACCATATGCCACTCATTATATTTCAGCTGCAAGTTAAAAATTACAGTTTTTCTTAACTATAAATAACGAATGTGGAATACGATGAATTTCTTTTAATTCAGCTTAAAATACACTTGTATTTGCAGAATAAGCGTTTAATACTGACTGTTTTATTCATAACAGTTATTTATAGCAAATGTTTATTCATGCTGAGCTACATTGTTTATAATAGAAAAAATTATAAATTATAATCTCTTGCACATCAAGTGCATCTTGAATCTCGTATATAATAAGTATATTTGACAATTAATTGCAATTAACAAGGAATATATTACTTTATGACCCATTTCAGAGGGTGGTTGGTCAACAAAGGGCATCCATCGCGTAGATGCTAATTATCACGGATATGTAAAGTGTGAAACAAACCACATGGGAATTTATTCTCTCCTTCCAGTAAGTCGCAGTGTAAATGCTCATTTCGTACACCGTAACGTTTAGGGAGTCGTCATAGCATTGCACGAAACATTGAAGTTCTTAGAGGAGATTGAATTGGAATGTAAACTTTAAAACTGAACTTTTTTCATCTACAAAGTTTCAAATTATAAAAGACTTGAAGTCCCATTTCACATTAATTCCTTATTTTAGGCTTACTTCAAAAAAAAATTTATAGGAAAATTACTTCTTGGTTGACTCTGATGCACTCAGAGATCTTGGATCTCTGCTTCCAATCGTAACTACTTTCATTTCACTCATATGTTCTATATTTTTACTCTTCATGGCAGCGGTGCAAAAGTAAAGTGCTTTTGTTTTTTTTCCTTTTTTAGTGTATTCATTTTTAAATATGATGTTTTCCAGAAACCAACCAATTGATTTGGCTCTTCTTGTTTACCTTTTCTTTGTTTTCATGATTAATGTGGTACATTTGGTAATGCTTATTGCTCCACAGGTATATTATATTTCTATGTGTATTATTTAAATAATTTTAGCTCCTTAGAGTTTAATTATCAGCCGTATACCATTATGACTATTTCTAAATCCACTATGGCAACTGCATGAAATAATGATAAGTGATGTTTAGGTTGGCGACCCTTTTGTTCTTTCTCCTGCACTTCACTTAATTCTACAATTCTCAGTACTCTCTGTAGCTGCTATGATATACCTTGTTATTTCTTCAATCCGATCGATACTAGTTTCTTATGAAAGAAACAAGGAGGAAGAAGAACAGTGCTGCTCTCGGCCGTGTTCTGTAATATGTTTTGGAATATGTGAGTTATAATTGCAATCTTAGACAAATCGAAGGGTAAGTTAGACATTTTGAACAAAATGTTAATAATTTCAGTTTTACCAGCTATTCTTACATGTACTACCTATTATTACGCTGACGATTACGATCACAATTTCTCAAGGTTATTTTAGTTGTTTTTTATTGGTCATTCTATTGCAGATATTAATGATTTCTACGGTCAATGAGGTACTTTTTCAGGATTCTGGAACGTGTCGATTGGCTATTCCTTGTCAACTATCTAACTCCAACAATTTTATTCGTTTCACTAGCTGTGGCTTATGCAGTTTGGAATTTATACCTAGGCGGAATGTGGCGGCTAGTTTAATAAACCATTAAAATCAAGCAGTGCTTTGAACAGTAAATGTGTTCTGTTTAATTAAAAAAACTAGTATATATTTGAATTTTTCTGTGTATCAGAAGAAGACATGTTTTAGAAAGAGTTCTTAATGCCTAGCTATTATATTGATTTAGATCACGGCATCGTGGCTCATCTGACAGATTCCTGTCCCTGGTTCCTGCTCTTCAGGCTTCATTAGTATCACTTTTTATGGTGAGAAACTTTTCATTTATATATATCTAACAAATTAGGCAATGCCTTTTTCATAATCTTTTTGCAGCTAGTTTTCTTGTCGGCTTATATAGTTTTATTTCTCTTCCGGGAGAAATCTATGATGTTAGCTGTGTTATTCTCAGTTTTCCAAATTTTATATTCTTGCTGTGCTTTCCTGTTTGCTGGATATTTATTCAGGTGAATTTTAAAATTCCTCTTTTATTTTTCAATGCGTTATATGTTCAGAAAAAAGGAATCGGTTTTAAAAATTCGATAACTTTCAACAAACTCAACTAAGAGCTTTGTTTAAAAGCGTTTCTGGAAGCGTGACAATCTGACTTTCCCACCGTATTAACTTCATTAGCATATGACACACGTGAAAAGCATGGTTATCGATTTTGTGAAGGTACCCATTTTCGTGCTTTTTCACACATATTCGGCCCCATCTATCTCAGATCCTCACCACTTTGGTAACTTATACTGGTTTTTTTCTGTGGAAGACCTGGCTATTACTAGAAACCACCACAATATTCACAGATTCGATGCTCCTACTTTTGTCGTCTACAAAATCACCGGAATCCGTTAGCATCAGCTGTCAATTGCATAAAGATGAGAAGAATCCAGCAAGTTGTTGATGCGAAAGGAGGAGACGTGCAGTCGCGACACAATACAAGTTGAATTCGGAACAATAGAATGCTACCGTTCTCTATTGAGACCTGAGAAAACAGCTTTCAGTCAACAGAGTAGTGGAAATTCGAGGTAGTTGGGGCTGAATATGTGTGAAAAACGAAAATCGACGTCCTCCCGAAATCGATAACTATGCATTTAATACGAAGGGAAAGTCAGATAGTCATGCTTCCAAAAATGCTTTAAGCAAAGCTTTTAGTTGAGTTTGTTGAAAGTTATCGAATTTTTAAAATCGGCCTCTTTGTTTTAAGCATCCTGTATATGCACATTACATAAAGTTAAAATTGTGCAACTCTAGTTTTCTTTAAATCTATCTTTCGGACGCAGAATTTGAATAATTTTTTGTTGATTTTTCTTAAACGTTTCGTAAAATGAGAACTTTTTAAGTAAACAAAGATTACTAATTGTTAATTCGTTGTCGCAATCTAATTAGCAACTCTAGGCGTATTTTTAATTGAAAATATAAGAACAATAGAGATTAATGTGCGATAAAGAGACTTTAAAGCTTTGTATGGCTTTATCGAAAATGTAACTATAGGACAGTTGAAGACTTAGAACATTGAAATATCTCACGGTGTTCCTTTCCCCTGTGGCAAGTCCGCGCACTCCCATAATTAGTGCAGGCTTAGTTATGCTTTGTTACGTCTAAAATGCTCTGAATTTCGATTAAAGTGAAACGGAGAAAGAGCCTAGTAAAAAATCCTTTTTAAATAGATTAGTTTTAGGAGAGTATGGAATAACTAAATATTTAAATTTACATCATAGATCACGACCTAGATCAAGATTCATCCAAAATGTTGCACTTTGAGGTGTTTTTTTTCTGAAATATTCACTGTTACTAAAGTGATTTATACTTTATTAATTGGCTGAAATCACAAGTAGCTAGTTAATAAATCTATAATTCGAGCCTAGTAAACGAAAACTTTAAAATCAAGCCAAAATGGTGTATTAGGAATAAAAAAGTAGTCTGTTCAGAATGCGATATCTGTATGAACGTGAGGCAGATGGATCGACTCAGTCTCTGGAAAGAAAACGTGATATCTCACGAGCACTACTCGAGCATGTTGATACTTCAAAGCATAGTGACATCAGTTCTACTAGATCTGATTCCGGGATGTATTTGCATATGCCACAAAATTTATATGACCGAGCACCTATGGTCAGCATTGTTTAATACTGTTGAGCTACTATTTTAGATGAAATAAATAACCACTCATTTGTCCACCTGTCCTCCAGCTCATTTCACTATGCTATAAATAACGAAACTAGTTTAAATGGGTATGAGCTACTATTTTCTAATGAAAAATGTCTTTTGAGTAGTAGGAAATCGTCTTTCAACATATTTTAGTCGAACTCTAAAAAAATTCGTTCTTATCCATATTTATTTATTTGATGGCATACGGCTCAGTTGGTTTTATATTCGACATTATTATTTCATTAAAACCTAATACTTTCAAAATCTATGCAGTTATCTTTTATTCATCTTCTTGCTTATCATTGTTGTGTATTATAGTCTATGAATTCTGTTTTTTTTATTTTGGTGTCCTAACTGTGATCTCTTATAATCTTGTCGGACACATGATTTTTTGTCATCAATATCGTATGGCTAAAAGCAGTTTTTCACTGTATTTACCCTAATTTCTGTATTATTAATATTTTTTTAAAGAACACCACTCATGATAAAAACAAATATTCACTTTACCAAAATTTTTTAATTTAGTAGACCAGCAAATTTGTTTAGTGGATTTGAACTTATTTTACAGAGTTGTGTGTAATAAAGAAGATGATACATAATGCTCTAGTTTTCAGATCCATGTTATAGTTCAAGTTTGAAAAAGTTACTATTCAATACTTACTTAGTACCACTTTTAATATTCATTAGATCGTTCTAAGTTTCTATCAATAGAAAAAAATTAACTATTAGTGCTGGTCAGTAATTATTATTTGTTTCGATGAGGAGCTTGTAATGTACAGTGGCTCCCAGGATGACTGGCAACAAAGTGCACTCGGAGCACTGATTCCATTGTCGATTGCAACTCGCTTCCAAGAGATCTATTTTGCATTCTAATTACAGATTCGGATTCAGCATCAAATTGCGCTTCTTCTCGCTATAATTTCCTTAGTTCAGTGCAAAATTGTCTTTTGGTGAAAAGAGGATATCTCACATTCGAGGATTGTTGTGGGAACACAAGTAGACCACAAAAGGCGTACAGCATTGAAAAATATGGTTCCTGCCACTCCTGGTGATTGACATTTTGAACAACTTTTAAAGTCCGAACAAACTATCAGATGCAAAAGTGTAAAAAGGAAGTGTTAGCTAGTAGCAGATCACCGGCCAAGACACTGCCAGGCATCTTCTACCGTTCGTCACTTTCAGCTACAAGTTCTCTGATGGCCTTGTGGTGTCGGTCATGCGAAGTGGCAAAAGCAGCGCAGGATCGGTTCCGTTCGGGCACCACGAGGCGCTCTCCATTTCTCTGTCCTTCTTATTGTCAAACTCGTCCCATGGAAAGCTGCGCAACAATTGCCATCCGAAATAGCTGTTTGTGTGTAAGAAAAGTTGGTTAAACATGGCGAAGTGTTTCAGTTGGCAGGTAAAGAAATTCCCTCGCATAGGAAGAGTCTTTCTGTGACGAGTGCAAACCGATAGCCTAAGAGCGTAGTAATGATGGGGTTTAGTCAACCAACACATATAATTTACTTTGGCTGTTTTTATACACAAATCTATAAAAATTCATATAACACTAATCATTTACGCGAGGCAACCGGTGCTGTCGTGGCCTAGTGGTGGTCGGCGAGGCGTAGGGTGTGGTGGTCGAGGTGTCGATCCCCGCCGGTTCCATTTTGATCTTCTCGTATTGAGTAAAAGCTAATCATTTATTGTGCGTATGTGCACTCCCGGCTGAGGTACGGAACAGGCTTAGGTGGGGGTTTCGGCTATTCGTTGGGCAAACCGCAGTCGACCGACCAAATGGTAAGTTTCGATGCACTTGAACGGTAAGTTTGGAAGACTCCGAGGAAGGTAAGTTTAAGGGTGAGTTTTCCTTTCTTTTTTTTTCAGGGCTTTCTTGAGCCGAGGCGTTTGCCTCAGTGCTCTCTGGAGCCGGGCTTTTGGCTCAGCGCTCTTCTCCCACCTCCCCTTCGGGAGGAGAGTGGGATAATTTTGGACGCTTCTGAAGCGTTCGGCACATAGGTGCCTTTGGACCTGGACGGGTCACGCTGAAAAACAATGAAAAGACGAATCTATGGCCAATTTTTTTTCTCTGCGTCTCCTATCTCTCGACAGCAAAAACCAAACCCGCGTTAGCTACGGAAACCGAAAAGTGTTTATAACTTTAAATTTTCTAGTTTCTTCGGGCGTCAAAAGCCCTTCGAAATCCACTCACTACCAGTGGCTGGACACGACCAAAACTACCTTCCGGAATGGGAAGGTAGGATATGGTCTTTTGGAGGGAATACTACCCTATACCCTTTAAGGGTTGGGGTAGTAACCTTCCTAATTTTGGAGACCTTAGCTGAAATATAGCTAAGGTTCTATCTATATATAAAAGAATAGGATATAATACATGTTTTTAAAACCTGGAAAATTTTGGCATAGCCTCCCCTTATATTCCAAATATTGGCACCTAGGTGCCAATAAGCTTCTGAAGCAGTTCAGCACCTAAGTGCCGAACGCTTCAGAAGCGTCCAAAATTATCCCACTCTCCTCCCGAAGGGGAGGTGGGAGAGGAGCGCTGAGCCAAAGGCCCGGCTCCAGAGAGCACTGAGGCGAACGCCTCGGCTCATGAAAACCCTGAAAATAAAATAAAACTGACCATCAAACTTACGTTCTCGAAATCTCCGCAGCTTATCGTCTGAGTGCATCGAAACTCACCGCTGGATCGGTCGACTGCGGTTTGTTGCGCGAATGGCCGAAACCCCCACTTCAGCCTGCTCCGTACTTCAGCCGGGTGTGCACATACAAAACAAATGATCAACTATTGCTAAATATGAAAATGTTAAAAACGACCTGTCCGGGATCGTAACCACAACCCCTCTTCTTTCACCTCGACCACTACCACTGTGCCATAATCACCCACTTCTTTACGAGTTTGTGGAGATGTGTAGATCACTGCATGCTTTTAGCATTATATTACTATGTACATATTTTTCTTTATTTATAGGTATTTGTCCATTGCTCCTATTATTAACTTATAAACTAGAGAAGCGAATAGAATAAGCAGTGTGATTTGTATTGACCGATTAAACTGCTCCATTTCTACGTTCTTAGCTTCTCGTTTCCGCACTCGTCACAGAATATCTCTCCCTATTCCTATGCGAGAGAATTTATTCACTTGTCAAGTGGAAGACTTCGCCATGTCTGGCTAACTCTTTTCACACGCAAACAGCTATTTCAGTTGACAAATGTTACGTTGCATTCCGTCGGACAAGTTTGGCAATAAGGAATGCGTAGAATTCGATAGCGCCTCTTGGCGCCTCAAGGGAACCGATATTGCGTTCCCATTCCCACTTCGCATGACCTACACCACAAGACTACCACAATATCTCTAACGTAGATTTAAGAAATGATAGGCAAAGTTCTCTGATAGCGACTTTGCCGGTAATTCTGGTCGCCAATGTATATAAAAATAATGATGTTATAATTCATTGTATTATTTAAATATAAATCACTAGCTTGATTTATTTGTACTATATTTCTAAATATGAATATTGCATGCATATGCATTAAAATTATCTCCCTTAACAGAAATTGTGTAAAAATCTAGCGACTAAAATTAAATGCACTAAAATTTTGAAATTTTAACAAACATTTAAGTATTTGTAAAGTCCTTTATTCAATTAAATGTTTAGTACAAATTGGAATCATAAATTCTGAGAAAGACATTTAGCAATTAGAATATAATAAACAGTGATATAGTAGTGTTAATAATTATTCTAAACTAAGAGGCTGATAAATAAATAAAGTTGGTCATATCCTTATTTTGGAGAAGAAGTACTTAAAAGATGACTAATATGGTCATAAGGATCATCGTTTTCTATGTGAGTGAACTGGGTATCAGTAGTTAGCCTCGTGGGCAGTGACTTGCTTTGATAAACTTGCCTATCTAAGAGCTGTGGTAGAGTTAGGCTATTCTCCTGAGTCTGGTTTTTTCGTTTTATTTTTTTGTGCAATCGCATTGGTTTGATGTACAAAAAATAGTATCCCATCTCAAAGATAAGTTCAATTATCTCGCAGAATGTTATCACGGAAAAACCGATCCACAGTCCGATATTGCCTCCAAAATCAGAAAACAAATTGGTAAGCTGAAATTTACTGGGAATATCAATCTGAAATCTAGCTCATTTCGAAATTTTAAACCCACCGTATACCCGGAAGTCTCTTTAAGTGTTTCGAAGTTTAGCTGCTCGTAATATATTTCAATGTAAGCGGTATTTACCCGATAGTATTCGGTGCATGCTTTTGAATCATTGAAAATGTCGATGACAGCCGGACAGTTATTTCCTTCAAATGAAAAGATTTATGGCGTCCTGTCGTTTAAAGTTATTTCCAGTTATAATAAAATAAACCTATTTTGAAGTTTACACTGGGCCAAGCAGCTGCAGAGTATGCAGTTTCAAAGACATTTTCAGTGCATGGTTGCCGGCAGTCGCATTCAAGTTGAAGATGATGGTAGCCTCCCGATGCGCTTGTTAAGTTAGAGAGACATTGGCCCAAAATATATAGTACTTAATTAATAAGTTGTCGTATTTATATAATAACATTTGATGAAAAAAGTTCTAAATCCGAACTCACGATCGATTATGCTTTTGGCACTGCAGTAGCGGTAATCCTCACCAGGTAATGGGAAACGTGGATCACCACATCCACAGAGATCCAGAACCTTAAGTTGGAAGCAGTTTCTATGGCAACCCTGAAATAAAATGTTTTAGCATCAGAAGAAGAAATTATATTTTACAATTTGATGAAAGGATTTTCATTATACATTATATATTGGAAGTACCTCAGTTCCTTTACGATCTGATACTACGGATTTACTTAAAATTAAAATATACTTAATTGTAAAATTTTGTGATTGTATACGTGTGTATGCAAGTAATTTTTTTTATCCAATTTCTAATAAATTATAAACTGAGTCAGAAAATGTCTGTATTTTCTTGCTATTTGATATACCTCTGGTGAATAGTGTTCATCATATATGTAGGGATCAGGTCGAAAGGTATCACTGCATTGCCCATCTTGTAATCGATAGAGAACCTTCTAAAAATAATTCTATTATCTGCTGAAAATTAAAGAGAAGAAAATACTAGTGATATCGCAACTTGAAAGTTTCACATATAGCTCCAACGAGATCAACGACTGTGGTCTATTTTTAATCAGTACTACAACTCACAGTTTTCAATCCAAAAGAAGAAACAAATCCTGTGGGAGCACTGTATCCAAAGGTGTCTGGGAAAGGTTCTTGATCCTAAAGATTCAAAGTTAAAATTACTTTGAGTTAAGTCACTACTTATATGCTTCCAACCTGTTCATGAACAACTAGTCGAACTCCTGCAGCTTCGGTAGTAGGCATATAGTCGTTTTGGTGAACATCAAGAAGAAGACGAAGACCTTGAATGAAGACAAACATGCAATAACTTAATGGATACGAAACGAAATGTTCCAAAAATTCTCTGCTACTTATGAATATTATGCTTATTTCTCATAGAATGGAAAACTTCAAAATAACAGTTATGTTACTAACCATACATAGGGCCTGCCCTGCTATTTTTGAGTTCTACTGAGTCGTTAAAGTTAAATGTATAGCAGTTTCCATATTCGGGATCCACATGCAGCTTGAAGTCCCTACAAAATAGAAATATTTCGATTTTAATTATCATAACGATTTTAAACACTCACTACTTGAATTCAGATTTTCGTTTTATATAAGTGTGCGGAGCAAAGTTCAGATATGGCCATCAATAATATCACCTTTCCATGTTGCAATCTTTGCTATTGAACGAGCAACGCAATACAAATTCATTAAGAGTATACGATAGATTTCGTCTCGTTTCTCTAGGTAGAGCCGCTACTAGAAAGATAAGGTTTTCCTTTGTCTGAGTAGTAATGGCTCCCTTATCCCGTAGTTCCTGCAAAGAGAGTGTGGAGTATAGATACGATGAAACTTGGATCATTGCTCAATACATTTGATTAAAATAAAGTTTAATGAAGATTAAAATAAGTTGCTTCTTCAAATAATGCCTTAAATTTTTCTATTTGAATCATGATTTCTTCACTAACCGACAATCCAAATGCCTGTTCCGTTTCGGTAGCTATTGTTGTTGGCGATTCTGTCACAGCGTATACCGTATAATTGTTAGGGTTCCACCACTTTATCTCGTCCTATATGTGAAACTATTAAAAATTCGAACGCTTTACATTCTTTTAGCTCCTTTATCAATACGCTCAACTATTTCTGATATTCACCTTAATTTAAATCAAATTCCACTTTTATTGACAGATTCAGTTTTAATAATTACCTTTGGATGAACCATGCAATGATGCGAAATACTTTGACAAAGACAAGTCGTTTTTTCCTGGCTAATTGGTTGTGATGTATTAAGATGATCGGGATCAGCACACGTGTTGGAAATAGAGCACTGTGAACACTTCTGAAACTTTTGAAAATAAAATATTGGTTTAAAGTTTGTAGAATTATGGCAATTAAGTTCTCTCCTTAATTGCCATATAATCACAATTTAATAAATCTAAAATGTGTACAGTTGACTTTATCAATAATTATCTTACGTTTTTCAAAGATATTGAATTATTATCTACTGCTATCTGTTCGTTTCTGATGGCATCAAATATTAAATAAGATTGCCAGTTCGTTATTTAAACTAATTTTCTTTTCCTCTGCATATCTCAAAAATTAGTCAATTCTCTCCAGTCGTATCCATTTTCTTCCACTCCACATCCGATTTCCGTAGTTAGTCAAGTTTTGTAAATTATTTATAAAGAACTTTATATTTTTGGTGGACTATTCTTTGTCAAAAACACTCAGTACATCAAATTTATGCAGACTTATATGTTATTCAAGAGTCATGTTCCACTCCAAATCTATGGATCCTAGAAAACAAGTTGTAGGAAGACAAGCTGCTGCATTTGCAACTGCTTAAAACCCTCGAAAAATCATGTAACTAGAATGATTATTGTTCTTAGATAGTTCTTACAGCTGATGCTAAGTCCTCTAAAGCATTACTTAAATGCTTTTCACCTTATTGTTCAATGTAAGGTGGCGGACATATAAATAAGGCACCTCCTCCCTCCTTGATCAGGCTCAATGATGTATTTCACGAACTACGTCATCAATTTGAGTGATTCCAAAGTAGAGAGAAGTAGGAGATGTAGTCTGCTCCCTATTATTGATTGATTGGAACTAATTCTGCTGTTATTTTTTAGAGAAAATTAGCTTAATCTCAAACCAACCTATCTTTGGTGCGAACATAAATAAGGCATCCCGAGCATGGACTATAAAAACACCATAAAACTTGATGAAAAATAAAATCTTATCAACAATAGTAATAACAATAGATCGATACATAGCTAATACTTCGTAGGATACTCGAAATATTTGATAACTGTAGCACAATGTCGTCGCATAGTCTACAGGGCTGGTACAACGTTGAATTGGATTTTATACCCAAGCATTCTTGATAACTGCTTCCAGTTCTTTAACATTGGATGGTTTTTGTCTATTTACCTTCTTCTCCACATCGTTTCATAGATGTTTTATTGGATTTAGGTATGGACTCTGGCATATCCACTCCATTTTTGTTTCTTTCGATCGATCTGTTTTGTACTGTTACTGGAGTATTTTGAATCGTTATCCTGTTGGAATATCCAATTTCGACTCAACTTTTGATTTCTCACATATCGTAAAATGTTACCCTTTAGTAATGTTATGTAAGAAGTTCTATCCATTATGCCTTATACGATATATAGAGGTCTATGTTCACCTCATTTGAAAACCGCCCATACCATCACTGAGCCATCAACATGCTTAATGGTAGGAATTCTACATTCCGACAAAAAAATAAAATCACTTCCTTCAGGATGCCTTATTTGTGTTTGCGCCGAAGATGGG
Organism: Heterorhabditis bacteriophora; assembly: GCA_964036235.1. Taxonomy (NCBI): domain Eukaryota; kingdom Metazoa; phylum Nematoda; class Chromadorea; order Rhabditida; family Heterorhabditidae; genus Heterorhabditis; species Heterorhabditis bacteriophora. Next base: position 2,143,423 of record OZ038425.1, on the reverse strand, counting down.
TTGGTTTGAGACTAAGCCAATTTTCTAGAAAAGTAACAGCGGAATCAACGAAAATCAATCGATATTAGGGAGCAGACTACATCTCCCATCTCACTACACTCTTCGAGCACTCAGATTGATGACGTAATTCGTAAAATACGTCATTGAGCCTGAACGAGGGTGGAGAGGTGCCTTATTTATATGTCCACAACTGTATATACATAGGGGGAATTAAAAGTATTTGATTTTCACTTCTAATTAATAATATTATAGCAACTCACTTTTACTGTCCATACCGTAGTTGGATAGCAAGGCCAGATTAAACCCCTAGTTACATCTTCAAAGCACATACACACTGAGGCGTTCACCTAGGTGTATATAGGTGAAAATCACTATAAAGCATTTGATATAAAAATAATTGAGAGAATGTGTAAATGATAATCAAACGATTTCACACCTCCAAGGGATTTCGATTTGGTACACACTGTTCAGTGTTGAGACAAGTACATCGGACGAACACAGGTTGATAAACTGCACCTTGTAACTCATGATCTTCGATTGGAAAATGTAGATCATGATCATCTCGTTTTCTACGTGCAAAAATATTAATAGTCTTTACATTTTGTACATATACTGGGTATACGAGAAGCAGATAATTATAAACCGCAGCGTTGCTTAATTCACAGGTTATGTGAAACAATAATTCAGAAAGCAATCACTTTGTACTAACACCTTAAAACGATTTTGCATTAATTTTTATTAGATCTTAAAATTAATTGGATGAATTAGATAATAAGTTCGTGACTACTTCCCAATTTTCTGTATTTTCTCCCTATTCCTTATAATTGATAAATTATAACTATATAGCGCTAAAAATCAGTTCAAAATGAGATATTTTTTTAAAATCTATGTTCCACATTTCGAAATTTCATTTTTAAACAAAACTGAACTTCCACAAAAATGAATATCATAACATACAAAATTTTCGGAAATTATATGAAAGAAAACTCTTTTCCTATGAAAATACGATAATATCTCACAATCGGACGTTAATAGGCGAAACCTCGCCATCTCTCATTAACATCTCGTTCATTTCACGTGCGTTTATTACCCGTTCCCAATAATCGAACTGAAAGAAAGTGATTTATTCTATTTAACATTATTTTTCAATGTCTACTAGAGAGAGATATTGTGTACAAAAACTGTTCAAATCTACAAATATTTACTCACCCCTTCTTTAATTTCTGAATATTGGATAAGTTCACTATATTTGAAAGCATTTAGATTACACACAGTCGCAGCCGGAAATGGGGCTGAAAATTTATGGCCTACATTCACATAAGCAGCTGAAAAAGAACGAACACTGCACTCATACTATAATATTTGTGATATAAGAACTATAAGCACATGTACCTACCAGCTTCAAAACGAAGTTGCATCTCAATTATCGTTCTATACTGAAGATATTCAGACATGGTCCAGTATGTTTGAATTAGGAATAACATAAGCGCACACATGAATATGAACAGCCATACAAATTTCCCAAAAAAAGATGAAGATCTAAAAGAAATGTTTGCTTTTAACATAGTCGTTTCTAAGAGTTTAAAACAAAGTTTTGCTTATACATAAATTAACCGGTCATCCAATCAACAACTACCATACAAGATAAGTAACTAGTTCTAGTTTTTTATTCAAAATTTACTTAATTAATGAGATTAAAATGTTATTTCCAGTAAATAATTTACTCATATATAATAGTGTTATTTAATATCTGCTTAATCAATAGTACAGAATTGTTTGCTATTCATAGGTAATATTAGTAAATAAGGGTCAGTGGAGTTGGACTTCCCTTACATGATAGTTCCTAGACATCTGGGAAACGCAACGAAATTATACATCACTATTTCTAGTCAGTACGGAGCTCATATAAGGTTAGATCTGCATAGTAGCAGTGACGGTGTAGTTTACGTTAGTGAGAATAGTAAAATCATTGCATCTCAAAGCTGTGGTGGGGTAGGAGTGGATGACGCAGTTCTTTGAAGTTTACCACAACGCTTTTTAAAATAAACATTTTCAAAAAAATAATGACGAATATATTAATTAAAACAAGTGAAAAATTGTAAATAAAATAAATATGAAAATTGTGTAAATTTCCTCAGTTCAGAATTACGAGTAAAATTGTTACGATGTTCAGTAAGATTTTGAACATCTTACTGTGGTACTTTTCACATCGCGCTATAGTTGCCTTCTTAAAGTATTATAAAACTGTTAAAGATATTGTATATTCTCAGTATTTAGTACAATTTACAATTATTCCTCATATATTTGACGTTTAGCTCTAATACCTGGTACGACCACTGGTGGATAACCATAACACTTTAACGGTTATGTAATTTACACTAAGCGTATCCCAGACTAATAATGTAAGACTAAATGACGGAAAACTGCCATAGATAAGGGCTACATCTTCCAGGACAAGGAGTTCGATCAGAACAGATAGCTCGATCGTTTTTCTCTTCCGACTTCAACTTCTTTTATCATTATCATCATTCTCGTTGTATGATAATATTGGTGTATTTTGTGCTTAGTGGTTGTCTCTTTGATTTCTATTGATAAATCTTAGTAAATCGCCTTGACCCTTCTTTCCTCTATTCCGAAATATTCTAAGCGCACGGCTACATAGAACTCATCTTAGAATAAAAACGGCAGAAGACTGACTAAACATTCGCACTGGTAATTATTGTAGTAAAAACAGTAACCAAGCATATGAAAAAACCAGGTTAAGGAATTACTATCCTCAAGTAAAAAAAATTAACAAGCTAAAGATTAACATATTGTTTCAGTGAGTAACTAGTTAGTTGGTTAGGAATGCTGAAATTCTGTGGTTAACTGTTTAGTTGTAAGTTATGAGACAATTACTTACCCTATAAACGGTACACCATGGGAGCTGGTTCTGTTGCAGAAGTCAATAAAGAGTGTTTTGATGGAGGTGTACCGATAATCTTCTTCTGATGCTGAACGTACACTCTTCCGCGAAGAGACACGACGACCCGAGTAGAGCGCAGGTACGTGTAGTGACTGGGAACGCTGGCTCATTAAGGTCAGCATTCATTCATTTTGCATGATGACATCACAATGTTATTTGAAAACGTTCGGTTGACCACTATATGCTCACCTATAAAGTTATTTTCACAATAAGTTTAATAGAGTAGTGGCAAAATCAATTTTCGACACAATTATTGTTTTGATATACTCTCCTAATAAGTCTTATTTTGGGATATATACTAGGCCTATCTATACCTTAGAGATATCCTCGTCTTCATCGTAATGCGGCTCATCGATGTACTCGACCACCTTATCGCTCATCCGCAACCCATCCACCGCAATAATCGGATCGTGCCGCTTCTGCGTAAAAGGGGTAAAGAAAAAGCTTATATCCAACACTTACTACCACCACTTTTTTATTATGAGTAATAGTTTTAGATATTTAACATTAAATCAATTGTAAATTATTTTCCGTATTATTTATCTCTATATAGCAAAGTACCAAGAAATATAAGGTGTGTTAAAAGACAGAAGAAGTTAGTGGTCGTTTAGCAAAAAAATCAGTCATTATTCCGGACAAATTGAGGAAAAATGGGCAATAATTTATCAATCAATATTTAATCAGTAGGTAAAATTGTAAAAAAAAACTATTAGTATTTTGTTCCATTTAGAATTTCTACAGCTTACTACTTTCATCTGCGATGAAAAATCTTCACAACTCCTTAAGCAACTGCTACGGTTTGCTACATTTAAATAAAAAGACTGCAGCTAACGTATCTAAAGATAATCTTGTTTATCTTACAATATGTTGGAGAGGGATTTCTGTTGCAAGATAAGCGATATTACTGGAAATCTTCACAAAATATTAAACAGAAACTGTGCTTTGCAAGGTAAAATTTAGTTGTGAAACAAGGATGTAGGGCGATCCGCCAGATCTAAATCCGTTTGCTTTCTTAGTGCGATTTCAAAGTAATAGCTTCTCCTACTACAACTGACTCTGGTTTCGAAAACCAACACTTCAGTGCAATTTTTTCTATTTAATACTTATGTCGTACTTTTTACATATGTGAAAAATACAGCATACTGTTCACAAATATGTTCTCATAAATTACAATAAATATAATTTCTGCCATAAAACAAATACTAATAACAAAATAGATTTTGCATGCTTTAGGCATGCCCATCTCATTATATCTCAAGAAAGTATTATAGATATACATAGTTATTTGATGCAATTCCCAGTGAAGATTTTGGCGACTTATGGCAATTTGGGGTAGACTGCTGTCGATGTCAAATGAGGAAGCCCCAAATAGATTGAATTTCAAGTTTTGCACTTATTATCAATTTTGGGATCAAATAACAGTTGTAACATTTTAAAAGGACTTGACTATTCTATTAATCTATTATTACTGTAATAACATGCAAAAATAAAGTATGTAATAAATGAACAGCCAATCTAAGATAAAATTCAGCTATATTATTTAGTATGGTGAAAAACAGATATATAAATAACAGTAATACTTATGCGCTCAGCATTGATACTATAATTCATTAGAGAAGTATATGCGACGAATTTGGAAGGCATCAACTTCAGATAATCAGGTGATAAATAAAATAACATTAATTTAACAATACATTAAGGCCAGACAGTATTCTTCATAAGATCAAGTTAAAATTATGTGACACGCAAGGGTAACTAGAATTGCTATAACACTACAGAATATTCACTCATCCCTACGATTATGCTAACTAATCCATTACTTTAGCGCTTATATTTGATAGTTGATCTGAGTGGCTAATATACGCAATAAATAAATAGTGAACTAAACTTCCATACGGTAGTCGAAGAACTAAAAGAAATGGCATATCCGAAGTTAGACTTGGCCATAGTAAAAATACTGAAAAAAATAGAAAGTAGCCTTATTGATAGATCGTTTCTGTTAAAAAAGTGATATCCACAATGGTTGTTTTGTCCTAGTGTGGTGCGACAGACCACAGATCGATTCAACGGATGTTTCGGAGGGAGCCAGCCCCAAGGGATAGGGACACATGCGACAATCACAGCGGACATCAGATCCGAAAATAGAGGGTTGCTGATGGAAAAAGCGAAAAAGCACCTTGTTGGAAAATGCAAGAATTATAAAGGTAGGGAAATACTCAACAATAAGAATTAACAACGCAGAGAAAAAGCGTAAGATAATACAGTATCCTAATAAAATACGCATAGATAACTATTCTGTTACAAAATCTAAATACTACTGAGATTAAAAGAAGAAAATCGATAATATATAAACAAAGATGAATGAAGCAAACCTTCTAATCCTGTAGATCTAATGTAATAAACGAAGTGGGTCCTGTAGATTAAAAATAACGGAATTATTTATTACACAAACTATATATTTTCATTAAGTATAGGAAAAAATATGTGGTGGAAATGTACAGAAAATTATACTATTGTTTGCACGAATTATTTCACTATCTTTGCGGTTTGTTCACATCGTTAGTAGTAATGTACGGTTAATTTCTCGTCATTCTCACTGGGTCAACTCCTAGTGAATCTACTGAAATTAATGTGTATTTCTCTTATTATTATTATAACACTCAGAAATATAGTACTGGTTTTTTGTTACTGTAACTCCACTATTGCTATAATATATTCCTTAACAATTATTTCATATTTAAACGCTAATTATAAACATACAATTACCCATTTTCCTTTTATTCTTTTCCTAGACTTTCAAATTATTAAATACAGATAACTGCTATCAATTACGAAGCTTCTCAATTCCCTAAAATCTGCGTTATTTGAACAAGCTGGACCACTTCTAATTGGCTTGGACTTATCGATTGAGCAATACATTTGTGTATTAACTTTATGCGAGTAATAAAGCTAAAAATAGAAATGCTGCATTCAGAAAAGCTCTGGATTAGGCAGTTGGATGAACTCTTTTAAAATTGCGAGATTATAAAGCTGTGAAATATCTTTACAAAGAATATACATAACCATAAACAAATCTCTTTTGATCAGATAGTTTTCACAAAGACTAATATGTATAAATAAATGGAATTGGGGACTCTCTCGCACGTAGTCCATTAATTATATTAATTTTTGTAACTAAGGGAGTTGTCTTTAATTCCGATAAAAATCTTCTAGATGTTGAATTACATTTTCAACAAACAATTACGAATAAATTAACTCAATAGAAGTGGTAAATGATTTAATTTATCCAAATCATATAAATGTTTCCGTTTATTTGTGCACACGATAATAATTACTAGTTGACTAAACTTCTAGCATCAATTATAATGTGTAAGAGGAAAACGTTAGTCTAGAAAAAATGGGTACTCCTTACTTTAATTCCCATATTTTCATGTTTACGCTTATTAGCACTCGCAATTTGTTTTGATTTAAAAAGTTTATCTCACAGGGAAAATCCAGTGACCTGCGCAATTTTCCAGGGTTTTGAATATTAAGACGAATATAAGAACCCAGAACTAATAGCTCAATTTCAGCATATCCAATAATCCTAAATAATTACCTCACATAATTTTCTTAAAATTGGAAAACGTCGCGTTAGCTGCTCTATAGTGCAATTAAGTAGGTAAGCTATAGAAAGAGTAGAACGAATTACAAATACCTCATAAGGTCAAAATACTTCTGACTTACCATGTAAGTATCAGATAATAACAAAACTTTAGCTTCTGATTGGTTGAAAAGAGGTAACCAGGGTATGTCGCGGCACACAAGAAACTTGGACAAAGGGTGGCTGAGACAGGTGAGAGGGACAATTGACCAGCCGGAGTCAAATGGAACGCCAATATGGACAAAAAGAGCCAAGATTGGTACAACATTTACCTATTGTTATACTATAAATAGAAAACATAGCAGGATATATCTTTCTTTGAATTGCAAGTAAATAACAGTTTAAACAAAACTTATAATTAATGCTAGATTTAATTGACTGTATTAATACTTAATAAACTAATTGTTATAATATTATTTGACATCCCTGATCGGATAATTCAAGTGGGTATATTTGCAAGACGGTTCTTGTAATAAATCTCCGTTCGAAAATTCTACTTCTTACTTCATCATCAAGATTGTATGCGTAACATTGATAACTTGAATGAAGTATCAGTTTCTTTTGCGTATTTAGTTTTCCCAAGAATGGAAATTCATGATGAGAATGACAGACAATGTGGAACTTCTGAGGTTTGTACCCACATTGAATAATAATTTGTCTGACATGCTGTCTTGAATGCTAATTAATGAAGAGCTTCTATGAACATTTCTGCATAAAATTAATTACTAGATCAACGCGTACCGTAGTCATAAATGAGTATCTAATGATGATGAATGTAAATCTAACGAAACCAAATTGTTCGTTTTTATTGAAATAAATTATTTTCTGGGCGGTTATTTGTGTCAATTTATTATTTTTTAGTAATTGGCTTGGCTCACATAAGGCAATGTGACTATTATAGGAATGCACGAGTTTATTTCTAAATATCGAAAATAAAATCCGCATGCTTAATAGCGTCGGCATCTTAGGATTCTCAATTTCCCGATTCTCTTGGGAAATACTCGGCTTTTACAAAATCTAAATAACCTGAAATCCGGGTAAGGTGAAATTTTTAAATATCACGAAAACCCGGAAACTCGAGAACTTTACATTTTAGTCCTAAATTCCAATCCTAATGATTAAATCTGAAACAAAATCAACATTCTTTTCAATTTACAGAATTTTCAGTTGGATTTAACAAAAATGTATACCTATTAGAATGTATAATTACTGTTCGTAATTTCTATCTGACAACTACTAAGAAGAGTTGGAAGGTAGACTTCTTTCACTAACAAGTCCTTTTAATAAACACTATTGTGTTCCGTTAGATTTTGTATAGCGAAATATAAGAATATAAAAACATTAAAAAAAGACTACATAGTTATATTTACAAATAAAGAAAACTAACAAAAACGAAGCTGCATGGTACTCAACAACAACCCTTAACCTCTCATCCTTAGCTTATATATGTCACCTAAGCCCCGCCTCATACAGACCGCTTATGTTCTGTAACGTACTTTCATATCTCTAAGTATGCCTCGTTATAACACTATCAAGTACTGCGTAGAAACTGGGGTATATTCTTAAGAAATATTAATGATAAATTCTAGAGGTAGAAAAATACAACTCAGAAAAGTTAGAGTGCCATTGATATTACTTACAACTTTACTACTCAAAATTTTTAAAATGTTTCTATTATCTAAAGGTCCAAATACTAACAAAGAAGAGGTGGAGAAAATCGTGATCCATTTACGGTTCAATCATTTTTAACAATAAAGATTAGTGTTATGCCCCATTGATAGAATAATAAGATTTACTAGGAAAAAAGGATAAGTGGGGTAATATTCGGGAAGCTCCGTTAGGGGTTTTAGTTTACCTCACATTCGGTCCTTATGACTACTATCGCCACGAAAAGTGCAAACACAAAGTGCAAGAGTTAAACTAGTATAATGAGGAAAACAAGAGATAAAGTATTTTTTCAAATACTCACGAGGTCGTAACAATTAAACGTTTTTAGAATTGCAGAATCTTAGCTAAAAATACCATTAGCGAATTGCTAAAAAGTATGTTTGATTTTCTTACACCATAGCAAGTGTTGTGAACAAGGCGCTTCCATGTAAGATACCCAGTCATCCCAAAAATAATGTTGTTTTTATACTGTACTTGTTTAAAAGTACCTCAGCTTGTCTAAATATGTATTTTTAAAGCTTTATAAGTAACGTTAAGCTAAGGTGATGTAATTCTAAGGAATTCCACATTGTAAGAACACCATACATAAGGTATTAATTAAATAATCCCTTATTACTATAGAGGTCAGAGGTGCATATTAGGTATATTATGCTTTATGAGTTCAAAAAAAGCGACAATGCTGTTAATATTGTAAAAAAATATGCAACAAATGTATGGCGATGTTTTTAATGTACGAAAGTGCCAGCGATGTTTCTACAAATTTCAACAGTGTGACGTTAGCTTGAAAGACTCACCTCGCTCTGGGCGCTGCGTATCTATTGAGATTGAGGAACTCGGCTGGGAAAAGCTTCTATATTCTCCGTATTCTCCTGATCTTATACCCTCAGTTTACCACTTGTTTCGAAATTTGCAACATTTCATTAGTGAAAAATAATGATCCATGAGAGGCACTGAAATTGAGCTTATGCGATTTCTTTGTCTCTAAACCTCCTGAATTCTATAAAAATTGCACTATGAAGCTTTCACAACGTTGGAAGAGCGTTATTAAGTTAAATAGAGAATATATACTTTATTAAATTATAAGTTATTTATCCTTAATATCCTTTCACAATTTAATGCTAAAAATAGTATTACCTTTGAGATGACCGGATACTATGCTTGTCGGCATCGATAATATTTTAGTATTTATTCGACTTGTATGGTTCCACTGAAACGGTTTCCTATTCATTATTCTACTAATAATTCGTTAGGATACACCATATTTAATGATCTAGTAAGCTACAGGGCCCTCAAAAACTAATAAGAGACAATTAAACCTTGCAGTTATGGCGTTTAGCTTGTTAGTTATTAATTAAAAAGGGCAGCCAACAGTGTATGTATCTCTGGGATACCTTGCTAGAGCACATTTTGCAGTTTATTTGATTTTATCCCCGTTAAATAAGATCATAAACTTTGTACTGAAATATTCGCCTCGGTACACTTGCTTTCAGTTAAGACGAAATACATCAGAAAACTTGGTAAAATATGTAATAACTGTAAGCCGTCAATATGAACGATTCAAATTAGCTACAACGGATCCCGACGATTTCAAGTGCCTTATTTTTGCGGCTAATCTAGACTCGCCACAAGACGCGGACATCCGCATCCGTATACTGCAGAAATTAAAAACCAGAAAGGTAGGTGGGAAAATAGCTCTCGATGATCTTCTTGCAGAGTGTAACCACTGGATGAAACTAAAATGAGACTCAAAATTAATGAAGAAACAGACTTGTGCACTTGTGGCACGCAATACAACAAAGAAGAACCAACCTAAGAATCCTCCTAAGAACAAGCTAACAGAAAAATATCTATGCAGATTCTGTGGTGAGGTCTATTTCAAGCAAAATTGTTCTTTCAAAACAACGCATGCGCAAAATATAAAACGTTAGAACATAAAGAACGCTATTGCACAATGTGCAATAACAATAAACCAATGACATTAGTCAATCACATAAAGACGATTTACAGGAACCGTGTTTATGTCATCGTCAGCCTTTTAGAAAAGGAAATCAGGCTACAACTGGGCACAGGTGCAGATGTAACAATGATTGGAACTAATACATGGAAACAGTTCAGTTCCTCATCACTCCAGAAAATGGATATCAAATGAGTGTGGCCAACGGGTCGACTGTGCCTGCTTTAGGATTTTTCGACTCGAAGCTGATATATAACGAAAAAATTACAAAGGCTCGTCTTTACGTCATACAAAAAAATGCGGATCTACTAGGTATAAGTGTAATGTTGAAAATACACCGGCTGAGAGTTGCAGTAAAATCGATTATTAATGTCGATAGCGATATACCACTAAAGAACGGTCGTACCTCGGTATTGACCCATATACAATGCCAGTTCCCGAAATTTTTTCTCAAGAACTAGGATGTACAAAAATATCGACCTCACTTCAACTAAAGGAGAACGTGTTTCCAGTGTTGATCAAGCACACCCGTCTCCTATGCCATAGAAGCAAAAATCGACACCGAACCAAAACAATAATTAAAGTGGATTATTCGGAGTCGAGTAATCTAGTAGTATTCATACGAAAACCGACAGAACCTATCCATTTTTGTGCTGACTATTTTACAGGTCTAAATAGTGTCATCATGCTTCATCAACATGCATTTTCCAGATCAGATATTTTCAGTAAACTGAATAGAGATATTATCTTCTCTCAAATTGATTTAGCTAATAACAGATGATTCAAAATACATCCTAACAATTTCCACCCATCAACCAAAAAGACATTCCCGGATTTACCGAAGCCCGCCTAAAACATTGCTCTTCACTTCTAAAGCAATACGGTTTCACCATCGAATATAGACCCACAACGTCATTTGGACAAGCAGATGCTCTATCTCGTTTATTTACAAAAACTTCAAAAGCGGAAAACGCGATATTTTATGTAACAGTGGTATTCACCGAAGTAGAAGAGCAACTTTCCTATTATACATAAGGACATAGCCAGCTGTAGGCAGAACGACACACTTACAAGACGTCATCAAGAACATCCACACATCATAGCTGAAACCAACGGAACTAACCACAGAGATGAAACAACTTTTCCACAGTAAAGAAAGCATTTTAGATGTAAAGGGCTATCTGAATTATGGAAATCGTTTGCTTACTGGCCGTTCTTAGGAAAACAAATCAACAATCTTGTTCAAAGCTGTCCTAAATATAGCAAGGTAGCGAAATCCCCAACAAAAACTAAGCTAAATCAGTTGGTAAAGTTGAAAAAAGCATGATCACGAATACATAATGACTACACAGGACCTATAAACGACATATAATATCTTGTGATGAAAGACATCTACAAATGGGCAGAGGTATGAGTAATAAAAAGCATATTCATAACGGTCACGTTGGATCTTTAACATAAACTTTTTGCAGAATTTGGACTTGCGCAAACATTAATTAGTTGCAATGGAACCCAATTCATGTCTAATGGATTTGCCAACCACTGCAAAAGGAACGTAGCGAGTAATTTGCAGTTCTCAACATTCTATCCACAATCGGGTGAACAAACCAAACGATTTGTGAACTTTTAATCTCGCACTAGTAATAGAAGGGAGAGAAAAATACTGCTGAAGCTGTTCACACATTTCTACTCAATTATCAGCGGTGACCATACCCAACGGCTTCCAAATAAAAATCTCTGACTGAATTACTTTTAGGACAGCAAATCAAAGTTCCGTTCACCTTATTACAACCACTACGAGACAAGATGGAAATGCAAACAGACATAAATATGCGAAAACAATCCGACCAACACCATGAAACTAAGGACCAATATTTTAAGCCAAGCCAACTAGTATTCACCTACGACTACCAGCCAAACAAAATTGGCTAGTCACCATCAAACATTATTCGTCGTTCTTACGAAGTAATATATGATGTTTCAGTAGGTATACTCATTCGACGTTGGCATACAAACCAGCTGAGACTTTGAGTATAGTCCGGTGACTCGCTGTGCCAGTCTTAGAAGAGACGTGTAGTATCCTTGTACGATATACAAAACCATCATTAATAATATTCAATATCCTCACACATCGCTGATCAGTTTTTTGACGATTATTACCAGTATTTTTCCCGATATCCTTGAAATTTTCAACTGCCTATCTCATCCTGTGTCTACTCCAGTATGTTTCGTTTAAAATTCGTGTATCATCACTCAAGTTCAATTTATATCAGTATATCTGTCTAATACTTGAATATGCTAATCGGATATTCTTAATTTTTTGACTAATTTTTAAAACACTTACTTTAAGAAGTTTTTAGTACTTGGAATGTACGGAAGTAGTTTATCACCTGGTTCGTTTTACCCAAACCTAGCTGCAACTGCTGGATTTCCTCGAGTTATTAGCAGTCCTTTGGGTTCTTCTGTTTCACCCATGACACCCACTTATCCACCCAGGCTTGGTCAAAGTCTGGTTAGTAAGGAGTATTGACTCCATTTTTTAAAGCATGTACCATGAAATAATAGTGTAATGTTTACAATAAATTACTGTTTTGAAAACCATTTGTTGTACAGACCACATCATCAACATGGAATACATTTCGAGGGTTACAGACAAGTACTAATAGTTGGTATTAACCAGTTCCCAACTCGAACACAAATCAAATGAAATCGTTTTAGAGGACAGCAAATGTTCCAAGAAATCCCTGGCTAAGTGCATAATCACCAAAACCACTAATTTTATTGGAGCTAGGCTTCGTGTGCTCCAACATGTTTGCTTTGACGTCGGATGCCATGATCTATCTCTGGTTTTACGACATTCAAGTCCTAACATCCGCTGGTATGGTCGTCGATGGGTAGCAGATAAATGATTGTCAATTTGTCTTGTAGTAACGAGGGAACTTTGTAGCAAAATCTTCATACATCCATCTTTATTTTAACAGCGCGGATGCCAGCAATTTACTATTTGTATTCTTTCCACATAAACTTGGAATCAACAAAGCCCTATTTAACAAATCCCCGTTCCCTTAAATTGGGCGATCCTTGCATGTCACAGTAACACCTAATTCGTCCTTTTCGTGACATCATTTAGCTCCAGAACCTAAAATACAAACTTAAACGAAAAATAAATTCAGTCCGAAACTCAAATATTCCCGCGTTATTTGCTTGCTTCTCCGTACTTGGTTATTAGAGGTCCCTTTTTATCCGACAGCACCGTAATATCGTAGTTTTAACTAGACGACTTAACTCATATTGGGTACATCAGACGTTGCCGTGCTGTTCTATGATAAGCTTAATAACCTTAGCACATATAACCCTGAATATTAGCGATTCTGCTTCGGGGCGGATTCTGTAGCACATGGCTAGTCCTCTAGTATAGACCTTGATTTCAACTACATGGAGTTGGGTCCCAATCTTTGATAGCTTCGTCTTCTGTTTAGGCAAGTATTGCAATCTATTAATTAGAAGGCGGAAGTAGATAAGCTATAATTCATCCAAAACGACAAAGGACCAAAAGTGAAAATAAATGGGGTTTTATGGCTTAGCAGATAGTGAGTTGATTAAATCGCATTTGCTTCGGAAAGAAAGAATTCCTTTAGTACTGCGTTTAGTTCACTAAACCGCGAAAATGAAGAATAGTCAGTTTGGCTTTGTCCAGTGTTCCTGACAGTTTGTGACATTTAGGCGACTATACTATTAATATTTGTGTAAATGAAACTAATGATGGGCGTGGATCACTAATAATAGTGCCTTGAAGCCACTACATATGACACTTCAAAATACAAAAAAAAACGAAAAGGTGAGTAGTACCTTTTCCCGGATCTTTTTAAACTGGTACGACAAGTCGGAATAGAGGAATGGCCTATGATCGTTCCGATGATCGTCTGGACTATACGACTCAGCATGATAAGCTGAATATCTGCTACTTATCCTTTTACTTGTATGAAAGGCATATTCGAAATGAGTACAAAGAAATGCGGCTGCACAAAAATCACCTGGAGTAGCAACAGTAGCCTTGTGACGATTCACTTTGTATCTCCAGTAGAACTTTGTCACCTTTGCCTCAATCTAAACATTGGATTAATGATTAAATGGTGATACAGAAAAGGCGAGATAAAGGACATTTGTTGTAGTTCATCCCAGAACCCAGCTACTGGAATAAGAAAAGCAATCGTTGCAAGTCCACTAACTTCCTCATAGCTATATTTGGGGTGCCACATCTGGATAAGTTTGAGAAATGTTGAATAGGGACCCAGTCCACCTGGTTTACGTAGTTGTCCGATCACAGACAGCTCGTCATACGTCAGACCAATCTCATCCTATCATTGAAAATAGTTTCCAGCTGTTTTCACTTGGCTTACTTCATGTTTTCACATGCTAATATACATCAGATTCAAGATAAGTTCAACTTAAAAATGACAATTTCATCCAGATGTACGAAGCCGATGCCACAATGTCATTCGTGCTCAGTACATGAGGATTTCCTATTTGTTAATACAGATTACCTCGTCGTTCTGTACTACTTTTCCATCGATAAGTGGACGTAATTCAGCGGTAGGCTTCGAGTCAATTACCCTGAATAGAAATAATAGCCATCGGAACATACGAAAGATTCCGAAAGTGATATTTTTCATACGAACATTTCAACGAACTACAGAATATAGGAATATTGAGAGAAGAAATAGAACGTACGCTTTAAGCGAGGTCATTCCGAATCTTTCACAAGCCATTTCCAGAAACATTCGTAAGTCAGTTTTGCTAATCGATCCTATAGGGTTTATATCAGCTGACGAACAGTCGTACTTCGTTGCATAGCCGACCAATCTTTAAAAGATACGTTCAGAGAGGAAAACTCCAAGACTGATGGAACACTGGGTCAGGTCAAGTTGCCATCAGCACCTAACGCATCTGACTATGACTGTTGAGCGTACTATTGAAGTTTGCCAAGTACTTACAGCTCATCAACGTTCGATGTGCCCAACACAAGCAAACTGCCTGGTCTCCCACTGGTTACCAGGGATAGTTGGGCAAATAGATAAGCGATAACCATGCGAGTGCGAGCCTGGACATTTTGGAGAGCCATCGATTCGCGGACATCGGAGCCCTACAAAGTAGTTCTGCGTAAAAACAAAAAATTCGCACAGTAAAATAAGTTTATTCTAACTACCTCAAAACTAGGCATGAATCCATAAGCCATTTCGAAGATCTTCAACAGTGCTGTCACAGCCATATCTATTACTATGCTAAAAAGATAAGCCATGTATTGTACTACTCCAGGAAACAGTAACTCGACTACACCTTTAAACAGACCTAGAGTGATTACTGTTGATATCTCTAGCCAATGCACTAGCACAAGCTCTGGTTTCTTGGGAAGAGTGTTCACTGGCCATGTAGCACGTAAATAAAACCTGTATTATTTGGTTGACCGTAATAATTTAAACGGTCTAGCATACTGACTTACAGTGCGTTATGATTGTAAACATAACTAGTAGAAATAGTATTAGAATCTGGCTGAAACTAAAACGAGAAAACAATGATTTCAAATTAACCCACTTTCCTGCACAGTTCAGACGGATCCTCTCCAACACGTTCTCCATTTAAATAATAGGAGGGGTCATCACCACCTGTTAATTAGAAGATTGCCAAAAGACCAAGTACTTCAAGTCAGAACACTGAGTAAGAGAAAAATCACACTTATTCATGGATAGTTAAACGTATGTGAGTACCACACCATCTCTTTCTCTCCGCTGTTTCACTGAATTGCACACTTTGTTGCACATTAGTCTAACCATCGCCGCCACTGCAGAACTATCTTGTCCTCCAGAAAGAGGAATAAAGAAGCCACTCTAAACCCACTTTATTACATTCACTAGTGTCTTATGGAAGTAACTGATATCACACCATTTTGCTTCTCCTTAGATAATGCCAGAGCCATGCCGGTGGTCCGTCGCAAAGTTCTTCGGTCGATGTAAGCTGAAGGTGCTCTACTTCCCTTATTTCATCAGCCAGTCGTTCAGTAGGATATGCCATCTTCATAGTCAGAGTTCCATCAAAACGAATCGATGTATGCTCTTGTCGTGAAGCAGACTGTAAATATTTCTATATTACAAATGCCAATCGCCATGAAACAAGTAAATTTGCAAGAGTCTCATTCGTGAACAATACCCGAAACTGTTACGCTACGTATTTTATTTGAATGATGCAGAACTGATGTATAAAAACTAAACTAAATTGTAGTTCAATGCTAACAATTTGTGAATTTGCGCTAATAAGTTTTAGAAAAGATCCCTCACTTTTCGTAAAATTTTAAAAATCGCACCTCGAAACAGTTACTCGACTTCTTGTGTCTGAATGTGATAGTGTCATTTAAGTCGAGAAGAGCAGTAGCGACACACTTGAACAATAAAAGATTGTGTTACTTATAAAATAGCAATCATTAACAATTTTTATACCGTGTCTTCAATATCAAACTGATTGATTTGGACAAATAATTTTCCATTCTGAGCGATTGATGAGGCACCATCATAATACACTCGGTCCCCATCGCAACCTCGATGATTACTGTATAGATAGATACCGCCAATCTGTGATTGAAGTGATCATAAAAGATAAATGATCCGAGAGACGAAATAAATAGATTGTACCCTTTGACTTCCACCAAGAATCAACTGGTTGATTCGGTAATTTGACTTTCCAAGAATATGGTGACTACCGCTGCCATTACAAATTATATCAACTCCTTGCATTGCTAGCCTCGTGTGAGATCTAAATTAGTAGCATCAAAAGTCCATTGAAATAAAGAAGCTTAAATTTAAACATACGGTATAGCCGTCCACAGCTCCTCACATAGCTCGAAGCCAATTTTAACATTATCTGCTGACTCCAAGATAGCATCTCCGAAGGGAACGCTTTCCTAAGCACATACATGAGTTACGCTATAATAATAATAAACTTATTAGCATTTCAAAAAATGGAAGGTTTCCGGTTCCCTTCTAGACTCTGATGCATAATCGAGTGGAGAATATTAAATCTCACACTTTATAATTGTTACTCAGGAAAATTTTTAGTAATAAAACATACATTTCTATGGAAGTTTCTCTTTCAGTGTTTCGTATTACAATGCCATAACTAGTGGTATACTGGCGGAAAGTGGCTTGAAACAACATTTTGAGAATTACTAGACAATCAACTTGGAACCACTCCTATTAGAAAATGTATTCCGGCCGGAAAAATGGAGTACCTGAGCAAATCCATATTGCTGGTTAATGTGAAATTCTATAGTGGTTAGCGGCTTCGACCACCGGACGAACCAACGTGATTCACGATACACGTCATCATCACATAATACCATTTTCGGACGTATAAGCAGGATGCGTCTACATTAATTTAATGCTCTATTAATTAGGAAAATAGATGTCTGTACGAAATGCCACTGCTAGCATATCAAATAATGGCACTGCAATAATAAGCCTAGAAAGTAGAAATGTCCTTTAGGAAATATTAAACTTGGACAACGTACCCATTTTGAACAGTGATGAGACAGTTATAAAGTAGCATTCTATGCCTAACAGGCATGCCAGTAACAATAACGAGCGACGGCCACTAAATTTAACACTTGCATTTATGCATTCTAATAATACAATTAAAGTATGCAGTCCTCACTTGTTTCGATCGTTCAACAATTATAAACAAATTCTCCCAAGAATGAATTTCAGTGTCAATCTCAAAGAAGTGGTCGGCACAGCCATAGCCGGGAATTTCCAGTTCTGGACCTAATCTAAGACGTGCACCTCTCCGATGAGACTCTTCGCATGCTAAATATCAACTGAAAAAATAGGCCCAGCGTAAACTGAAATGGCTTCATACGCATATATCCTACTCCTAGTAATCCGTTCCACATTGCCAGTGAAGTCCAACGCCCAGTTGTTTACAGTACAGACTGCCAGTCGAGTTCTTCTATCCCAACCAGCAGCCATCTTAATTAACCTCAGACAATTAGTACACCAAACATACTCAAGCTCCGTAACAGGTAACTTTGGTTGCTCTCCCCACCACAAAGTGCAATTCTTCGTCAAAACCATGGATTCAAATTGCAACAAGTTTTATTACCACGAAAACATCAACAGCACTAAAAACAAAGTGCAGCGCTGCTTAGAAAATGATATTACAGTTTGATTCGTAAATATAGATCGAAATGTTAATTTTACCCCTGAAAATCCCGTGGCAAAATAAAAATAAATTAGTTTAGGACAGCTAAAGCCCGGAAACAAACCATCACAGGCAAAAATGTATGCCTAGTTGGTTTCACTGAAACACTGCTACGCATGAAATACTAAACAAAACAAATGGGCGGAAATTCACTCCCAAACAAGTCATCTTATTATGCAAAGAATGGTATCAATCAAAATCTCATTCTAGAAATGACCGCCCCCCACCAAGCATAGAAGTAAAGGGTTTCAGAAACAAATATTAATCAAAGTATAAAATAGTGGATTACAGTGTACAATAGAAAGAGACGAAGATGGAAATTAAATGAAATATATAGCTAAAAGCAAACCAATCATAAAGAGCCCTTCTATTGAGGAGACTTCAGAAAACCTATATTACAAACTGTACTATACATTCAAATATTTATAAGGTAAGCTATTCATATTTTTTTTAAATCATATTTAGTAATAGTCTTACTAACAGGAAAATTAGTTCGTCTTCTTCTTTCCCTTCTTATTCATTTGATCGATATTCCAAATGAAATGGTATAATTCATCCAACATTCGAAAATTTCAATTATTTCTAAATGTGAAAATAATTATTTAAATAAATAAACAAACCCATTCTTGACAATATCCTTTTCTAAAAAGAAAGCAAGACGAGCAAAATGAAAGATGATTTGAGAAGTATATTCCAGAGCAAGAAAGGCCACAGCAAAGCGGGTAAAACTAAAGTAAAATTTAAAAAACTACAAGATATTAAAATATGTATTCACTTAATGCTTTGTGAAAATTCGATATGAAACTAACACTCATAACATAAACAGCTCCAATAAATACTATATATATGAGAGTCACAACGGCACGCTGACGAATCTCAACTCTCTTTATTTTGTGCTGGTAGAACTCGGGGAACTGAAGTTGCTAAAATTTTCCCTGATAGTCCTGGAGACGTATTTCGTGTGGATGGTGTGGCCCGCGCAGTGAATGTTTGCTGCAAATGTTTTTCAAGACACTAATTTATTATAAACATTACACTATTATTTCATGGTACATGCTTTAAAAAATGGAGTCAATACTCCTTACTAACCAGACTTTGACCAAGCCTGGGTGGATAAGTGGGTGTCATGGGTGAAACAGAAGAACCCAAAGGACTGCTAATAACTCGAGGAAATCCAGCAGTTGCAGCTAGGTTTGGGTAAAACGAACCAGGTGATAAACTACTTCCGTACATTCCAAGTACTAAAAACTTCTTAAAGTAAGTGTTTTAAAAATTAGTCAAAAAATTAAGAATATCCGATTAGCATATTCAAGTATTAGACAGATATACTGATATAAATTGAACTTGAGTGATGATACACGAATTTTAAATAAATACAATGGATAAATTATTTAACCTCTATTCCTACGCTGTTCTCTGTTCTCTAAATCTTCTACAGTAGCTTTTAACCTAGTATTTTCTGCTAATAAACTATCGTATTTCTTTTTAGACTCAGCAATTATTCCTGCAAAAAAATTTGTATTAACTTAGAGTATGGTAAGAACGACATATGAGAAGCGCTTAGGTAATGAATGTAGCACCAACAAACCGGTCATTTTTTCTACCAATAGATTTTTTTCTTTAAGGTCAGTTTCCAGTTCTGTTAATTTTTTTTCGTCACAACTGTTCGGTACAGGTGAGCGCGTATTCTCCTAAAGTATAAGAATTAGTTAATCTAATATTGAAAAAGTAGAAAACAAACAAATTAAACGAAATCTAATTTACCTTCATTTCTTTAATGTATGTGCCTAGAACATAATTCCCCTTCTTCAATTTCTGCTTGAGTATCTCAACTTTTTCTAATAAATCGTCCTTATCGTTACGAAGTTGATATATTAATTGTTTGGAGTTCTCCAACTAAAACTGGACATACAAAGAAAATTGCATAAAGTTTTACTATATTTTATATGCTAACATTTAGATTTAGAATTTGCAAATTAAATGAGCCATAGATAGGTTTCCACTTCTTCTATTATTAGAAAGTGAAGGTTGTATTCACTATACAGTTGTCGTGTTGTACCTGATACGATCACATCAAAAACACTATCTCTGCGAATTTAGTAGTTTTATAAAATACCCAAAATATTCTTTTTCTAATTATTAGCTTACAGCTCATTCAACAATTCATTGATACTCATACAATACAAGATATAGTTAAATGCTAAAACCATTATGAGGTTTTAAAAAAGGAAGTATAATATATACATACATAAATTATCTCTTTCGAAGAACATAAAACAAACTTGTGCTTTCAATGCTTCTGCCTCTTCTTCACTGCAGTCCAAATCTTCTTGTAAAATGTGAATATCATCTTCTAGTCTGTCAATCATTGAATGAGCCGCTTGGTGTTCATCGCGTTCAAGCTATAAACAAAAAAAATTGCATAGAGAAAATTCTAACAAATTCCGAGTACCTCCAAATCATTTTCCAGATCTTCTCTCTTAGAAGCTTCTTCATCTGCTCTCTCTCTAGCCTCATGTAATTTCCTTTCCCACTCAGCTTTCTCTTCTTCTATCCTTTGCTTATAATTAGAGTATTCATCCTCCAATAATCTATTTGCATTTCTTAATTTCTCAATTTCCCTAGTAGAAGATAATAGTTCTTCAACCTGTTTCTAAAACACACAATTATATGCATTAAAAACTTATTGTCCAAAATTTTTATTCAAAACAATTTCAAACCTTGTATTGTCGCAAGTTATTCATGAGATGACACTTTAAATCCTGTCCTTGAACTGCACGTAATTCAATTGGCATACGTACAGTTTGCATATCAAATTGACGAACTATTTCGAATCTAAACACAAAATGTCGAATAAGCCATGTTCAATGAGAGTACGTATACTCACATGCAAATGGTATAGTCCTGACAGAGTGTACAGTTAAGTTGGACTGGAAAAGAAGGAGCTCCACGCTCTTTTAGCAAGCGAATTATTCGCTTAGGAAAATCTTCGAAATTAACATTCAGACCCCAGGTTTTAGCCAAATTCTTAAAAATTAGTTTAAAGTATATCAGATCCTGAGCCGCTAAAGTTGAATAACCAAAATTACTCATATATTACAAACAAATATGAACCACTAAGTTCATAATCGTGAAATACCTGGAATTTTCCTCGTGTAATTCCTTCAGCAAAAAGGAATTCAAATTCATCCGGACGACTAATCTCAATTCGAAATTCCTAAACCGAAATACATTTTAAAATTCTAGCTAGTAGTGATGCGAAACAATAAATGAACGTTTATAAACACAAATAATTTATCGAAATACCTTGTCATTATTTCCATGACAACGCTCAAATATACTTAAATTAATATCTATATTGCTCGATCTGAAATAAACCAAGTTTGATCTAGAGGAACCCTTTGTAAAATTATAACTATGTATCTGTACATTTCACAACCATATAACATACATCTGTTCGGAACCACTCGTTCCAGGTTGACAAAGTAGTACTGGAACTGACTCTGCGAATAACTGACGCGAAGAATCAGAGAGAGGTATCATGCTTAGCTGTAAGTTTTCATAGATGAACAATTGGCAAATATGTAAAAGCCATAAGGTAATATACTATAGAAAATCACTGCAGAAACTGCAGAATTAAAATACAAAAGAGACGTCACTTTAAGCTATTTTATAACTGAAAAAATACGAAATTAACATAACAGAAAAAACTACGTACACCATTCAAATCAATTATTGACCAATCGCAACGCACCGCGCTACTTAAAGCGCTATAGTGCAATTTCATGTCACTCCTTATTACAAAACTGGGAGAATCCAGGCATAAATTATGCTAATTTTCTCATGAACGCCATCTAACTCTAAAACTAACCGAGAATGAAAATTCCGACATATACAGCCATAATTTCTCGTCCGACTACTTGACGAAGATGCTATTCCCTATTAAATATCGTAATAGGAACCATGTTCTTGAAAGCTGTCGGGAAGTGGATGACTCTTACAAATGGGCTGGTGGCGGACTGCTATCCAATGTGGGAGACCTCCTCACATTTGCTAATACTATACTGTTCAGGTCAGGATTGTACGGAAAAAAATCTTTAAACTTTTTCAGGCATTTAGAACCTCTTAAAAGGTCACTGTTCTTAAAGCTGTTATCATATTCACATATGAACGACTTTTTCTATTGGGGTCAAAAATGAATATTGTGACAAATAATTCTGATTTAAACCTATTCAGTGGTAATCACAACAATAATTCACACTATTTCATAATTTTAAGGTAAACTATAAGCCTGCAAGATCCAGAGTACATAATTATGATATTAAAGGAAGATGATAAGTAGGTTTTCAATTCACTTTCCTTTTATTTGTACACTATGGCTAGGCGCTTAGCCAAAAAAGGTAGTTTGTATACAGACAACCTGAGAATTCGGTAAATTGAATCAGTACCCCCTTGGCTGATAACATGCCAAGCTAGAGCACAAACAAAAGTATAAGAGAGACATATGTTGCCCTTTAATATTCTAAATACGTAGTACTGTAATTGTACTGGATTGTTTAAGATAAGAGAAAAAATAACGGCAAATTTGCACTAGAAATAAATTTACTAAGTACCCTTAAAAATAATACACCCGTTTGAATAAATAATAAATAAAAACGAACGATATTAGGCGATTTGATGTGTTATGCGGAGCAGAAATGATTTGATGTTCCTTGCAGTAGTCAAGCTCTCAATAAATTCAAGTAGGAACTGCTTGAAGTTCCTCATATCGCCGTGGATTTCTTGCTAACGTCGTTGTTCAGCTGGACAGATATACCGTGGCGCCAGCATACCGTTGGCAATGGATGCTGTCAAACTCTTTGCAATGGTCATCTCATGGCAACAGTACTTCAGCATGTCTATTAGGTGGGGAACTAACTCATCTATAGAATTTGCAGTAAGCTTAATAATGAAGAAAAATAGTATCTAGAATAAAGTACGACTTACTAGGAAATGCGGCCCTGATTCGTGTTTGGGAACTTTCCACAGCATTGGTAGTTCTAGAATAGAAATTCGGACTATGATCTAAATACTTATGAAACATTTCATTCGGTGAGAGCCACGTACCTTTATAATAAGTCCAGAAGTCATCAAGAATAACCTCCGTCAGCCTATCACTGAGCAGGCATGGTGGGGGAAGACACTCCGAAATTCTAAAGAGATGTGGTACCACAAAAGAATACTCCGAGCCGCCAGATGTGCTAACGAAAGCATCGCTCGCTGCCTTGAACCGGAGTCCAACCGCAGCTTTTCTCTAATATATACATTTCTTCTAATGAAATATACCTCTGTAAGAAAAGCAAAATAAGTATTTTAAATAAATAAAAATTGGACGTCTAACTTACCTCAAGAGCTTAATTTCTAACTGGCTGTTAATCGCTTTTACTGCACCTAGTTCAAAATCCGATTAAAATTTCACTCCGGGAATAGTGAGATAATTTAAAGTGCCAAACTGCGCTAATTCGTCATGAAAACATCTACAATATTAATATGTGTATACAATAATAAATATGAAGTAAATAAAGTTGTCAGATTTATAGCGAATCGCATACTTAAATAAACAATCGTATGTGGCTCTTTTAGAGTCTCTGATCAACGCGAAAAACGGGTGGAGCATGCTCGCCTTGCACTTCAGCGAATACACTGTAGATCTGCTTCGACTGGTCAGCACTCAACCTTTTGCAGATTTGCTTGTAACACCTATCTCTAATAAATATGTATTACTTGGCTGATTACAGTAAGTAGGTAGAACTTATAAAGAACGATTTCACGGCATCTCACTCCTCACTACGAGCATGTTAGCATCATTGAGAAAGAGAAGATCTTCGTCGTCTGTCACATAAAGAAGATTGGATCTATCCTTAAAAACTAACAAGTGTAACTACATGAATTAACAAAATTATATAATTTTATACGAAACTAATTATTAAAAGAACTGACTATTTGTCTCAGTCGAATAGGCTGAGTACGCTTCATATAAGTCTTATTATGTGGCAGCTGCCTTCTTAAAGTGCCAAAGTTTCCTGATGTACCATAGTGAGCTGTTCTACCATAGCTATCCATAATCTGCGTTCGCCAACTTTCTCAATAGCGTGTACTGGGCTTGCTTTGGCGTCATATTGGCATTCTTACAAAGATAATTGGTAATATCCATAGTTTTACGCCGTGCGAGAGTCGTAACCGAACTTCCTAGAGTGCTGAAGTGCACATTTACTAGAATCTCCGGGGCTGTGAAGTTGTCCTTCGACATATAGCGCGTTTCAAAATGATAGCAGACTTTGTTTTTTGTTGTTGTTTTTTTTAGTTCTTCATCGTCAGATTGATCCAATTTTTTTAGAGGTGGGGTGTAAGAGCCTTGGAAATCTCTAGTTTAAATTTCATCGTTTTTCAAAAAGAATTACCACTTTTATGCTAATTTTCCCGAATACCACCCATTTTTCATCGTTTCAAAATGATAGCACACTTCCCATATTTTGCCGTTCTTCAATGAAAAAAACGCAAATTTACTAATCCTGGACCATCATAACAATGGGTCATGCTTCTACATTGAGCCTACACAAAAGAGGTCAAATCAAAACACCGCCAACTGCCAGTTATCCGGTGAAACAGATTTCCGATGTCGTTAAGCGCTCCAGGAAACTGTTTCGAATTTAAGTTATCTTCAGCGAAGAAAAGAAGTCCAATCTAGATGGTCCTGATGATTGTCACTCCTATTGGAAGTATTTATGTAAGGAACCCCGGCACTTTCCAACCCGAAATTTCACTAAAGGAAGTGTTATGGTTTGGGGCGCGTTCAGTGCTATAGAACTAGTTGACTCGCCGTTTGTCTCGACGAAGATGAACAGCGCTGACTACCAGGATGTCTTAGGGCATCGACTAGTTCCTCATATTTAATGTTTTTGAGGCATTAGCTTCACTTTTCAATAAGATAATGGTCATTATTCACACCAGTCTAAGCACCAGGACTTGACTGGACGACAATGATGTTGCCACTATGGACTGACCATCGTGCTCTCCGGACCTAAATCCGATAGAGAATCTTTGAGCAATTCTCGTGCGACGGATTTATGCCGATAACCATCAGTTTAAGACCTTCAAGGACCTCCAAAGTGCACTTAGCAAAGTGTGGAACGAAGTAGACGAAAGTGTCATCAAAAATTTAGTTAACAGTATGCCTAAACGAATTTTTCAGGTTATTAATAGAAGTGGTAGTTGTACTGATTATTAGTTAATTATTATGTACATTTGTTGTTATTGTTTTTGTTATAAACACATATTTTAATAAAGTGTGCTATCATTATGAAACGCACTGTATGAATGTACGATACCTTGCGGAAAGCTGAAGAGACACCATCTTTCAGAGCTCTGCAGGTACAATAACAATAAGTCATGATGGTTTTAGACTTGTTGGTGCTGCGAAATGCAAACTCGTAGGATAATTCAGACCGATCGGACAGTGGGAAGAAGGCAATTTCATGACCTCTCTGTTGAGATGGTCAGAAAGAAGCAGGAAGTAGTACATAAGTAGCTATTGTGTTAATGCTTATATTGATTTGTTCTCTAAAGAAATATAGTGGAACGATTTTAGAACGGTGCTAAGAGTCTACTATTTTTGCACTGTTGAATATCACTTAATTATACTATCGTGCTCAAAACGTTTCACCACTAATGTTATAAGCTTTACTAATATAATAGTCACAACTATGACATTTTAAAATATATATAAGTGCTTCACATATGAGGATTATTCACAAATGATTTCCTCCAGTCGGTTAATTGGTCGTCACTTCGTAGTCATGAAATAATATTCGATAAAAAACTAGACATTAAACAAAAGAATTTGATTGACCAATCAAGAGATGGACGAGATGTACAATTCCGAGTTCTCTAGAAATTGCATATACATTTACCGAGGTTTCCGCAATGGCTACCAAAGGGGCGTGGTTAACAAGTTTTTCAAAGAAATTCTGTTATAGGGGATAACATAAGCTATGTTTACCATTGCTTTTAAAGTAGTAATTCAATTTAAATTCCGTTTTTAATTCACATAATTTTGTTTTCGTTATTAAGTTTGAGTAGTTTGTTTAGCTCAAGATGGAACCAAACAAAGTGCGACCGTCCTCTGGTTTAAAAGCACCATCTACGGTAGTGAGAAAGGAGTCGGGCTCAGTAACCAAGAGTGGTAGGCCTTCATCAGGGGTATGTTTAAGAATTTAAGCATATATTACTTATGTACCATTATTTTTTTACCCCTTTTCTAAAGAGTACTTGCCTTTATTATTGACAAACTGTTCAGAGGTAAACTTATAAAGCTAATATTTAGACCCATACTCGAATGAGTCCAGCGGTCTCTATGGAAAAACTCACAAAAACCCCTGTTCCTAAAAAGGTGGCATCAGCATCAAAGCTTGCGGATAATCCTACATACGAAGTAAGCAAGTAATTTCCAACTTCCCTCGAATTTACCTTGTTCAATTGTGAGTTGTGTTTAAATAACTTTTTATTCATGATAGTTGTTTTATATTTAATATTAATATTTTAAGAGATGGCATGTTATTCACTACAGTTTATCATTAAAAACATTAAAGTTTACTATTCGAAAATTCGTAAATATGCATTTGTGAGTTGCTGTTTTATGTAGTATATGATAGTATTCAGAGGAAGAAATCCACACCCGGAACAAAACAGTCATCAAACTCCACGGTATGATATTACGCATGACATATAACCTCACGTAAAACGCGATTAATTGTGCTGTGTAACCTTTTTAGTGTGCTATTTTCCTAATTTATAATATTAATATGCTTCTAGTTTCCCCATAATATGTACTGTGCTTTTATCAAGTTATATATTGGTTTGCAAGAAATGGCGTGTGCTGTTAAGTATATTGCTGGTGCGCTCTGCGTCTCTGACCTTAACTACCTTGTAAAAGGATATGAGGCGGAGCACAAGAGCTATACGGATGTCCTGAGCTTCTGACCTTTTATCTTAGTCCTTTATTTACAATTAATGCAATAACACTTGCTAGAAATTTTTTTAAATGATTTATCGTAAATACACCCAAACTACACGAAGGAAGGATCAGCTTGATCACCTGATCCCCAACCTTTACATGGAGCTCCCGGACTAACTTTCTTGCTATCATACATCCTTTAAGTTTGATTTTTCTCTAAACCCAAAATGGGAAAAGGTTCAGGATCTTGTTTATATTGTTTATTTCATATTTTCTCTATTATTGACTAATATATCTTCAATGACTAAAGTATTCCCCGCCGAACATAGTTTGCGGAATCGTTGACTCTTGTATTAGTAACAAGTAAATGAGATTATTATAATTAGGACGAAATGAGGGTGGGTTGCTGTTCCCACAGTTAGATTACTTCAGTATTTTCATTTGAATGGACAATCCACCTGAGACTTTAAACAATAAATAAAGGCAAGAATTAAGATGCGCTATATATAATCACACGATTTAATCAAAAGGAGCTTTAAATAAAGATAAAACAAAAAAATAATTTAGGATTAAGATATTATAATGATAGAAATATGGAGAAACACTATCAAGACCACAGTCTATACGGTGCTTGTTCCCAGTGTGCATATTAATCTAATGCCATCAGATTACAATAAGTATAAAACATCAGAAATCATAAAAAGAAAGGAAAATAATAATACAAGGGGTCGCAATTCTAAAATTGTCTCGATGTTTTGTAGTATTACTAAAATACATTGTTATTATGATTGTCAAGCGTATCTTACTAGTTATTTTTAAGTCTTAATGTATTGTGCATTTTTGTATCACTAGTCAGGGTATACGGTAGACAAGCATATAACTAATTATAAGTTAATGGGTAGTAAAGTGGGGATAGCTTGAGTGGGTAACAGAAACTGTCTAGGGTTTTATTTAAGACCAGTCACATAACTGGTAGATGGTAACAGCCAAACTTTAGGATATCAGCAGCCATCTTCGGTGATACCACGTAGTCGTTTTTTTTCTTTAAGAAAAAAAAAATTTCTTTTCCAGTATCTATAATCAACATTTGTATTATTATCTTATCTTATATTCCAATGTTATATAATAGCATCTTCATATAACATTGTGCCATTACTTCTTTCTTCATTATATGTATATACTGAACTCGCAAGATACTATTTAATTTCTTTCCCATTTTTCACTTTTATATATATTCTTCATAAGTCCTCACTTTCCTCTAAAGCTAACTTTGTCTTAATACTAAATACCCATAATGCGTATTACATATAGTTATATGATGCTAGAAGAGTACTTACTGAAGGCCATAATCAATTGTATCTTCTCTTTCATGACTACCACGATACAAGTAGGCCACGATAATATTGCTGATAAATACAACTAGAGTATTAAAGTTTTATATATCGCATATATCCCTAATACGTCATGATCTGTCACTGAATTTCCTATCTATTGTCTATCTTGGGTGTACATTATTTTCCAACCAATCTCATCTATTCTATTCTTACTATTATCCCTTCTATCTTTTAATTATAGTAAGTTAAATTACAACGATATATTTACTAAAATAGAAGACATATCAATATTTATCTATCGCTCGTGTTAGTTATTCCTTGATAACAATGGAGGTTACAGGTAATTAATGTGACACAAGCATCCTGTGAGGCAGTATACAATACCGCGCAAGGAGCGTATTTGTACTAAACTATTGTATTGTACCCGGAAATAGTGAGTTATCGAATGATAGGAAGAAGAGAACGATTAAATAAAGGCACTTAAGCCATACAATAAAAAGATAAAGAAACTGTACCAGTGGGATATAATATAATTTAAACTAAACTAAACTAAAAATAAATATAGAAGACTAACGAAGCAATACCAAAAAGAAAAGACGGGCCAACTTCATCACTTTAATCAGTCACAAAATAAGAACCATACTACAAGAAATACGCATCACTATAACGTAAGGTCGAAAAACAAGAGACAGCTGAATAACATGGAGGACGTGGATACAGCTACAACGGAACTAACAAGAGATATTGCCACCACGGCAATACGGATCCTACTACCTAATTCTAAAAAACAAAAGCGCTTATAGCGTAAAGATCCGATTTTGGATGATGATAGTGAGTACAGCTACAATGAGGACAGTGGTAGAGAAGAAAAACTAACCAGTAAGGAAGTGGCGGAAATACTGGAATCAAGAGTATCAAAGTACTCCGGCGAGGGAGAAGAACCTTTCGTCTCGTGGTTACGGAAATTCGTCTAGATGCTGGAACGCTTCCAGATTCCGAAGAGGAAAGCACAAAATATGCTAGCAATGCACCTCACAGATGCAGCTAGGCTGGTGTATGACAATATACATGAGCCACAGAAAAAGTCATGGGATGAACTAGTCCAGGAACTAGCCAAGAAGTTGAAGAATCCTTGGACAATTAGAGAAGCCAGACATTAATTATTCCAGATACGACAGGGAAGTGAATCAGTAGGGAAATTCACTAAAACTATTAAATCTAAAGTGGAGTTAGCTTTCCAAGAATACCCTGCCAAGCAAATGGAGGAAAATAAAGTTAGTTTTTTTCTGAATGGACTGAGACAGGATATTAAGAAAACGGTGCAACGACAGCATATACCAGTATCGTTTAAAGAAATAGTAACAATGGCTCAGAACGAAGAATAGCTACTAAAATACGAAAAATCGGAAAAATTAGATCGGCCGGATATGGTTAATATGATGCGCCTCGAATTTCAGTTAGAAGAGGTACAGAAGCAAGTAAGGCAGATGGAAGTCAACTCTACGACATGAGGAAATCGCAACCAAGTAAGAACAACTTTCAACAGCTGGGATAACAACTATAGACCAAGGTGAGGAAAACCGCCTTATGGTGGAAATTATAACCCTCGTCGCGGAGGACAACATGGGTCACATGAGCGATTCACGGGAAATTTATGTCGCCCCAGAAGTATTATGGGAACAGCGACTTCCAGTATTCCGTCAACCGGAACAACTAAACTGTGATATAGCAAAAGAGATAGATCTGCAAAAAGCAAACCTCACAGAAGAACAAAATAACGCCACTTTTTAGTGAACCCCAAGAGGTAGTACGCATTGCGAATCCAAACGTCACACTCAAAAGCAAGCAAGGAAAGCTGAAGACATTACATGCAAATCAACTTAAGCATTTCTATAACCTTACTTATTAAGAGATCTACCATCGCATACAATATTTTAATGCGTATAATTAATTATTAACGTCAATTTACAGTTAACGAATCTTACAGAAAATATAATAATAATAAGAAGAAGAAGGGGAAAGAAGAGAAGGAAAACCATTAAATTATTTTTAATCAAATTAACTCATGTATAAATCAAGTTAATGTAGATTTCAATTAATTAATTATTTCGATATACCGATAATCTACCCTACCTCAGCATAGCACGATTATATAATTGTACCATTATTTTTTAAAATTTCCTTTAAAATTATATACCCCTTAATATTAAACCACGTGTAGCTGTAAGGACCCTGGGAGTGAGAACAAAACACACGTGGTTCGTCAACGCTATCTTCCTGAGGGAAACCCTCATTCCTTTGCTGGGCCTAGCCCACCCCGTTCTGTGCTAGGTTAACACCACGTGGCAGTCATAAAACTTAAGCCCATATTTTTTCCTATCTAATTTTACAATCTAACTTTAACTGTAAACTAAAAATTTGCTTTGTTAACTTATGTACTACTACCCATTACTTTCGTATATTTGTATTATATTTAATTATTTATTCTTCGGCTATAAACAATTCCCCTAAGACTAATTTTATATTCGTTATTCTATAAATTAAGGTCTAGGAGAAGCCTCAACTTACAAAAAGGGTATCATGTGAGGTATCTCTTTGAAGCGCTCTGCGTCTCTGATCTTAACTACCTTGTAGAAGGATATGAGGCGGAGCACAAGAGCTATGCGGATGTCCTGAGCTTCTAACCTTTTATCTTAGTCCTTTATTTACAATTAATGCAATAACACTTGCTAGAAATTTTTTTAAATGATTTATCGTAAATACACCCAAATTACACGAAGGAAGGATCAGCTTGATCACCTGATCCCCAACCTTTACAGTGCAAACTGCTAAAGAAGCGAATGAATTTGGTTATTTTTGCTTTATAGAGTAAAAATTTATCATCATTCGTTTCTTCATTATGTGTTAATTATGAATTTGCTTTATGTTAGGCCTTATTTTTCCAGCCCAAAATGTCGCGAGAGGCTTCAACATTGTCACAGAGTGGGTCAGAAAAACGGGACAAATCTAGTGAAAGTGTACTATCAAGGGTCAAGAAGATGGAGGAAGTAACTATTTTAATCTTTTCACTATGAAATTAGTGTATCTACACATATATGCAGTTTTTTTAGACATTTGTCCATTTAGGACTTACGTCAAATTTTAATTTACGGTTAATTACCAAAATTTCAATGGTTCCACAGAACTCTGTACCATTGACACCACCATCGCCTGTTCATATTCCTTCTGGCATGGATGAAGGAACTGAAACAGAGTACCTAAAGTTACAACTCAAAGATGTCACTGAGAAATTAGATACTTTAAGGTGGATTTAACTGTTAAAAAATTATGTTGTGATTTATATTCTATTTTTATATCTCATTAAAACTTTAGATAGACTGCATAACTAATTTTTAAAAATTGGTAAGTTACTTGTGTTTATATAAACTTTTAGACTTTAGTTTTACAACATATATATATATATATGATGTCAGAATGAAACGCAAAGAGGACCATGCAAAACTAGTGGACTATGAGCGGAGTAAAATACAATTGCAATCGATGATGGAGCTCAAAATTAAAATGGCAGACCAACTAACTGATCTGCAGAGGCAATTACAAGAAGCTAAGAAGGTGAATAATATTGTTTAAATAGGTGATTTCATTCTCATAATACTATTATTTTCTATTCACAGGAGGCTTTAGAAATGCGAGAATGGAAGGAAGCCAACCAAGATGATGTTAATAATGCGTCAGAATTACTTGAGATGGCTACTATCGATAAAGAAATGGCAGAAGAGAAAGCGGAAGCACTTCAGGGCGAGGTAAATTATATAAATTTTATTTTTAATGTTATAGTCTAAGTTAGAGACTTGTGTTTATACTATATTACACTGAGTATACTTTCCATAATTAATCCTAAGCCAATTATGTGGATTATGTTTAATTTATGATGAGTTCATTGTATTATTCAAATACTAGATAGGTATTTTACTGGTAATTGAGTGACACATTATTTTTCCAGCTGGAATCCTTAAAAGTAAAGGTTGAAGACTTGGAGGCAGATCTTGAGATACTTCGTGAAGAAATGGCTACTGGTGGTGGTTCAGTGGCTTTTGAGGGTAACAGTGTTCAGCTGAAGCAGCTGGAGCAACAAAATGAACGCCTTAAAGAAGCATTAATTAAGTATGTTAATATGAATAGTGGGTTTCTTTTTAATAATTTATTCTCATATTCTGTTTATGTATTATTTTTAGAATACTTTTACAGTATACTGTGCATGTTGACCTTTACATTAGTCTTAAGGTAGAGTACAGAGATAATTATGCAATTTATTGTTATACTGTACATTATGATTTTTTAGACTTCGTGATATAAATGGACAGGCTACAGTGGAAAGAGCAGCTGCTACTAGGGAGGCAGAAGTATTACGTATGGAAAATATTGAACTAATCAGAGCAGCTGAGCTGGCTAGAAAAACAACAGCGGAAGCAGAACTCAGAATCCATGAATATCAGGAACAGGTAAATTTTTTGTTATTTATAATTTCAGCTGTTTTTAAAATCTGAATTTTGTACTGTCAATTTATCATAATTTCAATACAAAACAATTGGAAGATCATTAATGTGTGCTATGATATGTATATAAGCGAATTTCATTGATAAATTTTGCATAAAAGTTGTGTCTATATTACTTCTTACCTCTGCTCGATGTGTTTATGTTGCAGATAGTTGACCTACAAGCTTGGGAGGAGGTGGGCTAGGTCTTGTGAAGTTATTTGGGTCGCTCTTTCAAAATTGTTTTTCTAAAATTATAGACTCTGTTCATACATTTCTCGCAACTGGCTTTCACTACTAAAAAATAGCTATCGCAAACTTAAGACAAATTTCAGTGTATTTTGGTAGTTTAAAGCATGTTGCATCCTTACGTTATTAAGTTCTAGCTGCCTATGAATAGGCTTTTCTTTGTAGCCAAATCTTTTTTGCAGATTGAAGCTGCAATGGGAGCTGAAGAAATGGTCATGAATCTTACTAATAAGAACATGGAAATGGAGGAACAAATCAGGTAAGATGGTTTTTTTATACTTTTACTTTATCAATGGTTTAAGTGCAATTTTTGAACCGTAACGTTTAAATATATTACTTATTCTTTAAACGATCAATGATAGGCTACTCGAATTAGACAAGGACGAACTGGAAGCCCATCGTGATATGGATGAGCAAATGCTTGAAGAACAAAAATTAGTTGAAAAGGGATTACTAAGAGAGATTGAAGAACATCAGATAAGGATTAATGAAGTATGGATGGCATATGAACCGAATTGTATAATTTTTGTTTAGTTTTATAATTGAGTAGTTTTTAAAACATTTAATAGTATATATAGCCAGTTTTATTTCCAGTTATTGCTAAAAATTAAACAAGAAGAATCTCATAGCGATGAGCTTATGGCAACCATTATAAAATTTCGTAAGAAAACCGGGGAATTAAACGAAGAAATACAAGACTTGAAAGATCAGGTTAGTAAGTAGGTTTCTAAATTTTTATTGAGTTATTATACATAATGAGTTATATTTGTTAAAATTATCAGAAAAAATGCAGTGATGTTACTTAAAATAGGTATTTATTAAGATTTATAATTTAAAATATTACTTCAAAAGCTTTTTTAAATGCTAGTGTTCTTTGTTATTTATTTTGTTACTCTGTTTGCTTTAAACTATTCCTTTTTTTCTAGTCTTGCTGACTATGATGTAACAGAATCTAGTCATGAAGTAATTTTTCTAATGGAGAGATAAAGTAGTCTATTTGTATGTGTAATTTGTACCGTTTTTTAGCAAGTAGTATTTTATAGGTATTACGTTATGAAGAGCAACTTACGGGGCAACGATCAGAAGAGAATAATATGGCAAGTATGGCTAGCCAACTACAAATTAATACTGGACGAATGTTTGCTGAGGTATTCCCTTCAAAAATATTTCTGTATTGTTTAAAATTTTTCGTTTTGCTATTATGTATTAATACGTTCACTGCATGTACAGTTAGATATGGTCTTTATTTCAGTCAGTTGAACGTCAGATCTCAACTGTGGAGTTGGAATATGCAAAAAAACAAATAGGCTATCTCAAGGCTTTTTTACCTGACAACTTTACAAAGGCTGGAGGTCAATTATATTTCAAAATATATTGTTTTTTCTAGAGTAGATTGTAAAGACTATATTTTAGGAGATAACGATTCAGTGATTTTGAGTGTTTTATTCCCTCGACTTTCGGCTAAAGCTATTTTGCTTGCGAAGCTTGTTGCTGAAAGAGTAAGTTCAAATATAAAAAGTTGTATTTGTAAATAATGCAATATTAATTAGGCAATTTTAGTTCCCGGATGTTCCGGGAGGCACTCGTAGAGAGCACGTTACAAAATCTCATAAAGCAGAACAGTGGGCACATTCAGCACGTATTACGCATATTACAAACGCTTTAGTAGCTGTATGTGGACAGTTTGAGAGGTGAATATCAATTAGTCATTATAAATATAATATCAAATTGTTGTACTAGTGCTCTACAGACAATTAGGTAAATTTGATACTTAGTATGTACAGTTACTAATATTTTTCCAAATGATATGTTAATACGTGTACTGTTTTGAGTGCGGTGCATACGACATCATTAGAACGCTTGGCTCGTATCGCACAACTTCAGCCAGAGATGAGTGTGCAGGAGAAGATGATGGACTCTTACTTAGAGCTTCTGCGACTTGGCCGATTTGATGAGAATACATCGTTGGATAACCTAGAAAAGGGTGTAACGTATTTTAAGGTATGAGTTATCATTCTGTCAAATAATAAACACAATTTCAAATTATATATGCTAGGCCGTATAAGTTTTTATTCTGTATAGGTTATAAATGCTATTGTAAAGTATGATGGCTAATTAAAATTAGCCTCATAGAAGACTGGTGAATTTTAGAATGTATTTTCTGTTCACGTCGGAAGTGATTCCTTTGATACTTCGGAGTGGGTGACACGGATAAGCCGACAGATACTAAGCGGCATTGCATGGTGCAAAATGAATGCTCAAAGGATTAATTTTTTCCTTACGGTTCGTATGCTTATTTTAGTTTTGTAGTTGGTACTAGTGATTTAAATTATTATTAAATAGTAATAAGCTTTTTCCAGCCTGGCTCCGAAAATAGCGAAGTAGCTGAAATGATGCGGTATTTAGGTGATGAAATTACACAATGTGAACAGTTAGCTATTAGAACGGGAAAGGGTGTACCATCTGATAGAAGACTAAAACTAACTAGCCAAGTATGTGCAACAAAAATCCTTTCAATTTTATATAATATGCTTAAATTATTTGTTTAGTTCGCTGATAATTTACAATCAGCAGTTCATCAACTGGAAAAATTAGCTTCAATTCTGCATGAAACTTGTGGTATAGCAAGTGTACAAATAAACATCAATTCAGGTGATCTTTGTCTATATTTTATTTGTATACCTTAAACTAGGGTCATTATGACACTGTCGCGGTGTTAACTATTTAGTCTACTAATACTTACAGAAATTGACGGATTCGAGCCATCTCGTCTTAAAGAGATGATACATGGAGTCATTGGAAAGACTCATGGATCGATAACATTGGAAAAGGCTTTTGAACCTATTAGGTATGACTATCTATGACTTTATTATTATTCTTGGCTTATCGCTTAAAGTCATTATTATATCTCTACAGTAAATACTTGCGGAAATTGCGGGAAAATCTGTCACAAGTATTGTCAGCTCTCGATGAAAATATTATGGATACAGTACTCACTGAAAAAAAAGTAAGTGTATCTATCATTACATGGTTTCGACAAATAAGAAACTGTATATTTAAGTTTCTAATGTGTTTGTAACTGAAAACGATAGCGTTATTATTTCTTATTGTAGAAGTTCAAAACTATGTATTATGGTTTTAATGCATGTGACTACTATGTAATACACTCAACTGAAAATTGTTCTCATGTTATGAGTCTATATAAAAATTATTTACACAGTATATTATTACAGGGATTTCCTCCGATGTTAGAACGTGCTCACCTTCGCAAGCAAGCAGCAGCAGAAGCTGAGGGATTAAGATGGCAACTTGAAAAAAAAGATGCAGAGATGTTGGAGCTTAAGAAGACCATTAAGAGCAGATTGGATGATATTAGCAATTATAAGGCTTGTTTTATTAGATCTATTTTATTTCTATTTTTCGCGTTTACTTTATTATTAAGTTTAATGTCAACGACAACTCGTTTTTAATAGTATGTGTTTGTACAAAAAATTTATTAATTAAGCAATTTCTTGATTATATGTGACCATAAATTCATTTCAGTTGCGCTTAGATATGGCCGAAGCTCGCATGGATTCAGTGGGAAAGCAGGATAATGTAAGAGTTCAACATTTGGAGGCGAAGGTTGAGCAGTTAGTATCTGACAACAAGAAAAAACAGATGTCTGTTTTATATAGCTTATTTCTTTTTCCCACTAATATTTGCTGAATGTTACATATGTAAAATGTTTCTAGTGAATTTGACGAAACCATGGATGCTCTTCAAAAATTATTGAAAGAGAGTGAAAGAGAAAATGCAGAATTAAAAGAAATGGCTAAAAAGTTCACCAAGAAGGCTCTTCTTCAGGTAATTATTTTCTTAATAATGTAGTATTTATTAAGAGTAATTTTTTTCACTACTGCTTTTCTAACAGAGCATCCAGAGCATGGAATCACATGCAATAGCGTCAAATTCCACCCCAGCTATCTCTTCTGCTGCTGGAATTGCTATTGGGAGAGAAGAAATCGCTCTTCTAGAAAACCAGTTAACAGAATATCAGGAATCATTGCGTAGAGCCACACTTGAAATTGTACATCTCAGGGTGTGTGAACTATTAAGATTTCCCTAGAACAGATTTTGACATATATTCACTTAAATTTGGCTGTAATTTTTCTAATTAAATTACAAATCGCGATAAATTTATAGTCTTATATTTTTAGTCTGAATTGGCACTTGCCCGTTCAACTGGTGGAGTTATACGTCTTCCAGACGTAGTTTGCGGTCCTAATACATTGAAGACACGGGAAACTGATACTGTTTTTGACAGCATTACCAAGGAGGCGGAAAAACTTAAGAGGGTTTGGAATATATGTTTTATCTTCTGATCCTACCTACTCTTTAGTACCTTATTCTTTTTCTCATGCTCATGTAATGATGCTACAAATTAATTGCCAATTATTATTATAGAGGATACTATTTCTGATATTTAGTGGAATTTGTTATCAATAAGGAATTGCAGTTTTAACTTTTTCATATATATATATATATATATTACTATTTAAAATGTTTTTGACAGGATGAGCTTAAATACATGATGTTCATTCCTGACGTTTCACGTCCGCGCCATGTACAAGAAAATGATAGAAGGCTGTTTGAAAAAGAACGGGAATCGTATCGTTATAAAGTTTCGACTGTGGGTTCTGGTATAGTAAATATAAATTATTCATTGTTAAGAGTCAGGGGGAAATGATTTTATAAGGTAACTGGAAATATGTATTGTATTGTATAATATACTTCAGAACTTAGAGATATTCTATCGCATAGTTTACACTAATAGCTAGCTACCGATTATTGGCTAAGGTACAATTAAATTCCTGCAATTTTAGATAAAGAACGTGTATTACGTCAAAATTTGAATCTTCTTTATTTGAGTCCAACTTGTTAGTTTACATTTTTATTTAGTTGCGATCCCGGCTTCATCGATATTGGGCTGAAACATATCCTGGTCAACCGTTTCCCAAACTTTTTGAATTTGAAACCACCCAAGATATACATAAGGTATGATTCCTATTAATCTTCATAGCTTAGCACTACTACTAATTTAAAGTTATTTGATGAGTTCAATATGTCTAAAAACATTCCAAATTGTTGTTTCAGAACGATGTAACATTTGGTTCAAAAGCATTCCATGACATCTGCAACAAATGGGGCATCACTGCTTGAGGGATATAACAAGTATAACCTATTATACATAATATTTTTATAATAATTGTTTGACACAACTGTTCACATAGCAACTATAAGATGCTTTTTTGATGAAAGCGCACTTAATAGTTCATCTTATCATGTGTAGCTAATAATTTCCCCTAGTTCTAAAAATATTGCACATAAACCCTTAAACTTAAGTTCTAATCTTAAGCCTTAACATATGCTAATTTCATTAGGGCATATATTCTACTACATTGATTAATAACTACTCCCGTCTACACGCCAAACCCATAGATTTTGAAAACTAGAAATAATTTGGACAAAATACTTCATATGGAAATATGGTACAAATATAATGTTTATTAATCACGTTTAAGAGCTTCCGAACATGTAAAAATTGCACACATCCTTATAATACTAAAAAGTGTCATAAAGTACAATTGTGTAACTTCAATTCAGACCAGATAATAGGAGTAAAGTTTATGAAGACTACCATTTGTTACCAGATATGAAGAAATGACAAGCACAAGCATAATACATTACAGGAAACTGAAATGAGACATTGTTATGCTAGGAGACAAGAATTGACCAATGAGTGAATATAGACGTTAAATATCCTCAATATTTAGTTCACCCTAAATACCTTGCTTTATATGGTATCCTAAGGAACCATCAGAAAAGGAAAAAGTCTTCACATAAATCTTTGTTAGTGAAAGAAACTCATGAATTTGAGAATGGTAACACCAACGTCAGTAAATAATAGTAATCTGATAGCAAATTAAGCGAAGAACATTAGATTTAAGTCATGCAATACCAGCGAAGGAGCGAAGTCTCTTAATGTACAGCATTGATTAATAACCGCCTCATAAACCAGATAATAACACTCATCAGGTGAAACAAACCGTCTTGCGAGAACAATGGGTTAATATTAATAGTAAATTTGTAGATGTTTACAATTTATCGCTGAAGACGCCTAAGAGACTCAAATTTTTGCTTTTGAATTCTTTATAGACTATTGATAAAGCTGCACAGATACGCTCAAAGAAACAAGTGGAAATGCTTTGGTGGACGAGAATTAAATGAATAGGAACGTGCAATTCATAACATCATGGGCACTTCTCACTACTACATCTATAGCAAACGTATGCCGAAATGGACTTTGCTCCCTCAACTGTTTGTCCAACACAGACGTAGTGGTACCAACGTGCACACCCAGCTTCACATTGGATCCAACCCACTTGCTCGCCTAAAATATACATTATTAATGCAATGGCAACTCCTTAACAAATATTTAACTTACTGTATGGTCGGAGGCAAGTATCTGCGGAGCAGCTCTGATCATCCTCGTGATACACAGCCTTACTTCTTTTCCGATCTCTTCTTGTTAGGTCTTTACCACCTGCGCTCCTTTTCCCCTTCTTTGATGGTATAAAAAGAACAGATAGTGGTGTGCCCCGGGCTGGGTGAGAACGAAGTAACGACCAAGCTCTATAAGCCAGTCATCACTACAAAGCAGACCACTAGTAGGATAAGGTAGATGTTTATATTGAACCCGAAAATAACAATGTCTAAAAATACGAATTATAGTTTTAAAAGAAATTATGTTTTGGCAACCCACTCTTTCTGTTGACCAAGCAGTTCTCCATAAACTTTATGAAGGAGAGCAGCCACTTTGGGAAAGACGTCAATGTCCAACACTTCACAAGATAAGACCGATTCCACAATCCAAGTAAATCTTAAATAATGTATCAATAGAGGGTAAAATGCTAATGTTAAGATGATAACTATGCTTTCCCAACTCACTTATTACTAAGATCTTCCGTCCAGGAGTCGCCAGTGACAGATGTTTCTGCAATTACAGTCATTGCTTCACGCGAGCAATCACGAACACGCGACAGCAAATCACGGACTAAAGATACCTAAAAACATATATATTAGTAAAGAGTAGTCAACTAACGAGTCATAATTAATGTAAATGTTCTGGTTCTCAATAAGCAATGCTTATCCTAAAATAGACGAATCTCTCAACTAGTTTGGCAGGCAACAGAAAGTTAAAGTGGTACATATTTTCTATATTGAAATAATAAAAATGAAACCTCTAAAGAGTTCTGTGGCGCCTGATTACATGCAGCTTGAACATCTTCTATACAAGGACGTCTTCCACGCAAGCACCGAATACAAAGAAAAGCACCTTCAGGTAAGCGTCCCAAAAATGGATCCCACTC
Source organism: Heterorhabditis bacteriophora (assembly GCA_964036235.1). Lineage (NCBI taxonomy): Eukaryota > Metazoa > Nematoda > Chromadorea > Rhabditida > Heterorhabditidae > Heterorhabditis > Heterorhabditis bacteriophora. The sequence continues at coordinate 2,102,424 of OZ038425.1, read as the reverse complement.
ACAGCATACACCTATAATTTGTATAAAATACATGCTTAAAGATTATAATAAAATGATGAATTTATAAAATAAACTTTGTTCTTAATATCGGACCATGATATTTAGCTCTGCATAGAATACATATGAGTAAACCGCCTTCCTTATCAGAATCCTTTTCCATTGCACAGACACACGTTTCACGAGCAGAACGGTTAGTGTTTGATGTTTGCAATGCCCCTATAACAATGTAATATTCTTCTAACATTAAATTCTAGCACTATTATTAAGCGAAAAAATTCCTTTAAAAATACCTATTAATTTCTTCTGCTGGTTTCGTAGAGTACATTGATGTTGCTTCATCTCAGCTATAGATTCAAATTCGTCTAGCTGGATCCTTAAATTCATTCAATTTCTATCAACATTTATCCTAATTAGTGACTGTAATATAAAATTGAAAAACAAAAATACGCGTCTAGTAAGTTCCTGTTTACGAACCACTCATCATTAGATTCTGATGGACTGTGAAGATATCTTGCCATAGTTTGCCCTTCAGCTAGTGCTGCAAGGTCGTCTCGGTCACGAATAATCTTAAATAATTAGTTAATGATATTTTCACTCAAAATAGTTAAAAATTTTAAATCTGAACTAAGAACGACAGTGGTTTGACTAATCGTCAACAGATTACGTACTTCAACTAAATTATAGTATGAATTCGGCTTCTGAAAAAGGCTAGAAATCCGACGGGTAAATATTTCTAGTTTGTTCTGAACTGATACCATTTGTTTGTGCAAATCCGAATTCAGAAGAACTCTGAAAATTGTGTAAACAGTAGATATTAATCACATAAAACACTGAAAGCGTCAACTATTTTCTTAAAATATTAATACATAGCGCACCTTGACTTGAGACATTCTTCAACTACCTCGGCTGCATCCATCAGTGTAATTTCATTACCTCTCGTACGTTCGCGAACTTCCCGCACACGAACCAATTCATTACGCACTGCATCCAAACCTAGAGATACAAAAATCACGCCATAAATCTAAATATATTAAAGTCAAATTAAGAAGTGTCTCCAAATATTTTTTCTCATTAAGTTTTAATGCTTTTGATAGAAAGTTCCAAAAGTAATAGGTATTCGACTTACCTCTTGCCGTACACCAATCTGATTCTCGTAATTCTTGCCACAAGTTATGCAGATCCTCTTCGGTACATTTATTGGATGACAAAAATCGTTCCGCCTATATGTATTTAAAACCAAATATATGGTAATAAATCTAAGTAGTTTTCTTACATTAGAACTACAACTTGAACTTACAGAAGAATCAGCTACCAGAGCTTGCTTCAGTTTTGAGTGCAAAAGTGCTACTTGACTCGTTGAACCATCATCAATTAATAGACGAGAACCATCCGATATAAGTCTAAGAAACAATTATTATAAGCTAAAACAGAATACATGCAATATGATAAATATAAACTGATCTTGACAAAATATGTATAAAGAAGAGATATAAAACCAGTTAATTTTAGTACCAAGATAACCTTTCACATATTCTGAGAAGAATATAACTAGAATTACTATTATTCTTCTTCTTCTTATTATTATTATTGAATACCTCAACACAGCATCTACTTCCCATCGACCCCTCGTTGCAAAATCATCAAGATCTTCCATTCCGACACTTGGCTCCCACGCTAAAAGTCGACCTGCCCGAGTACGCCATTCCATGAGATCTACTGCCTGAGAAAGAAGCAAAACTAGCGATAGAATGAATTAGATATTACAAAGAGTAGAAAAATGGATAAATGAATAATTATATATTATGCATATATGTCCTTTCATAAATTTATTTTGCAAATGATAACAACTGCCAAGGTACCTTCCTTAACTGTTCCAACTCGTCCATCCTTACGTCGAAATCTTCGCCTCGTTCCATTAGCTGTTTTAGTTCCTCGGGAGATTGTGATTGTAGCCCACTATTCTCGTTTCGTTCATTAACCATAGCAATTGCCATACGTGCTTCGGACTGCCAGCATTCGATTTTCAGAAGCAAACCCTAATTCGTTTTTTTTGGATATTTAAAGAAATACTAAAAATTTATTTCAGCAATAAAATTCCATTTTCAGAAATGCAAATGACCAAATAATCCAACCAAGTTTTTATATATAAAACCTGGAATGTGAGACTACGTACAAATTATGTGATTCATCAGTCAATTCCATATTTTTTGAGTGAGGAATTTGAAAGCTTTTTTTCCACACCAATACCATAATACAGACTAACTTCTAATTCTCCTATAGCTTCGTGAACATCACATGGCAGATCATGCATTTCATCGATAAGTGAGCGTATTCCGGCTAAGTCTAACCGAGTATCAGCACGTTGTATGCGAGTTTTTACCCTGAAATAAGATTACACTTAAGAAAATTAGCTAGGTACATCTAAATGATTTTAAAAATCCAAGAAAATAAAATAAATTATAAAACGAACTGAACCTAGTTCTAATTTTTCCATTCAATAATGCGCGTGACCTTTCAAGCGCATTGTGGCATGCTTTAGCAGTTCCTATCAACCGTATTAAAGGAAGAGCATGTGGGAAACGTTTGTGACGAGCTGTTTCCAGTAAATTCTCCACCGCCGATAACACTTAACAATTATTACTAGTCGTGCAATAAAAACTGAATAAACGGATTTACTATAGAGACATTTACTTACTTGGCTTTTGTTTTGTATCGTTTAACACACTGTCGACTTGCTCTTTCCATTCAAAATACAGTGTTGTTCGCTCTTCTAATTTACGAATCATAGGAACTAGCTCTTCTAAAGTGTATCGATACCTAGAAAAATATTAGAAAATACGTGGCAAAATAACTAAATAAAGCTATATATGACAAAAACTACTTCAATATACAATCCGAGAGAGGGCATTTATTGCATAGTCTATCAATATGTTCCAGACAAACGTTTCTCCCATGAGCACATGATAAAGCCGATAGGAAAACAGTTGTATTACAATGCCTAGAATATAAAAAGTGCAAATATACAATATTTTACCAGAAAAAAATTACTAATTATAGCATAATATTCATCCACAACTCAAACAGAAAAAAATCAATCCAATATCTAGTTTTTACCTGCACACTCTAGCGTCATCAGCAATCTGTTCAAAATTTTCCTTAAGCGATTTCTTCACCCCACTTTTCAGTACCATTGCTCGTCCAACAGATTCTCGCTTCGATATCTGTATAAATTAGACGAGATAGAAATATATCCTTAACTGAAATAATTATTATACAAATTTGACCTAGTCTTAATGACTTTCACAATGGCCTCCATGCAGCAAGCTTTCAAAATGTGGTAGAACAATGGAAGTTAAGGCCTTACTTCCATAAGTTCATCCAAAGCAGCCAAACTCATAGCGATCCCTAATTTATCACAAGCTTGCACCATTTTGAGCACAAGTTCGTCATGTGAGAACACACAAAACCGCCGAACCAAAGCGTAGTCACCGACGCAAAGACGACCCATTTTTAGCTGGAAGTGAGATAATGATAAAGCAATATATAACTTTAAATATATTTAAAACTTCTATGACCCACCCAATCAATAGGAGCAAAATTTACAGCTTCAGCAAAATTCAATCCCTCATTGTATCCTGCATGGTAAGCACGTGGAAATGTGATCACAAACTCTCCAGCGTTTTGATGAACCTAAAATCACAATTAGAACTAAAACTTTTGCAACTTAAGCAATTAAATTAAATGAAGTGAATATAACTTAATGAAAACAACAGAAAGGCAATAATTATACAATAAAATCAAATTCTAAAAATTTGCAAAATCAATTACCGTCCATATCCGAACACCTTTCGATATAAGAAGTGCTGGATTGACAGCAGTTGTCATATGGTGGAATAAATCACGTTGTCTCCCCGTCAGGCCAGGAGCAAGCTGCCGAACAGTCTAAAACATAATATATAAAATACTTTAATATATTGAAGGAAAAAAGAGGAAATTCAGAAGACTTCAAAAATAACTTATTCGAAAACGTTTAATAATGAAGAATAGATTATCTTAACAATTATGAAAATGAACAAATATATAATAGAAAACTTGCATTTTCAAACTTAGAAGCATCTTCACCACATATTCCATACCATATCTTCCGTTCACCCCTTAAATACATAAGAACATTGAATGAGTGCATGAAAAATATTTTAAAAACCTAATTAATATTCTAGCATAAAACTCGCCAGTGATTATAGTTTATACTATAAGTCCAGTGATCTTCTGTATGCCAGCAGAATGTACTAAAACACATACCGACGTATACCCATGGCACCATCATACCTAAATTACATTTTAGCAATGATGGAGCTAATACTGACGTTCCAAAATTTAGGCAATTAGTCATGAAACTCATATTTACTGTATATTACGAGGATACCTTTTTTAAGTCTTTAGATTATATATGTAATAAATAATAACATTACGTAACCTGATATGCCAGTTTCGATATGTGACAGAACTGATTCTTTCAGTACTGGGAGATTATTAAGATTCCAAGCATGATTAGCATAGTACTGTCTTTGCTTACTATCACTCCCACGATGGTCCTCACCTTTGCGGGGAAATCCACTCCCAACCTAAACAGAAAGTAAAGAAAAATTATAACATTATGACTTTTCAATTATATAGAAGTAGTACTAACAACAAGTATTTATACTAGTCAAAGATAAGACGAGAAAAATTCCTATGTGCCTTTTGATATAAACATACTTAACTGTTGCAAGAATACTTAGTATTCTGCCGTTAAGAAAGTAAACAATGATGAAAAAGTGTTGAAAACGTTATTTACCACTGCTTAAACGCTTAATGACCTAAACTGACCTTGCTAGTAATCAGATCCGCGCCATATTTTACAGCTACAGTTTGCTCCATATTAATTACATTACGCCAAAATTCTCTCTCAACTTTGTCATCAGGCACATCCTGACAATCATATCTTTAATTGAGATAAATAAAAATATGGTTATATAATATATACCTTGGGATCATTAACTCCAAAATAGTCCGTTTTGAACTTATTAGCAAACTCAGCAAAAGTTATTAAATTGTATTTGGTTTGAGCATCATAGAATCCAAAATTTATTCCAATTTTGGAAACTTCAGCAGCAACACATTCAGGACATCGCCACTCACCCTATAAAAAAAATAATAATATGTGTAATAGAATTCTGAAACACAGCTATATTAACAAGTATCGTTAAAAAAAACCACACCTTTGGAACACCAGGCAATGGTGGGTCACAGCAGTGTGTATGAATACTCTTATCACAGTCTTCGCAAAGTAAAAGACGATCCTCATCGTCCCCTCTTTTGCAAACGGCGCAAAATACGCTTTCCATAGGATCGATTTTTTCTAAAACGTATATTAATGTCATTAGCTGGTAAATAACCCTAATTGTTTAAATTATTTCCAGCAAGAATAAGCCGCCAGTTCAGGATTTCTAAAATGAAATAAACTTACTTTTTTGTAATTGCTGCTGTACTATTCCCATCCGTGCTTTCTTAGGCTGAGGAAGGCCTGCCATCATCCTTCCTTGTGGCCGAGCTGCACGTCTTCTACCTTGCATTGTTGGACTACAATCTTCTGCAGATTCTTCTTTTACATCATCATCAAAATCTTCCTCATCTTTTACTAGATCTTTCTCCTAGAAAATAGATTTATAAAGTAGGTAGAAAACTAAGAAATCATTGAATTTTGTAAAGTATTATACCTCCATATTCTTAACGAAAGGGGCAACAAGCTTGAAGAAGTGCTGCTTTAAATGTGATGGACCCTGGCTGGTCTTGACGCACATTTTTTTAGCGACTTGAGGCCATTGTTTCTTGCTTGTAACTTCTTCACCACCTCCCATGCTTGTAACTATCTTTAATATGATAAATTAGAGGATAAAATAAAGAAGAATATTTAAAAAGATAATTTATCCTACATCAACAATAAAAATAACACTATGTATCCATATTTTCACCTTATACAGTTTGAATAGATCCAGATACTTGTTATCTACCCATGGCATCTTGAATTCAACGCCTTGTAGACTCCAGTAATGAACAAGACGCTCCGTAAATACCTTTAAATAAAAGATATACTGCATATAAGACAATATATAATTACAGTCAACGCAATTACTAAGGATAAATACAAGCATCATTACAATACCAAACTTAAATATGGTCAATAAGTGATTTCCCACCAGTCTTTCTCTCACTATGGCTTCAATTTCATTGAGACGTTGTATTCTTGGTGTAAATTCGAATGTTTCACTATCAATTGCAAATGGAGGTTTAAAATTCTAAAAAAAATATACAATTTGATGTAAATTAATGGTTAACCAGTAGTATCTTTTTATGCTGATCATATAGATCACAGAATACGTTCTTACTTCTGGTGGCACGATTTTCACTACTCCATATTCCTCAGCTTCAGGACGAATCTTCGCCACATAAGCAATGGGATCAGCAAACTCTTCGGGAGTTGGATAATAAACTGGAGCGAAAGGAGGGCGATCAAAATTACGGTAAAATTTATCGAAACGCTCCATTACGTGCAAAATACACGAGACGGCCTCAAATTAGAAACAGCATCCTGAAATTAAGAATATCACTGAACAATTAATAAACAAAGTGAATTTATAAGACTTCAGTAGAGCGTGAGAGTAAAGGTTGTGATTTACCCAATAATCACACAAAACGTTTGCTATTAAATTCAAATTGTTTCAAGAGGATAGTAATAATTTAATATCGTAATTAAATATAGAAACAGCTTAAAATCTATGCTTTATGGATAAGATTTGCTTGATTAATCTCTAAGATGTCACGACAAATGCATAAACCAACAAATCTTGGTGAGAATGATATACAGTTAATTATTTGTATAAAGTTATAAATACTTTATAAAGATCTATTCAAGAGAATTTTTTACAAAGTTGACAATCAAAGTAAAAGAGGTATAAGCAATTTGACCTATCCAAACGAACGTGCAAAATCACATACTAAGCATGCACACTCTTTCTCGTCTATGCTCTCTTGTCCATCATCTAGTCTGCGCAATATAGATATACGGTACTCTCTTGTTTCATAGTTCGAATTTGGTTTATGGAGTATCTAGTTGTCTACGTACAATGGTTCCTGCTGCGCCTTGAGCAATATTTTTTTCCTTAATCGTCACTATAGTAATTTTTCGTTCACCCAAATAGGGAATAAACTAGTACTTTTAGCCATTTGCACTCTAACTGCATTTAAATAGTTCGTAACTGTTCACACTAGTTAATTTTAACCAAATGTTAAATTTTTCTTGATTGTTTAATGTTACCAATGTTTCAATATATTACTATATTTTAGTACTGGTTTTATATATGTCTAAATATTAGTCCAAGTAGTATTTTTGATGCAAACATAGTACATGATAATAAGTATTATTTTAAAATTATCTTGCTACTACAGTTTAGCATTTTAAAGTTCTAAAACTGTTTTCAATATTGTGGTTTTTAACCCTGTAAATTTATTACTCGAATGGCGGATGTTTCTGATGGAAATTTAATTTTTTATTTAACGTACCTGCATGTTTTCGTTACAGTATCATCGCGTAAACTAGAATCAGCATGTCATCCCAACATCAAGTTAGTTGGACCATTATTTTAAACTTTGATTTCTGAAAATTCTAGTATTTAATGTATTATTCTTAACCATAGTGTTGCAAATTAATTTCTATAACTTGTATAAGTAAAAAAAATAGATAAATAAATGAGTATATTCATATATTAATAAAGTATAATTATCTTGCAACCCTTCTTTTAATTTTTAAAATACATTTTAGAGCAAAGATGAGGGCCAACGGAAGAAGAAGGAATCAATTGTTGACTTATCTCGATTCATCGACAAAAAAATTCGCGTGAAATTTCAAGGTGGTCGTGAAGGTATGAATATTTGTCCACCAATTTATTGTTTATTATTTCATTAATACAAATATTCATGTTCTACTAATTTTAGTCAATTATTATTATATTAATTATATGATTCTAGCTGCCGGTATATTGAAGGGCTACGACGCTTTATTGAATTTGGTTCTTGATAACTGCATGGAATATCTTCGCGATCCAGAAAATCCTGGAACTGTAGGAGAAGAGACTAGGTTTATTTGAATTCTTATGTCTTCAAAAGAACCTTAGATTGTAGTTAAACTTTATAATTTGGATTTATACCATCAGCAACAATATAAACAGATGACTTTACGATGTGCCTTTAAACATCTTTGTAGCTATATTATAAAATTTCTAGCTATCAGCTTAGTCCTAATTATAAATATTCCTTTGTCAATATTATCTTCTTTTATGTCTCTCGGCCTCATTGTTGCCCGTGGAACGGCTGTGACAGTAGTTGCTCCCTCAGACGGTATGGAACAAATTGAAAATCCATTTGCTCAACAAGAAGAATAGAGGTTTATTTATTACAGTTTAAATCTAGGCAACATTTTCGTTAATGTGTAGATTATATCTAATGTATATATCATTTAAAAGTGGAATATACCTATATTTACTACTTCCTTTATCTGTTGTCACATATAATACATTAATAATAGTGCTTTTTATAATTCCATACGATGGTCGTTGTCATAAATGATAATGATTTAGTTCATGCCATATTTTTATGAATCATCTGCTTCTTTTAAGAATATAACTTTTAGTAAATACCAAACAATCCCAAGCTACGTCTGAATTCTCAGCAGATATCTAACCACTCTGCAATACTTATCAGATATTTTACAGATCATTCCACAAGTATTTATGCAATCACCTATTCCACGCCCGATACCTGTTCTATATATCGTACGTCTAGCATATTGGATCTCTTCATTATCTGTTAGATAAATGTTTTACGAGAAGTTTTACTAATGCTGTATACCTAGCAATAACAGTTTATTGAGAATCATTATCACTCGACAATCAAATCGAGTTTAAACACATTATGTACAAATGATGCAAAATTGAAAACATGCGGTGATGACTGTAGACCAAGAGGTGAGATAACAAAGTAACTGCTGAGTACGATATCCTACATGACTGGGTATTATACATGTATATATACAGAGAAAATGAAAGAGCCAAAGTAATATCAGCTTATATACTACAACACAATATACACAGTTAAGCGAAAGCTAGAGGTTGTGAGGCCTGAGTTATTTAAGCGGGTGATGCTTTATCCGAACGCGGGCTGGCTAGTGTATACGACATACAGGAAGCCATCAGCATCCCGATCAGTCTGATATAACTGTGACATTGTCATCGAATTAGAAACGACAGATTTCTCATTGACGAGTAAGAAAAATGCCTGCTCTGGGTGCAGTTGCAATCTTAAAATAGCTTAAATGAAGGTAGTAGACCCGTATAAATATGGCAACCAATGCTCTAGTATCAAAGAAGTTACAATATCTTTCATTAACAAATCAATCAATACAACCTTACCTGCGCCGAACTATATGCATAAGTTCAGCAACTGTTATGTGGTCCGGCACAAGAAATTTACAGCGTTCCATTAGAGGAAGGCTGCGTTCTCCATCAAATCTCTCAATGATCACTGGCACTTTGTTAGGCTGTTGGCGTCGAATCTCTGCCACATCTTTTTCTCGAGCGTCTAGAGCAAATTGGTACTTCAGGAACTATTATACAATAACTTCACTATGGGCTAGAAATTATACCCAAAAAGCTAACATTTTTCAAGCCATGCACTAAGCGCAATACTACATTCACGTGAATATCATGCACGGGCAGTTCAGGTCTTATGACCTATCGATGTGATACGAAAACAGATCACAATTCTCCCTATCTCAAATGCAACCAAAAACTAGAATGTCTATCATTATGCATTTAAATAAACTACTTTTAGTAAGGGTAGGTACGAATTGAAAATTAATAATGATGATAATAATGACGATAATAATGATGATAGTAATAATAATAATAACTAATAATAATAGTTAGGATTTTTAAACATCTTATCACTTATTAAATCAATATTAATTGACAAAGAGTAAGGAAATATATCCCAAATAATTACAACGATTCAGAGTATAACTTACGAAAGGGACGACGCTCCTTAAATGAGGGAATTGCTCCAGATGACATAGACATCCTAGCAGGTTGTTGAAATACAGAGAGCATATGGAGTACGTATTAGCGGACTACAACCACTACCTGATAGTTTTGACTAGATAATGCACATGAACCAGACCAGTGCACAATTTAGAGACGCTCACTCCAGGAAGAGGTCGGCGCCAGGCGTTCTCCCAGTGGCGCTTGCTTTACATGTGATTACCGTAGTTCTCCGCCCACAGGGATCACGCTATGGGACACATGGTAGTTTGTGAATGCATATGGACTGACGCCTTTTTGCACATGATAAGGGTAAAACAAGTACAAAAATATAAAGTTCTTCGTTTGCTGGGATGTATATCCACTAGTTTTATTTGTTTGTTACTATAATATAAAACTAGTTGAATTTATTAATTCGTGTTTCAGATGATGAATAAGAAACTCGTGCAATCCCAACTTGAAAAGGGCGAATTTCAATATGTGAATGGTGGTATTGCAAGGACAATTCTTATTTGTGTGGTAGTATCAGTAATCGTACAGGTGGGAGTCTAAAATACTTTAATTAAAACTTTCCTGTTTTACTATAATGGATTTTTTTTCCTAAGAGTTAATAAGTAATTAAAATTAATATTAGACACATAAGTAGGATTCTCTGCTAGCTTATAAGTAGACTAGCATAATATATGGTACATATTTTCATGAGCCTATACGACATTATTTATTTGATAAATTGACTAGGAAGTGATAAATAGATAAGATAGGTTTTTCACATAAAATGTTAGTTATGGTGTATTCAATAACGTGAAGAATAATATATTGAACTAAATATCAAAAAGTTCAAATAGGATTATATCTATATGAACGAAAAAGAAAAAATATATAAGTAAAAATCTAGAAATTGAATGTATCATATTAACCTCTGGGCTTTACAATTTTTGAGATCTGTAGGAAAATAATAGATTTTACTGATAACTTCACTAGTTTTGCTGTGGTAAAACTACTCACTGCTATTTTAGTTATTCATAGTAATAAGGCAAAGAATTCAGTTATATTAAATAAATTGCAGCTGGGATTACCGTTTCTTGCAAGTTATGGACGAGATTTGTGTTCATTTACTCCATATATAATCCGAAATACATTCTGTGCTGATCGAGAATCAGTATATGACAAAAGGCTAACAATTTCAAAGCAAAGTTCAGCTTCTTACTTACCAGAGCTTTTTCCTATTGAAACTTGGAAGGTTGTTGATTTTATACTTGCGTATTGTTTAAGTTTTTTATTGATTTCAACTATATAATTATAGTACTTCTAGGATGTAGGGTATTCACTTATATCTCGTACTTCTATTGAACAAACCGATATAGAATCCTATCCAGCTAGAGAGAAGGAAGCTCTTGCCGCTCTTTTAGCAGCCCAAACGTGTAGGCAGCAGGGGAACTTAAAGCGAGTTAGTAAATTGTGCTGGCCTTTTTTATAAAATTTGTTTAATGTTGTGATATCGTTTAATTTATCAGTTTGGATTGAATATATTGTTTTGATGAACAATATCAAATAGGCCAAGTCAATAATCGAGCACGCGTTAGCTTTGGCACCTACTCATCCTGATGTGCTCACCGAATATGGAGTGTTCCATGAGTTGGTTCATCAAGATCTTATTGAAGCGGATCTTTGCTATGCTAGAGCACTGACATATGATCCAAGACATACGGAGGCAGCAATGTTGGTGTTTCAAATATTTCTAAAAAAAATTAATTTAGAGGTATTTTTGTATATGAATTAGTAATATGAAAGATTGTGATATATATAGCAAATTTAGTATCCAGTTTACACATTTGTTCACTACGAGTTCCTAGTTAAAATTATTTCTTTTAATATTTACTACATATAATATTTTTGGGAGATTTGCATATTGTTTAAACTACTACATATAGCCGTCGTCAGCATACATTACCTATCGTCTCAGCTCTTGATGCCAAAATGTTGCGATCTGTCCAAAATAAACGAGAAAAATTTTCACGTTTACCTCATACTGCTCAATTAAAAAGAGCAATGAGGGAGAGCTACTTTATGCACATTTACCACACAGTTGCAATTGAGGGCAATACTCTAACCCTTGGACAAACAAGGTTTGTTCTCTTGATCCTGTTCTCCATATAGATAAGTTTTAGCTTTTTTTCTAATGTGTTCCTGTTTTTTATGCTCAGGAATAAGGTTACAGAGATTTGATGGAAGGCTTATGTTAATGGAATTCATTAATAATAATTTTAGATCTATTCTTGAATCAGGGATGGCTGTCGCCGGTAAAAGTGTTCAAGAACATAATGAAGTAATTGGAATGGATGCTGCTCTTCGTTTTCTTAATCACACTTTAATTGCTATGAATGGAATTACATGTGAAGTTAGTTATCATATTTTCACTAATGTATGATTATGCAGTTTTACCGAAAATGATAACATGGTTTTTCAGAATTCTTGGTACTTGAAAATAATATTATGCGCAATTAACTTAAAAAATATTAAAAATTAACTCTCTCATAGTCAGTTTATTATGCATTAATTATATATGTTAATAGTAATAGTAAATATGGAAGTAGTTTTAAATTAAGTTTTGAATTATGTGGCGTTGAATAACTTAATTTTTCTTACTCTTAATAGTTTAAAGATTATAAACAGTGTTTAATTTCCGGTTATCGGTGTAATCATTACTTTGGTCGTAATTTTTAAAAGTTAAGTAATTCTCGTCTGCATGAACTCAGCAGATATTAACTGTTCAACCTCATAGCGGAAAATTTAGTAGTTTTTTTAATAGTTAAGTATTTTCATAGTGTTTAAAAAATTCTGCATTTATAGGAATTTTTATTAGAAATGATAACTGAGAGCTACTTAAATTACATGGAAGGAGGTGAAATTACGTATTATGTAATAAACGTATAGCCTCTATGAGAGAAACAACGTATTTAATAAACTTGGATTCAGATTTGAAGAAGTTGATCATAGTGATTCATGTTTTAATGAGTTTAAAAATATTTGGATTTTGAAGTTTAAAAAGACTTGGTTGAAGGTAATACAAATACTTTTAAATGTTAAGGCTTTTTATTAATCTATATTTTCCTAAAGGATATTTTGGAGATGCATCGACGAGTCTTAGGACATGTGAATCCAATTGATGCAGGCCGAATGCGATCCACACAAGTAAATATATCTTAAACTCTAAATTTATAATTTCTTAATTTAACTTTTTGTTATTGACGTGTTTTTTTTGTTTTTGTTTTTTTTTTGCTGAATATGCTGATATTAGTTGTAGGTGTATGTCGGGCAGTTCACTCCAGTGGCTGCAGAGTATGTTCGTGAACAGATGAATGAGCTGGTTGAGTGGCTTAATGCAGCGAACACGCTGGAGATGGATCCTATTGAGAGGGCTGCTATAGCTCACTATAAGCTGGTAATTATAGAAATTTAAATAGCACAAATTATACATGATTTATTATGGCGCTTATGTAATTATAATGCCGCAATACTTGATATATAAGTATACGAACTTGGCTTTAGTATTACTTGCTAATGATGTCATAGATTATAGCACTTGGGATGTTTTATACCATCCAAGAACTATCATATTTATGCTTTTATGATAACAACATTAACACTTAAATTTATTTCAATATATATATATATGTTTTCGAATTACAACTGCTATTAGGTTGTAGTTCATCCATTTGTTGACGGTAATGGACGAACTGCTAGACTTCTTATGAACCTTATTTTGATGCGTGCTGGATTCCCTCCTGTGATTTTTCCTGTGGAATCACGTGCTGAATATTACGCAACTTTAAATACTGCCAATCTTGGAGATTTACGACCATTTGTGCGCTACGTAGCAAGACACACAGATGAGACATTGCAGGTATTCCTTTTATAAAGCAATTTTTATGACATTCCTCGTAAATTTCTTTATTGAGACCTTGTTTTACGGCCAACTTAAACAATATTTTATTTATTACAGCACTTTATTAATACGGCATCTACATGTAACAGAGGAGATTGCGATAGTGACACTATGAATGAGTTAAGTATAGATAAAGGAGATAGAATAGTGAGCTCATAGCTAATTACTAATGTTACTGTACCATTTTAGGTTCTTTGATTTAATTCTCTTAGGTATATTTATATTCACTCTACTTTTTGTCATATTTATTTTTAAGTTAAAAAATTGTGCTTACTAACAATTGTTCAACTGTACTTAAATTAGGAGGTTTTCATAGGATTAAGTTATTGTATATTATAATTAATTCACTACGGGTTATCATGTGATACACGAGTTAGCACATATTATAAAAAAACTCATAATCTGTATACACTCATATTCTATACTGTTGCGTTAAAATTTACTTAATTATTCAGTCCAGTTATATCAAACATTTCTAGATAATGTTGCCACATACAGAAATATTATTTAGTCAGAGAGGAAATTGTAAAAACTAAAAGCGTATGAGCTGTTTACAGATGGCACATATATTATTTTTATTTGATGTTATTATTCTTCGAAAAGGGATTATATATTTAAAAATTTGATGGGTTTTGTTTTCGATGCATTAACATTTCCTTTAATCTCAATATGATAAAATAAATTCTATAGTAGTAGTTGATATTTATAATTTGTCTTCTTGGGATTTGGGTAGGAATATTTATTGGTTTGCACCTATAATCACAAGGATAGATCCGTATGTCGTCTAAGTAATTATTGATCACTCCGCTATAGTTTCAGAAGGCATTGTTTACTTCTAGGGAAGGGTTAGCCCCAAAGTATCCCAACGCCTGGGAAACATCAAAAATTGATTCACACCTGCTTAAACCAAAATGGAAGAAGAGTGGGCAGATGTTAAGTCTATACTCGCCCAAAAGATCGTTTTGTGGTGCTGTTCACCAGACTAGTACTAAATATTACCCAACAATTAGTGAATATCCAGTAAGGGTGTAGCGTTAAATATCTATACTTGTAGGTTTTTGGATAACGATCGCAATTAGCTTCCTAAACCATCTTGACAGTTTAGCAACGTATGAGAAAACACAAGGCCGAAATTTGTATTCAACGGTTTATTTTCCATGACAAACGTAGCAGATTTTTCAATCGGCTGCTCCGTTTATCTACACCCAGGCAACCTATAGATTATGATTCTGGTGCTCAAGAGTGTCTATTGGCAATCATCTAGTGCTGAAGGTTGCCTATATAATTACATTAATAGGAAAAATAAATACCAAAAGGAGTTTTTTGCATCTCCGAACCTTCCTGAACAATGATCTGTCATCTAATAAAAAGAAATGTAAACTTATAATTAACCATAATAGATTAATTAACATGACGTTAAAATGATATTTGTCGCATATTAAATATTATAATAGTAAAATATAAACATCTGATAACGAAATATGACATTTTTCGAGCTTCCTTTGATGGTAGAAAAACAAATGAAAAGTACATTTTCAAAACTTAAATGTACTCATCAAATTTTAAACTATTATTTTGTCTAGTTTAAATTTAGCACATGAATGAAGTATTTTACTATTAATATTGTAGGGAGTATATACTGGTTACTCAAAATAAAGGTGCCGATTTTAAAAATTCGATAACTTTCAACAAACTCAACTAAGAGCTTTGCTTAAAAGCGTTTCTGGAAGCGTGACAATCTGACTTTCCCACCGTATTAACTTCATTAACATATGACACACGTGAAAAGCATGGTTATCGATTTTGTGAAGGTACCCATTTTCGTGCTTTTTCACACATATTCGGCCCCATCTATCTCAGATCCTCACCACTTTGGTAACTTATACTGGTTTTTTTCTGTGGAAGACCTGGCTATTACTAGAAACCACCACAATATTCACAGATTCGATGCTCCTACTTTTGTCGTCTACAAAATCACCGGAATCCGTTAGCATCAGCTGTCAATTGCATAAAGATGAGAAGAATCCAGCAAGTTGTTGATGCGAAAGGAGGAGACGTGCAGTCGCGACACAATACAAGTTGAATTCGGAACAATAGAATGCTACCGTTCTCTATTGAGACCTGAGAAAACAGCTTTCAGTCAACAGAGTAGTGGAAATTCGAGGTAGTTGGGGCTGAATATGTGTGAAAAACGAAAATCGACGTCCTCCCGAAATCGATAACTATGCATTTAATACGAAGGGAAAGTCAGATAGTCATGCTTCCAAAAATGCTTTAAGCAAAGCTTTTAGTTGAGTTTGTTGAAAGTTATCGAATTTTTAAAATCGGCCTCTTTGTTTTAAGCATCCTGTATATGCACATTACATCCACTGAATATCCTTCCCATTTCAAAACTTACCAAATAGTAATGCATGTTAAAAAGTATGAAATTTCAATGGAAACTGGGAGCTATTTCTATAATATTTCTAAAAAATGTTCCTAATTTATAATATATGGGCTATATATGGAATCAAAGCAAAATTGGAGCTGTTGTATATATTTCATCACTCTTAATTATAGGAATCTCCATTATAAAAACTGGAAATAAACGTTTCCAGTAATTAATCTTTATTGTAGCATTCTTTAAATTTAAATTAGCGTGAAATAAATATGTGAGAACATTTTAAAATGGAAAATAATCATGTTATCTAATTACAAGCATCTTTGAAAGTTTATAGCATTGTTAACTAAGATTTGTCATTGGAATCCAAGACAATTTACAATAGCTCTGAAATAGATAGTCATAGATGACACATGGCAAGCTTTACTCGTGTTGAGCAAGGAAAAAATTACCAGCGATCGGATCACCTGAAAAGTAGTTTAAATATTGTTTACAATCGTTATGCTAGCATAATACAGGACACATGTTTATCTGAAATATTAATTTCGATCCTCAATAGTTTAAATGTTTAAGCACTTCATTATATTTAACCAATCTAAAGCCTTTCTATAATCTATGATTCCAATCCTTTGGTGCAATATTTTCTGTTTTCTGATAAGTATACATGGGTATGCAGTTAGTGTAATAATGGCGTTATCTTGGTAGTTTGTGGTTGCTTACTGACTAAGTTTATCGAAAAAACAACGTCTGTTGTCAATATAGTTGATGTATCTTTAGACACTATATATTTATTCTTAATTACTACTAAGAAAGTCGTTTAATAATTTCTGGTGTAACTAGCTCTTACTTATTAAGTATTTTAATATTTCAGTTACTTAAAAATTTTCAACCATGTTTAGTTTTCGAAAAATTAGTCAGATTTTTGATAGTTTAAGCCTTGACGTATTTTACTTTTCTCACCAAGTTTGTGCTTCTCTATGAACTGCTTCACATTGAACTTGGCGCGAGTTGAAGGCTTAGGCACGTTAACCCGTCTGAGGAATATAAAGGGAAAGTTAATTTAGTCTTTTAAATTACATAGTAAACTGACAAATATAATTTTCAATATATTAGACGTTCTGTATTTAATGTAAAAAGTGGATAAATTTTTAGTCCCTTTAGGTTCTAGTTTTCCTATTCTATCAACTAGAAAAATTCACGAACTTTACAAAATCTTTTCATAGAATAAATAGCATAACTTCCTACATTTTAATTAAAACGAAAATTTGGTAATTTATAACCTGATATCCAGTCATCAGCCTCATCTAGAAAACTAGACTGGAAGATAAAACTACTTTGGTATATTTATAGCAAGGTTTCTACAAGTATAACCTAACACTTAAACACTAGTTAAAGTTAAATTGACTTGAGTGGGCAACTATGTAATATTTTATTCCTACATAAATAAAGTGATAAAAATGATAATTTAGATAATATATGTCAGATTATTTCTGAACTATTCGCTATATATTCTACTTAAATTTAGAAAAAATCAAAGATATGTAAAGTCCTGGCAGAAAGTGCAGGTTCATACCTTCCTTGATGCTCCCACATTAAAATCACATATCGGTGCAGGTCGGTACGTGGGCCAGGAGCAGGTGAGCCATAAGTCATCTGGTGTTGACCTATACAATAAAATTTTTAGTTTTGATAGCCATTGTATATTAATAGCATTATTATATGCATAAGGAACACACAAAGCAGATTTTAATATGAATCATTGGAAATTTTTGCAAATAGTAAGTAGAAAGTCGTGCTACAGAAACATCTGGAAATGACGAACCGCCATTAATTCCCTCAATCACATTACTCGCTGGAATGTTGCATACAAGCCAGTGCAGCCATTCTGCCACTGATGGGTTTTTACGAGAAAGGTTATCTGGGTCTGTAAAAGGTGGCAAAATATTTGATAACTCTGGAAGGATTTATTTTTATAAAAAGATGGACATGAAAAATCGAAGAAAATTATGAACAGCGTGAAGTACTGCATATATTACATGAAGTGTAGTATTGTAGTATAAATTCAGATATATTCTATTGTCAAATGACAACGCTTGTTTTTATTGTTGTAGCAACAGCATCACACGCAAATAACAAGTATGCTTTAAGAAAAAGTGGAAATTAGGTATTATATTGATTAAATAAGTAAATAAAAACTATGACTAAGGAATTATTTAAATATACCAACCAATCATGAGCATAGTGTACGTGCTTTCCGGATCAGCTCCCACTAGATGAAAACGAGGTGCATTCTTAAGATTCCTCACAGACAGAGTCATCCCCGGCTCTACTTGAATTCCATCCCAAACCAGCTGAAATATTGTAATACTTATCCGATGTTTATGAGCAGGAATATAAATGTCTCATGATTATGGTATTAGACACAATTCAAGTAATACAATAATGATATAACAAACCAATTAAATCAAGCGTCCGTTAAATTGCTAGAAACGTTATTTTCCTAAGTAAGCAATCAATGGAATTACTAAGCTAAAAAAAACTTACATGTAACTTTTCCTTGGGAGGGTTTGGAATGATATTTGGGGTAATTTCGTGTTGAGCAAATGCTGCTGCTAGATCTCCCATTATCTATAAAATATCTTATAACTATCATCAGTGTTTGTTAGTATAGATAACAATATCTAACTAAAACATTCAGCAAGGACCTGTAGATAACTGATGTAAAATTTATCTATTTAGCAAGTGTACTAAAAGTGTAGCTGCTTACTGTGCAATTGGAAACGAAAGGGGTGGATCACAGTGGCATCGTAGGAGGACATCGAGCAGATGGGACGAACAGCTGATCTCCCCCGCAAGTAGAGAAAAAGAAGACATAGTGCAAGTAAGATTCAACAAGATAGCATGACGAGAAATCGATTATATTGTTGATGAACATTATATATATATATATATATGCCATTCATTAAGCCTGTGTGCGAAAATGAGAGAAATGAAATCATATTATATAGAACCAACATATTATGAAGTATTTTAGAAATATTATTTAAAAGAAAGATTAACTGTGAATACCTTTAAGTTCGAGTGGGATAGTTATTTAGTAAACAATATTATAAATTAGTGATATCCACATATTCTGAAGGTACTACATTAAATATACATTTAAGCCTAACATTAGATGTAACTGAATTCCATTTAATTACCTTGACTAAACCATTACATAAATCTCCAAGTCTATTTAACGTTTTGCTTCTACAATCCACGTTATTGAGCTTTAACAGCTAAAATGAGATCATATTTCGGGAAAAACATATGTTCCCTTTAACTGTTAGATATTGATATAATAAATATGTCGTCAAATTTAGAACTTATTTGTCATATATATATCCTTTCAGAGTACCAGAAATATTTTCAAAAACTATAGTGTAGTACTTTTTTAAATAAGTAAAGTAATCAGAACTCGTGCTTCTTTAAAAAAGAATTTATCCTATCGTTCATGCTTATGAGTGTCTAGGTTGTTTTTGAATGAAAACTTTTAATATTCTGAGTAGACCGTAGTCGCTTCAAGAAATACGAATATTCTTAAGCAATAATTACTATCTTTAAAAAGGAATCAGACTTACCAAAGAATTTGGAAAAATAAAGACAGGTATTAGAACAAAAAGAATATATGGATGCGCACAAAAATACTTAGTTTTGTGAATAAAATTTTTAAAATAATGTGTTTAAGAAAAAAACTATTATCCAAGTAAATTTGTACAATAACGATGAGAATTCCAATAGTAGTAAACAACAGTTCTTTAGCAAAAGTGGTTCTGATAAAATAGTTATACAATAAATATATCTTCTTTTAGGGTTTTTTTACAATATTTAATCTTAGAGTACTATAGCTATGAAAAATACAACAATAAAAACCATACAGCAAGTAACCATAGGTACGTCGTTATTAAAAATAACTATTATAGTTTACCGAAAATATACTAAGATATATTACAATATGACTGACAATGTAATGGAAATGCGACAAAGTAGCGACATTAAATGGGAATGGCTTGTTTCCGAGTTGTCACTCATGAATGACCAAATAAATCGATAATTAAAGAGTTCTATGAGTGTTTACGAAAACTAGTAAACTATATCATACTTAACTCAGGCAATTTTAGGTAATTTTTGATGGAGTTATGGCTAAACATGATTAAATCATTAAATGGTAAAAATAAGAAAGATAGAAGAACTATGACACAATAAAACAAGGAATTCAGCAACCTAAAATTACAAACTGTTGAAATCTTAGATGGAAACATATCTCAACCAATATTAATGTAGGAAACAATTTAAATTAGGAAAGAGTACAGTAGTGCTAATAATAGGGCTTAGAAATTACACTGGTCTCTTTACAAAGAGCTATACGATGGTTTAGAAATATGTTTTATATTTTCGTATCTTAAAGAACTATATGCATTACCTTTTCAATTCAGCTTTAGGTAAAGTACTTGAAACTAGGAAGATAGGAAAATAATATACTGTACTTTTAAAATAAAAAAACAGATACTAATACATTATTCTCCCTGTCATCATCCGTATGGAGCATCAGCGTCACTATTTATTCGTTTTTAGTTCTAACCAGCTCTCTCACAGCACCATGACCGCTTTTACCACGTATTACGTTATTCTACGACATTTGTCACCATTCGTCGTGCCCACTTCTAACTTACATTTCGACATCAGAATTGAATTTGTCTTAATTAGCATATAACACTTATTTTTTTCTTATAATTACTGAATATAATAACTTATAGTTAATTTCGTTTTCGTTGACTAAGAGTGTTTAGAATGTTATATTTTATACTTTATTGAGCAAAATGTACAATCCACATATTCCAAATATTATCAACAGCACAAAGGAAATGGTAAGAGCTACATCTACAAGTTCGAAATCCTTGATATTAGCGATTAATTTCGTTTTTTTCGATGGTATTTTAAGATCCTTTAACATATTGTCGATGCTCACATCACGGAAGCAAGGGGTTCTAGAAATACTTTAATAATAATATTAGTCTTAACTAGCGTTATGGGCTAGGTTTAATTCCACATAATTGATATGGACATTAATTTTTGTGAAAGTCAGTTGACATATAACAGTGTCCATGACATTTAAAGAGAATTTTTATCTCTGACCACTAATTTGAAGCTTTGTCAATACAAGTTTCCTATTCTAATCTTGTTTGTTCGTTAAGCCTCAAAACTAAGTAGCAACTTTGTGAACATTGGATTAAATAGTATCTAGTGATATGAATAGTGCAATAGAATTACTGTGAATTCGTAGGATCTGATAAAATAAGTTTCTATATAGTTTAATTTTACCTTCTAGAATTTAGTACTTTAGTCTTCTTATAAATAAGTGATTCCAGATCTTTCATCACCGAAGAATGCATGGAATTTGCTGTAATAGTGGAATAGGGATTTTGTTCCAATACATCACCAGTATCTTCAATATTCTGAGAACTGAGAGTACAAGAAAGATGGAGTTGAGATAATCTAAAACAAAGGCAGCATTTCCGAGGAACTATCATAAATCATTCGTGAACAAAAATTAGCTCAGATATATTAATTTACTTATTACTTCACTAACATTAATTTCGATTACACAAACATTTACATACTCTAGGAACAACTGCCTGAGATACCTGGCAATTTCTGTATTAAAAATATTTTTCGGGGTATGATATCCTGGATCTTCTATTTCTTCTAGGTACTGTTGTATGTTATTCAGTTTACTTTTTTTCTCGCACATCTGGAACCAAGTGGTATCAACTTCGACTTAGTTACTGTATTCATAAATTTACGACTAATGTATTTGAGGACTGAACAAGTAGAAGTTGTGCTGAGTAAACAATGAATCATTGTAACTGTAATAATGCTAACACTTCAAGAAGATTTAAAAGTAAAATTAGAGGAATAACATTCGGATCAAACAAATTTTGAATACAGAAATTGTATGGATATGTAATGAGTAAACAGGAAATTTGCAATTGTTGCATAAAGTTAAAAAAAATATCTTGTTGGACTCATAAAGTTCAAATCTTAAAGATTTTAGTTCATGCACTGCAATAAAAAGGTTTATCCGGTAACTACAAATGCCCAAAACCTATAATATCTAAGAATAGTAAATACGCAGCTATGGCAGTGCGACTGAATTATCACTTTTCATTAAGAAATTAACTTAAATATGACTTTGTTCTAAATTCATACGATCTCATTCATTATATTTGTTGTAATACTATATATTTATGATGTAATAAATACTTAAATTAAAATAACTTATATATAAATGAGTAAAACTCATGTAAATATCAAATGCTGATGGAATTGGAAGAGAAGAATGTTCATGTAATAAGTATAGGATATGGGGATAAAAGTGGAAGTAGGTGGGTGCAGAGTGTGGTGTCTTACAGCTGGCTGTGAGATGACGAGTGTATCATCTGGCGTACGATTATTAAATACGAACGGCCGCCCTGACTGTTGACAGAGCTCGTCTTGAAGGATTACGCACTCATTAGCATGCAGTGAAGTCATGGTCAAGAAGGGAAACCGACGGGGAGACAATCTGAAGAACAGTGCAAGGTCGAGGACAACCTCCACCCGATTTCTCATGTACGTTGCTACAACATCTTTTAACTAAGTTTTCTTCGACTCTCCTTATAACTAACTTTCCGACAATTGCACTTGTATATAAAAATAAAAGAACGAATAATTTGGCTGCTTAATACCCAGAAAATTGTCATGTTAAGCTTGGAAATGGACTTAAACCTATTAAACGTTTCGCATACTATATATACTGTTAAAACACCATTTAAAAACCAGCGAAGCTTTTCTTTTAATTACATATACTCTATTCATAGAATTCTTTTCTCTTTTATCATTAGGACAGCATTCTTAGTATCTCACTAATAGCAATATTGCAAATTCTAGATAACTGGCCATTAAATTTTGCACCGAAATTTGTTACAATTTACTTTATCTGGATATCAGGTTATTCTCTAGCTTTCATTCGGCTAAACTAATATAAATTGACTCCAAAAGAGATATAACTCCTTAGTTCATGAGGCAGCTAGTTCCGTCGGCATAACGGTGCGCCACTTACATTTTTAATGTTTGGAGATTAACACAAACCAGTTCTTATTCACCTATAGCCTTCCATTTCTGACTGATTCTTTGTGAGCTATTTCACTCAGTCAAAAAGGTACATTAGAACGAGGAAAAAGTTATATACAAAACAACTTTTTAAAGTGATTTGTTATGTGATTTACTATCAAAAGAAATAAAATATATAGAAACGCTCAAATATATTTTCAGCTTGAAAATATGTCATAATACTGAAAATAGTGTATATATTTAGAAATAAAGAATCCCTCAAAGAGCAACTTTGTAGACCAACAACTTTGCTCCCTTAGATGTTTATTGTATTGTAAGCAACAAGTGATCTGCACATGCTTCGTTAATCATATAAGAAATAGTTTAAATTATCACAGAACGTACTGAATTTATAGGTTAATATTCTAATAAATGGCACTTCAAAATATAACTGGAATATTACAAGGTGGGCCAATAAAGACAGAATGGCTTGGCACCTTGATAAGTGAAATTATTGTATACGACACTTTGCTAGCCTATGAATATTTTCTCTCTTCAGAATCCCGGATTCTATTCGGTGTTTATTCTTCCACATTGGCTAGATTGTCGATGAGTGTCTCGTATATCTCAACCCCTCTAAGGAACACTTTCTCGTTGAGGTACTCGTTGTGGTCATGAAGGAGGGACGGCGTATTGATCATTGGACTGAACCCGATCGAGCGGTAACCGAGCTGGAAGTAAAAGAGCATTTATATATCTATTTCCTCAGTACATTTTCTCTTCTTCCTTATCTTTTGCACACCTTTTTATATCTTTCTACTTAATCAATCTCAAGAAATAGTATC
The DNA here is from genome assembly GCA_964036235.1 of Heterorhabditis bacteriophora. Lineage (NCBI taxonomy): Eukaryota > Metazoa > Nematoda > Chromadorea > Rhabditida > Heterorhabditidae > Heterorhabditis > Heterorhabditis bacteriophora. Next base: position 2,077,989 of record OZ038425.1, on the reverse strand, counting down.
GTCTAAAAAAACTAATCTAAGAAAGAATTCTATAAGATAAGCTTTTCTTGAAGATTATTATTGTATTGTTTTATATTTTCCTGCTTATAAATGATGAGATCAAATTCCATATTGAGTGTACCTCGCGAAGAAAACGAGAGTCAGTGGCACCAGTAAAAATTTCTTTATCAAAATTGCAACCTCTGTAAAAATTGCATAAAAATATTTGGAAATAGATCAGATTATTAATTATTTTAAGAAAAAAGTAGGAAAGATATATTTTGCGTGAATAATCAAGAGAATAGAAAAATAACACTTACTCTTTTTTCAGAGATTTATCAAAAGCAGCCCAGAATGCGTCGTCCATGGTCGTTGGAGTCATATTTTTGACCTCTGTTTTCTAAAAAAAATACTCTCGCATATTATAACTTTAAATAATATGAAAACTATAAGAATAAAAGAGAATTCTTAGATCTTAGTAACAACAATTTGTTTGTACGTAAATAAATACAATGATTAAATTATGAGGAGTGTCATGTATTTAAGAAAAATTAAATTAAGGATCTTATGGTACTACTTACTACAATATATTCGTGTCTAACTCTAGGTCCAGCTTTCTGGCACCAACCAGCGATCATCGCCTCTACTTCATCGAAATTGGCAGTAGGAGGAACGCGAATGTCAAGCTCTTCAAAGAATCATAGTATAGTTATTTTACACTAATAAAACATATACTAATACCTACCTACAACAAACTCCTCAGGAAGTACGTTGATCTGGACTCCTCCTTGAATTTTTGTTACATTTAACGTAATTACGTCACCGACACTCTTTTCTGGATTGTTCTTGAGAATCGCTCGTTGCTCTTCACGAAATTCCAGAGCGCTGTTTATTATAGATTGCTATAATTGAGAAATTTTTTCTTAAAATAAATAAGCTTAGATTATAAACAATGTATTATTTAGTTAAAATTAATAGTAGATTGTACAGATAATTGTTAGATAGTACGGTTTTGTTTAGCAAAGTCATCATCTAATCTCATTTTTGTTTCAATAATTATATGATAGCATTCAGCTTAACTAAAATTTTTTCGATATATTTAAATTCTGTCTCAGTTGTCCGTAATTATTAAGAATATGCTTACATTATTGTTTTAGCTAGTAATGCTTTAGTAACAATTAATTAAAGTTGTAAAATATTACCAGCTTTTCAGCTGCAGTATTTTCAATAAACTTTGATCCGTGACCTGGTGATCCTTCACAGATTATTTTAGTCCCTGTTGAAAGAAATTGATGGAATGGCCGATTATTTTTTACAAATAAAAGTATTGAAATATTATTTTAATTAACTGATAAGCCAAACGTACTTACACCAAGGGTTTCGTTCGGCATAATACACTTTGTACTGATCTGTTTCACTAGCTAACCCCTCGTCCAGAACAAATCCTATATTTAGGTCATGGAACTCCTGCATTTTACAGAACTTCTCCATGCCATCGATAGCTCCAATTTCCTCATCTACAAACAAATTAAATTACTGACCATACCTTCTTCTAAAAGTTTTAGTAGTTTTGTATATGACTAATAAAAAAGAGAGGAATTAAACGAACCGGGTCCCCATATCAAGTGAATAGTCCTCTTCCACTGTTTCTTTCCCCTAAGAAAATGTCGTCGAATGGCTTCAAAATACTGTGATCCTACACATTTCATGTCTTGAGCTCCTCTACCATAAATATCCCCCTTCTCATCTTTGTGAGCTGCATAAGGATCGTACTTCCAGTGCTCCTAGAAATATCTAGTAGAGCACAAATGTCGCTGATTTGATAATTAACGAAGCTTAAAAGTATTTCCATGAAACCTTTTCACCACTTTTTACTACACTTAGAATGCTTCAGTAGAAATTGTAGAAAATATAATATAGTTTTCTTAATGAAATCCAAATATTTTTAATTTCTGTAATTCGTGGAATAGGTGAGAAAATTATTTTCGTATAATGTTTGTAATAGAAGTTTAATTATTCCGAGAAAATATATTGAGGGTGTTATTTTTCCTCCACTTATATAATCCCATAACATGATGTATCAATTTTATTAAGCCTATCATGATCACTTTAAAATAAATATTTAATACCATAGCATTTTATAAATACTCTTGCTTAGATTATTAACAACGTAATAGTAAAGGACAAAGAATGGTTCTGGTGTTCTTTCTCACCTTGAATGTGGGCACAACATCCGTGTGAGAGTAGAGGACAAGTGAGGGTAGAGGGAGCTGGCCCGGGATTGTCATAATAATGAATGGCTTGGCAGGAACTGCCTGAACTGATTTGTTATGGTACAAGCATTACCGCTTTACGCTCATTATCATGATGCATGAAGAGTTCACCTCGACAGTTCTTCTCGCAATACCAAGTTCATCGGCTAAAGCAAAGAGGAACTTCTGACAACTGACTGTAGTTAAAATTAATCCAATATCTCATTTACAGTTATTTAATTAGAAAAATTGACTTGTTATTAAAGTTGTTACTCACTGTAATCCGGATTTGGTTGCTCAGTGTTCACACGAAGATACTCTCGAAATTTCGTTACAGCTATATCTTCGCTGGCCATTTTAGTCTAAATTTAAATAAAAATAAGTTTTCCTTTCAGTGTAATAAGGATTACTATAATATACACAATTAACTAAGTCCTAGAAAGAAGAAAACCTGTGCGACAAATATTGAAACAAATACTTACATTCTCGAAATAAATAATAGATGAAATGTTAAGTGAACAGTGGTTCCAATCGATTATAAAAGAATATAAATATTATGCAAAATGAAGGGGATAATGATTATTGGAATAATTTAAAGAGGCTAATTGAAGGCTACTGTAGAAAATGGCGTGAAAATCAGCCGACTAAATCAAATGTGTTATAATAGGTAATTAATTATGAATATACATGGTTTTCTAGAGTATCTACTCATAATGATATGTGGTAAATGGAAAAACCCCACAGAAACTAAATGTACAGTTTAGGATGCGCTCGACCAAGAAAGCAAGTTGCTTTTTCGGCGAAAGAAAAATGGTTTCACTGTTTCGCGGGCGATCGATGTGGGTCAGACACCGCACTGTTGACAAATAGTAAAAAAAAACAAAGCGAAAAACAACTTCTCTTTAGCAATAAACTTCAATATATATTAATAGATAACAAAAAAGATAGCTGGTGATGGTAAAATCACTCTACTCTAAGAACCAGCAGCAACTTTGCTCCCTTAGATGTTTATTGTATTGTAAGCAACAAGTGATCTGCACATGCTTCGTTAATCATATAAGAAATAGTTTAAATTATCACAGAACGTACTGAATTTATAGGTTAATATTCTAATAAATGGCACTTCAAAATATAACTGGAATATTACAAGGTGGGCCAATAAAGACAGAATGGCTTGGCACCTTGATAAGTGAAATTATTGTATACGACACTTTGCTAGCCTATGAATATTTTCTCTCTTCAGAATCCCGGATTCTATTCGGTGTTTATTCTTCCACATTGGCTAGATTGTCGATGAGTGTCTCGTATATCTCAACCCCTCTAAGGAACACTTTCTCGTTGAGGTACTCGTTGTGGTCATGAAGGAGGGACGGCGTATTGATCATTGGACTGAACCCGATCGAGCGGTAACCGAGCTGGAAGTAAGAAGAAATAACTTATCCTTGTCGTTATGTTATATTTATCATTTTCAACTCTGTTCTTACAAAAGCTTACCTCTCGTATAAATCTCGAATCAGTAGCACCAGTGAATATTTCTGTTGAAAATTCACAACCTCTGAAACACAAGTTTATAGTAAAAGAGGTCAAAATAATAGTAAAAACTAACTGAAGCAATATTACGCATGATGAATCGAAAGAACGAGTATTTCAACAATATAAACTGACTCCGCTCTTAGTGAATTAGAAAATGCTTTCCACCAAGGATCACTCATGGATGTGGGCGTCATGTTCTTACAAACATTTTTCTAGAAATAATATATTCAATTAGTTTTGATGATTAAAATACGTTCAATACTTTTCAAACTGTGTATCAGTATTTCTTGGTTTACATATATATTGAAAGAAGATAGTGTACAAAGTATTAATCAAATATATCTTTTAGACGTGTTAATTTGTCTGTTAATGTTGTGTTGAGATCAATCAATTCCCAGAGAAATTTTCACGAAGGAAGCGGTAAGACCAACGCTCCTTGTACTTTTTTAACTCTAGTGAACTTCACAAACAAATATGTTGGCGAAGAAAACGCCATTAATGGGTTACATAAACCCGCCACCAGATGTTTCCTTCATTGAATGAAGCTTCTGTTTAAATGAGAGTAGGGGTTTCAGTTCGAAAGTTTAGAAACTATATAGAAGTTTTCATATGTTAAGAGTAACATTACCATATTTTTTCACCTTTATAACTGAAAGAGAAATAATTAAGAAAGTGAAAGTACCCACTTGCAGAAATTCGTATTTTACTCCAGGTCCTGCCTTTTGACACCATTCAGCGATTTTGGTTTCTACTTCACAAAAGTCAATGGTAGGAGGAATTCGAATATCGAAAACTGAATTAGATCTCGTTATTTTAAACGATTACTTGCAAATTTCTAAACTATAAATTAGATTAAGTTTCACTATATTATTAAATATCTGCTATACGTTTATATTTTAAAAATTCAATTTACAAGCATTAAGTTTTTCGGGTAGCACATTGATCTGCACCCCTCCATCTATCATTGTCATGTTGAGAGTGGTCACATCGCCAAGCGTTTTTGTGGAATCAGCTGACAGAATATTTTTCTGTTCTTCGCGGAATGCTAGACTACTGTTGATAACCGATTGCTGAAATAAATTTCTAGTAAGACAGAAAAAAGTTGGTATTAAAAATTAAAGATAATATACTTAGTTTTCAATACTTTTCAAATGCTAGTTTGTATGAAGTACTATTTAAAGCTGTTAGAAGGAATATCGTCACTTATTAACGAAGAGTAAGTTAGCTGAAAAAAAGTATCTACAAGGTTTTCAAGATCATTAAGTTATATTTTGTTCCTTTAACAATTAGCTCAGAACGAATGAGGTCTATTTATATGCAATTTCACCAACGTAATGAAAGAATATCGGTAAAATTTTTTAACATTGAGGACCAAAATGCGAATCTCAACGATAAACAAGAAAGCCATCAAATCACACTTGAAAACATTTCCTCGTTTCATCAGGTTTGTAGTCCACCAAAAGGAACTAGAGAACCAAGCGCATATTGTTTATTATAAATAAATCATCAACTTCTGGAGTAGAACAATTTTATTAGATAAGCCCATATCAAAAGACACCGTTTATATACAGTGGCGGCTACATAAATAAGACACCCTTATTTCCTCTTATTCAGGCTCAATGACGTATTTCACAAACTATTTAATCCAATTTATCCCAAACGTCGTCGAATTGATCAAACCCTCAATGAACATTCTGGACAGGCTTTCATTTCGCTGTGAATGTTCCTGGCACTTAATCGACGGTTGTCCTCACTTAGCCAACGATTTATTCCCTCGCCCAGTTCGCTAGTGTTTCGTTTTCTTGGAGCACGAGGAGTATTTTCCAGTATCCCAGATTTATTAATACGCTTAACAGCATTGTGAACTGCACACCAAAAGAGTTCTAAACTCTTCGCAATCTGCACCTGGCTGAAGTTTTAATTCAGCAAAACTATAATCATTATTCGATAATTCGGAGTGACACTTTTTCCTGTCCCCTTTTGGAAAAAGCCTACATGGTTATAAAAATACTCAAATGCAATAATATTGGTGTTGAACACGGAAATGTCCACGTAAAAAGGAACTAAATCACTTCCTTCAGGATGCCTTATTTGTGTTTGCGTCGAAGATGGATTGGTTTGAGACTAAGCCAATTTTCTAGAAAAGTAACAGCGGAATCAACGAAAATCAATCGATATTAGGGAGCAGACTACATCTCCCATCTCACTACACTCTTCGACCATTCAGATTGATGACGTAATTCGTAAAATACGTCATTGAGCCTGAACGAGGGTGGAGAGGTGCCTTATTTATATGTGCGCAACTTTAGAATGCCTATAGCTATTTCAGAGTATAAGAAAAGTATTTTTTATACATCAAATAATTCTGCTGTAAAAAATGAGAATAAAAACATGAAAAATATGTAAAACAGTAAAAATTTAAAATAAAGCTGTTTTAGCCCTCACTATTTTTTCAGCAGCAGTGTTTTCGATAAACTTTGATCCATGCCCAGGAGATCCTTCACAAGTGATTTTTACCCCTATCAAATATTAATCTTTTAGTGTGTATAGTAAGTAACGTAAACAAATTTTCCTATCTCATTTTAAAACTATAAACGCTACTGTAATATTGATAACTACATTACCCTAAAATTTTCTACGTTTCCAAAAAGGTGACATCTCCAATTAAAAATGTCATTTTCTTCTCTATATTTCAGAAAAAAACACTACTACCAAACTTTTTATATACCGTGTTAAACTGTTGCGATAGCTACATAAGCTTACTTGATCAAGATGTGAAGCTACTCACGATTATGATGTTTCTATGTAATATTCATCATGACGAAAAAATTCTTAACTAGAAATTGTGTAGAGATAAAAAGAGTTATATGAAAGTTAAGTGCATATGGAAAAGCAGCGATTCTATTAGAACTCACACCATGGACACCTCTCGGCGTAGTATACTAGATACGTAGATGTCTCACTGGCTAGTCCCTCATCGAGTACAAATCCAATATTGAGATCTGATAGATACATTTTTCTAAGAATCTGGAAACTAATTTTTTGGAATTCCAACGGTTAAATATGCTGATTTTCTTAACACCTTTTCGTTAAACATCATGAGCATACTAACAAAGTAGATTGCAAAAGAACCTTCGATTATAGAAAATTGTGTATACCTCGAAATTCATCCATCTCACAAAACCTCTTCATTCCGTCGGGACCACCAATTTCTTCGTCTGAAAATAATTAATCTATATACAGAGAGCTATCCAAAATTCATCGTTCTTGAACTACACACTGTACTTCAGAAAGAATCTTCAAAAAAAGAGATTAATGACCAGTGATTGTAAATAAAGCATTTAGTTTTACAACTGTTATTTTGCCTTTACATAATCTCGGCATTTGGAACGACTTTCATAAATTCGAGATAGATAATCTATTCATTTTTCCAACATAAATATGAGTTGTCAAAGTATTACAGCAAAAACATACCATTTATTGAAAAAAATACCAAGTCTTTAATGTTAAATTTATATTTCAGAACTCCGAATAGCTGTTTAAAAAAAAATATGTATTTTATAGACAAACCGGGTCCCCATATCAAGTGAATAGTCCTCTTCCACTGTTTCTTTCCCCTAAGAAAATGTCGTCGAATGGCTTCAAAATACTGTGATCCTACACATTTCATGTCTTGAGCTCCTCTACCATAAATATCCCCCTTCTCATCTTTGTGAGCTGCATAAGGATCGTACTTCCAGTGCTCCTAGAAATATCTAGTAGAGCACAAATGTCGCTGATTTGATAATTAACGAAGCTTAAAAGTATTTCCATGAAACCTTTTCACCACTTTTTACTACACTTAGAATGCTTTACATTTTAATTGTTGTTTAGCTACTAAATTTTATACAAAATAAATAAACGAATATACCAATGAATTGCTATCTGATGTTATAGATATTCTAAATTGACTAAGGGAAAATATTACTTAAAAGCAATTTTTTGAAAAGTCATTGAATCGTATAAATTTAAATAAGATTTAAAACCTTGTCAAGATGTTCATTTAGTTGTAATAACCTTAAACGTTGGTACAACATCGGTATGGGAGTAGAGTGCAAGAGATTGTAAACTGGGTTGAAATCCAGTAATTGTCATAATAACAAACATCTTCCCAGGAGCTGTCTGTAAATTAGTTTCCTGACTACATGATTTTTTTCGCTAGTGTAAAATTATAGCGTACATAAAATTCTGCTTTGATCTATCATAAATTTTTTTTCCTTATTTTTTTTACCTCAACAGATCTTCTCTCTATTCTCAATTCATCCGCAAGTTCGAATAAAAATGTTTGACAAGCAGCTGAAAAACTATATTTTAAAATACACGACGAGCATCGTGCTAAAGAATATTTATTTTCGTAAAAAATTTTCTTACCAAATCGTTTCATTATGAAATTATAGCAATGAATATTCAACGCTAACGCAATTTCATAACATTTATATAATGCAGTGCCTTGCCAAACTTCTATATTTGTTTAAAAAGTTCTTTAGCACGAACAAAAAAAATGTCCAAACCATAATCTGGTCTAGGATGTTCCGTGTTCACTCGAAGATATTTACGAAACATAGTTACTGCTATATCTTCCTCAGCCATACTCTGGAATTCGTGAGTAGCCACATTTAGGAACATAATACCTCTAGTTCCATAAGATAAACAAATATTTAATATGAAAACATATTCTGCAACAGTTTACTGGAAGCAACGGCTTCGCATAGAGTTATTGAATTCTGGCCAACATCCAATTTAAATATTTCTAAAAAAAATCCATCATACGGCTTATTTTAGGAATACTTATAAAGATGAAGCAGTATAGTATATTTAACACATAATATACAAGGACACTTCATTTTAAACCTTAGAATCGCGAATTTTTAAAATATGGTGCTGCTCAGGTGAACAACGAGTAGATAACGTTTGTGCAGCATCGAATCCTGTCAGCACAGGAATAACATAGAACGCTAAGTTTGAATATTCGCAATTTTAACACGAAATGTAGTAAATAATCCTATTTAACCACTCTCTGAATTGGAAAAACTTAATATTCCTGAGGTAAGTAGGCTAGAAAAACTGTCAGTGATATTCATTATATGCTGCTTTAGCAATTATGAATTATACTAAATATTATTTTTGTGAAGGTAATCAACAATAAAGGTACTTTTGATCTTCATATTCTAGAAAATACTACTTAACATGTGAAAGAGAAAATTATAGGAAGGGAGTACAGCAATTAGAATTTTATAGTTCTGCAAACGTTATCAGTTCCTTTTGATCATTTAGTGATACCCTTGAATCAGTTGATTCTATCTTCCTTTAGATCATTTCTGATAAGGTGTAATAGAGAATAATTTCGGTTCATAGTTCAGTTACTTTTGACAATATAATTTCAAATATGAGATACAAATATAAAAAGCGATTGTTTTATCTAATCAACCATATGTGATAAAGGGCTGGCACTACTGATACTTCATCAATTTCATGTTTTCAATCTATCCTACTTCTCTAGGAGAGGTACGTTCTGAAAAATAATTGAATACGATGTTATTTGGGTAAAAGCAGAAATACCACAACAGGTCGAAACAACAGTAGGAGAATAAAAATCTAGGCACAGCAAGATATCAGCAGTGTAATAGGTGTAGGTAACAACACATTAGATGATGCAAGAAATAACCAGTGATCAGAATGAGAATAAGTCATATAAAACAATAATGATCTTAAAACAAGTCCTGCGTATAGTACTTAAACAAAAACAACTTTCAACGCTTTGCAAAACAATTTTCTTGCTAAATAGTTTAATAAGTAAATTTTAACAGTTAGAGGTTACGTAATAAATAGCTCATCAAACGTGCTCTAATTTTGAAAAGTTCTGGCAGCACGTTAACAACTATGGTGATTGTAAGTAGTCAGGATAAATGTGGATGTTTAGGTATTTATTTTTCTTATTATTATCATTGTCATCAATCACTAGTACTACTACTGTTATTATTATTTTTGTTGTTGTTGTTTGTTGTATTTTTACTTCCACAGTGACTTATTATGTGATAATATTGTTGCTTTTGTTTTGAGATGTCAATTGAAACGAAATAGTAACGTACTTGAAAAGTTTCAAAATGACTGTATTTTTTTGATTTGAAAAGTTATTATTTAACTAGGTAAAATAATTTCGTTTATTCAGTACCTACCGATCTTATACTAGATTTATTCACTGGCAGGAAAATAAGTAAGACGATGGAAATATCCAGAGAACAGTCGGAAATGGTAATTGATTCTTTATTGACACCTCCACTTTAATTCAGTACTGAATGGTTTTTGAAGTATTTCTGTTTAATATTAATTAACTATTTAGTTTGCTACGTTATATATTTTTAGTACCTAACAATTATTGGGATATTTTACTTTAGTTAAGTGGTATTCAGCTTTATTCTATAATTCTAGAGTAGTATAGCGGATATGATACTTCAAACCGCTACTGAAGTTATTCACTCGCGGGTTCCAGAAGGATTTGAGTGGATTGAACAATATGGACAGTATTATTCTAGAGATTATGGTTATTTCTACGACCCGGTTAGTACTGTTTGGCCTCTCTTCTATCTTATAGCATGTAAACCAATTATAAGTTCACATATAAGTTTTGTTTATGTAAAATTATATATTGATATGGTTTTGAACAATTTAACTAATTATGCATAGTTAATATTTCGATTGCTTAGTAATAATGTCCTCACTAACTTTAGAATACGGGCTTGTTCTACCATAGTGAGACTCAAATGTATTATATATTTAATGATGACACTCAAGAATATGAAGTATATAAATGTATGCAAAAAAGTAAGTATTACATGGAAAGCCCTCGTAATATTTTGTTTATTTTATTGTTTCCTGTTAGTGCTGCTTCCTAACTGTTTGCATATTATAGCACAGTGGTCATCACGTGCTCACAAAAAAAAAGCCAATAAAATTTTTGGATCTGGAATGGATAAAATGGATCAGGATTCTATTGATGTATGCGAACTTGTATTTAGCCTTACTGATCGACTGTGCCTTCAGGAAAAAAAAGTGAAGCGAAAGCATACTAATAAGGTATAATACGGTAATATCTTGTCTCTATTTGATTTTTATGTATTGTTTAATATCCACTATTTTATATTAGGTTCGAAAAAGAAACAACCGAGTTAAAACGACGGAATATTTTGATGAAATAACTGGTGAAATGGTTGTTGTTCCTCATCCAAATAATAGGAAATACGAAGAAGGTTAGTTTATATTCTAATAATAGTGTTTTTTTTTTTCTGTATTTAAGACAATTTTTTATTGAAGTCTGGTTAGTATAGATTTATAGTATTGTCCGAGATGATAATGTTATGAGCAAGAAATGTTGCTTTTATTACCAACTTAAATACTTATCTAACTTTTCTTCCATAGTAAATGTTACAATCCTAACAATTTATGGGAGGAGTGGCTCTTCAAAAGTGGAGATATCTGTTACATAAATATTTATATGCAGAAAAATAACTATAGTTAACAAGCATAATTGATAGTCGGTGTTGTTAGCAGAGATCTTAAATCATGTACTATATTTAATTTTGTGTCAAACTGTTATCTAAATGGTTTTGTAAAATAAGGCACAATTTTCTCTATTAATATTCTCGATAATTTACTTTAAAAACAACAACCCTGTAATCAGGGAATAGTGGTGAGCAAAGAGAAGTCTTTACTTCATATTTCGTTAATGTTTAATACATAAATGAGTGAATGCAAGACTAAAATTTTGCATGCTTTTTAAAATATTTAACCCATTTTAGTACTATGAAAATAATACTTTCTGTAATTGCCAAGGAGATTAGTAATATTTAAGAACTATCACTGTTAATCATGTGTTGCAACAGTAAGTAATTAAAAGCAATATCTACAAAAGTCTTCTAAATGAGCATAATTGTGAGAATTTTGCTCAACTAGGAGGGGTATTGGTAGCAAAAATGTAGAGATTAAGATATATCAGTTGGAAAGTACTTTCTTGGAAGTATAGTCAGTGCTTTTCATAATTATGATTCACTCAATATTTAAAATTTCGCAGAAGTGTATACTTCCTTTAATAAGCTTTTAGGTGAGTGCTCATCATCTGGAAGTGATACTACATCAGAATCCTGTGATGATGAAAATGTAGTTTGGAAAAACAACAAGAATCGAAGAAGGATGAGAAAGAAACGAATAGGTGCATCAGCTGATAGAGATGAAGCTCTTTTGAAGAATGAGGAATCTATAGGTGATAACTGCAATAGTGATGAGCGGATACAGATGATGCATGGTGAGTTCAAATGCATATTAAAAGGTCCATATATTGCTTTATTGTTAATAAAGTGCTGGTTTGAATCTGAGAAACTTCTGTCTTAATATGTTCAGATGGATTTATTTGCCATATATTATTTAAACAATTTAGAAGAGGGATTTTCTCAACCACCACTTCTTCGAATAATTGATGAGAAGAATAATTTATATGTGATAACAATATGTGGAGGAATTGTCGGAAAAGAGAATACATGCGATATACCAGTAGAAGATTCTAGTGTACCAAACGTAAGTGTTATTATGAACATAAATGAGCTTGGTTAATCTTCAACTAAAATAAAAATGTATTCCTATTTTGTATTTAGACGAGAAAAGTTCGAACCCAATTTCTAGTTAATTGTTCATTTTTAGTATATTTTAAAGAAATATACAACAATAATAATAATACTTCTGTAAAAATATTTTTCACAATTAAGGATTTTAATAGTTACTGTTCACTCATATTGAATAAGTCATAATTTTTTTTCACATATTTTCCTTTCAGAAGTTTCTAGAGTTCACATTTTTCCCTGAAAGTATTTCATTTGTGCTGAAAAAGCTGACTGGAAAGATGCGTGCCACGCTGAATGATTTTGAACTATTGGTAATTATTTATTTGTTATACAGAATTACCATACTCTATAAACTACAATTTTACTTATTCTTTCGCAGATCTAAAGATATTCCCATACTTGTAAATAATTAAATTTTAGATTGACGATTCTCGCGAACTTGAACATGGCGATTTTGTACAGTTCGCTAATAAATTGCTCAAAATCCATGTTCATTATGGTAGGGTTTTATGTTTTCTTCTATTCTTTTGTACTTACATGACTATATATATTTTATAGAATAAATGTAACGATCTAAGTTAATGGAATTTAAAGTAATGTAGTTTCATCTTACTTATATATGCTTTAGGTAATAATACATGTACTGGGTGCGAACCTGGTCTTTTGCAATCGGGAGAGCCTGTGAACTATAGTGCTTCTAATGTACCTAGTGGAGAAACAGCCCGCCGACGCACTCTGAAAATGTTAAAAGGAATGTACGGGATAAATGACTATGTAAGTCCAATGTTTTTTTTAAAACATATTTTATAAGGAGGATTTATGATTGTTATGTACTATTTCTGCTGGATTCCAATTTTTAGGTTCATCACTATAATTTTTATTTAGCAGAATAATTCTCAAGTGCGTTATCGAGGCCTGGACCGTGCTGCTAAACGTCGATTTTTAGTTGGATCTGAAAGTGAAAAGGTTGCATGTGCACCAGGCGATTCTAATGACATATATGCGGGATGTACTGCGAAGCCATTACCAGGTTCATAGTATCGATAAGATTTCATTTCACGTTAGCTCTAATTACTGTATATTACAGCGATTTATTCTTATCTATACTTAGCGATTAAAATATGTTGTCTGTATTAACTATTTTTATAATACATAGTGTTTTACAGGTTTTATTACTTCTACAGAGTCATATACCGATCATTCTATTAGTGCTGAAAATAAAGGTTTCAAAATGATGAAGAGTATGGGATGGAAAGAGGGTGAAGGACTAGGCAGAGGCAGTGATGGCAGACGCGAACCTGTAAGATATTTCATTAATATTTGTACTATATAGTTTTATATCTAGAGGATTTTATTAGTTACTACAGAGGTTTATGAAAATTGATATTTTCTATTTTCATTTTAATGGAAATGTACTCCTAATTCGACAAACAGCATATATTTTAATAATATAATTTGATTCTAACGTAATAATATTAGCAAATGTTGTAGATTTCATACATATTGGCATGTTTACCCTGAATTTTCTCTGATATGTTCTTAATAAATTAAGATATTCGTAATTTTTCAGGTGATGTCCTCCATTAAAAACAATCGAGCTGGGTTAGGTTCTGCTTCTACTGATAAAAAAATTCCAATGACTCGAAGAGACGCAATTCTAGACAAAACAAGAGAACGATATGAGCAGGTATGCTGATAATTTTTTTGAACTTTATTCCAATTACTATTAAGTACTACATTTAGATTTGTATCCACTTATTTGTAGGTTGCTTATATATAGCGTAGATGATAAACATGAATTATTTACCATATAAGGTATGGAAAAAAATTTCAGGTGTCTAAGGATGCATAAAGAATCATGTTGTAAAGTATTTTGGAATAAATATTATCTAGAAATTCCTTATATGGATTTTCTTTTCATAATAAGAAGGTCGGACGTCTTTATCAATAATTGTACTTATTTGAACTACCTTGAAAGAGCAGTATTATTTTTATAAGTCAATGATTTATTTTGATTTGTTCTATCGGATATAATTGTTCTAGATCATATTTTTGCTCAACTTCATTTCAAAAAATGCGTGTCTGAACAGTTGTTGTTGGTTGTGTAAGATGTACTCAGTTTGTCATATTCAATGTATTTCAAGTTTTTATTTTTCCATCTATATTCACTAAATAGAATTCTACGTAGCTCGGCCTAGATTAATACGTAGTATGATTTATTTTTAGATGTTATTAGAGAATTGGTTGAGAAGCAAAACGTGGTTAACAAAATTTGATTGCACTCATAGTAAGATGTTATGTCTTGTCTTATTTCTTATTTTCCACTTTTTAGCTTCCCAGCAGTAATTATACCAGTCATATTTGCCATTCGTACATGTTTATGTTGTGCATAGTCATCTAAAATTATTTCATGGAGTTGTGCTGTGTGTGATCATCATAATTGCTTATTGTCATTCTCAAATAGCACTATAACATTTTCAGTTTACAAAAAAATGTATGTGATTATTTTGTTACATATTAGATATATGCGATTTCTATGCATGTATGTAGTCAGCGGGTAATTCAAAAAGGTGAAATATGGTACGATTGTGAAAGGATTTTCGGAGACGAATTCATAGATGTAAGACCATCCTAATGTTTGTTGCTTATTTTATGCTATAAATGCCAGAATATCTGCATTTTATAAACTTGCTTAAGTATTTTACTAATGACTTTTACTATATTATTAATAAATATAGTACAGTTTAGAGGGCCGATTTTTCAAATTCCTTTTTTTACAATGCTAGTACTGTTCCTTCTAGGCTAGCGTTATCTTCATTATTTCTAATTCAATGAAATTTGATTTCAATTTTTTAGCCAATAATTAATATGTAATACCAGCTTTATTATACCATACTTTATATTGCGTCAATAATTTTATTAATGGAGAAATGCTCTAGCAGTTCCAAGTTATTAATCGATTAGCGGTTCATAATAAGCCTCACACAATCCAGTTGCCCTTTAGTTGCGCATTCTATTTGATTCACCCAGCATATGCTTCACTCTTCTAATTATCACTCAAGCTGCCGCTATTTATTCAATTACAATTTTGGGCTAGTATCTTTGGTTTAATATTTTTCAGTGTCAGAGTTTGGCTTCTATTTCTTACTAAACGTGCCATCGTTCCTTCACAAAGCATTAACACAATTTGTTATCACAATTTTAATAGTGTTTTTAACAGATACTATTATTAAGATGTTTGAAACTGAATACACAAGTACACCTGTCATACCTCAATATTCTGTATTCTCTAATTCAGAAAATGTATTTTTCACAGGGCATTTTTCATTGCGCGTTGGCTTGTTTGCATCATTCATATAAGAAGTGAGCGCGCTCTGATCGATTGCGAGGGACAGTTTACTCGTGTTCCTCTATATCCGTATCATTAATCATAAATAGTCTTATTTAGATCGAAAGAAACTATTCTATATTGCTGTTTTTTTTACTGCGTAATTTTGTGCGTGTATCCTATTTAAGCGTTTTTAATAGTTCGAGGGTAGGATGTGACAGTAACAAATGCTTAGCCAAATTTATATAATGCTTATTATTTTGTGGCAAATTTGTTACTTTATGTAATTATTCTTTAATATATCTAATAAACGAATAGAAGTACAATACTAAATACGTTTTACGGTTACAAGTTCTTCACGTTGGGGTTATTTTAAGGATGTATTCAAAAAAATGGCGATGAATTTAACATCTATTAGTTTGATGATTAATAGTGCAAGGGATATGTATTAGAATTTCCATGTTCTAGATTCCAATTCTAGCATCTATTCTTATAATCTGTTTATTCCTCACTCATTTTGTTTTTCATACCTATATGTAATATTTTATTAATCTGAGTGGCGTTCAAGAGTTACAAGCTGAGTTTACTGCGTTTAATCCGGATGAACTGGAAGACGTGCTAAAATGAAGTAGAAAGTTAGTCATTCATATATTAAAAGGAAAAATGTATAGAATGTTGCATGATGATTGCCTATGTTTAATTCAACAGTTACCAATTTTTTTGTAATTTATGTTATAGCATTTTATACTTATCAAAAAGTCTCACTTGCTGTACTTTAATCGATGCTAATAATATTGAAATGTTTTATACCCATTTAAGTTTGTCTTTTCAAATGTTATGTATTTTCTGATAGCACTTACCTTTCTGCAATTTACATAATCTAATGAAAGTGATTGGAAGTTCAGATTATTTAAATATCATTTCCTATTTTATATTTTGCACTATTATACTAAAATACGAGTATATATATAGTTTTAGGTAAAATTAGATGAAGCTATATTTTATTCCAAAATTTGCACATTCTTTCGAAAATTTTTAAGAACAAAAATTCTAGCATAGAATTCTTCAATTAACTTCATTTATGTTTTCCTTTTCGGCATGATTTCTTGATAAGTAACAGTAATAAAAACAAGATGCTTGGTGTCTAAATAAGTGTTGACAAATAGCTGGCAGTAGGCTTAAATGGACTTGGAGATTTTCTCTAATGTAATCTAATATATACTTGATGATTTACTGAAAGACTATTGTTTTCAAAGCTTAAAGAATAAAGAATTAGTGGAATATTGATTATTATTCACTTATTTTAATTCTTTCTGGCTGCACGGTTGGGAGAGAAATTAAATTTAGCATTGTTAATGTACCTTTTCTGTTTTTATTAAAGAATATTCTGAGACCATGGTGTTTATTTGCTATTGTTTTGTTCTAATGAGATTTTTACATTATTGGCTAGAACGGAATGCCCATATATATATAACTTCTTTTTAGAATTTACCGAAACTATTTGAGATTGATCTTGGAAAATTGATGAAATGCAAATACTCAAGCCAGGTAATACAATGTACTATCAGTTTTTTAAATTCTAGTTGTTGATCTAAACTGTTTAGAAGCATTATTTATAAAACAGCTATTTTGTCTACTTTCCACATTCTAATGGAATTATTAAATATTATTATCTTATATTATTTTCCATTTTTGTTTAAAGTTGACTATATTGCTACCATAACATTACATTTTTCCTAATTGATAGACGATCTAAACTGATTTGCTTTTGTGAAACGTTTGGTTGTAAGGTAAAGAGATTTTAAAGATAATTATGAAGACGGCAAAAATTTGAAGAGGGCTAATCATACTCATTTTCAGGATATTATCGGTTCGATATTCTTATTCTTTTCACATATCAAATGAGCCATTTTTTTGGAATACAGCAGCTATTCCCTATTTTTCTCAATTATACACCTAAGACAACGTGCGATGGTAAATAGTTTATATCGTCAGCTTTAGTTCAAAATTTGATAGTAATTGTAGATAATGGTAGTGATTTTAATTTATATACCTTAGTTCTATCTTTAACTATAAGAGCATATATTTTATAGACATTTATTCTACATTTTATGTAACATTATAGTTCTTGGTGACCTTTTATATTAGTAAACAATTCCAGAACTATCAATCCTTTATACTTACAGCCATATATGTTATCTTAAAATATTTCCTTATATAAATTATTATTTATTTTATGTGATCGTTGCTTCTTTGTGCCAAAGAACAAGTGTCTGGACTGTCCAGACTGTCCTGATCTATGCGTAAATGCAACAACTGTTGATGACAAGGTATTATTAGATAAATTGGTATAATGTTTCTCCTTTAGAGGATTTGTTTTAAAGTACTACGCTCGTATATCGTAGATATTTCTGAAGAGTAGTGTCCTGCTTCAGCAACATTATACGTTTTCCAATTCATAGCTTTATTTTTATAACTGGAAGAAAATTAAGTATACGGCGAGAAAATAAACCAACTTTTTGAGGAAGCGTGTGTGGCTCAGTACTCTCATGCATACTATCAATCTGCTGCTATGGAATTTGGGATATACTGCAAACCTGGATGGAAAGAGTATGTAACATTTTTATTCTATTTCTAACTACAGAATGTTTAAGATGTTCAATAATCATTTTATGAAGTTTAACGTCAACTGTATCTTAGGCCATGGAACTATTTTTACATTTTAGTAAACTAAGCATTGTAGTTGGCTATTTATTATAGTTTTCGTCCTGCTTTCGCCCAATACGTCGGAGTTTTGATAGGTAACATAATCCTAGGATACGTAGCTGATCAAATTGGAAGACGTAAAACATTTTTGTTTTCAATGATTCTAGGAATACCAGCTCTATCCTTGTCAGGTATGCATGCATTTTGCAAACAATCTTTATGAGTATTAATATTTCTCAGATAAGTGCTCATCTTATCATATCCTATTATTTTAGCTGCTTTCGATAGCATTGCTATGTTTTACTTCTTAAGAGCCGTCACAGGGATTGCTATTGCAGGTTATTTTATGCAATTATTTGAAAATTAGTACAAGTTTTCTCTCACCTTTTATAATGCTATATTAACATCAGAAAGACGGATATCATAAATAAGTTGTCTTTGAAACACTTTTGCATTTAAATATATTCAGCAAAGTTGTTTTTGTTCATCGATTATTGTAAACAGTGAGTTATGTAAGAAGTTTATCAGAAAAAATACACAAATTGATGCTTAAGAATCTGGTTTTATACAGATCTGAAAGGATATCCTAGAATTGGCACGTAATGTGTTAGAGTATGTGGTTAAAAAAAGGTGCCAGGCGGCAAGTGTTCTAGAAATATCATAGAGTAGATTACACTGATCTGGATGCCTATTATAAAAATGTGATATAATGCGGGAAATGCCCTGTAATGACGTTAGGAAGAAATTATCTTATAACTATTGAAGTTTATTTTAATATAAATTTTGTTTAGGAACAATGGTTGTCGGCTGGGCCTACTATTCTGAACTTGTTTCACCCCATCAAAGGTTTAAACTAAGGACATTTAGTAACTGGGTGAGAATAAATGTTTCTAATGTTTACTATACTATATGCTATACAGGTGAGTTCGAAATTTATACACCATGGTTTACAACGGAATTATCACATTTTGTGTATGAAGAATGTCTTGGGACATGCAACATTATTCTTCATTACCTCTGAAATAGTTAGAGAGGAAATTAGCAAGAAAGAAGATCGCGATTTTCCTATTCTTAGAGGGCGAGAAAATCGTGTGGACTTCATTCAAAGTGATAAACTTTTAGTGGGTTATCTGTCATGGCGTTGAGCGGGGATGGTGATACTTATAATGATGCATTGAATTCAATGGGAACAATATAATCGGGATTGTGAAAGTCAGCATAATACATGTGCGTTTTTCTAAAGTGATTAATTCCTTTTAGGTGGACATAACAAAGGAGACAATTGGTTTTATCGAAAATACAAAAAGCGAAAAAAATTATGTATTAATAAATAGCGTTTACTACAACGTTTTATATTTAGTGTTTTGTGCATGATTGTTAGTATTATTATTGTTGTTGTTGAAAGTCAGCAACTTATAGGCTAATGCTCGAACGATGCTGACAGTGGTTTGTCTGTTAACCGGTGAGTGGCGAATGTCTTCTCATGTCTCCGCTGCCATCTCCTGCATTACTTTTGCGTTGGTATTATTCATTCTTCCCGAAAGTCATATTTGGCTGAGGAAAAAGGTTTGCATACACAATGTTTTGCTAACAGTTCCGTGCAATTTCAAGGCATATATATATTTTACGACTTTACTACTTTTGTTTTTTAGGAAGATTAGCGTTTAATTATTACTTTTTATTGAAGTTTACTATATAACATAATTAGTAGTTTATAATGTGATAAACTGTAGGGTCGATACGAAGAGGCTGAGAAGAGCCGCCAGCGTATAGCTTGGATTGCAGGAGTAGAATTTCAAGCTAGTCAGTGAAATTACATATTTTTAATGATATTACTGAAATAAAAGCTATGTGTTAAAGTCCTTTAAGCAGTTAATTTCAGTGCTTCCACCGGAGAAAGCAAATGAGTCAATAGAGCCGGAGAAATCAATCAACATTATCGGTGTTTTTAGAGATCCAACTCTTAGAAGAAATCTTCTTGTTCTATGGGTTATGTAAGTTATATAATAACTTTTACTATAGTTACAGACCAACTAGTCAACTAATTCATTTAAGAATTTATAACAAGCTCGAGTTGATATGTTCCTGAGGTGATTTAATAGAAGGATGATAGTTATTTACGCTTAACTAAAGTTTTCATAAATATGGTAGTAATTATTACTTTCTTTCTTTACTTATTTAGGTGGTTTGTAACTGGTATGACTGCTTACTTAACTGATCTTTGTGGTGGCGATATGACTAAGAACTTTTGGGTTGGTCAGTTCTTGTCGGGAATTCTTCTCTCTGTTGTTCGACTGGTAAGGAACAGTGGTAATTTATTTGGTTTTAAATAATTTATTGGATTAGAAAGATAAACAATTTGGAATATTTTTTATTACATAGCAATATGTTAATTAGTTTTCACTTTTAGTTTATGGGTTTCGCAGACGGATATCTCCCATGGATGGGTCGCCGTTTCGTCCTTATTGGTTCACAATCCTTAGCAGTTGGCTTCTTCGCTTGTGTTATTGCATTCCTTTATATGAATGAGAAAGTTAGGAATTATTTTTTAAATTTAGTTTTTTTAAAGGTATTCTTTTTCAAGAGTGCTAAAAGCATATATTTAATAGCAATCATGTTGTAATCAGTGGAAATATTATGTACAGACAAGTACTAAGCCATAATTTACAATCACTTTAGAAAATTAATTCAACTAAACAAAGGTTTTAGGGCGAATGGTATTACACAGCTGTATACTTATCAGCCTTTGTTTTCACGTCTATTGTCTGGGAACCGTGCTACCTTTGCGCTTCTGAATTGATGCCAACAGATGTCCGAGCTACAAGCACAGCGTCTTGCTCAATTATAGGGAGAATTGCCAATATCGGGGCGTCTATGCTAGTTAGTTACAACATCTCTCTTTTTTGTTAATAAGCTTTGAAAATTATGAAGCACGGCATAAATATCTATAATCGAAAGATTTAAGTGATGTGTTATAGAATTATTGTGAAAAATATTTTGGCTTTTATACATTTTATCTAGTTTTAAAATCACTACATTATGTCAACAACTAGAATTTGCATGGATTTATCGGTTATCTTCATAATCGCCATATAAGTTTATGTGGATCGAAGGCTGATTCTATGAAAATCTTGTTGCAGAGTGGCCTGAAGACTATTTACGAACCTGGAGTGCATTTCATTTCTATAGCTCTCGGTCTTTTTAACATCGCAGTCGCATCCATCTGGTTGGAGGTATGGTCATTATTTATCATAACATTTGGACGAAGTTCAATATGATCTATTAACGCATTGTATATATAAAATGAATGCCTGAAAGTTCATTAGGCAAAATGCATAGGTACTTATGATTGATCAGCTTTTGTGTGGTAGACATGGCGAAGCGTCTCAGTCTTGAAGTTCTAACTAGAAAACCATCGCAGAAGGCACTTGCTTTTCGCTTGAATATTAATCATACTAAACATTTATAATTGACAATAAAACACTACCAAGAATTGGCTGCATGTTTTTTTTTCAGTTATAGAATAATAGTTACAGGAAACGAAGAATTGTAGTTTAGACAACGTAGGACAGAAAACGGATGTTGTAGCTGAGAAAAGGTGAGCTTATCAATAAATATAGATACAGTGGAGAATATTTTAATATAAGAGTATTACGAAATAATGGATGGAAAAGGTACTTATTGGGCGGTTAAATATAACTTTCCATAAATTCTTATTCTGAAAATCAGATATCCATTTACTAAGCATCACTTTATGTGAAAATAAATAACAGAAATTAGACGTCTTTTATATTGAAAATTTTATGGGTACTATTAGTAAACTTCTTCTTTCCTAGCAGTGATGCTAATGAACTGGACGATCTACTGTCTGACAAACATGATGAAGCAAGCACATCGAAAGACGAGAACGCAAAGGAGTAGATTTTCCTTCTTATCTCTAAATAATATTGTAGTAACAGCTAGTTGTAAGAACGTTTTTGATGAAGAATAGCTGTCTAAAATCAACAAAACTACTCATTAATTAATACTTTTGTAACTGGGATATAAATAATACATTAATGGTTGTCTTCATTGATGTTTTAGGTTTGATTCGGTATAAATTAATGTTTAAACCAGAAATTTGCTGATTTAACTATGCTTTTTGACTTAAAGAAAAGGGAGGGCATTAAAATACTCTTTATTTTCATTTTATATTATATTTTTGTATTAATGCTACTCATATAATGCCAACGATCACCTGCTTCATGCTGGATCAACAAGATAAAGGTAATTTTGTGATGAACTTCAAGTCGTATTCTTTATTTATTGCATTTACTTTCAGGAAGCAGTATGAACATTTGAATTGGCTGATGATTTTCATTGAAAATTTTAAAAAGTAATAGAAGTAGTCGTTCATTAGTTCATTGTGGGTAGTCCTGTTTTATCATGTTTTTAAAATGATTCATAAATGTCATTGAAGTTGCTATATAATGTATCACAAGGAATTGTTTAAGTAATGTTTTGTAAACTATCAAGGGTAGTTAGTGAAAGGCTGTTAGGAATTCTTATATGAGGGAAATATTCATTTCTCTAAAATAAATCGCTTAGAAAATAATGATGGTGTGTGTGCAAAGCTGTTATCATCTTAAGACACTACTGTAGATGTTATAATATACATGTATATATTTAAGATAAGTATTGGTATAGGTTTGATTGGTAGAAAAGATTAAGGTGTTAATGGGTTTGAGGATCAAGTTCTTAGTGGATTGCTGAGTTCTAGGGTATTATTTTCCTATTTAATAATAAATCTCCTATTTTGTGAAGTTTTTTGTTTAATTATAAAGAGAAAATAACAATTTGGAATCTTATTATAAAGTAAAACTAAATTATAAGTAATTTGGGCTTATTCTAATAACTATTCGTCTAGAACACTTTGCTAAATCGTTTGTTTTAAGTCAGACACTATTGGATGTTGTTATGAATATCTATTATCTAGCTCGTTCCTCTAGAATAATTGGATAAATCAATGATGGAAAAAACAAGTGTTGGTAACTCATATATTTGCTAAGATATGTCTAAAGTTAGGAATTAATTGAAAATGTTTATGAGTATTTTAAGCGTAAATCACTTATAGCTGCTTGACTAGTACTCTTAGAGTAGATATGTGCAAAATCATCAGTGCTGAGAGCCATCATTCCAGAATATAAAACGGCTGGGGGCGTGATCGAGAATTCCGCTTCGGTCAAAACAACTATGTCCCCAACAGCCTTCCCGTGCATTATGCAGTAATATTTTCGTTTTATATAGAGAGGTAGACAGAGCAATGCGAAAATACCTTCGTTACAGTAGGATCATTGACGATTGATATTTTCGTGTAAACATCACTAATTTCAACGATTAAATGAAAACGAAAAAATTGGATTTAAGCTATTTACGGTTTGTACTGCAGAAAAGATTGATATAGCTATTCTCGTTTGTTAGTTTATATATAAAATATAACCATTATACCTCTTTTACACTACTATCGTCAAATAGTTCAGTTTTCAAATATAATCATATACACTCACTAACTGATATATTTAAAAGTAAGTTGATATATTATCTAACAAGGTGTAATGCTTAACGGTGGAGTGCTCCACTAAAGTTTAATCAGTTCATGTTCGCTATATTTCTAAAACAGTTGTCTTTGTAATGAAGTGTTTAATAATCATTGTATATCAAGATTTTGATTTCTAATTCAAACATTGTATTTGTTTTCAGGACTCCATGCAACATGCAGACAACAATTTGTTGCCTACAAACACATCAGTTGACGTGGTTGGTGAACAAAACAAACAGCAACTTTGTATTTGCAGGAAATATAATTTTAATATTTTCAAAACCTTAACGTAATGTAAATAAATATTTTAAAATTTCGTTTTATAGGGGAAATAGTGGTTAGTTTTTATGGAAATTCGTCTTGTTATTTAGACAAATATAGCGTATTTGGTAACGGAGCTGAACTTAAATACTTAGGTTTCGCAGAGGAATATAAATGTGGAGGACAAGTACGATTTTAGTACAGCGAAACCGGAAGACAGAGATGAACTTAAGACCTTCTTAATGAAACATTTTTTGGTGGAAGAAACTATGAACGTAGTAAGTTTTTCTAGTCTTTTGGGAATAATGAATGAAATAAGATAAATATCGAAGTAAAATTATATTATTTATTTATTAACTTAGTGTTTCAGAATTATTTATTTAGCTTTACCAATAAATTAATGCTATATATGAATATTTATCTCTAGGCAACCAGCATCACTGCTGTTGAATTTGCTCCATACGCAAATAAATGCTTGGAAAAAGCACTCAAAATTCCTTTTTCAACTATTGCTAGAAGTAAAGGTGGGAAATCAGAAAATTAATTTTGCATCAATTTACTATTGTTTTTCTACCATTGGTTTAGTAACTAGTCAGTAGCACTGAGATGTGTAAATGATTTTACTATTCGTGCTTTGCCAAATTTAGAAAACCATCCAGCCTGCTATGATGTTGTCAAAGTTAAAATAATTCTTGTATATTTTAGAAAATGAAATTATAGGGATAAAATGAAAACCGAATGAAACTCAGCATATTAGTCTTTAATAGACTTATAATGGAGAAAATGTTGGCAAAAGTGTTTGAAGTATACATATATCCTTAATAAGAGATTGACTATCCGATCAGCAAATTCGCAGTAAACATTTATTGAAAATTAATGCTTCTGGATTCACGTGGTTGTTTGCTATTAACTATGTAAATTTTGATATAACCAATCACAATATTGAGCTATGCAATTCTTTAAAAAAAACAAAAAACTGTGTTCTAAAATATGTATAAAACGAAACAGTCAATACTTGCAATAGATTTCCATGTTTTATTTAAAAAGACAACAAAAGATATCATACACATGGTGCTCTGAAAGTTTTGATACGGATATGGAGTCACATGATTTCATAGATAATAGCATTCGGCATGGAGTTATCCAAATTTATATACAACCACAGGATAATTGATCAAATGTTTAGTACCTTCCCTTTGCAATAGCATAAGCATGTTAATGAGTCGAAATAACCTACGGTGATACGCAGTTTGTCTTGATTAATTTCGTTTCAAGCTTCCACTAAAGCAACTTTAAATCAGCTCACATTTATATGACATCATTTGTTAGACTTTTTTCCTAAGATTGACCATATTACAAAGTTTACTTGTTTTTCCTTCGATAAATATCCGCGGATCAACATCTTTTCACCTATTACAATCTTTCTACTATACCAAGTTTCTGAAATCGCTTCAGAATCCGGTAAATAGTCATTCTAATGACACAGAGCTTCTTAGTAATCGCAACATATTTCTCTCGTGGTCGTGCAAGTGGATAGCGGTACTGCGATGAATTTTAGAAACTATATGACAGTTCAGAGGGCAAAAACAAGCAAGATTTTAAGCATAATACAAGGAGGGTTTACACGTTAAAATCAGAAAGAGGCCTAAAGTTTCTACAGTGGCGCCCGGGATGACTGGCAACAAAGTGCACTCGCTGCACTAATTCAACTATCCATTGTAACTCGCTTCCAAGAGATCTATTTTGCATTCTAATTACAGATTCGGATTCAGCATCAAATTGCGCTTCTTCTCGCTATAATTTCCTTAGTTCAGTGCAAAATTGTCTTTTGGTGAAAAGAGGATATCTCACATTCGAGGATTGTTGTGGGAACACAAGTAGACCACAAAAGGCGTACAGCATTGAAAAATATGGTTCCTGCCACTCCTGGTGATTGACATTTTGAACAACTTTTAAAGTCCGAACAAACTATCAGATGCAAAAGTGTAAAAAGGAAGTGTTAGCTAGTAGCAGATCACCGGCCAAGACACTGCCAGGCATCTTCTACCGTTCGTCACTTTCAGCTACAAGTTCTCTGATGGCCTTGTGGTGTCGGTCATGCGAAGTGGCAAAAGCAGCGCAGGATCGGTTCCGTTCGGGCACCACGAGGCGCTCTCCATTTCTCTGTCCTTCTTATTGTCAAACTCGTCCCATGGAAAGCTGCGCAACAATTGCCATCCGAAATAGCTGTTTGTGTGTAAGAAAAGTTGGTTAAACATGGCGAAGTGTTTCAGTTGGCAGGTAAAGAAATTCCCTCGCATAGGAAGAGTCTTTCTGTGACGAGTGCAAACCGATAGCCTAAGAGCGTAGTAATGATGGGGTTTAGTCAACCAACACATATAATTTACTTTGGCTGTTTTTATACACAAATCTATAAAAATTCATATAACACTAATCATTTACGCGAGGCAACCGGTGCTGTCGTGGCCTAGTGGTGGTCGGCGAGGCGTAGGGTGTGGTGGTCGAGGTGTCGATCCCCGCCGGTTCCATTTTGATCTTCTCGTATTGAGTAAAAGCTAATCATTTATTGTGCGTATGTGCACTCCCGGCTGAGGTACGGAACAGGCTTAGGTGGGGGTTTCGGCTATTCGTTGGGCAAACCGCAGTCGACCGACCAAATGGTAAGTTTCGATGCACTTGAACGGTAAGTTTGGAAGACTCCGAGGAAGGTAAGTTTAAGGGTGAGTTTTCCTTTCTTTTTTTTTCAGGGCTTTCTTGAGCCGAGGCGTTTGCCTCAGTGCTCTCTGGAGCCGGGCCTTTGGCTCAGTGCTCTCTGGAGCCGGGCCTTTGGCTCAGCGCTCTCTGGAGCCGGGCCTTTGGCTCAGCGCTCTCAGGAGCCGGGCCTTTGGCTCAGCGCTCTCAGGAGCCGGGCCTTTGGCTCAGCGCTCTCAGGAGCCGGGCCTTTGGCTCAGCGCTCTCAGGAGCCGGGCCTTTGGCTCAGCGCTCTCAGGAGCCGGGCCTTTGGCTCAGCGCTCTCAGGAGCCGGGCCTTTGGCTCAGCGCTCTCAGGAGCCGGGCCTTTGGCTCAGCGCTCTCAGGAGCCGGGCCTTTGGCTCAGCGCTCTCAGGAGCCGGGCCTTTGGCTCAGCGCTCTCAGGAGCCGGGCCTTTGGCTCAGCGCTCTCAGGAGCCGGGCCTTTGGCTCAGCGCTCTCAGGAGCCGGGCCTTTGGCTCAGCGCTCTCAGGAGCCGGGCCTTTGGCTCAGCGCTCTCAGGAGCCGGGCCTTTGGCTCAGCGCTCTCAGGAGCCGGGCCTTTGGCTCAGCGCTCTCAGGAGCCGGGCCTTTGGCTCAGCGCTCTCAGGAGCCGGGCCTTTGGCTCAGCGCTCTCAGGAGCCGGGCCTTTGGCTCAGCGCTCTCAGGAGCCGGGCCTTTGGCTCAGCGCTCTTCTCCCACCTCCCCTTCGGGAGGAGAGTGGGATAATTTTGGACGCTTCTGAAGCGTTCGGCACTTAGGTGCTGAACTGCTTCAGAAGCTTATTGGCACCTAGGTGCCAATATTTGGAATATAAGGGGAGGCTATGCCAAAATTTTCCAGGTTTTAAAAACATGTATTATATCCTATTCTTTTATATATAGATAGAACCTTAGCTATATTTCAGCTAAGGTCTCCAAAATTAGGAAGGTTACTACCCCAACCCTTAAAGGGTATAGGGTAGTATTCCCTCCAAAAGACCATATCCTACCTTCCCATTCCGGAAGGTAGTTTTGGTCGTGTCCAGCCACTGGTAGTGAGTGGATTTCGAAGGGCTTTTGACGCCCGAAGAAACTAGAAAATTTAAAGTTATAAAAACTTTTCGGTTTCCGTAGCTAACGCGGGTTTGATTTTTGCTGTCGAGAGATAGGAGACGCAGAGAAAAAAAATTGGGCATAGATTCGTCTTTTCATTGTTTTTCAGCGTGACCCGTCCAGGTCCAAAGGCACCTATGTGCCGAACGCTTCAGAAGCGTCCAAAATTATCCCACTCTCCTCCCGAAGGGGAGGTGGGAGAAGAGCGCTGAGCCAAAGGCCCGGCTCCTGAGAGCGCTGAGCCAAAGGCCCGGCTCCTGAGAGCGCTGAGCCAAAGGCCCGGCTCCTGAGAGCGCTGAGCCAAAGGCCCGGCTCCTGAGAGCGCTGAGCCAAAGGCCCGGCTCCTGAGAGCGCTGAGCCAAAGGCCCGGCTCCTGAGAGCGCTGAGCCAAAGGCCCGGCTCCTGAGAGCGCTGAGCCAAAGGCCCGGCTCCTGAGAGCGCTGAGCCAAAGGCCCGGCTCCTGAGAGCACTGAGCCAAAGGCCCGGCTCCAGAGAGCACTGAGGCAAACGCCTCGGCTCAAGAAAGCCCTGAAAAAAAAAGAAAGGAAAACTCACCCTTAAACTTACCTTCCTCGGAGTCTTCCAAACTTACCGTTCAAGTGCATCGAAACTTACCATTTGGTCGGTCGACTGCGGTTTGCCCAACGAATAGCCGAAACCCCCACCTAAGCCTGTTCCGTACCTCAGCCGGGAGTGCACATACGCACAATAAATGATTAGCTTTTACTCAATACGAGAAGATCAAAATGGAACCGGCGGGGATCGACACCTCGACCACCACACCCTACGCCTCGCCGACCACCACTAGGCCACGACAGCACCGGTTGCCTCGCGTAAATGATTAGTGTTATATGAATTTTTATAGATTTGTGTATAAAAACAGCCAAAGTAAATTATATGTGTTGGTTGACTAAACCCCATCATTACTACGCTCTTAGGCTATCGGTTTGCACTCGTCACAGAAAGACTCTTCCTATGCGAGGGAATTTCTTTACCTGCCAACTGAAACACTTCGCCATGTTTAACCAACTTTTCTTACACACAAACAGCTATTTCGGATGGCAATTGTTGCGCAGCTTTCCATGGGACGAGTTTGACAATAAGAAGGACAGAGAAATGGAGAGCGCCTCGTGGTGCCCGAACGGAACCGATCCTGCGCTGCTTTTGCCACTTCGCATGACCGACACCACAAGGCCATCAGAGAACTTGTAGCTGAAAGTGACGAACGGTAGAAGATGCCTGGCAGTGTCTTGGCCGGTGATCTGCTACTAGCTAACACTTCCTTTTTACACTTTTGCATCTGATAGTTTGTTCGGACTTTAAAAGTTGTTCAAAATGTCAATCACCAGGAGTGGCAGGAACCATATTTTTCAATGCTGTACGCCTTTTGTGGTCTACTTGTGTTCCCACAACAATCCTCGAATGTGAGATATCCTCTTTTCACCAAAAGACAATTTTGCACTGAACTAAGGAAATTATAGCGAGAAGAAGCGCAATTTGATGCTGAATCCGAATCTGTAATTAGAATGCAAAATAGATCTCTTGGAAGCGAGTTACAATGGATAGTTGAATTAGTGCAGCGAGTGCACTTTGTTGCCAGTCATCCCGGGCGCCACTGTTGCTGGTATTTTTACGTAAACTTCTCTGTTCACAACCAGGACTTGAATTTTACTGAAAGCCGTGTTTCTTCGTTAAGAGACAGCCGCTTCTCAGCTTTATTCAACGAAAAGCTACTCACACCGGTATAACAAAGGCTGAGTCCACTCATGACCTTGATTTTCCTGGTTGGGACAAACAGTTAATATGAGTATGTGTGTTTTGCCGTTACCCTTTGAGATTTAGGGTAGTTTAGTGTGCTGTAGTGCTATCTTCTACACAACCGCTCACTAGGATTTATTCGGTTTCAACTAACTATCACAAGCAAATTTGGGGCTGGGCTGACCCACTCCAAGTTTACACAAAGCACAATACGCGAGATATAGATGCACACATGTTACAAGTAGCTTAAAGAGAACTGAGATGAAAGAAAATAAGGGCTAGCGGGACTGTGCAAAGCGGGACACTGGTAAGGGTAGAGACAAGGGATAAGACAAAAGCAAACAATTCACACTACGTATATGTTAGATAAACATGTTGTAAATGATTAGGGAAGGGGACAGATAATTCTTCTAAGCTTATCGTGATAGAGGCTATAATTAACAGGCATATTTATATTGATGTAGTGAAATGCTATGTGAAATGTGCTAAACTAATGAAAATTTTCTATATTAAAAATTGTAGTGACTTTATATAGTTTTAGCTAAAGATTTATACTAAAATCTAGTTATAGAATCAAATGCTATCATTGGTGTAGCACTGAATACGATATCAACTATATCCGACAAGGAGGAAACGAACCCATTGACAAAACCAGAAAGGAAGGAAATTGAAGCAATCGGTGAAATCTGTATTTCATACTAACATTTAGTAAAATTAGTTAGAACTCTCTTTTCTTTTATTTTTATATTTGGTTGATTTCATTATGCCAAATTATTGAAAATCACTTAGGCAAGATCTGTGATGCCATTCATCACCACATGTGGAATGTTATACCGACCTCTGCTACCGTTTTAGAATTGTCGGTGTTGTTGGTATACAGTTTCTCAAAATCTCATTATTACGTACATTAATTAGCAAGTCTGAAGCAGTTTTGTGGGAATTCCGTAAAGGAAATTAAAGAAATAGATTTGGATGAAAAGTACTGCTGTTTTGCATAAGTCTAGTAAAATGTATTTAATTATATGCTAATTACATCTTACAATGACCTAGAACATTATATGGATTAGAGAAGGATCTAGTTTCGTATGTTTAAAATTTGGCATAAATAGAACATAAATATATGAAGATAAAAATGCAAGAGCTAAATGAAACGCAACGTGTCTATCTTTAATAAGCATCTTAATATAACAACATAAAGAGAAAGCCGGCAAAATGGCATTATATATGTATAAATTATTTACTTAACATATTCAGTAAGATCTGAGATATGTTCATCTCTTGTTTCCTAATTGTTATACTTATTTATAAAATTTTTGAAGGGAAATTATTAGTGTGGGTAAGCCGTATCAGAGACAAGGAGTTGCCAGCCGTCTAATAAAAGAAAACAAGTTAAACGAGAAAATTGTAGTAAGTCGTTTTCAACATATTTCTGAATTAAAAAAAATAAGATTAGGAGAAAATTACTACTAGTAAATATAGCTGTAGTAGACAAATATTTTTTTGCGGAAGCACAATTTTCTTTGAAAATGATCCCATATTCAGGAAGCTTTGTTAATGCTTATTTTTTTAAATCTTAAGTGTAATCATTAGTTGCTTAAAGATATTTGGTTTGATATTCTCTCTTACATTATGTATCGCACTTTTGTTATGCTATTACGATCTTCAAAAGTCTTTAAATTAAAAGAAAAACCTGGGCATAAACAAGAACCTTAAGAGACCAGATATATCGCAGGAGTACAGGATCGATGGATTCATCTGCCAGGCATCATCGTTAGCTAACCAAATGCTACTGAAAAAGCATAATCATAAGGTTGAGTTGTAAATATATTATATATATATTCTAAATCATACTTGCCTTAATGTTCAAAATGGCAGTCAGTACAGACTTCTTTTATGCTCATATGGTTCATTTATCCACAATAATCCTTTTTGGGTCTTAGTTTACCAAAGCTTCCTTATTTTGGTAAGATTACAGAATCTGAGATTGTTTAACTTTGTGGAGAATTATAAATACAACGCTATCAACATTTTTTTTTGTAGACCATCCCATATTTCTTGTAAAAACTATTTTCTATGAAAGAATTTTCTCATTAAATAAACATGTACATTTATATTCTTTTACTGAGAATACGATAATTATATACCACTAAAGTGATCGCAAATCTAAGTTGCCATTAACTGAAATGAGTATTTCTTATACAATTTGTTAACTATCGTAAATTATAAGTCGAATACATGATTACAGGTTATAAAAGAGATTCCACTCACACACTTCGTAGACGACTTTGGTAGTCAGCTGATTTGTCCAGCAGATGGAACCGAAAACGTCATTCTTTTCTGGAAGGCAGTAGATATCGAAAAACCTTATAGTGGATACACATAGGAATCTATTTGCTAAGCTCTCCCAACATTCTAAATCTTATTATGGTAAACAATAACTAGTAGTAAAGGCAAATTGTCTTATCCATTAATGTCTCCATTTATAAATTGATGACTTTAAAAAACTGCATTAACTTACTAGTTAAATAAAAATAATGTTGTTATTGCGTTTTTATTTGAAAAGAAAGGAGCCGGGAAGACAGGATATATTGGTGGATTATAAATTATACGAATTTCCATTTACCTTTTAAACTAATAGTATTCCAATGCAAAACGTATTAATTCTCACTTCAAAATAGATATCGAGTTCAAAAATGATTTATTTATAAATATATAGGTATTTCTTCATTATTAACTTGCAGCTGTTTTGCAGATCCATTGCATGACATCTCTACAGCGAATAGCCATCCAGCCATAGTTGTGGTTATCGTTGATTTTGAACTAAAATATAAATATTCCTTCAAAACAAATATGTGATTGTCTAGTTATCTAGAATCACGATCGTGCTACATAGTCGAAAATCATCTAAAGCTGATTGAAAATAGAAGTGTTTAACAATTCAAAAACAAAAATTTATTCATTTAAATTGAATAATAATAAAAAAACTCCCCGCTGCACATAAATCCATTCCTTTCCTAACGTTTGGCTCATCTGGTAACCATCCTTGATAATCATATGAGCTCCCATCGGACCATTTCCATTGTTTCTTCTTCTTTATGTATTCTAGTCCTATTCCAAAGTGGGTCGACTCAATTAACCAATGATTTTTCCACATATCTATAAAATAGAACATAATCTATAGATACTAAGGAATCGCCTAAGTTTTCAGTTCAACTAGTTCGTCTTTTTTCTTAATTTCTAGCTCTTATCTACAAATAATACAAACCCAATGCAACGTTTTGTTCTATTTCACTGTGAATTGAAAGCATATGAGCATTACGCTTGAGACAAGCCTTCTCAGCTTCTTCCCACTTATGGTTATTCGTATCCGACCAGTAGTAGAACTAGAAATGAAGTCTAAACATCATAAGCATAAACATATATAGAGGTTAACAAATGAAAAATATCCACACTTACCAATTTTGTGATCATTAATATTTAATGCAAGAATTATGTATCTACTAGGAATATCAGGTAAAATCTCTACTGATTAACTTACTATTACTAATTAGTAAACACTATACTTCTACTAGCTAATAAAATGCAACTACTCATTTCTTGCTAATTTCATATAATTACCACTTCTTATGATTAGTTCTTGTTCTTTTCACAAATAAACAATCACTCACAGAGTAACATTCACCAGTGGTGTTATAGTAGAACCAATTAGTTGGGCATCTCGTTCCTATAAATTCTAACTTGACTCAAATATTCATGCGGAGGATTTTTTTTTGTTGATTAACAGCTAATTTCAAGTACTTGAAACATCCTCTGAGATAAACGTCATCAATAATAAATTTGGAAAAGTAATTTGTTTAATAGGATCGGTGTAGGACGTGGGTCCAGATGTTACGTCAACCACTGCGATCTATACTAGACAAAATGCGCACAGAAAATGATAAGAGGTAGGAAAAAAACTAATTTATCCTGGTTGCATAGTTACTGAATAGGAACGAGTAAGCAGCAGAAAGATTCAAAATCCATTGCAACTACTAGACTTGGTAAATCCATAGATTCTCACACTCTTATACACAGAACTACCAAAAGTTATGCAATGATTGCTGAGCATGCAGCAACACTAAATATACTTCCAGAATCATACTTATTGGAATCTTCAATACTAATCACAAGTCCAAAATGAATCTAGCTAATTCACTTTGCATTATACACAAGATTTTTTGTTTATACGTCCTCCAGTTCTATCAAAATTTCTATTTTATGAAACAATCTACCTAAAATCTAATGAGAAAAATCTTCCGTTACTTTTTACGGTGTATGAAACTGTGCAGCTCTCGTTGCAAAATAAAATTATTACATTTAGCAAACTTGACATAGTCTTTAATGATGAATTCTACTCGACTAAATTTTAGTGGCCAATTATAAATAATTTATGGACGATACAGAATTTCGTGTTAGTATGTTGCACTTACTCAATTTTCAAATCCCAACCTAAAATTTGAAACATTATCGAAACTATATACCTGGAGTAGATGCTGTTGTCTGCTGCGATTTCAAAGTAGATGTACGACTGAAATAATGACATTTAGTTAAATAACAGAATTCAATACATCTTCCATTATTCGTTTGAAGATATAATACAAGAAACTACAATACAAATATATGCTCAAGAATTTAAGATCTTTAGCTACAAACAAACAAATGTGTATAAAACAAAATGAAATTAAAGTGAAAGCTCTTAAAATTTATTTTGTGATTATTGTGTATTACACTCAGTTTCTTTAAAAACTATTTTCACTCACTATTCACAAAGAGTTGCATTATTTTATCCCCTATTCTAAACTATGCCTTGATGGAAAATTATTAGTCCATTATTATATTATTGACTAATCATCAAATCTACCCATGAATTTAAATTTAACCTATTGATTAGCAAAAAAAGGTCTACTTTTTTTATTAACACATATTCATTTTTACTCAGTGCAATATATTTATTCAAAATATGGAACTAAGGTTTATTAATAAATATGTGGTATTAAAACGCGCCTCGTATTTGGTTTATTATCGTTGAAATAGATATCTTTTTCCACTATAAATTTTCTATAAAATCCCATACACATCTACCATTTCTAAATTACCTAGAATTAGTAGAAGGAAAATCATTTGGCCTCATACAAACAGAGGGTAATTTGACGGAAAAATCAACTGTAATCCAGCTACCATCGTGAACATTCTCAGCTGCGCAGTAAAAGCCTGATCGAGGTTCTCCTAAAGATTTTTATACATAACCTGAGGTAAAAACTGTATTATTCCATTAGATTATATCCTAGTATATGAATATACATCTTCAATTTACCTGGTGCCCAGTTGGTATATGTCAAAATTTCTCCATCATCCCAAGCCCACTGCAGACCATTTTCTGATGTTAGACCAATCCAGTAAGATGTGTAAGTTTGTTCAAAATGTTCTGAAACAAGATCGTACGTATTAAAAATCTTTGGTGAATCACCATATTAGGATATTAGAGGCCAATTTTCCACTTTATAATCATGAAATTGTTATTATCGAACTGATCTGGATATTTAAGAATTTCTTATTACATGTATAAATGATCTTTTCAAGAAAATTTTAGCAAAAATACCTAGACGTACTCACTAAGATAATAACTGCCTTATCAAGAGAAAGAAAATCATATTAGGTTTCAATGTGATCAGATCCATTCGTGCACTTTTTATAACGGCAACTGATTAAATAAAGAAAAAGGCTAAAACAGTGAAGGAATTGTTTAATACGTCGCGCTAATTAACCTCAGTTCGAGTGGGATGACATCATCACAATGAAAACCTAGTAGAAAAGTGGTAATTACGTTGAAGAAAAGTGTTCACGAATGCGTTGTCTATAAATGCAAGGCTGTACCCCAGTTGTGCACATGAACGGTCTGCCTCGTGAAAACTTGTCACGTTAGTATTGAAGTAATAGCACCTAAAATTCAGGTTTTTAAGAATAATGAATTCCTGATCTAGCCAATGACATTCGTAGGTTACAGGCTTGAATGAAATTCTTTCGACTAACCTGTTTGATTCTTTATGAAAAATTCCACGTCCACAACCTAATATCAAAGTGAATGAATGTAGGAAAATTATCAGCCAAGTGGTTATATTTATATGTCCCACAGTTATATACATGAGGAATTCAGTAAACTATATTACTACTAATAATACTTCAAACCTGCCAAAAATTGAAATATATATTGTAATTTAACGAATAATAGAGATAATGATATATATAATAGAGCACTATAATTCATGTTTTAAAAAATACTAACACATAACTAGACATTCACTTCATGAGTATTGAGGCTACCTAAGGTTTTGAAATTATAGTATTGTACAACCCGACCCAAATCAGTTGCTTCCGTGAAATCAATAAGCCCTATGCTTTCTTATCTCTCGTCTCTTCTTTGAAAATGCATGAATCCATATAGTTTGTATTGAGTGCACAAAACGTGCTACTTTAAATTGCCCTCAAAACCTGAAATAACCAAAAGTGCTAGATCTGATACTAATTTTCCATTTAATTACTCACCTTCAACCATATTAATGACTTGTCCCTCTTACTTACCTATTATTCTTCAACCAAATATATTTTTGAGTAACCTTAACAGACATGTTATTCGGTAAATCCTCCCTACTTTTTCCAGGTTCAAGTTTCTCCACTCCTGGTTTCCGAAATAAGTGGTCTTATTTTTCGAACAGACTGATTACTGAATACAAAACAATGGGTCATTAATAAAATAATACTGATAAGATCCACTTCAAAAAAATCCTAGCAGACTTCCTATCGTCACATTTTACAATCTCATCCTCCAATATTATACCGGTTTTCACTGAACTGCATACGTATAAACTCACTTTTCAGCTCACTAAAAAAAACTCTTCCTAAGCAATTACCAGAATTCAAGGACGAATACCTTTAACCCAATCTTATTAACTGCACAATCAATACATAATAACTAGATATTTATTTACAGAGTTTACACTGAGAAACTTCACTCAGCAATGTAATTTAAATAACAATAGTGCTGTTACAATAAATGATTACAGCAACTTTTTCATCTAATCTGCTCTAGAAATAAGCTCAATAGAGCGTATAAAATTTTAACATCAAAATTTTTACGGAGGAACAAACATTTCTTCAAAAAAGGTAGGAACAAGAGAATATAAATAGTGGAAAGGAAATAACAAAGGAATTACTAGCAGACGAGAAATGCTAACCTAAAAAAGTCATCGCTAACTTAATTTCGGTTCTATCACAAATTTTGATCTTACTCAGTTACATCAGCCAATATTATAAACATAGAATACTGCAATATTATACAAACCCCCAAAATAATTAGCATTAGCCACAAGAAAGGAAACAATGAAAATACGAATATTAACCGTTTTTCTATAACCTATTCAACTAGTGTCAGAGATATGTGCCCATATTCAAAGAGAATGAAACGGTATATAATATTAGCAGAACTCAGAAATTCTATCGTAATTATATTATATGTAAAGAATGAGCCTTGACAATATATAATAATTCTAATCCTGAACTAGAGTTTAAGTACGACGCACTCATATTGCGTAAGGCTAATAGCATAGCAAGAACACCATAGCACATAATTATAACACAAAACAACAATCGCAAGATAAAGGAACTGAACAACAGTAGATATACTTAAAATACCGCATGGCTTTGCTGGTAATATTTGAATAGATGAGCTATTATGGCATTCTTTTCAGAACCTAAAAGCTCAAAACAGCTAGGCTGAACGCAAATATTTCGCTGATTCACAAATGCTACGCTAAGAGGGTAAAGAATTTCAGTGATATCCATAAAACAAATATAAAGATAACATTCATAAGCAATTACAATTAACGGAAAATAAAATAAGCAAATAAAACTACGAAATGTCATTGTCTTCAACGCATAGGTTCATTTACCACACTGATCGTGACGTTGATTCCCAGGTTACCGTTTTCTGATTTAAAAATCATATAGAAGTACATTTATAAATTCTAAAATATAATTTTCTATCAGAGTAAAAATTAAAACCAGAATAAAATAATAAAGACGTACCTGCAAACAGCTGGGCCGTAGATGTGTCAAATGCCAAGCAATCAGATAGCGCGATCGCATGTGCCACTCCTTCATGGATGGATCTTGGTGTCGCTTCCCAGCACAGTCGTCGTCGATGAGTAGAAAGTTCTAGTCTAAATAATATATATATCTTAAAATAAGTATATTATCCAGGTATACATCATTCAACAGAAAAGCATGTTTAATAAACAATCATACCTATACATAAAATTATCAGCCTCTTTCTTGGCACCTATCAGTTGCACAACTGCATAAAACACTTGCTGACCATGATCGAACTTCTCTTGTTTCTCTGAAAAATTCTCTATCTTAATATTCTACCCGTATAATGTCTAATATCCTGATATCTAAAAATTCATATAACTCTTATATGTACCTAAAACTAGCATAAAATTATATCCAAAGCAGCTCTGCATCATGACCCAGTCCACAGCTCCTGGTAGATTAATATCCGTAGCTAAGAATACGATATCCTCACCTAAAAATAAATTAAACATTAAAATAAGCGTAAATATGAATAAGATGGTCGTAATAATTGCAATATCTTTTAAAAGATTATAGAAACAATAAACTATATTTACTTCTAATAATTATTTATGAATAAACTAGATTATCCAAATAATAACTACAAACAAAGATTTGAAAGATTTATGTATAGGAAGTTTACTATCTTTCGTTTTAAAGTAGTATTTTAGCAAATATTGTATAATCTATATGGAAATACTAATATTAGATCCTCCGAATTCTTCAATTTAGAATTGCAACCATAAGAACTTTTACTTAGTTACCATTTAATGAAACGAAAATTTATGACTTAAATAATCTACCTTGAAGGGTAGTAATACTTTTATGTACTTTCTTAAGATGGTCCATAACGTCACTAAGGGCGCCTTGCCATTTGCACGCTGCACCAGGACACGGACAACTATATGGCCTGTAGTTAATTATGTTATTATATACTAACCTAAAATCATGGAATAATCTATTAAAACACTAAAAAACTACGGTAGCAAAAAAATCTAGATTCATATATATCATACACGTATTAACTAACCGGTATTCACATAGCTCTTCATGTTCTACCTTCTCATAATGGTAAAAAAACAGCGGACAACCTGATGATGCGAATTTGCACGGAAATCGAACCGTATTAGCAATTTTCTCCAAGCCCAAGTTGCGAACACTTGCTGAAACAATAGTATCATTTACTCTCATAAAACATTATTTTAATCTGATTAGTTAGCTTAAAACATATACAAGCTAGCAATAATGAGGTTTTAAGAAACATTTTTAAACTGTCTCACAGTAATACTAAAATATTTCGAAACATTATTTCAACGTAGCCTTCATTTAAAAAAACATGAAATAATTTCACTCCTAGTGTATATTTGGATTCATGTTAAGTACGAGTCTTACATAGTAGTCATAACTTACACTCACTAAAAACCTACTTACATTCATTTATCGGTTATGTTTCAAGTGCTAAGGCTATTATAGGAAAAATATCCTTTTAGTTGTTTCAGTTTATGGTTCCATACTCTTTCATTCATTGATTACCTATAATTAATATCATGTTATAATATGCATAAGCGAGAAACTAAGTAGTAATAAAAAGAAATACTTTAACTGCTCACGTAATTATTAAAGTAATTACGTCAAGTATTTTGGCAAATAAATTTTCTTGTACTATTATATATTTTCATGAAGTTCTTCATGTAATGGAAATTATTTAAATAACAAAATTAAGTGGCCACTTAGGTGCTACTGAATATATCTAATGCCTTGCGAAGTTAAAAAAATTATTAGTTCTAGTTGGATACCCAATTTTTAAAATAATATAAACAAACATAAAGCGATTTATATTACTTACGGTTATAACTATATTCTCAAACTACTTTAGCTGTCTATTTATTTTTTTTCCGAGCTATTAGAAATAAGCATAATAAGTCTTTTTAATCAAAAAGATAAAAGTATTTGGCTTTCATCTTCAATATTGATAACTTCAAGGCAATGCTACATTAATTCTGAAAAGGCTGTGAATGCATTATTTGAAATAACAAACAAAAAAACGTAAATGATAAGAATTTCAAACGTCCTAATTTATAATTTGCTTACGTGTGGGTCCCCTGCATGTAGGACAGCACTGTAGTTTTGGACGGCAATTGCTACACACGAGATGGCCGGATTGGCATTGTAAATAGGGAGGAAGCATATATTCGAGACACACTGGGCATTCAAATACAGACAAAACCTAAATATATATATTATCGTGAAATCACTAACAAATTACTATAAATCTTTATTATACTGTTTGCAAAATTTTTAAAAAATCAATTTACCTCGGCACTGCTGTCAGTATGCTCACTAGCACCGATAGTGGCAATTTGTGGAGCAACACTTTGTGTGGATAATGCTGATGGTGAGCATGTAACAACTGTAAGAAATTTATAGCACTTTAAAAATTGCGATAGTATAGCATGAATAAGTGAATTCATTCCGTATTGTACTATTTTTCTTATGTCAAAAACAATATTCATTGATACATATATATAACCGGATAAGAAAACTCAAGAAATTGTACATAATGTTTAATGTACACTAACCAGGTGGGGCACTGGCCTGTACTCTTGCTAAATTTTTCTGCTGAGGAGTTGCAATACCTTGCATTGGTAGGGGTGGTGAGCCTGACCGGCTACTACAAGATGACGAAGCCGGTGGCTGATTGCAACTCATAACCGCCTCGCAACGGTAAGAGAAGCACAGCGACGACGAATCACCTAGTAACAAATCCAAATTTTAAGTTATAACTAATAGAATCTTATCATATTTCTTGGTAAAATTAACGGGATAACGTTGAAATACGAAGTAATAGCCAAATATATTACCAACTATTTCTAAATAAAAAAATTATGGTTCTAGCCATAATTTTTCCACACCATATTAATTATTAAACTTATGTAATTAAATACAAATGTGCCAAGTAATTTGAAAATACATAATTAATAGGGACACAAGTACAAACTATATAGAATAAGCATCACTAATGTATAAAACAATAGCGGTCATTTTCCAATAAACTAATCTAAGAAATGAGTTTAAGAGATATCACGGAAAAACACAGACCACACGCTCAATGGTAAAAACAACAATGCGACAACAAGGCACGCATAATCAATACTGACGTAATTGACAATATAGCGAATGACACGCCTAACAAAATGAAATTCATGGAATCTTGTTAGCAACAAATTAAGACAGAATTAAAATGCCTGTATACATTCTAATGTTCTTTGAAAATATCGTAGTCCTACCAACCAGCTGTAGTCATTTGGCCTACACATTGTTTGATGATCAGATGGCTGCGATAGATAGTACATAGAAAATAGAAACGCAGTCGCATAACAGACAAGGGATGATGGCGATCTCGGAGCCGCAAGTGTCGCTCAGCTGACTGGATATATATCGATTTTCAGTGTTTAGAGCGACAAAAATTTTCAGGTGAATTCTTACGACTTATATACTAAAATTTAATCATTTAAAATGTTATCTTGAAATAATCAATATCCGAGTAAATAATAATACTGCAATACATCAATACTTGAAAATGACTACAAACTATTATTCTGGAAATGACGTAAAAATCATAGCACGACCATGCTAGTAAATAAGATTTTGGCGATGAAAATAGACTAGGGACAAGCAATAAAAATGGTGTAACCAATATCTAGAAAAACAAATAATCACAAAGTAGTATCTGTTTATCTATGCGAAATAAATTGATGGGAAACCAGCATCGTAGATCACATCTTAATTTAAAAGGGGAAATTTCATACTAATTTATGAATTTGTATTACAGGAAAACAAATCTAGAAACAATGAACGCTCCATAATCTTTTTTGTACATTTGACCTACCGAATAGAGCACATTATTAGTGCGATAAGATAGTGTTCATAATAATGACAAATAAGTTCTATAATTTCATGTAATACAATCCGATTATATCTTTAAACCTATCACAATAACTAGTCAAAAAAATAATATTATTGCTTCACAATTAAAAAATGAGATAAGGTGGATGGATTGAACGAAACAATAAACTCAATCAAATAAGAGATCATAGCGCAGCTTGAGATAGAACCAATGGAGGTCAGTAAAGTGCGGATGTAGTATTGTTAAAGCGAA
This sequence comes from Heterorhabditis bacteriophora, assembly GCA_964036235.1. Lineage (NCBI taxonomy): Eukaryota > Metazoa > Nematoda > Chromadorea > Rhabditida > Heterorhabditidae > Heterorhabditis > Heterorhabditis bacteriophora. The sequence goes on along the minus strand of OZ038425.1, from coordinate 2,035,797 downwards.
CAACAAAACAACTGTGTAGATATAGCTATAAACCAAATACATCAATTTGGTACTATAATCTACGAATAAATTTCATTTTTATGGAATAGTTGAGCAAGCTAACGAAATCCTGAGTTTATATGTAAGTTTTGTAACGATGACTAATCACATATTAATAATTTCATGATATAATATCAAAGAGCTCATTTGTTAGATAATTAAAGGGAAAGAGCCAATCATGAATACAAAGATATAATTTTCATCACTTCTAGAGAAGTTTGATTATATGGAGTGTTTTTCCTAACTAAAAATATTTCAAAGTTAGATACTTAACAATCTCTAGAAGAAATTAATATTTTCAACACAGAAAAATGCATACAATTACTCTTATTTCACCTTTCAATCCTACTAAATTAACTTTATGCAAAGTTAGACTGTGTCCGGAGGACTAGGCGCACGTCCATTGGAAAATGTGAAATCCATCATCCAAGGCTCTGATCTACCCGAAAGCTGTGAATGAGGTCTCTCTTGAAGTAATTGTAGTGACTGAAATAAATAAAAATGAATAAAAATTTAGATTAATCAGGATGGTGTAATCAAACCAACATTTTCATTACACATGTGCAGAGCAATCACTAAAGAGTTAGCAACAGTCACTTCCCGTACATGGCGACGATTCATCCTGTGGGGAAGGCAAGTAAAAAGAGAGGTGAATGTATGAGTACCTAAATAATTTTTTCTTAGATATTTAGAATATTACTGAAGAGAATATAGGTTAATATCAACAGCTGTGCTAGTTTTTAAAAATTACTAGGCTTCCTAACATTGACCTCGCTTAAATAGCATAGACAAGGGCTTTTTTCTTATAACAATTTAAAAAAATTTGCACACAATCTTAAACACTATAAGGCAATATTGAATGTTAAAACTATAACTGATACCATGAATTCAGAACAGGCCAAATGTATATTCGTTAATAATACTCTTGTGAAGGTAACATATCCTTTAAGAACTTTCTATATTAAAGAAGAAATAAATAAACTGCTTTGAAACTAATAAAAAAAAGCTAGTTCAAAGATAGTATAATTTCTAAACTATTAGAATAACTTGAAAAAGATTAAAAATATTGGTACTAAGAAAAATAAATCAACGTACCCTCAACGACAAAATCTTTCTGTCGAACTTCAGCTGCAAAACAAGCCATTTCTATTGAAGCAGTTACGGTAGAAGGCACTGCTGCTCCTGTATCGGTCAATGTTTGGGGATCTTCATCAGGAGGTGCCAAAACGGCACGAGAAATTTCCAAGATGTCTAAACTGATTAAATTGTAGAAAAATATGTAAAGTAACTTCCGCTATAAAATAATAAAAACATTAAGTATATAAATATGCCAAATAATGGAGAAAACTTCTTATTAGGGAATATCATAAAAAATGATGTAATGAGATGTAGATTGGTCTGATGTATAATTTTCTTCATACTAATACATAAAACCCTACCAAATATTACCCTGTATTTATACGTGATAAACAAACCAATTTCGTTCTTGTTTATATTGACAGTATCGGACGTCTCTAGTTCGTGCTGAGCATTCTCTTTTTCGCTTGATGAGGAAGAAATAACATCAGAGTGGAGAGATAGATCAGAATCCATAATAGAGCGCGATACTTCTTGAAGTTTATCGCTAGTCATCTATGTAATAACGTATTTAAGTAAATTATACAAATATTGTAAACCTCTAAAGACTCACCAAAGGATTGGATAGTACAGCTTTCATTGCAGCCTTCATCTTAGTAGTATCCACACGTAAGTGCTTGATTACATATTTACGATCCAAAATCTAAATACTGCTAATACTACATTTAATTCATAAGATCGCTGTGATTAAAGCGTACTATATTACGAAAAACAAACAATGATTTGGTTTCTACAACTACCCATTATTTTTATGTCTATAAATTCTACACTTTATATCAATTAAAGCGCCACAACTTAAGATCCGGAAGCTTTTAAGCATTGAAACGTAGATTTATGTGGTCGGTCTAATGGTTCTTACCTGCGCTGTTTCTCCATCATTTTCATCACTATCATCTCCAGCCAAACATTGAAATTCAGCAGCTAGAGCAGCACGCTTCAATCGCATATTTATTGTGCGTATTTCTTCAGCAGGATCCTATTTATATATTTACCAATTATTATACAAGTTGAAAAAAAACTATTAGCATTTACTATTTCACTATAAACAGTCATACTTGCTGAGCTGAGTGAAATGAGTCATTATCATGGTCATCTCCCATAAATCTACTATCATTATAGTCGAAGTTATTTTGACTATTATCAAATGAAGCTTGTGCAGAATGAAAGGATACATGCGGCCTGAAATTAAAATTATTAGTACTAGGAGACTAAAACAAATGATTTGAAACAAAAAAGATAAAACACTAACTCGTCTTCTGTATAAATCTTGAATCCACCAAATGTGCTTAGCCAATCATTACATATGTCATCTTGCACCATAATCTCATCATCATTTCCCGAGATAAACATTTCAGAACTACTGACAAGTTTGTTGAAATGACTGATATCAGGATGCGAAGTTCGGCTACGTTCAAAACGAACACCTCCATACCTACCCTGAAAAACAATACTTATAGAAAGTTTACTTTATTAAAACAATACTGGTAATTATGGGGTCTCACCTTGTATAACAAGCCAGGCTTAATAAAATTTTCAAAATCGTATGCTGGGTGAGATCGCAGCTCCATTTTTTTATTTTGCATAAAAAGTAAGTCCTCACTACGCTCCAACGTGCGTGGATCTACACATTTAAATCGTGCACGTGATTCGACTCGATCCACATTGGAAGAGTTCAAAAAGTAACTAAAAATTATAAAATATGAATATAAACGGTGAAATATAATGAAAGTATAAACAGGTAGCAACAAACTGTTCATCTCCTCTGTCCTCAGTTTTTATTTTCTTCTCCTTTCTCTCACGTTCCTTTTTTTCCAAAACTGGTTGATTCGCTTAAACAAGATAATAAGCAATTGTAATCTGTTAAATATAATAAATGAAAAAATTATCTACCTCTCCAGTGAATATCATCGATTTTACCGATTCCTTTTAAAGCAGCATCTGGATCAATGGCTATTAATTCAGAAGCTACGGGATTATCAGCAATATCATCAGTAACTGATTCAAGCGAAATAGTTGGAGCAGTAATATTTCTTTAAACAATAAAAATATTTAAGTTATGTTAAAAGCAGTATAAAAACTATTTCTACTTAGTCGTTAAGCATATATATAGAAAATAAATACTCACTTTCCTACGTCTCTACCAACCAGTATGTCCATCATATGTTGTTCTTCCGCAATCATTTTCTCCGTATCTACGTCTGTAACAGCAATGTCCATAATTTCATCCATTATGGCGTCACTTCCCATAAAATCGTCGTCAATTCTCGGAGGACTTTCAAACTCAAACGAAGTGTTTGCATCCATGAATACATCATCGTCTCTGAAGATTAACATAGTAGGTTAATTCTCAAAAAATACTATTAAATAAAAATAAATTATCGCATTCTATCATTATAGTGGTGGTCATATACTTAAGGCACCCCACTACCCCTCGATCACTCTTAATGACGTATTTCACGAACTACGTCATCAATTTGAGTGATTCAAAAGTGGAGAGAGGTAGGAGATGTAGTCTGCTTCCTAGTAACGATTGATTTTCGTTGACTTCGCTGTTGGTTTTTGAGAAAACTAGTTTAATTTCAAATCAACCCATCTTTGGTGCGACCACATACTTAAGGCACCCCTGATGTAAGTGATTTTATTCCTTTTTACATTAACTTTTCTACTTTCAATGGTAATATTATTGTAGTTAAGTGTTTTTATATCCATGTAGGTCTATTTCCAGATGAGTAGAGGAATGAATATCACCCCAAATCAGAGAGCAATGATTAAGGTTTTGCTTGAGCAAAACTTGAGTCAGGTGCAGTAAAGAAGTTAAAACTCTCTCGGTGTGCAATTCAAAATGCTATTAAGCATATTAATAATTTTGGGATGCTAGAAAATACCCCTCGTGCTCCAAAGAAACGAAGCACTACCGAAAAGATCGACCGAATAATCCGTCGGCTAAACGATGGCAACCGTCGGTTAACTGCCAGGACATTCACAACGAAATGAAAGCCTTTCCAGAGTGCTCACTGAGTTTCAGGTCAATTCGACGTCGTTTGATAGAGGCTGGATTAAATGGACGAATAGCCAGGAAGAAGTCCTTTGTATCCATGAAGAACTTGAAGGCCCGAGATGCGTTTGAGCGAGAACACCTGACATGATCAGAAGCGGATTGGACTAAAGTGGCGTTTTCTGATGAGTCAAAGTTCAATCGCTTTGGATCAGATGGAAAGAAATATGTTCGGCGTCGTCCTGGAGAGGAATTTATACCAAAATGTACAGTTCCTACCATCAAACATGGCGGTGGCTCAGTGATGGTAGGCGCGGCTTTCAATAGAAATGGGCCGGGATCTCTTCATATCGTAGAAGGTATAATGGATAGTACTTCTTACGTAAGAATACTAGGGGAAAACCTTCTACCATATGTTAGAAGTCAAAGGTTGGGTCGAAATAGGATATTCAAACAGGATAACGATCCAAAATAGTCAAGTAACGCCACGAAACGTTGGCTCCGTCGGAAGAAAATCACCAAAATGGAGTGTTCGTCCCGGAATCCAGACTTGAATCCCATAGTACACCTATGGAACGATGTAGAAAAGGAGGTACAGAGGCAAAAACCATCCAATATTAAAGCATTAGAAGCAGTTATGAAGAAAGCTTAGACTGAGACTCCATTCAAACGTTGTGCTAACCTTGTAGACTCTATGCCGTAGTTATCAAGAATTTCGGGTATCCTACGAAGTATTAGTTATGTACCAACTTATTGTTATTGCTGTTGTTAATAACATTTTGTTTGCATAAAGTTTTAGTGTTTTTAAATCAATGCTTGAGGGTGCCTTAAGTATGTGGTCGCGCCAAAGATGGGTTGATTTGAAATTAAACTAGTTTTCTCAAAAACCAACAGCGAAGTCAACGAAAATCAATCGTTACTAGGAAGCAGACTACATCTCCTACCTCTCTCCACTTTTGAATCACTCAAATTGATGACGTAGTTCGTGAAATACGTCATTAAGAGTGATCGAGGGGTAGTGGGGTGCCTTAAGTATATGACCGCCACTGTAAGTCAAGACAATTTCATTAAACAATAGGGAATATACGATATGAAAACGACTATTTTCCAAACCTATCCGAAGTGTTAACTATGCCATTCATAGTTCCTTCTTCAGCCCATGGATCAGCAATGATTATACGCTAAAAAGAACGAATATCTCTTAGTGGGTGAAATCTTTTTAATTAATTCAGTAATGTACTCAACCGGTAAATCGTCTTTTTCAGCAAAAAAAATGTATTCTCCTGGTTGTAGAACACGCCGTTTTCTTGCGAGTATATCATCACTTGTAGAACCATCTAGTTCCGCTTGCCTATATAGAAATTTATAAACACCATAATTGCGTAATAAAACTTACATGAAAAAAGGCCACACTCACCTTAGCATAGCCTCAGCTTCTTCACTACTAACAATTTTTCTCACAACAACAGAATTCCAACTAGAATCGATATCCCGCAGATCATCATCGAGACCAGCAACCTAAGTATTTTAAAAGTAAAAGAAAATCATTCATAGATTAAAATTACCATTGTAATCAATAAAAACCTCAGCATGCTTCGTATCTGACCAAATGTCCCCTGGTGGTACTTCCAATTCTTCAGCTAGAATACCTCCTCTCCAATTCCTCTCGGAACCCTTAATGTTAAGCATGAATAATTAATTATTGAAATAAGACTTAAAGAATTATACCTCATCTATCTTCTTCAGCAATATCCGTTCTAATTCTGATATATCCGTGGTAGATGTGTGCGGGATATCAATGTGGTTGGGTATCCACAGCTTAAGAATTACTATAATTCAAATTCACTATTAACAAATACAAGTTTTTTTAGAACCTAATTTACTATATCAAACCTTTGAAATGTCTTGTCCTCGCAATCTTTGAGCTTTTATCTTCTTTGGTCGATCAATAATACATGACTCAGAATTACTAGGCGGAAATATTGGATTCATAGTAGCTTCCATAATAGTTCGATCAGGAAATTGTATATCTTAATATTATGTATGTATAATATTCATAACAGTGGGATCAACACGATACGTGTAAATTTTAAAAAAACGCTTACCACCTTCCTCGTCATCCTCATCGCTATCGCTACCAAAGTCAATACGAGTATGCCCATCCAAGTTTCTACTTCTAAGAAAGCCTCCAGTAGTACACCTATTCTCGTCCGCTGGGATTAAATCGTTCTCTAATTTGAATGGATTTGCGGACAAAGCATTATCCAGTAAATCTAAATATGTTTCATTGTAAAAGTGCGAATTATATGTGGTACATTCAATAACCATATGGAGAAGAAAAACCAACGTATAACTAGAGCATTTTACCTCTGACTCCCTTAACCATTTCCATGTTTATAACATCATCAAAATCCGGGTTTTGGTCATCTGCAACACGTGAATGGAGATAAAGTATCCTTCCATCGCCACTAGTTCGTGCATTATGCATTAACATTGAAATAGTAGTTCCCTCTTTGTGTTTGGCAACAGCCTACAGCGAAACAGCTATTAATGTTAAAAATAAATAAAAGTAAAATTTGAAAAAGTGATAACTAACTCTTTGATAATAATCATTCTCGATATATTCTTCGCTAGCCATTTCAAGAACGTCCTCATCTTCAATTAGCATCTTACCCTAAATATGTCATATTGCTATGTATATGTTCCTTCACACTTAGTATTTTTGTGACTGGGATTAAACTTCACCTAATACTTGAAAAAATTCAAAAGTGAGATTACATTTTCGTAGGAAATTTCTGAGATATTATTAAAATGTGCAATCACTAAGTCTATTTTAACCTCATTCAACGATAAGTGCTTTACTTAATCTAAATCGTAAAAAACAACATTTTTAAAATCCCACCCTGCCTTTCCCTTTCAACCCTCTTCTTCTCCGTTTTTCTGCTGCTTTTAGTAACTTTTCGTCTAGATCATCATCAACGGCTAATGTGCTTTCATTGTCGGATGATTTATCTTCATATAAATAAGAAAATTAGATTCAATTATAGTTAGTTGCTTTGTTTGCACAAGTTATACACATATCAGTCACCTTCTAATGGTTCCTCATCAATCTTTTCTAGCTCTGGTGATAATCCCCGGATATCCGATTCTTCCATCAAGCCTTGATAACGGTTTTGCCAGTTATCATCGGCAACTAAGAGAAATACACAATTAAAAGCAAGTAAGAAAGCACCACTTTATTTTTGGTAGTAATAAATGTTAGACAAAACAATTGACGTACCACCTTCATTCTTTTTTATTCTTGTTTTTTCTTTCTCTTCTTTTCTTCCGTCGTTACCCTCAATAACAAATTGTTCTCGAGAACTAGACTGTTCATTGTCTTCATTTTCCAAATCGTATGCTGAAAATATTTTTTTACTTTATTCCAATAAGACTAAAGCTATGAAAAAATATCAAACACTAATGGTGGTAAGAGCATGGGGCATTGAAACACATAAGCAAAAACACAAAACTTTTTTGTGACTAATTACACAGAAGACAAAAGAAGTAATTTCTCCATAGTCAGTGACAACTGAAAATCCAAGTAAAATTCAAGACTCCCTAAACGTAAAACAATATTATGGATAGCATACGATATATAAGAAAACCTGCAGTTCGTTTACCAGTCAAACAAACGTAAAAACAACTAATGGCACTCACTTAATAAAGCAACTAAACCTTACAAGGCAAGGATGCCATTAAGGATAGCGCGCAAACGAAATAGTACAGTCACAGCACGAGTACTGCTCTATGTAGAGGAGCCACACCGCCCTGACAGACTTCTCAGAAAACAGCCAATCCAATTTACATTATACATTTAAAATATTTTGTGGAAGTTAAAAAAGCTGATTACTTGGTGGATAAGCAGATACCCCCCCCCCCCCCCCCCCATTACAATGTACATTGTAAAGTTTCAATATGAATTAAAATCATAACCGCAGTAAATTTCTGCTTCATAACAGTCTATTTAGCCACCCATCTACAATAAACCCGAGGGCGGGAGTGGCACCTTCTACCTTTGGCTTTCGTACTGCCTTGTTTACCCTTGATGAACGTGATACGTGTGTCCTGTGCATCAATATGCGTTTTGTCAACACGGAAACCATATACCATTGAAGCGGTATCAATCGCCACAGCCATATCCTGAAACACAAAATATATTTAGTGTGTGCAAACACATTTATACAAAAAAATGAATAACTAATTTTTTTTTTTAACTAACAAAACAATACTACCTATTACTAAGAATCTTAATAGAAAAGTATTTATGTTTTACAAATAACAGTTTAGAGAAATCATGTTACCAGTGCTGTAAGAGAACAAAACTGAAATGAGTTGAAAAGTAAAAACCTACCTGCATGGTCTCCTTCTCAACGCATCCACTGCCTATAATATCCAACACTGTTTGATGGTCAAAACAGTTAGTGACAGCAATCTTCGTCCTACGCTGGGCTTCCAGAAGTTGGTGTACAATACTCTTTGATTTTGCATCATCTGTAATAATGTAATTTTATGTACAAAACGACCCATGTAATATTATACATACCATTCGGTGAGTTTTTAATCCGATTAAGCTTCTGAGCACGATCTTTCTGTTCTTTTTCACGTACATCGCGTTCAACACGACTACTCATTCGACGATGCCTCTCTTGCATTGACTGAAATTATTAGATTTATCACTCAAAATAAAATAATAAACGCTCTATTGAAAATCACTGAAAAAAAAGATCAAAGTAAAAACGCATAATTTAGCAAGATATACTTGGTTCATTCGTAAACCATCAACCTCTTCAAATGTTTCATTAAGAATATTCTGATCATCACTGTCTGAATTACTAGGTTGAGAATAGTGCACCTAAAATAATGAAGTAATCGAACTTTTTTATAACAGTTTGTATTTGATGAAGAATATCGATTTTATATAATTACGAATAAAATACTACTTTCTTAATCCGATGTAAAACACTGAAATATATAGCTCACATTTTTAGCCACTTTAGCTCTTCTGTTCGTAACATATGTTTTACCTATAGGGCTAGCCATCATGGACGTTTCCTGAAATTTTTAACGAGGGATGAGAATGGGGCTTTAGTGAAATACGTTTTCACCTGTAATTTTTTTATTAAAGCCACTTAGTATTTTTAATAAACACTAGTATGAAAAGATTAAAATATCATGGTGATAAGAACAAAATAATCGAAAACTACTATTTAACAACATACCAATACTGTCAATTGCACCTAAAAATTTGTAATTATTTGATTTCAATCTACGTAGCTATTCTTCCATTGAGAATATTTTATCATTGATACCTTAAATACTGAATCTCAGGATTACATTAATTCTTATAAACAACATTGACTTTTAATAAGTCAAATACGTTTGAAAAAAAGATTAAATAATTTAATTAATTAATTTCAATTTTTTAAAATTTAAACGAACTAACAGACCTAGCTGCGTAAATGAAGTATTCCAGCAGGCTCGTAGTGCAGTTAAGTGTTACAGTTGATGAATACAGCTTACAGTCCGCATAGTGAATTTCGTATAAGAATAAGAATTTAAAAAACAATAAACAGCCGGTATTATTCACTAAACTGACGAATCAACTATATTATTTGAAACGTTCAAGCATTACGAATTTGATGCTTTAATATTTTAGCCTTAGAGCACCTATTAGCATATTCCATACAAACTTGTTCTTTTATTTCGAGCATAAAATAAAGATGACAATATAGTTATACTTTTTATATAGAAATGCAACCTAATCAACTTTGAATACCTGTTGTCTATTAATGAAGACATTCTGCTTTCGTTGTATAACATTCCACGAATTCCATTTTTTGCAGATAATGAGAATAATTTCTGAATTTTAATAGTGAGCGGTGTTTTGTAAGAGTATACTTCATGTGAAATAAATGCTTCTTATCATATTTGCTATTCTCCCCTCAAACTGACGAAACTATTTGTTTGGGTTTTTTACAGAACAGGTGTTTCAATGTGTTTGTTAATAAATAGTTCTAACCCAGTTTCAAACAGTAAAGACTTACGTGACAGAAAAAAAAGATTTATATTCAGTTAAATACATCTTAGTTTAAGACTTTACTATGTGTTTAATGTTTCCTAAATCCTGTAATCCTTTTGGTTTATTGTAAGTAGAGCAAAGGTATGATTCTTTCACCGCATTTTGTTCTACGATTTGTAGAACATAACTGAATATTTTTATACGTCACGTTTTAAGTAATGAAGACCAATATTTAAATTTCTACATTATTAATTGACAAAGAAATCAGAAATCCCTCTTTTAAGAGACAATAAGGCAGCGGGTTGTTAAGGCTTTAATATACATAGTGGATGTTTTCTATGCACGGTATAAAAATTTGATGTGTGTAAGTTTCAAAAGTCACAACTATTATTCTCGTTTAGAAATGAATATCAAGTAAATATTTAGGTTAATAGTTAAACATGTAAATATGATAACATCGAGTAAAAATAAACGACAGAGTAAACGTAAGATAGGATATTAAATCACCTGAAAACCAGTTTAAGTGCATAATAAGAATAAACCATGTGAGCATAGATTTATTTAACTGTAACCATAATAATGGGAGTTACTATCTTAGATTTTAATCATTATCTCACACTCTGAACCCTAATTAATATCACTATAATTCAATCTTTTCTGGTCTATGCTAACTTTTTCTCCAACTGTTTTTCTAAAATCGCCTATATATTATGCATACATTATGAATTTATAGTGTTTACCACACATAAAAATCATTGTGGTTTCGCAAAATTTGCATACCAATAGGGGTATTTTGGACATATTTCAGTTCCCTATATAACACCAACTTATTGTGAATTATGTGAAAACCTAATTTAAATAGGGAAACTGTACTTATGGAGTCACCAACTATAACTTACAACTATATTTAGTCACATATACAACTAATGATATTATTAGTCTTTCTGACATAATCATATTCAGTGGTTTTGTTTTAACTTTCCAAACTTACAGTTTATGTAATTTTTTAAATGTTTTCCAGTTATATTTTTTAGATTATATTGCTCATAAGGTAATAACAAAAGGAAACTCAGGTAATGAACTCTAGACGATTTGAAATTCTATGTGTTACTCTCCTAGGATTTGGTCAGATGTGTATGATGACTGGATATGATGCGCAGGTTTGTTTTGTATTATAAAAATTAGTATTGAAATATTAATGTTAAACAAGAATTTTTTATCCAGCACTTTCTATCTGTTCAGTCTGTCGTTGTCGAATCTGTCATGCATTCGGTAAATGAACGGGAGCCTTGGAGAATAGACGCCTATGCTGGTTACTCTGGGCGGGTGTCTCGCTAGATTATTCTGGGTTATGTAATAATTGGCTTATACTTATATTCCTGACATGTAAATTTACTTTAGGCAATCAGTGACATACGTTTTCTATATGGTGTTTTGCCTTATCTGTCCATTATTGTTGAATTTCATCAACCCAAAATGGATAATATTATTTGCCTCTCTGTGTTACACACTTTATCCTATTGGGTTTTTATATTTAAACAAATATTACTTCTACTTATCTTGTGCTATAGTCGGAATTGGATCTGCTTGTAGGTTATTTTATTTTATCCAATTAAATTAAGCACAAAGTATGATTCACTTTGCAGTTGAAAGTTTATTCATTAGAAGGAGTTACTATCTTTAAAATGAAGGTTCTTTACCGCATTCTTCAGTGAAGCATGCTGGCCAGGGATTGTATATAACTGCACACTCCTCAAGACAAACTCTTGAGAGTAATTCAGCAATTGCTTTAGGCATTTCTTGTGGAAGGTATGTTTATCAGAATAAAATATCTATGGAATGCATGCGGCTTAAAATACTAAATTGTGTTCTTTGTATATTTTTCTGTTTAGCAGTAAAAATAATGTTTGATAATAATAATAATAAGCCTACACTGGTATAGCTAGTGACGAACTATTGTAATCCAATCAGTAAGCTCAACTTCTTTGTAGCTTAATCTTGGGAAGTGGAATTTTGGCTTCAATTATATTTGTGACATCCATTAAACACACCAACAGCAACTCACTGTTAAACACTACAGTGGAGATAATTTCACATGAGACAACTTATAGAAGCATTTCAAATGCTGAAATTGTATTAATGTTTTCTGTATTTACATCAATTTCTGTTATTGCTAATATCGTATTTATCATAATGCCTTCAAAGGAGTCGGAAAATTGTATTCAAAAAACCTCTTATAAGAAACACTTTGTTATAAAGGATCAGATAAGTCCGTCCCTTTAATTTTTTATTTCTATTTATACACAAATATCTCACAGATAGTATTTCTACGTTCTTAATATCGTTTTTTGATAAATAAATTCATACAGTAAATAAGTTTTAGAGTCTGTCATGTGCTCGTTTATTGATGAAAAGTTTCTTCTTCTAACTCCGCTTTTCATTCACACCGGATTCTATGTAGCATTTTTGCTATCAGTCTTCCCAACTTCGCTGCATTTCACAAGTGCACTCGTGGATTGCACCTATCTACCGGCACTATACACTTTTACAGTTGGAGTGGGAGAAATTTTAAGTAAGTATATATATTTTTTATCGCCATTTTAAGTACACATACTCTAATAGGCATGACAATGAATTAACACCATTCATTGTTTTCAGTGTGTATCTTCATAAGTTTTATGAGTAAGCGGTTCAAGAACTTTGGATTAATGCCGACAATGGTGGTCGGATACGTACATACAACGGTGTTTATATGAAATTGAATATTTGAGAACATTTACATTGCTTATTTACTTACCATATCAATAATGTCAACAATACTAGGCGGCTCTTCTAATAATTACATGCACGGTACCGAAATGGTCTACATTAGGACCGAACCATGCGAGGGGATGGCTTATGCAGCCAAAGTTAGACTTAATTATATTATTTTAGTACTCATTTATTTCTAAGTGATACACGAAGCAAATAATAATTAGATCCAATGTTAATCCTTAATACAACTAAATACCTATAATGACCATATTAGGAGTGTTTATTACTATTCTTTCATATATTTCTTTCAGTATATTTACATCACTGCTGGCAGCATTTGAAATGGGGTTATCTGATGCCTGCATCAATAATGTCCGAACAGTCATTTGTGCCATTGCAATGCCCAACAGGAGGTCACAGGCTTTTTCAAATTCCAAGTTTTATCAGGTACTTATCCATTGAAAGCTTTTAGACAATACAATACTGAAAATAAGGCAAATTTCAGGCGCTTGGTGGAGCTACACTAATGTATTTTACTCCCTATCTCTCAATTTACAATTACACTGGAGTTCTATTTATCACTTTGACGCTTTCCACAATTCTTTTCTACGTAGTTGCTGAGAAAATAAAAATTATGGAAAGAAAAGTAATCGAAGAAAAATAGGTTAATCCAGTGATAAATGTTAAATAGTTTAGTGAATTGACGAAATTTCTACCTTTGAACGAGAATGTTGTTAGGCTGAATAAGCTTGAGGAAGAATTTGCCACTCTACTCACAACGTAATAATAGAAACGTCTTGTTTTGTTTTGTGAAGCATACCCTTCACACGAGCAGGCGTAGAGTAACAGGAAGTATTTATAACTAATATCTAGAATTTTATTTGAGTCGTAGTTAGCGTTAACTGGAACCATATTCACTATACGAATAGATTTCATAAATTCGCACAACCTAACATAACTTCTTATAGAACTTTTAATGATATAAAACTGATTCAAGTTACGAGAAATTCTTTTATTCAAAAGGTATTTGAGAAAATTTATATACATTAATACAGCTTTATTTAATCTAGTAAGGTTACACTTCTTTGAGATTCTACGTAATATTTACACAGAACTGCGCTCTACACCTGTAGTGGCTGAAGAAATTCGTCTTTGTGTCTTTATGTTGTTTACTCAGAAAATAGAGGTCATTTTTACCGCTTTTAGTATTTTCAGTCATTGACCACCAAATTATTTGACGTATATGTTCTAAAAAGAAATCTACCAAGAAAATCTATGCATTTACTACAAATGCAACATATTGGATATTACTTTACCGTAGACTTAGCTAATTTAGTGGAACGTAACATTAAAGTTCCACTGTGACGTTTTCACGTTGAACTGAACTAGAATTAGGTCTGAGAGAAACCAGACAGCATAGAGTGCGGCCGAGACGCAGTGTGACTAATCTATCACCAGCCAACACAGCCCGTAAATTATCCATTATCAACCTCAGTGATTTTATCTTCATGCTGGTATTTTTAATTAATTAACTATCAGTTATGCGCGCGAAGCTTTTTACATCTTCGTTAGCAACAGGCCGTCCTAAGGATTTGCTAAACACTCAGGCAATAACCACATAATTAGTACTTCTTTTCCTATCTTGCAACTGAGAGTTTTCTTTTATGGAATTTACCTATTTGAAACAAATTATTAGCTATTACTGTCCTATTTTAAAATGACCACGTTTGCATGCGTGAAATTATTTTTTGATGTACACATTTATTCTAGAGTGTTATTAATTGTGATTTAAAGCACTGAATTGTTCACTTAATCTTATAAGCACATCGAATAATCCAACTTTCTGAAGCCTAAACCTGTATGCTGCGTACATTTATACTGGAAGAGAACTATAGTCAGCTGTTAGCCCACAAAAAGTATCTGTTGTATGCGTTCTTTTCATTATCCTTTATAGCTCAAAATATTATATGTGTAACAGTTTGTTTTTATACCTTACTTTTAAGCACTAGTTTTACATTGATATGGTTATGTATAATTGATACAATGTCTGACAATTATAAATAATGCAAATAATTAGGTGGAATATTGAAAAGAAAGTATCCGTGAATGGCTAGAGTTGGAAATTATATGCTTTTGTTCCTCAATAAATATTATGATGATTTAAGAAGAAGAAAAAACCGCAAAATCTTGTCAAATCAATATTGGAAAGTTCCCAAAGCTACAATATATATTTTACTAATTGTTTTATTTACTACTTTATTCTTTACCCTAATGCTATAAATAAAAATTATGTTGAGGGGAAGATTCTGCTTTCTTCTCATCTTCCAGTAGATATCATTCATGATCGTTAAATTTGAAGCCAAACATGTATTCCATAGATCGCCTTGAGAAATACATTTTTTAATCTTATGTGTGATTAAATGTATTTCCTTTCTACTCGTGTTTGTAAGTGCTAAGCATACAGTATTTTGAGAAGAAGATGGGTAGACGAAAGTAATTAGAAACTATATAAGAAATATTAGAATTGTTTTTGGCACAACAGAACTGTGAGTAGTGAAAGATAGCCAATAAATGCAGTCCAATGGTTAGTTGTAATTAATATTACTTCTGGATGTATTCAATATTGATAAAGAGATAATCGTAATATTTTTGCACTCCAACGAATACTTTAGAATCTGTTTACCAATTATAAAGTACAAGTGCTTATAAGTTAAGCCTATAAAAGTACAATTTTCAAGTGTAAAATGTTCTAACTCAGAATTGTTATGAACATAAATGTCTAAAGATCAAATGAATTTCTACAAAGTTGCTTGCAACCAGTAATTTTGTCAACTTCTATTTACATAGCTCAGGACGGTATGAATTGATTGAATTGATGTGTTCCGCTGATCGCGCGCCATCTTTGTTATTCTGCGAGAAATTTGTCTTTATTTCTAACATTTTTTCATATAAGATTTAGGGAATACAAACATATATAGTTCTGAAATAAGTAGTGAGACTGAACAAAGAACACAACTAGTACTAGCATATATAGAATTTAATTGTACATATTTATATAATTATTAAAATATCAGTACATCTTAGACACGTTTTACTTCAGTTCATTTGAAGAGCTCATACTCTCTTTCTTCACACTTTAATTTTATGGTGCTAAAAACACTACGTTTATTTGGAATTTTTCTACAACAAGAGCACAGCTAAAATTCGACCAAGCTTCTATGCTTGAAAATAAATATGATTTAATGGCAAATCTGTATCATTGTTGGGTTTCATTTTATTTCATGAGTATTAATGTGGCTTATCAGACGCATTTGTGCCTTTTACTTGGCGTGGCTGAGCTTTTTATCGATTTATTGTAAGATCTGTATTAACATATTTTGTTGGATCTTTATTTTTAAATTGAACTATTTGTCCCTAGTTATATTCTAAGTCTTGGTATTATCATACATATATCTACAAATTTATGTATAGTCATTACGTTATATGAAGATTCTAGAACCAAGAAAAACACTTTCATTTACAGAATATTATAATGGATGTGGACAGATCAAATGGAAACGTTCTAAACTGTATTATATCGGCTGAAAACGATTATGATACTACAAAATTCCATCAAGTCGTAATAAAGGTGGAGATTTCCAAATGGTTGAAAGTTTTCAATTCTCTCTTTTCCACTGGCTACCATTTTCTTTCTTCCTTTCTTAGTCTTAGATTTTCTTTCTATGCATCCATTTTGTTATTTAGCGTTTACAGGAATAGTATGACTTAAATAGAATATTTATTAAAGCATTCTATATTATTATCTATTTTTTAAAATACTAATGAAATATTTTTGAAATTATAGTGACCTTAACATTAATTAATTTTAAGTATATCTGTTAACTAAATTAGTAGAAATACTCAACTTACATATTAATTATAAATAAATTTACATTTATTGAAAAAATGCTGTACTCTTCAGGGTCCTGTAGATCATTCAAGTACATTCACAATTCCCAAAAGATATGTAAATCTTCAGTTTTTGAATGCTGGTGCTCAAGGAACTGTAGTGTAAGTTGTAAGAGATTTCATGATTGCTGAGAAAGATGTCTATTAAGGTTTTAAAAATGAAATATTAACTAGTGTTAAGATGCGCCGACGACAACGTCACGGGTGAGCGAGTTGCGATTAAGAAGATGCAACAGCCGTTCATTATGACCATGAGTGCGAAGAGAGCCTACCGAGAATTTATCCTACTGACATCTATTAAACACCCAAATGTAACCTATCACAGAGAAGCCATAATCATTACTTTTTATCGTTAACGTGACCCCCTGGTACCTGTGAGTATATATGCTAATTACCAGACACATAATTAGTCCATTTAAAAATTGAATGAGGTAACATTTATATTTGTAAAATTTGTTCCATAAAATTTCAGATTATTCGCCTTCTTAATGCGTTCACACCTCAAACGCAGCTCAGCCAGTTTAAGGAAGTTTACATGGTTATGGAACTTATGAATCATAGCCTACATGAAGTTGCTCACCGATTGAGGTACATTCCGACTTCTGATGTAATGTGAAGTGGGATATAAGCCATAGCTTTTTCGGAGCATTTCATTATTTATTATAGTAAATTAATGTAACTACTGTAGTATTTCTTTTTTGCAAAGAATAATTTGCTATATTAAGTTTAGAGAAATGAGATAATTAGGAATAATATGAAGCTTGCAAATAATACTACAATATTTGAGACTCGACCACAAGACACTGTCATTTTTCGTGTACCAAATGCTTTGTGCCATTAAACACTTACACAATTCCGGAGTAATTCACAGGGTAGGTGCTTCCATAATATTCATCTTGAAATATCTCTCTCAAACAAATAAGGTAGTGAACAACTAATGTTTAGTTTAAAGTTAAGTGTTTCCACTCCAGATATATTATTCATACAATAATTGGTCTTTTCACAAATTTCCAATTTTTAGACCATATAAAACATTTTTTTCGTTCATTTTGAGTTATATTTTGGTGAAAGGGATCTTTCAGAGTATTAGGTAAAACCAACGAACGTATTCTATCACTTATCAATGTCAATTTTCAGTTTTTGATTTCCTATTTGTTAAGAACTCAAAATAAACAAAATAACTGTTCTATATTGTCTAAATAGTCAAAATTCCTAAAAAAAAATACCAATGGTATCGTATGAAATGTTTCTACTTTTTATTTGCTGATAATAAATCTGAAATTATATTCCAACTGAATGGTGACAAAATTAGTTTTCTTAAGGATCTAAAACCTTCTAACATTGTGGTTAACGATCACTGTGTACTCAAAGTCCTTGACTTTGGCTTAGCTCGTAAGAAGAATGTGGACACCGCACTGCGCATGAGCGATTACGTAGTGACGCGGTACTATCGAGCACCGGAAGTTATCCTGGGATTACCCTACTCTGAAAAAGGTTAGTCTATACCACTATTTTCCTAATCTCTCATGGCTGCAAATTTCCTATACCTAGTAATATATCGCTACTTTTTAGTGGATATCTGGTCTGTAGGGTGCATTTTTGCTGAGATGATTAACCACCAAATCCTCTTTCCTGGGAAAGACAGGTAAAAATTAGTAAAGACTACATTTGTTTTATTGATTTAACATTATATTTAATATCTTTAACTGTTAGCAAACCTATCCTACAAGTGATTCAGAAACGAAATACATAATTATTTGGATTTAGAGTAGACCAATGGACTAAAATCGTAAATGTGATGGGCACACCAAATGATGATTTCATCAACAAACTTGGAGATAGTGCTGCTAAGTAAGAATTTCCACTACTAAAAACTTTAGTATGGCCTAATGTACAAATATCGTAAAAGCTAACTTATTTAAGGAATTCTGTTAAATATTCAATATACTAAATACATGATTCAGATATATACGCTCTATGCGAAGATCGCAACCAATGTCGATGGAGCAGATTGCTCCAAACGATTCATTCCTCACAGATACAGAGAATGCCCAAGCGAATCTCACAGGTTGTATCAAATTTCTAAACTTCAGATACTATACATTTTAAAGAAATATTGTAATATAATATTACCTTTTTCAAATAACATTAAATTTAGCCAATTGTGCCCGTGACCTTCTCTCTAAAATGCTTATTTTGAACCCTGATGATCGATATTCTGTTGAGGATTCACTCAATCATCCTTATGTCAAGTTGTGGTTTAAGGTACGAAATGCATTTATTTTGTACTAGTAGCATTTAGCTAGCAACGCACTACTACTTATAAGGACTTTCCATAGAAGAAAATCCTTACAGGATAAATCATCAAGTTTGGTAGCAGAAATTTATTTTAATTTAGGAAGAAGAAGTAAATGCTCCTCCGTCTGAAAATCGATATGATCAAGAAATAGATTTTGCAGAAAAATCACTGGATGAATGGAAAGGTGAATTTTTCAATCATCGTGGTATAAATTCATCTTAAATCTCTTTAAAATATTTCTTAAAATTCTGTAATCTACCATATTTATTATTAAAACTATAGTCCACACCCTATCTGACGTTATACGTGATCAGTGCTCACAACTTTTATGCTTGTTTTTATTCGACTCGTACCTCCTAAAAAATCTCAAAAACTTGTTAATCGATGTACATCTTATTTCCATATCATTGCACTATATATTTATTACTCTTTGTCACCCACAACCTGCTGTCCACTAGTTACTCCGGATACAACAAGAACAATTCAGGTCAATCATCTGCTAAATGACTTCTGCAGCTTTTAAATTGATGACAGCTACTGGTTATCTGCTATTTATTGGCAAGAATATCTAAGGGTTTCATGACTGAGGATTTTAAAGTCAGGGAGTTTTGGATGGTAAAGATCAAGGAGGTATAAGACCTTCACAGCGTTGTGAGCACTAATTTTAAATTAAAACGTCAGATAAGGCGTGGACTAGACTCATGAAATACATTGTGGGTAGCTTTGAATGTTTTCAGCTCTTATTTTTCGTGAGGTGAAGCTCTACCAGAGCAAACATGATATTTTCCGCTAAATCAACTATTGTCACTCTATTACCTAGTTAGATTACTAGCACTTACTTTGTTACTTACTATATTTCGGTCAATTCCTATCACAATATTATATGTTAATATTTTGTAGAAATTTATGCTGATTTTAACCCTCGTTATTGACTACTGATTTTTAATTGTTACATCAATGGTATATGATGACATCTTACATTGGAGTCTATTTTCAATAATATTTTCTTACCTCAACTTTTGTACCGCTGAGAAAACTTATTTATATGTCGTTATACTATAGTTTATTAGACGATACGCTAGTTCTGAAGTTACGATCACGCTCAATGCAGTTCAGGATTTCTCTAGAATTATAGTTATAGCCCTTTGTGTGAATAAGATTTACAAATTCACAAAACATGTTTTCTTATTTTTTACGTGTATCAAAATTAAATAAATATCTGGAGGTGAGACTTTCTTCCAACAAATTAACTATTTCTCGAGTAACTTTTTTGCATAAAACATAATGACTTAATAGCATAGGGTTTAGGGATATTATGTTAGCTGTCTAGAAAAGGAGTATTGTGTTCGCTACTGATATGATCACATGATAGGTGTTGCAGCTCACTGTAGGTGTTCGCCAATGAGACGAAAAAGGGGCAGTGCAAGGCTGTTCCACTATGCGAGCGATGCCATATATTATCTCTTGAGATTAGACGTTAAGACCATCGGAAGTTAATTCAGCAACAAATACGCATGTTTTCTTCTTATAGTAAATCATTTTTCACTAGCGCTATAAACTTTCTCAATAAAAAACTTCAACTACCAGTGCTTCAAAATCACGATGAAATCAACCTGCTAGCTTTACGTCACTTAACTGTCAATCTATGGGGTATGTCCTAATTCCGTCTTCCATATTACTAATTCATGAATAATGTCTCCTAAACAAAATATCCAATCCATACGTTGGAGTAAAATCGAAAAAAATTGAGGTAACAAGTTAAATAAACTTAAAGAAAGAGACAGCATTATATTGGAAATTTCGTTTCAAGAAAGTAACCAAAATATACAAATTAGTAGTAAGGTAAATTAATATCTAACGCTTCAAGCACATTCTATATAGGTTAATTATATACTTGTATACGCACGCAGTTTCTAGCGTGAGTGATCAAGCATAAAAACACCCATTATTAAAAGAATTAAGATAAATAGGGCGAACTTTAAATTAAACCATTCTGGAAATCAGTCGAAAACATCGAATTTCTAGTAAGAGTAATAATAGTCTCATAAATAATAGCGTGCTACTGTATTTCAGTCAAATTTGGACTGTTATATATAGTTTTAAAAAACTCAATATTTATTTCTCATTTAGTTGAATTATATAACTGTTTAACCACTTCTACAAAAACAATTATTTTTTCCAAAATGTTGGGTGTTTTTGGAAAGCATAATAGTATATTGGATTCCAGTTCCATTACAAGTTTAACTGTTAGAACGAATGGGACTAATGACCTACTGAGCGGCAATAATGGAGGAAATAATGTGGAATGGCACATTTCTCTACAAATCTCATTTATTAAATAACGATTATATTTAATCATTATACATTCCCCACTTCACCTTTTCACTTATTAATATGTATTATTTATGGAGTCTAGTTGATATTTAGACCCACTATAATGTGATTATATGCATGTGTTTATTTCCGTATAAACTATCGCACTCACTCAAAAATATCTAATGACGCCAGAGATTAATGCGTACTATCAAAAATAAGCCAACATGGAATATGTTACCAGATAAATAACCTCATTAAATGGAAGCCTGTGAGAGGAGAGTAGATTACAATGAAGACGTCTGACACCACCACCATAACGAGCATTTCAACACCACTGAACAACTCTACATCTATAATTGAGATTTTAAAGAAAAATATCGTATTAAGCATACCCATTTTCACACTTAGAAACTCCAAAAAAAAACCATGAGTCATTTCATATGATTATAAAGAAATCATTAATTTTAAATACTGAAATTTGTTAAGACAATTAGTGCAAATTCATTTATGTGAGATTGTTTTCATCAGAATATGATATATGAGCATATATTCGAAGGATTTTAATTAGTGAATCCATATTTCATACGTGATCCATAAATTTATTGATATATAAGACATGAGAGGAAACAGGTAACTAATAATTCACAATTCATTTCTAGTTGAAGAAAACTACCCTGATTATAAGACACATCTATTCGTTGAAAATCTAAAAACTTATTTTCATATATAAATATTCATCTTAACGTTGATTAATATCCCATAGCATTCGTAGCAGTATATGTACATCAATAATTTAGTATTAGGAGATCGAATGTTATAAACAACGATGTGTTTAACCCATAGAGTAAATCGATAAATAAAACCGAGTAAATGTAAAGAGTTATATTCGCACTGTTAGGACATTTGCAATATTCAGAGAACCAACAATGAATTTGAAACTTTGGCGCGAGATTTAAAAAGCGATATCACCAGCGAAATAAAATCGTATTCTTTGCAAACCGGAGAGGAATTCAATTAGCATAATTAAAGGAATGGCACGAATAGAGTCAAAAATAGAAGACTGGTATATTTGGCTAGTAAGCAGCCGATATTAAAAGTCACTTAAAATCATTCTTCCACACAGTCATCATCAATATATGGCCAGGATAGAGCTTCTGTGAATGAAACGCTACGAGTTGAGTTAGGAGTGCTATAATAGGAAACTGCTTTCATAAGTACTAAATATAATATAATTGAACAAATCAAAGTCTATTTTATTACTAATTGAGTTTTTTGTTAGCAATTTATATACTTCGTTTCTATCAGATTTGCATATTGTGATAGAAGTATTATAAACCTGAGATCTGAATAGGCTTCATTTTTTCTTCTGAAGAATAATTTTGTAGGTGATTGACGAGGTGATCGAAGCAAGCGACGTACTGAGTCCGCAATTTGATGCCCAAAGTTCCTGAAGCCAAAATTTTTTATTCATGATATTTATAATCATTTTAAAATTTCTTCAAGAAATAATCAGACAAAACGAGATTGTCTTGCTTAATGCAAAATACTATTTTACTGCTATGTCGTGTGCTCCTCCAAAGGGAACTCATAAAAGTTCGATGGGCGGTTGTGTGACCTATCTCCATTTTGGATAAGCAATTGCTAACGCAAGCTTTCATCGCCTATTCCATACATATTTGTCCCACTTCCCTTTTGTTTGTGATGGCAAAGTAGAATTCGCCTCAGGCACAATAAGCAATGAGCCAAAATAATAAATATATTCACCTAAAATTTTCTTATTAGGTTGACTTCGAATGCGTGTTTCTATTGTTGATAAAGTAGTCGGATAGTGTATCTTATTATATATTTGCTGATCATCTGATCGTGTTGGGATACGTTTGTTTATTTTGTAAATTGGATAAACTTTGAAAATCCCTAGAATATAAAAATGATAACCACACATTGATATAAGATCTTAGAATTTCTAGTCAGTCTCAAAATTAAAATATATAGATGGTGAATAATGTTAGTACAAGGTTTGAATAGTGATTTAGATGCATACTGTAGTTGATATTACCCTTTTCACAATTGCTTTGAACCTCTATTAAGGAATGAAAAGCTTTCTAGTACATTTCTGTCTTGCCCTCTATAGTCCTTCTTTGAAAGGGCACGCGCTTCCGGCCAGGCCCTTGGTCATATAATTGTTGCTATAACACGAACTGGAACTACAAACCAAATCATGCCAATCAGCTGGAAAGCAAAACGACAAGAATACAACAATGCTGGATTTATATGCACTTAACGTTTCCTTATAACTTGAACTATGAAGCGGAACTTCGAACAAATCTATATCTTCAACTGAGGTCACTTACAGTTCAGTGCATTAAATGTATATATCGTCGTTCAGTGGATTTTAAGCTATATTTAGTTATTGTTTCCTCTCAAAATTTCACCAGCGATGCTAATAATATTCGAATCCAAAATTTTCGTAGTGGAATGATTGAATTATATAATATGAGCTATCAAGTTTGACCCTCAGTAAAAAAGGAAGCAGAAAATTATTTACATATTCACGCATGGATTCCAAGGATTTCTGTTTACAATCTCTAGATAAACATGGATTGTACACTACATATAAACACAGACCAGTTATTGAAGTTTTTTCGTAACTAAAATTATTTATAATGATACCATAGGTAAGCAATAACGATGGTTATTTTCTACATGCTCCTTTATATTTCCGACTACATTTTGGGAATGTCATTTTTGCTAACAATATGTAAGTAAATCATTATAATCATATCGAAATATTCTCTAGATTATTGAAAACCAACGATTAAACCAACTACTGTATTTTGCAGACCACATATACTATTTCGTGCTTCCAATTTTACTTCGTTAGAGATCACCAAAATACTAAGTTAACTCCTGTAACCTTTCAGCTATACATTACCATATGAAAAACTGCCGAGTATATAAAATAGTAACTATTTTAATCGACGAATATTAAGAAATCAATATTGTAGTAATAAAAAATGTCAGTAGATCAGTTTATTCCGATAATTAAGACATTTTTAGAAAAGAACTTAAGAAATGGCGTATTAGAGCAATTACATATATACTTGATTTCAAATAGTAAATTTGAAACCAATCATTTCATTATTTTTAAGACCTGGTTAATTGTTATTTAAAATCCCCGTTAATGGAGTCTAGCAGTGGATGGAAAAACATAAATTGTATCTATTCTGAACGGTAGTCAACCATATGAACAACTATTTTCTCTCGTATAACTCAAAAAAGGGGACAATAAAACAGAATAAAGATATGTATGACAGGACGTGAATAGTGGTAAGTGTGCTGAGACAGAGACCCTCTTTCGATAGAACACACCAGTGACTCGATGCTTACAAGTAATGAGTTGCTGCATAATGTATTGTTGTGAGGACTCCTGGTAGCTTTTAGTGAGATGAGTAGTGCGACAATGGATTGGATTATCATAATTAGTCGTTGCATCCAAAGATTGGGAATTAAAAATACGGAGCTTCAACTAAACAATGTGGCTGAAATGAGAAATACATATTTGCTCATTACAATTTTGAACTAGACAAGAAATATCAACACATGTATTACTTGGCACGATATTCTTAACTTTGTTCAGTAGTTTCTTTCTTGCTATGTAGCCACCGTTCATTTGATATTGTTTCTGTTGGTAGGAAATTAGATATAACTAAACAAATCATAAAGATGTTGCATTCGTAGGATGCCTACTTTATCAATGACTAATTTATACATTTTATATACTTGAACAAAGTAACAATAAATTGTACTCTACAAGAACAGCTTTTTGGGTGACAATGCTATATAGGAACCCTCTTCACTTACATCATACAGCATGTGAGTGAAGGATGTAATCTACCGTCAGAGCACGTGTCTTCATTTTCCTACCAGGCTTAACCCGTATTCCCCTATTGAATTTTCGCAGACAATTGAATGGAAAGCCATTGCGGAAACTGAGGGACCACATAGGTCTAAGAGAGCAAGAGCGGAGTGGTCCCCGGAAAATGCGAAGAAAACACTTTTATTGTGGTTCATGAGTGTTAAAAACACAACGTAATGTATTGACGTAATTTATTGCTCAGACTCAGATAATACTTTATTCGTTTTATTCGATTAAACGAAGTATTATTGAAAAGCTAGGAATTAACACTGACGAAACTACCAGATGTAAGTTTGTGGAAAATCGCATTAAATTGTATTTAAAAAAAATACTTCTTAAATTTCCTAATAGGTGCGAAGTATCGGTAGAACTCCAGCGATGGTAATAATTGATTTTAAATCCACTTCCGTCAAGGTTCAGTCTTAAACTGTAACTTGATATGAGTCGAAAGTGTATCGCGTGCTTGAACACCCTAGTGCACTGGATGTCGTTACTATTTAGGTAAAGCAGACATAAACTTATTAAATAACAAATGATAATAGTGGCGCAGAATATACTCTGCTGTTTTCGTATAATATTTCAAAAAAGCAGTAAATATGTCGATCTGAAGAGAAGACGCATAACTGAGAATAGAAGTTGCTATGTATTTAATTAAATCTATTACGCTCTCGGTTAACTGCGCATTGATCAGGGTCCAATTAAAGCATTTAAAGCAACATTGTGATGCTAGTGCATGTTCTTAATGTGGAGAAGCCTAAAACCGCTGCAATTTCCATGTTCCGTGCAATTGCTAGCACAAGTTTTGTTACGATTTTAGAAATTGAAATGTTTTCATTATAATGCTGATCCTCCAAACAACTAATTACTTGGAAATTCGCCCATAATTTCCTATGGGTCGTATATATAATGTGGCGTAAAATATTGTCATATTTTGAAAATATTTTTGTTTTAAATGATTTACAGAGAAGAATATTATCTTATTATTCTCTTGCAAGTAGCAGTAGGTTAAGGTACTCAGTAAACACTTCTTAATGCCTATATAAATATATTGGTCGGTAATTTTCATTTATAACTGTTGCTATAGAAACATCAAGAATTATTTTTGCAATCTATTAAAACAAGTGCGTTTCATGTTGTCCTTATAAACATTACATGATATTATAGAAATATAAAGAATAATAACTAGATAAAGCAATAGAACCTATGGCAGAGAAAGTTGTGCGATTAAAGAAGAGCATGGTTAAAAGTTGACTAAAGCAATTTTAGTAGTCGATATATGCACATAGAAACGGCATATTTGAGAAGCAACGATCACATATCTCCTGTTACACAAACAAGTAAATGAAGAAAATGAATGGTATAGAAATATCCATCGCGAGACGTTTCAGTGTCCAGGCTATGTATTCTATTTATCTCAGCTGTAGAATGTTCGAAAGGCCAGTGTCATTAACTACTAGAAATGTAGTTATTCGAAACTATCTATTTATAGTATCCGTCTTATGCGATATAATTCAGACTATGCAAATTATGTTCATCTCTCAAAGCAAATACTTAAAAGTAGAAAATTTCCAGTAGTAGATATAAACAAGATGAAATAGCACAGCAAATGAAGAGCCATCAGAATAATGAAAGTGTAATAAATGAGGTAAAACAGATAGAATACGTTAAGAAGTGAGTAAAATAGCGCAGAACAACGTTAAAGAATAGATTATGTCCAGAAGACCCACCTGAGAGTGACCATTCCGTCGTCTAACAATGTTAAATGTCACAGCCTGATTCAGTAGCCGTCCTTGACTACGTTAGAGTGTGGGCCAATTAAAGAGAGGCGGGGCGAGGTTGCGCAAACTCCGCCCAGATGTAATTGAATCAGGATTATTAATGCACGGGCAGCAGTATATTGCGCATTTGCTGCATTACAAACAGAGTTGAATTTTTTGTAGTGATATTTTTCAACACGGAACTATTCCTTCCATGGAAACAGACAGAAAACTGCAAATTTATTTCTCGAACACTAGATGTCACGATTAGTATATTGTCCCCGAAAGTATATTTAAACCCATTACTAGAATAAGACCTTTGAATATTAGCTTTCTAGAAATATTAAATTGCAAATCATTCAAGATAAATTACTAAAAGTTCAATTTTTTTTTCTAAAAATTGGCTCGAATTAGGCAGTTACAATCAGAACGGGATGAAATGTAAAGTTTTAAGGAGAGAAAATATATTTATAATTGTTTAGTTAATCATATATTTATAATCTGATGAATTATAAATTACATGGAGAAACTTAAAACTCCCTTAAATTAATTTGCAACTAAGTGCTGTTTCTATCAAGTTATCTAAATATCACGGCATTTATTTTAATAAAAGTAAAGATGGTTTAAAACCCACTTAAAAATTTGAATGATCATTCTAATAAACATTGTGAGATTATTATAGTTAATCCAGCAATTACTATTAGTCGTAGAACTGGTTTTTCCCCATTGTATTGTCAATTTTATCCTCTAAATGATGAATAATTCGCAATAGAAGAATTTTGTTCTAACATGACCGATTAATACAAAAACTACTTAAATTTCAGGAAACGCTATTTCATGATTTCCTTTATATATTTATTTACTAATCATGCCCCAACTGTTATTAATGAGATGAGCTGTTCTTCATACTAATTTATTTTTTCTAATCTTTCAAGTTTTTTAAAGAAAAATTCAACGAATACTTTTCATAGGACAAAATAGATGGTATTAATACATAGGGAAAACTGCCATATTAGTCAAAATCTGTTGAATTATTCATTATGTCACTGCCCACATAGTTGCCTTTAAAGAAATTCTACTATATTACACGATGGCTAGAGAAAATGGCCGGTTATAAAAGTTTTGTCACTCTCATCCAACTCAATTAAAAATCGTTTAAAAGCGTTCCTGGGAGCTTGACTATCTGGCTTTTCGACCGTATTAACTTCATTAGCATATGTCACACGTGAAAAGCATAGTTATCGATTTAGTGAGGGTACCCATTTTCGTGCTTTTTCACACATATTCAGCCCCAACTACCTCGAATTTCCACTACTCTGTTAACTGAAAGCGGTTTTCTCAGGTCTCAATAGAGAACGGTAGCATTCTATTGTTCCGAATTCAACTTGTATTGTGTCGCGACTGCACGTCTCCTCCTTTCGCAGCAACAACTTGCTGGATTCTTCTCATCTTTATGCAATTGACAGCTGGTGCGACAGCTGGTGCTAACGGATTCCGGTGATTTTGTAGACGACAAAAGTAGGAGCATCGAATCCGTGAATATTGTGGTGGTTTCTAGTAATAGCCAGGTCTTCCACAGAAAAAAACCAGTATAAGTTACCAAAGTGGTGAGGATCTGAGATAGATGGGGCCGAATATGTGTGAAAAAGCACGAAAATGGGTACCTTCACAAAATCGATAACCATGCTTTTCACGTGTGTCATATGCTAATGAAGTTAATACGGTGGGAAAGTCAGATAGTCACGCTTCCAGAAACGCTTTTAAACGATTTTTAATTGAGTTGGAAGGAGGTTATAGAATTTTTATAACCGACCATTTTCTCTAGACATCCTGTATTCTAAACCAATGCTATGTGAAAATTATGACTTTTTAAATGTGTCCAATATACGAAAATATATTGGAAAATAGTAGAAAATCCAGTGAAAAATATATGACTATAAAAAATAAAAACTTCCAAA
This sequence comes from Heterorhabditis bacteriophora, assembly GCA_964036235.1. Classification (NCBI taxonomy): domain Eukaryota; kingdom Metazoa; phylum Nematoda; class Chromadorea; order Rhabditida; family Heterorhabditidae; genus Heterorhabditis; species Heterorhabditis bacteriophora. The sequence continues at coordinate 2,006,617 of OZ038425.1, read as the reverse complement.
TCATGTAATAAAATATTATATATGAAATATATAAAATACATGTATAGAATATTCACAATACATATCCTTAATAAAATACTCAGCATTGCAATCCTGCAATAAAATCCAATCCTCTCAGAAGAGAAATCAGAACTGATATCTCTAAGTTATTTAGCCCGTCCCTTTCTATGTATGATATGAACTGAACATTTTACATAGTACAGTAGGATAAATTCAGTTCATAGATGCGTAGACTACGTTTAATTTCCAGCAACTTATGCGGACAATATTTACTGTAAAAAGCTTCAAGTTTATAGTGCGTCAAATTTAGAAACACATTAACCACATTGATGATATCTAACATAAATAGATTAGAAAGTGATGATATTTGAAATTCACCTTTAAATGCACATTAAATATCAATATTTGGCTATAACGTATTTCCCATTTTGGTCAGCTATTTTTTAAATGTCGTTAATTGATCAGAAATGTTGATTTATGAAAAAGACGATATTTTAAATTTATGTGAAAATCATCAACATGATTTTCCTAAAATCTATGAAAGCAGCATCCCTGTTTAAATTCTGATGGCTGTCAACTGAAATATCTTTAGGTAAAATATTGCAGAAGTTTCGCTTAAGTTTAAACAACAGTGCTAGCTAATCTTTTTATACTGAGAAATTTTGATAAATATCTTGGGATATGATTTGTTTTAAACTGTCAAACAATAATAAAATGTAAGACTAAATGGGGTGGCACTGATTGCGTGAGTTGTTATTCAAAAATGCAACAATATGACACGGATCAGTTTGGTATTAATACTTGTTCGTTTTGAGATAATCCAACAAATAGTTTGAACATTTTGACAATAACATTAATTACACGTCTGAATTTTTCGTATAAATACAGAAAGAGTGTCAGGGAGTCGAAAGGGTTTATTTTACACACTGCAATTTCTGTCTGCGAATTTCATTGTGTATTCCTTACTTTATTAATTGAATATAACACTTAAACTACTAATCGAACTGTTCCACCTAGGGTCACATGTTCTACATTTTCTTAGTGTTTTCCACTTGCCTTATCTTGGCTGATAGTCAATGTACTACGGCATCTTCGCCATGGACTAATTGTGGTTGTGGGCAAATAGATTTTCCTCAAGGAGTTTTTCAAATCATCACTGGTTTTGTAAGCACAAGTATCATTAAATCGGTGAGTAGAAATTTTTAAATAAATTTAACACTTTGAAATATTGTGTAACAACAAATCTCTTGTCTACTACGACTTAATTAACTAGATACGAAATGAACCACATCAACAAAACATTAAAAGCATGAAGATACCAAATAAATCAACTAAACAGCTATAAACGAACTTTCAATATATATTATATTTAAGATCGGTGACGTCGCCATGGCCGATGTCTGCAACCAGAAAAATATATCAACGATCACAAATGGTGAGTTTAATACAGATGTGAAGCGTAATACAACGCTGTTTAAAATCTAAAGTATCTTCTAGACAACAATTATCTCTTTCAGTAATAAGCTTGTATTGAACATATTTAGAGCATATTATGAACGCAGCGAACTAAAAAAACAATATGGTGCATAAACATATATTAATTTCTTCGAAAGAAAACAGTTTATTATTCTAGCTATAAAAATAGCAAATTAATTTTTTTCTATTTAGTGGATTGGTATATCATTGCAGGAATTTTTTAAAATCACAGACCAATATACAGTATATATCCGATGTACCTAGTAATTTTCTACATTTCAGATGTAATGAACAGTCTTTCCACTAAACTTAGCCTTTCCAAGTGGAACGCGCTGCTCACAATTAAAAGCAATGTGGATAAATGTACTAAGCCATACAATTCAAGTACTAATACTGTACTATCAAAAATGGGAAGTGTTTTCCAATCAAAGCTTTCTTCAAACGTTACCTCGGTTAGTTTATCACATACGATTTAAGCAATTTATACAGTTTATTTTTCTTATCTTAAAAAACCATTTTCTTTTAGCTTGCATCAAAAGCTGCTTCGTTGAAGTCATCATCAGGGAAAACGTGCTCGAACCTCCTTCCAAATATGTACCAGATGTCATGTCCTTTGTTGAAGCAATCAGTTGTTGCATATATAATGAAAGCCGTACAAGCAAAGTTGACTTCTAATGAGTGGAAGTAAGTTGTAACTCAATTTAAAATTAAAGTCTTCAAATAGTTCTTAAGTCTCTTTTGAAATTACCAATACGAGGTAATTTTAAGCTAATATGCTTTCCTATTTAATAATCAAGTTTGTTACTTAACTGTTCATCATTCTAGCTGTTGCAAATCCTATGCTTCTGAGGTCTTCAGATTTACGTTGTACTCGTAGATAAGGTCTGTACCAAGTGTGAAAAATTATTTTTATAAACTTCAGAAAGTGTTAATGCAAAAGAAAGTATTTCAACAAAAGACAATCAATGTATTATATATGTAGCAGATCAGATAAAGATAAGCATGTTTCTAACTGACATAGGTGCGACATTTCTCTAGAAAGTTCTTTTTGTATTGATGAAGAACATACCAATAGCTCGTACGGCATTTATAGAAAATGATGACTAACAATGTTTATGATATACAAAAAATGCTAGCACTGAAGAAACAAAATAAGACTTATAGATTGACTTACACTATACTTAAACATCTGGAAATTATATATGTTTGCAAATATATAAACTTTGTTAAGGGAAATTTTAGAAAAAAAAACAATGTAGAAACATAGAATGAAACAAAACATTGGACTAGAACTGTTCATAGTATTGTTCAATTAGAATGGGTTAAATAACTGTAAAATAACTACTAAGCTTTGGCAATTTCTAGTAAATTGAGAGTTAACTATGCTTCATTGTTCCATAAATTTGTGGCAATCTTCGGTTCTTAAAGCGTCTTCCAAATTGCAAAGCCTCGTTTTTGGCACGAATTATGCAGGCTTACTGCATTTATCAGATCTCGTTTATATTTAATCACTAACTCAATTATGTGAACTCTCTAATTGTACGTTTTTTCAAGGGGCTAGCTAAATTTTTTGTTTTATTATCTATTTAGTAAGATTCAAAAAGTTGGGAAAATTAGTTGAGGTAGAAAGCATATCATGTGAAATATTAGATCGAATTTGTTTTCTAAAAATAATAAAAATACTGTGAAGCCTTTTCAAATTATGAGATGATAAGTGAGTTTAAATCATATGATTGTTAAACTACTGTCACTGTGAGAATTCTATTGCTAACTATTCAGTAGTACATCCCGAAAGAAAGTTAGAGCAAAAGTACTTATATTCATTAATAAATCAGTATGCATAATTAGATTAAAATCACATTCAGTAAATGTTCTTAGTTTGATATAAAATGAAACATTGAATTATCAAGAAGTAATATTTCTTAAATTAAATAAACAGTAAAAAAAGAGAAGAATGTCGAACTAAAAAAAACACCAATTATAGGGGAAGTGACTGCGAAGTCATGCTATTTAAGACCTCTTTGTTACATGAAAACGCCGCATTCATATAATAATAGAAATAACTTATTAATATAATTGTAACACATATAAATCCATAGAATAAAAGAATTCATCAGATCTTTTTCACATTTCAACAATTTCTAAATAATACTTTCAGCTACACTCTTTCTAGCCATTTAAAATCTTATTGAAAGTGGCTGCGATCTACTTTTCTTTGATGACTTCATCGTATTTATAGACTGCCTTTAAGTTAAATGATTTTAATCCTGCTTCTCATCATGTTCATTAGAGATGTACGACCTATCACGACTTTGAGAAGATATAGAATATCCAATCTGTAACTCGGCTCACTTACTATCATTTCAAGTGTCTTTAAAACATCATATCTAACCTTTCGGTTAAATCTACCAAGCTCATTCTAGAATTGTTTTTCTATTGACCCTGTATACAATGTATTGTGGCTTACCTCATCTTTTTCTTTCTCTCCTTTCTCCATCCTCTTTCTCTGCATAATCTGAGCTGCATGCATAATAGTTGCTATGTTTGGTCCACTTGCGAATCGGTCACATTTTTTACTGTCTTCTCCTTCCCACAAACAATTATTTTTGTTATTCTACATAATGCTAATTATTCTACCTACCCATAAATGTCAAAATATATAAATTACATTAATGCATAAGATATTATATATATGTAAGCTACCAGTATTAAATATGTTTTACCTCACTCACCAAGTCATGATTTCCATTTGAAGTCAGTCTAGGAGTTCCCAGCTGAAAAAAGCCCATTTTCAAGTACCTGAAATTTATTTTCAAATAAATATAAAATAAATGTTATATGTTTAAGACAAAATTGTTTATAAAACGAGTATTTGAAGTGCAATGAATTGGCCATGAAAACAATAGTCGTATTAACTGTTATATTCAGTTAAGTAAAATATTCAGAAATACCTCTGTAATAACTCTAGGTAGCATCCACTAATTGTAAAAGCGAACAAATAGTCTGCTGGGAATATAGTCTGGGTAAATATCATACAAATAAGTGAAGTCTCCGAAAAGCTGAAAAATTCATTCGATAAAATATTTCAAACTAATAAGTATGAATTAATAAGATAATAGCCACAGCATCACTGAAATATTAATATAAACAATTGATATGAATTTTAAGAAATGCAATTACATATAAGCCAAATGTGGTAAATAATAGTATGTGAACTAATTAAAAATATTTTCATACTGAAAGGTTTCATCTGTCAGTTTGTACTTGATCAGTGATGTATCAAAGAATGTGATTCCAAAGTGTATCCACGCCATTAGTAGACCCCCTTGGAAAACTAGGTTTTAATTTAAATAAATTTATTGTGGGAATTAACTATCTAGACATTCTTCTTTAAAAATACTTCTCGGAAACAAACATAATAAAATGTGTTTTGCATTATTACATACCTGCCGCTACAAGAGGCATGAATTTCTTCGTCGCCTGACAGTCTCGGTCTGACATAGCAAGGATGCGACGAACCGAAAGATACTGTAGCCACTGGGTGATCTGTGTACAACTTAAAAAGTTGGATAATCACATGTCTTATCTATGTACCTTATTTAACAATTTATAAGTATTTTAAAACTATCCCTAGAAAAGTTCCTAATATTTATATTCTACATAAAATCTCTGAAAACGTATATACTCTGTAGATGCGAACCAATAAATAATGATTGTTTCAAACCTTTAATACAAATTCTAAATAATGAATTCCAATTTCTACCTGAATAGCTACATAGCTAATGGTAGCGAGGACAGCATCTTGGACATTGATGAAATCATCCTTTCGTTGATACTCCAGCTCTACTGACTGAAGGATCTAAAGTATTGCATCTGCTTTTATAGTACCAAGACAGATAGGAGTAATTTTTCAACCATTAGAAGCTATATCTTACTTTAGGGGAATTCGAATATGAAATTTAATATATTCTAGTTATTTATTCTGTGGTTGGATAAATCTATAATTAGAAGCACTTAAACACTTAATTTATGTAATACATTTATTCACTCGTATTGTTTATTTATTTTTTGCTCTATTAGGCTATTATCTCAAAGTCTCTTGGTTATTATAGTCTACAGTTCGCATTCACTCCTTTTCTGTTTGAAATATATCGTTGTCCAAGCTGTCGTCAATTTTTCAGTATTTCCAACATTTAAAAAAAAATCAGTTTGGCCTCCTTTTAGTTGCCTTGTATTTCGTATTTTTCTTTTGTTGCATAAGTATTGGCTACATTTGATTGAGACTTATACCGTAAATTGTATGATATATAAAGAAACAAAAGGTTTGAATCTAAGGGTTTTTGACTTGTATTTAAAGTAGAATATCTATTAATATAGGTAAAGAATAAAGTTAACTAACCAGTTTTACGAATAGGACCACACAGCAGCCGAAGAGGATCGCTATATCTCCCCGCGCATGCGCCTTGTGGTGCGCATCCAGTCGGTCGTTAGACAGAGAGCGAGCAAATAGGTACACCTAGATTTTCCGTCCAAATTTATTTTTGCAGTTCATACAATATATATAGGAAAATTGCAAAATAAATCTAATACTTGAATCTTAAAATTTATACATAACTGTGCAAGCCGAACAATTTGAAGTTATTATTATTGTTTTGTCACACTTTTACATAGCACTGCCTACCATATTTTTATAGTATTACAAAAGTGCATAATTGTCGTACTCACAGCTGTATAGAGCACAACCTGCCAAAGGTTTGCCACGATTGCAACAATATCATCGATTATCCAATGTATAGCTGCCAGGTGATCAAAATCTAAATATTTTTTTTAATGTTATAATATACCTGGCATGTACATAATGGTACGTAATATTACTGACTAATAGTCCAGTAGAATGCCACAAGCCACTTGATTGTGGATAAGACGGCAGTGATCGGAACGACAATCCAAAAAAAAGTAATCGTTTTGGAGCTGAAAATGATGTATTCTTGTGAACTGCTTCATTTCTAATTTCCATCAAAGTAAGAGTATTAGACCACTAGATATTAGCGATGACTAATTTTTTGGAGTGTAATATTATAAAGAAATATATTCTCTGTGGTTTTTTGGAGGATGAGATTTCAGTAAATAGTCAGATGGACGTAGTATTTGTTGTGTAGAGTTATTTTCTTTTTTAACGCATACTTTGTTTTTCTTATTTGTTTATTTGACTGATAGAAAATAAAGAGAAAGTGGAAGCATATTTTAGTCTGAACAGTGTTGTATATTCCACAATATAGTCCAGTAACACCATTGAATATAGTGGAAAACAATGCTATTTACTAAACGACATAAAAATAACGGCTGACAAAATCTTTGGAATGTGGTAGTTAGAATTTCTGAGATATGAACTGTATGCTTTTCTACAATAAAAACAAAAATTCAACACCTTATTTTGAGTGGTGGTGCGTTTACAACTTGAGTAGAAGCATAAACTCGGGAAATGTCCTTCATGAATTCTCGCAAAAGACCACGAACACCTTGCCGAAGCTGAAATGAGATTGACATTCTTTTCTTCTCGGTTTTTTAAACTGCAAATCTTGTACATTCAAGACTTTTAAACAATTAAAATATTGACAACAGCGTCCTACAATAATCTGAGTTCTTTGTAATATTAACACAAAGAATATCTAAATATGGATTATAATAAGAATTCTGTCAAACTCTAATGGAATACTTGTTTGCGTTTCTCAATATCCCCTGCTTTTTCTTCAGCTCCTCCACAGGCCAGCCAATGGGTAACGAGCAGAACAGGGAAAAATTCGGAGGCACATGATATGATTGAAGAGGATAGGATTCCTTTGTTAATGTAGTACCTATAATATATGTCACTGCAATAACCTGTGGAGATAGCCTTACTCATCTACTTGAGGATTTAAAGTTTTAATTTAACTTATACCAGCGGTAATTCTTAAAATATTTTTTTAAACTTACCACATTTTTTGAGTTCCATGTAGGTCTTCTGCAGGATAACATTCATAGTTCCTCTTCATCACTGGACACCAGTAACTTTCCAACTCCTTTCGCTGACATAGCTCCTAAGATGTTGGACCTTAACGTTACCACTCTTTTACTCTCATTATTTCAGGATATTTCTTTTAACTTACTTGTGCAAATCACTAAAGCTAAACTAATGTACTTTAAGCAGAGTAAATTGTTTTAGATATTCTCCCTCACCTGATGGCTCAAATAACCCTTGTAGACGACCACTTTCATCCAAACGACGGAAAAGGTTATGTTAATGAATAAACGTCCAATCTGAATTCTACTTGAAGCTGTTAACAATATTTTAGAATCATAAATAGTGAAACTAGCAGAAATATTCAAACCTAATTCTCCGACAAGCTTACATGTAAACTATTATATGTAGTTACTATCCAGACAATGCTTTATGTGGAACTAACTGGTAATATTTTTATATGAGATACTAACAACATCCCCTATTGACGCAAAGTTGGCACACCTTGTCGAGATTGGAATTTATAGCCCCATAGTACCGCCTCTGCAAAATGTACACCAAACTTAAGCTGGAGAAAGCAGCCATAAGTACGTCATAGCATGATTCGAGCCACAATTCAGATGAATAAATAGCGTCAACTAGCTTGTCACAGTCCTAAAAAATAGGTAAAATCATTAAGGACATATTTCTCTCATTAGAATTTTATAGTTTTAAAACTTCTATTGATACTTTAACTAGCGAAAACTTCCTAGCCTCAATACTAGTTTATCTGTAAAATCTAAAAATGCCAAACTAGATAAATTATTATATTCAAATATTAGTGATTTTAACAGTTATTATTGAATTTCTCCTACCTACTGATTTTCTAAGTATTACAGTTTAAACTTATAAGAAGATAAATTAGTACCTGAAAAGCATAGTTGAATACAACGAAGTATAGATAACCGATTACGATTCCGATTGTTAGAGTAACGGCTCCTAAATATGTAGATGAAGAACAAGCATATATGATGGGGAATAAAGATATGTTCGAAACTTGCTAGATTTATTATAATCCATGAATTATATTGTGTATAGTACAATCGTTTCCATTAAGTGGGATTTTGTCCATAATTTACCTATAAGAGCCGGGTCAGGTATGTCATGCGGTATTTCCAATTTGGGTAATTTTCTTGTACGAATCAAAAATTCAATCTGAACAAGGCCACAGCAAAACATTAATAGGGCTATTATCTGTAACATATATAAATCCAAAACCACATAGCATCCAATATCTCTAGATATTATTTGAAAAATTCAAGAATTCTACAAAGTGAAAGCATCTATTGAGTATTCATAGTGTATATACGTAATTTTAAATATTTTGTAGCAGTAGTGATTTGATTTCTATATAAACGTACCGAATGATAGACCCTCAGATAGAATATGGTATCTTCTCTGCTAAGTAATACATAGAGGTTGAGAAATATACACAATTGGAATATAATGTAAAGTGAAGCAGTACACATGTGGTGTATTTTAGATAACCACTTGAAATTTAAACGACCAACTTCTTTTACCGACATAACTGCACCTTGAATAGAGCGTATGACTTTAATGTACTTTAAGATATTCTATTAACAATAATCAAAATAATGGATCACCTGAGGGTTAATTCTGACTTTTTAGAAATAGCGAAAACAATTTTTAAGAACAAGACAAGTACAAATAAGTGATTTTATTTATAAACATTCCATCTGGAAAATAACTACTACACTCCGAATTAGTTCACAACTAATTAATGAATTACCATATGCGGCCCATTAGTCTTTAAAATTTAAAAAATTCCTTTTGTAATTAACATTTATTTAAATTTTATAGACTAGAGAGCAAGTGATGATACGGAGTACTACGATTAAAGCCCACTCAAAAGTGTTGCCTGAGACGCCAAAATTTCAATCCTCGTGGCTTCTTATCTTTATCAATTTTATATCCATTTTATGAGCGATTGATAACCTCAATAGAAATCAATTAGGGGTAGTGTCCTAACATAAAAAAGGCAATTTGCAGCTCTTGATAAGCATCGTGTGATGCAAATATTGAAATTTTAAATAACATAGTAATAAATTAGATAGTATACTTAAGTAACCTATATATTTTGTATATTGAAGTATACATACTATACATGATCGCAATCATTTTCTATAGCTTTCTAGCAAAATCAATTAATTTATTATGCTTACTAAAGACCCAAGACTTTTCAAAAAATTATGGATTGATTAAAATCCCTGAGCTGTTCCATTGATACACACTCAATTTCTAGACTACGTTTGAACTGAATTAATTTATCATTAGAATATCATTCGCAGTTGATCATGAGATAACTTACGTGTAGACCATCCGGTATATTTCTGAATTCAAGGATAATGGTTTTTGGATTTGAGTTTAAGACTTCAGTTTCGGACGTTATTTCTACCCAGCTCTACTGAGTGTGATCATCTTAAGACAGTCATGTATAATTATTTTGTGGTACCATGAAAGTATTCATCCATAATTATGCATGTTGGGTCAATAAAAGACATGTACATATAGCTAACCCTACACTACACTTACCAACAAAATTCAAATAAAGATAATGGAAATTTAGAGGACTGTGGCTAGAATTTCGCTTTTCATTACTTAACAAGAACATTTAATATTAAGTAATTTAAATGATCGTCAAATGATCGCTCATTGAAGTAAAATTTACTATATATTACTTAATGCTTCAATTTCCTAGAATCATACAAACAAAAAAACCGATTGGACCGACGGGGTATTAGCCCGATTACCGCGCTCTAATTAAATATTACCCGCGAACATAATTTTTGATTTACACGAAATTATTCTTTTTTTGGCAGTAAGTTTTGTCTGGTTTCCAAATTTTTAGAAAAATTACTAAAACAGTTAGTAGCATTCGAAGGCTTATATTTCGAATATATTGTTTTAGGTTAAACTTTCGGATGATTTTGTAGCCCCCATATCATGGTTGTTGAGGCTCTGAATATTGATACAAAGAAATTGACCTGCAGTGAAAAAAATATTCTGCAAAATCTGGAATGTTGGTTCGGAAAGCCATCCGATTTCAATCTCACATGGGAAGAGTACTTGAAGACATTTGTAATTTCAATGGAAGAAGGTAGGTAAAGTGCTACCTACAATAAGTTTGTAGTACAGTAATTTTTTAATCACTATTCTCATATTGTAACGTTGTAGCTAAGGACAAATGTGAGCTTATTGGAAAGCATTCGAAGAAGACTATTGTTCGCACTAAGCAGCTTCTTGCAGCTTCCATTTATCGACCTAATAGAGATATGTTGGTTAAAAAATAGAATATTCTTATTATTATTTCTTTGAAGGTCAACAACACTAATTTGAATTTTAAATTTTTTAGTTCTCCACCATTATGTATTCTCTGTTTAAATGCAGCTGAAGATGCAGATGTAATGGGAGGAGTTCTGCGATGGATACCCCAGTTTCCCTCGTTTTTTGCAGTTCATGAAATGTGTATGGTATGCCAGAATTGATATTTAAATAAATTGAGAAGTCACTTTGTAATCTTATTCGTGCTTTATACTGATAACTCTGAAATTTACATAATTATTTTGGCCCCAAAAATATTACTCGTTTAAACTACCAATATGCTGAAATAGTTTAGTGGTTTTACATCTCATTCGATTTAATAAAATGTTTAGAATAGTAAAATATACTGTTCTTTTGTCTTTATTTAATGCATCACTTAGAATTTTAGGTCTTAACAGTTCTTAAAGCATATTTAATTTTAGCTTTTTATCCCTGAAATATCGTGTGTAGAGGAACCTACTGCTCTTGGAGCTCAAATGAGCGATATAAATCTCTTAGAACTAAGTACTGTTGTCATTAAGAGAGGTAGAAAGTTGGTTAGTATTATATACAACACTTAATATATATATTATTCAGTATAGATGGATTCCATTTGTCATTAGTTCTCTGTTTCTCTATGGCTATGTGATAAATATTAAAGAAATTCTTAGATGGTTTATTTTCAGAAATGTACGTTATGCAGTCAAAGTGGCGCTATGCTTGGATGCCATGTTAGAGAATGTCGTTCTTCATTCCATCTTCCCTGTGCCATTAAAGCTGGCTGCTATCTTAATTATGTAGAGTACCAGTGGGTTCTATTATATATTTAGTGTACTTAAATATTCTTTGTATACATATATGGCACTACAAAAAAGTTTTTTTGAATATATAATATACTAAATTTTCAAAATCGATACGTTTAAACATTCTGGGTATAACATTCAATATATAGTTAGAATCTTTTGTTTGGTTTTTTTGGTAGGGCTGACTCCTACTAGTGAATGCCTGTTAATTGGAAATATCTTAACAGATTTTTGTATTGATATTGGACATTTTTTTAAAGTTTGTAATTATTTACTATAGTTCTCATGCATTTTCTGTTTACTCGAAATAACTACTAGCATTTTCAATTACCAATTTATAGGTGCTTATGTCCTCGTCACCCCGATACTGCCTTCCTGGACTATCGAAACTATGTTTACGCTCAAGTAACCAAAATTGGAAATGCTATGGAAGAAATGGTAATAAGATATAATTTATAATGATCGACTTATTATTACTCTTCTACATTTTTTCAATTTGGTGTTACAGAAGGATCTTCAAGTTTCTCAAGAGCAGACATGTGGCATTTGCTTAGACAATGTTAACAACAGATTAGAATTAAATGAGGTTGTGATGAGCGTATGTTGCAGTGCCAAATTCTACCACTTCGAATGTATTAAGGTGTAAACAATTTATTGTTAATCAGAGTCCAATTTCAGCTTGGTGTTCCTTTTATGTTATGATAATATATTACGTTGATGCAAAAATAATTGCGCTTATTAACCATCAACGTTAAATTAGTATATTTCAGCTTAGAATAACATTTATTGATCCGAATAAAAATTTCAAATCTACGCATTTTTGCCAACATGAAACAAGTCTATTTATCCGGTCTCATGGAATTCGGGAGTGTTGGGACTGATGAACTCTTCGAAGGCGTTGCTGCTTGGTTGTTGAATACCTTTTCTTGAAGGAAGTCGAGATGCTTGAAAAGTGGTAGTCGGACGGAGAGAGGTCTGATGAGTAAGCTGGGTAAGGTAGAGTCTTGTAGACCAGTTCTTTCAATCTCTGCAGTCATTCGCGAGACATACGGTCGGGTATTGTCATGGAGAAGAATTGGTCGTTTTCGATTGATCAAAGCTTGGCGTAAACGTCGCAATTCTTGATGCATTTTGTCAATTTCATGGTAACACTTCTCTGCTGAGATGGTTTCGCCTGGATCCAAAAAGTTGTAGTGGATGATTCTACTTGTCGACCACCAAACACTGACCATGGCCTTATTTCGATGCAGCTTCGGTCTTGGTGAGTGTTTTGGAGCTTCATCTTGGTCCAGCCACCGCACGGGACGTCGTTGGTTGTTGTATAGAATTCATTTTTTGTCACATGTCTCAATGCGACCAATAAATGGATTGATTTTCTTGCGTAAAAGAAGCACAAAGCAGACTTCATAACAACGATTATTTCTGGTATCCGTTCAGCTCGTGCGGCACCCATTTGTCGGGCTTCTTTGATTTCCCAATTTGGTATAAATGTCGAAAAACTGTTGATTGGTCAATGTATAGTTCTTCTGCAACCTCTCGAGTTGTTTTGGGTGTATTCGCCTTAATAATGGTCCTCAGTTTGTTGTCGTCAGTGGTGAAACAATGTCCGCGACCTTTCTTATCTTTGAGACTGTCTTTTCCAATATGAAATTGAGCTGTACGTTCGTTGACGGTTCCCTCGCCAAATGCTCTGTTAATATTGCAAGCAGTTTCCACTACTTTACTTCCTAATTTGAACTCGTATAACACAATCGCTCGAATTTGCACTTTTTCCATTCTTAATTTGATAGCCTAAAATAAGCAAAACACACAGTGATAACAAAATCATTAGCATAAATCAATAGAGCGAATTTCGCGTTTTTAAATGGTATATTACATAATAGTAGTTAAATAAAAATTTAGACCAAATTAAGTGCCAAAGTTTGAAATAGCAAAAACCGCAATTATTTTTGCACCACCCTAATAGCTATTATGGCTTTTAAACTTAGGGTTAGATATAGCTTTATTACAGAAGGATGCTATTAACCGTGGATCTGAATTCCGCTGTCCAACATGTAATCGTCCAAATGAGGAAACTAATTTTGATTCAATAATGAAGATTCAGGGTGTTTGTGTTCATTTTCAGTAAGTTTTGCGACATAAAATTTAAATGTAGAAAAGCATAAATTTATTTTATTTTCACTCTTACGTTATTTTTCCTTAATTTACCTCCCCTTCATATTCCTATCTTTAAAAGTAATTTTAGTCATCCAACCTACACAGTAGATACCGAGAATACCACCCAACGCACGGAGTGCTATTATTCAGATAGCCGTAGACGCGTTAAGGACAAGTTAGTTGCTTATTTTTCTTATAAAAAGTAAACTTTAAACATATTTTTGTATTTATTATTATTGTAGAAAGTGTTTTTGTCCATTTGGAAACAGAAGCTATGATGATGATGATGCTATGAATGATGAAGTGTTCAATCCATGGGAAGCCTTAAACAGTTGTACTGTGAGTTATAAGTTTTTATCTCATTTGTTTTTTTTGATGAAATTTACACTGAAAATCTAGGTAACTTGATTTCAAATTTTTTTAGTAGCACAAGTTGTTAATAATAAAGATTTAATTGAATGTAGTCAAAAAAGAATTGCATAATCAGGGCAGTCAATAAGAAAAATATTTTCCAGATGTGTGGAATCAATTGTCATCGAATGTGTGCGGGCTCACCTTGGTCAAAATACACTTTTGATGGTGAGGGAGAAGAACCGCCGTGGCAATGTGACGACTGCAGGTATATCCTAGTTTTTACACAAATGAGTAATATCAATGGAATTTGTTTTAATTATTTAAGAAATAAAAGATACAATTTTAGAAATATTAAAAATGCCTATCGTTCATATAATGCTAATTATCCATAATGTAGAAATAGTTATGTAAATCAACCACTTAAAATAAGTTACAAATATTTATAGGTGTGTCTAATTGTTTTTATAATCTCTAAAAAAAAAGTGAAGTACAGGTGTTTTTTTTCCAGCAAAATAGGCACAAACTAACTGTGAAATTGATTTTTTCCTCTGATTTATAACTTTCAGAGGTTGCAACGATGCTATAGATTTATTGGAAACTGAAACTCTTAATTCCCAGCCCAATACTATGCACAGTAAAAAACAACTATCACTACAACGATGGAGATTAGCGTCTTCTAGTTCTATATCTCTTTTTTTAAAGTAATCGCTTTATATACTCATACTTTATTGAATTTTAACATGTTTTCGTAAATTACATTATATTTATGATAATTTTTAAAGGTGATTCTATTTTTTGTTTTAGCGATGTAGGGCTAAGTCAGATTTCTCGGAAAAAAGTCGACTCTCAAAAATATGGTGAAACTAGTGGAAGTAAGAGGGAAAAGAAAATAGTTGATGAAAATATGTGTAGAAGGTACGAATTTTTTTCAGAGACTGTTTACTGCAAAGTACATTTTGACCATTTATTTCTTAAATAATATGACTTATAAGAGAAATGAACTAGGCTAAATATCTAGGTAATTGTTCAGTACAACATCTTATAAATATATTAACAATAGAAATATAGTATAATAATTCAAGAAGAAATTTAGTACTATTAAACTTGTTAAAAAAAACTAACTAGTGATAATACACAATTACTAGATTTAACAGATGCTATAATTATGGGTTTCTCTTCACAGGCTTATACTGCTTAAAGTCATGTACAATCGTTTACATGCATATTATATATATATATATATATATAATAGTATATTGTGGTAATTTTATAACTTAATAAATGGTCATTAAAATTGGGATTAGCGTGCATTGTAATCATTTTCAGTAGAGATGGTCATAGTAAACGGAGTGCACGATTCATTCTACCCAAGGATGCGAAGCTCGTTTCTCCGTGCAATAACCAACGCACTCGGCGGTCTCACGATAGGGTCGACTATTGTGAACTAATTGATGATACTGATCAACACTTACAAATACAAACTAATAATGGCTAGTTGAGAACGAATGATGATAAAACTAGTATAATTATAGTAGATATTCTTTGTTTAATTGAAGGGGAGTCGCATCGAAAGTTGGAGAAAGTGAAACCACGAGGTCAGGGATGCATGTCAATTTTGGCTTTTATGAAGCCACTGAACTATATTGAAAAACACGCAGTGAGTCTATATCCTTAATTATATTTAACAATAGATTTTTTCATTAGATAGAGCTAATGGGGAGTTACATCGTATTATGTGCGTTTTAGAGAAATTTAAACGTTTTATACATCAAAAAATTTACTATATTCGTAAAGTAAATCATCAAAATTAGAGTATATTTGTAATTTTGATTTATTCAGTTGATTTTTAGTAGTTAATATTGAGATATAAATTCCAAATTATCTACAGGATGTCTCTAAGAAAAGAAAGAGCGATGTTGCTGCATCTAGTTCCCTATGTCCACCAAAACAGGCTCGTATCAAGACTATACCGGAAAACGTTGAAGATGTTCAAATTATAGGAAAATCTGAAAGTGCGATTCTTCTGAAATTGGAGAATAGTGAAAGTCAAGATAAAGAAAAAACATGCTCTTTATTGACCAAAGATGAATCTTACCAACATTTACAAGAAGACAACTCCATAGATCCCGAATCTAATAGAAATGCTATATGTAATAGTTTGGAAATATCGGAATCTTCCCGAGATGAGGTTAAAGGTAGTCAAGTCTCACGAGGGCCAAATAAAAACGTGGACCTTAAATATCTTAATGGACAATTAAAAGAATCTACTATTTTGGAAAAAACTAACAAGTAAGCATATTCTTAAGATATACATTACTCTTTTGGCATTATAGAAGTGATTAATTTTTAATAATAATAAAACATCGCATAGATAGATAGAAAGTATAAAGATCTAGATATGACCAATTTAAGTAAGTAGGAATAACTAGAAAAAATACTGAGGTTAGCTACTAAACATGGACTAACGTATGCGTAATCTGTAATTTTATAAAGGGCTACATACTAACTAGGAAAGAAATTTGTGGTTCAATTGATTATACTTACTAAAAATCACATTTTCCTTTACAACTATTGTTAACTATCAAAAAGGAAATTTTTTTAAACTTAAACATATAATCGTTTTTATTCTAGTGAAAATGAAAGAATAACTTTTCGGGGGTAACATTTTTTTCTAATAAAGGACAAATTGAGCCAGGTCATGATATTTATTTTAATTTGTTTTTAAATCCTATGATGACTCAATTGAATCATATCAAATTAATATTAAGCAAATGAAGTATTCAATCATTGATTCCTGATCTACTTTTATTTCTTAAAATTTCCTATTAAAGGAAATAATAAGCAGAAAAGGATTCTAGTGGTCTCGATTGCTATCATATACTATATTTTTATGATAATGTGACCTCGCTGTATCTTTAAATTTCTACTTATATTTTAAGAATTTTCCCAGAAATAATTTGAAATATGATCAACTATATCGCCAATTTTAGCAGAGATCGTAATGTAGAGTCCGTCGCTGGAAAAATTAAGGACGATGATGTATATAAGAAGTTGAAAGCAATGGAAGAATGGTAGAACTGCATTTTTTTTTGTCTAATTGTTCCTAACTTAACTACTTAACATGATAGTATACTTCCAGTTTTCGACAAGGGCGAAAATTAGCTGTTCAGTTACTTGGTCATGCCATTGAAAATGAAAATAACAACTCTCCACTGTCACTTTATGTTGTTCGCCGGTTAGTAATGTTTGGAACTAAATATTTAGTGCAAATTTTACTCGGTTATCACCAGATTTATTGCTAATATTTCATTTTATGAGTTAAAGTGATTATTTGTAATTTTTTACTGAGTGGAAATTAGAGCTAATAGTAGGAAGAAGTATGGTTAATAGGGACATTAACGAAAAAAGAACTGGAGAAATATACATGAGTGGCAAAACTAATTGTTTTTATATATTTTAATGACGAAACTGTGCTTTCTTCAAGTATGTCGTGCAATTGCATTTATTTTATTTTTAATATATTTAGTTTTTGTATAGTCGTGAAATAATTTTAGCACGATGGTGCAAGTCAAACAAGAGCATAAAGAAATGGATGACTTACTTCTAGCTCATAACAATTTGGAACGAAAAATGAGAAGAAGCCTACTAAGTGGCATACGAAATTCAGATGATATTCAAGTAGTACCTTAGAATTAATAACTTTTATACAGTCGAACCCTTCTATCTTCGTTGTCGATCTCATATCCAGCCGATATTTTCTCAACATTTTCACACAAATAAAGATTAAGCAAGTCTAATAGTGAAATATTTATTCACTTGTTATGGTTGTGTTAAGTTAGAAGTAGAATATTTCAGTTCTTCAGCCGGATTGTAATAGACTGTATTGAGAATGATTGTTTAACGAAGAACATTGATTAGTCACAGTTCGGAAATTTGTAATTATCGTGAACTATAAAGAATCCGTACCTAAAACAATATAATTACCAGTGAAGTCATTTAATATGAGTAGTAATTTTCCTCGAGAGGTTTTTCGATTATATTTGACGACTTATATAGTGCTTCTCATTTGAAGTTTCATAGAAAAAGCTTTACACATTGAACTACCAAGACGAGCGTATGCAATTCATCGTTGATTTTCAACCGAACTAGAGAATTCAACAACACGTTTTTTCCTTAAGTACGGTATTTTATTTCTAGAAAATGCAAAATAATTTGATAATTCCCACAACGGATTTCGTTATTCTTCAAGGTTATAAAGAGCTGAGCAGAGGGAAATCGAGATAATAGGCGTGGATATGTGGGGAAAGAACACAAAAACGGTGATGGCATTTTCCGTCTTTCACAGATGCAAATGAAGTTGTTACGATGGAAAGATGGAATTGATAAGCCTTCAGAAGTGTTTTCAAAGCACGATTTTTGTTAGGTTCGGAGAAAACCACACTTCAAATTGGTCTTTTCTCAACCACACTGCATACTGTATATGAATGCGTGTCCTAGTTTAGAATAACTTGCTTTTTTAAAAACTGCATCTACTGCTCCTCAAAGTGCTCAGGAAGCAGTGAGAACAAGGTGCGGATACGCACAAACTTCTTTCCTTTCAACTACCGATTTTCTTCGTACGACCTCAATTGATCGGTACTTGAGTCGAGAAATCCGAAATCCACCGACATCCGCTTTATTTCACAACCACAATTACGAAGTTTAAGCTTCCTCAGCGCAACTACTGAATTATGATGGAAATCACAGAAGACGCTAATTTGGTTTAGCTCCGCTTAGTAGTTAATCGTCACCACTAACTTGTCTTTTGCGCGGCCTGACTTTTGTCTTCATCCGTCTGGGCAACTTCTATACTTATAGCACCTTGCTTTTCCCAGCGCTCGAGTGGATTAGCTGGAAGAATTTTCAAGAGAACCTCAGTCACTAGACACCACTTCCTACAAATTACAACATTCACTAGGATAGTCTCGGAAATTCTCGAACTAGTTTCACCTTTTCTACGTGTATTTGAAAGTATGTGTGATGAGACACACCTATTCCATAATCAGATAATTTCACCATCCAATTCCGATCAATGAGACAGGCCCAAGGAGTGAGTGATCCGTGGTAACCCAAGCTAGACGCGTGCAGGTACTCTAGTCCCTGACAATACAAAAGAAGTGGAAGTAGAGATTATTCGTCATCGTATCTCTTTACTATATTAAGACTTAAATATGATAATGTTAACTTCGTACTTATAAATAGTATATATCCAATTTAAGTGTAACTCACCAGTGTAATGTCCCTAACAAAAGCTCCATGGAATTTATCGTCTAAAACCACAGTTTGATTGTAAATGATGTCCTGAATAAGTGATGTACGCTTACATGGGTATTTTCGACATCCAAATAAGATTTCAGAGGACTACCGATTCTATTTTATTCACATCGTGATTAATTGCTGATAAAGGTGTCAAAGTAAGAACCCAAACTGTTTGGATAGTTTTACATATTACTACCCTTTCTCTTGAATAGTTTCATCATTCCAATATCTGCTTAAAATTACTTAGTTTCATGTTTTTCAGCAATATATCAATCTCATTTTTTCTTCATATAGAAAATGGCATCTTTACGTCTGCGCTAAATCCTACGTTGTAATCGGATCTAAGGTGATGGCACCTTCTAAATATCTATATCAATTACTGTGATGAAATGGTGCGTAAGCAGAACTATCTGGATTATCTTTCCTATATGGAATAAGTGAGGGCTTTCATTTTGTCAACTTCACACAAACGTACGGTGGCCTTATCACAGAGCTTTGTATCTCTTATATTAGCTCTAAACAGTCGTTTGTAAAATTTAACTTGAATAAGTTCATATTAACTAAATGAATAGGTCATGTTTAAATGAGCTCTCTATTTCTCCAAATTAATTATTCTTTTATCTAGCTTTGATTGTATCTATAATTTCAGCTTTGAGGGTGCGCCATGGGCGTTGGCTGCGCCCTCGTCAGTTTTCTGCTAATCACTTTCTGGTACTCAGTAATTGGCGAAAGTACTGAAGAAGTTATCAATCTACTTAACAAGCCTCATCAAATTCCGTTTAGAAGTCTAGGAAGTGATCTTTTCAAACAATGGCGATCAAAACGTCAAAATGAAGAGAAATCATCTTATACTCAATTTGACTCAAATACAAAGCTTGAAACTAATAAGGATAAGAAAAAAGTCATAAAAATTGGTCATTTAGGAGCAATTGGTCAGTTTACCATACGATTATATCGTAATATCTGCTTACTCTCTCCACATCCATTTTCTATGATTTTTATTAATATGTATTTTCGTCCTTATAAATATAAATTCATTTAGGAGTAATGCCAAATGATGCAAAAATACTGAACATCAGCAAAGAACAATTGATTGAGGATGGACTGATTGGAGAGGATATTGAGTTTGAGTTAGTAGATAATTAATTAAAGTAGAATAATGGCATAGTTATAAATGTTTATGGGTATTTCTCAAAGTGGAAAATTTCTAGTAATTACTACTGAAACATGTATTTTTTTAAACTCTAATTTTGATTGTTGATTCACATAAGTATAACAATAGTACTGCAAACGTAAATAGAATTAATACCTAAAATGAGGTTGCTTTTAGAATTATATCCCGTCCTACCTGCAGTGAGGCATTCGAGGGAGTCGCTGTGGCAGCAGAGATGTACCATGTTCACCAAGTCAGAGCATTTATTGGGCCATACTGTGCAGCAGGTCTATTTTGTTGTCTTTCTTTCTCTATCATCCTATTGTTTTTCATTTTTCCGCGTTCTATATTTATATTCCTATGTTTAAATTGACTATCTCATGTACCCTATCTGCTTATTTCAATATTTTGTTATGCTGCGTAATTAGCTAGATTTTAGAACTCGAAGCCGTCACAAAAATGTCAACCTTTTGGAATATTCCAATCATCTCGTATTCTTCATCTCCAAACAGCCTTTCCGATAGAAATATTTACAAAACACTTGCCAGGATATCATCGAAGAATACGAATGCTATTGCTGAAGCTACTATTGCACTGTTGTTGCATTACAATTGGACAAAGGTTGAGTGCTACTGTTTCACCGTAAGATTGTCTCCATTTTGAGTAGCTGTAGCAATTTAACTTTTCTCATAAAGGAAATTAATAGGAATATGAGTGGAGAGATATGCAAACATTATAGAAACTCATATTTAAGCTCGGGTTCTTGTTATCTCATGAATTATAGATTGCCATTGCCACTAACACTGGAACACTCGCTTATGAACGGGTTCAAGTGTTCGAGGAAGTTATTCATAGAAAAGGAATAATAGTTGTTAAAAAGGTACCAACATGTGGTGTAGCATGTTTTCTATTCCTTTTACTTACTATACAGTAGACGCGAATAAGGATAATTAATAATGTCTAGAAAAGGGGTGATATAAGTAAATGATGTGGCATCCTTTTAATGTAGAAACCTTAATTCAGGATCGGCAAGTTATAATTAATAATTCAGCTAATGTTCGACGAAAACGGTGACTCAAACGAGATGGTTCGAAGTGGAATGCTGAATGATCTTGCTAACAGTGCAAGAAGTTGGTTACCTTTTTACAAAATCTTAAACATTTTTAAAGTTAAGTTTTTAACATGCAATAAACATGTAAGTTATTAGAAACTTATGCAGCCTGTAATTTTAAATAAGATCTATTATCAATAGGGGGAAATAAAGAATAAATTGAAAAGCAAGAAATTGTAATTCTATATATTTCTACTAATATTTCTTACTAGTTGTTCTTTGTCTGTTCTCATCAACTCGTGAATTATCAAAAGAATTCATGATGGCTACATTTAACCTCAAGATGAATAACGCGGAATATGCCTACATAATTCCTTGGATACAGTCGGGACCTAAGGTTTTTCGTTATATTCGTGTTAGAAATATAATAACGAATTTATTTTGTACTATTATTTTACGTTTTTAAAATGTTTGTATTATCTAGGATACAACTCCTTGGATAGGAGCAGATGGTGAAATGCTTCAGCGAGTAAAAGATCATTATGCCAATGCCATTATCGTAAGTGGAAATCTTCGTTATTTCTATATCCATTACAAATAAATTAGCATAACAGTTTCTAATTAGTAGCCGATTAATTTATACATGATTTATCTATTAATAGAAGCTGTCAAATTTTTCTGATTTGTTGACGCAACTAATTTTATCCTCTTTCGTTGCTAATGCGATTTTCAGATTACAGTAGCATCTCATATCCATTAAAATAATGAAAAGGAACAATATTAATCTTGTAAAGTTTGAGTTTGATCTCTGTAATTTTTTACTATGCTTATTTGGAATTTACTTAGGATCGATAATTTCAGGTAGATGATGTTAATGGCTTTGACGATACCATAGTATCATCATTTATTGCTCGAGTTGAAAAACACGGCATCAAGAAGGAGGACATCGACCTAGTTGGTGAAAATGCTAAACAATATACACATATACATATAATGATGAAATATAAATCGAATATAAAATAGGCTTAGTAATAACACTCATCCAAGTAACTGGAATATCTAACTTAAACTATAAGCACGAAAATCCCGCTTTGGTTTTGTGAACTGTCTTTAATTTATTGGTATGTTAATATATCACTATAAGCACAGAGCATAATTGAAAATGTTGTTATTGTGACGAATGAGACAAGAGAAAAATTTCAAATTTTAAAACTTATCAATTATTAACCAATTTCAGCATAGTAATAATTCATTGACCTAAATGCGAGTGCATAATATATAATATAAATAGAGAAACTAAGAGATTCATTAAAGAATGATTAATACACGATCAAAATGTCTCCTTAAAATTTAGGAACTAGTGTAGCGCATTTTATTTTTTGCTCATACATGCTACTAATACTTTTCAAGTACAAGTTTACTTTTTTGCCATTTAGTTAATTCAAAGATTCAAGTTCCTTATATCTACACTTTTGTAACTAATAAATTAAATAATATTAAAATATACCCGAAAATACAGTAGTTACTGGATATGTTTATTTTTGCTCTATTATTTGAGAAATAATATATTATATTTTGTTTGCAAGACAGGTAGTAAATATATATTTACAGACCAACATCTACGGTTACCTTCACCTGTATGATTCTTTACGTTTATACGCTCTGGCCATCAGAAAAGCTCTTAACGAGTCGGGCAACGAAGCTTATGTAACTAACGGAGCCTACATATGGAACAGGATGCGGAGACTTAGCTTTGAAGGTTTGCTTAATTATTTTTTGCACCCATGTTTACTTATACAAGGTGTCCAAAAAAACACCGATTTCAAAAATTTTATAACCTCCTTCCAACTCAATTAAAAATCGTTTAAAAGCGTTTCTGGAAGCGTGACTATCTGACTTTCCCACCGTATTAACTTCATTAGCATATGACACACGTGAAAAGCATGGTTATCGATTTTGTGAAGGTACCCATTTTCGTGCTTTTTCACACATATTCGGCCCCATCTATCTCAGATCCTCACCACTTTGGTAACTTATACTGGTTTTTTTCTGTGGAAGACCTGGCTATTACTAGAAACCACCACAATATTCACGGATTCGATGCTCCTACTTTTGTCGTCTACAAAATCACCGGAATCCGTTAGCACCAGCTGTCGCACCAGCTGTCAATTGCATAAAGATGAGAAGAATCCAGCAAGTTGTTGCTGCGAAAGGAGGAGACGTGCAGTCGCGACACAATACAAGTTGAATTCGGAACAATAGAATGCTACCGTTCTCTATTGAGACCTGAGAAAACCGCTTTCAGTTAACAGAGTAGTGGAAATTCGAGGTAGTTGGGGCTGAATATGTGTGAAAAAGCACGAAAATGGGTACCCTCACTAAATCGATAACTATGCTTTTCACGTGTGACATATGCTAATGAAGTTAACACGGTCGAAAAGCAGATAGTCAAGCTCCCAGGAACGCTTTTAAACGATTTTTAATTGAGTTGGAAGGAGGTTATAGAATTTTTAAAATCGCTGTTTTTTTGGAGACCTGTATATGGCACAAATCTTAATCTTCTTGTTTGGAAATAAATATAAAACAGATAATTGGGGCATAAAATAAACATGCTGATGTAATATAATTTCCGATAAAAGATAGATATGGGCTCAAGGCTATGTACAAAAAATTCAATATTGATTAAGCTGTTCGGTAAAAATTTGTTGAGTTGCTCACCCTAGTAATTTCTTATCTGTATTTATGAATTCACACTATATAACTATAGGGCATATTTTTTTAAACTAGTCATTGTTCAAATTTGGCGAAGTATTTGTTGTCTAAGAATTAAAAAGTAATATTATTCTGAATGCTACATACTTTCTGGAAATACATTGTTTTAAAGTGATATATGCTTAATATTTTTGTTCTTAATTGTAATTCAGGGGTGGTTAGTAGACCGGATTCTGAATCAACAGGTGATGTTGGTGCTGTTGGGACAGTTCTGATGGATGATCTTGCAGACAGAGCACCAATATTTGCTGCGTTTTTTATTTCTCCAAATAGGTTTGTTTAACTAGTATGGTTATGAATAAAATAGATTCTTCCACTCCTATAAAAGTCTCAAGTATTAGGCTTATTGAAATTTTTCTAACCAAAATAAATTTAGAGATAAAGTAATGAAAATGGTATCGATGGATAGTGAACTCTTAGGAAATTGTGATGGATTAAAAAACAGAAGTGGATGCTTTACTTTGGTGAGACTCTCTTTTTCAAATATTTTGAAGGAAGTATGAAGTTTAAAAGAGGAAGTAATAGAAAAGTAATAAAAGATAAATATCTACGACTGCTAAATATGTATTAAAGCACCAAATATATTTCTACAGAAACTTACTGATGTGATGACGGGTTTTTGGCCAAGCGATAATGGAGCAATGCCCAAAGACGAGCCCTTCTGCGGATATCGTGGACAGCGTTGTAGCTATTTTCTGGAGATCAGTGCCGGCGCTACTCTATTGTCTCTTATCGTTTTAATTTCTGCAGCCATTTTTGGCTACAGATTTTGGTTAGTTTGGTACACTTTCTTATTTTTCTTGGTATATTTAATTACATTAAATTTTGTACCGAACAACACTTGAATAACGAGTTCAAAAAGCACTTGGTTTTATGTAAAAGAATATGAAGATCATAGAGTATCTAAATATTTAATACTATAGTGTAATTTTATTTTAATCCTAAGACAAATATTGTCATTAATTACTAATTATATTAATTCAACTAGATATAGATTAATAATTGAATATGGAAATTTTCAGTGAAGCTCGTGCTCTAGACAAAATGCCATGGAGAGTATTTCACGATGATCTTCAATTCATTGACGAAGAGCAGGTCAAATCCATGGTATGTTATAATTTAATTGCAACTTTTGAGAAAAGAGTACACTGTTTGAGATAATAAATAGTTCAAATTTATAATTGATTCATTGTGGTCATTAAAATCTAATAATTAAGCAAATTATTTTTTAAATATTCAAGTATTTTGATGGTAAAAGCCAAGAAGTAATAGGATGTCTTCTGATAAATAGATTTTTTAATAAATTATAGTTTTAGATGTCAATTGGCTCAGCTAATACTAAAATTAGTAATATGAGCACCGGACAGAAAAGACACGCTATCATTGGAGTCAATACTCATGCCACATATCATAGGTAGATTTATTAGGAATAAGAGATGTTGTAAATGAAATATTTCCTAAATTATTTTAGATACCCACAAAGAAGACCAATCAAATTTGGTAGACAGGATATGCAAATGCTTACGCAGGTGCTATTTGTTACTTGCCACTGTCGAATTGGGCAAAAGCTTTTCTATTTTAATTTTTCTAGTCAAAATAGTTCGTTAGGTATATATTAGATAAATCTATAATTACAGATGAAACAAGCTGTTCATGATAATCTCAATCCATTCTTGGGTATGGCTTTTAATGAAAAAGAAGAAATGCTAGTTTTGTGGAAATTTTGCAGCAGGGGAACTGTGCAGGTATGTTAGATGTCATACTGTCAGTTAGCCACTATTCAGTTCAACAAAACATGATTAACTTATAGAGGTAATATTTGTAAGTGAACAAAACATTGCCAGAAATTTTAGATTTTCGTTCACTTAAACAAAGTACCAATGGATTATTATACTATTCGACTACATTCAATGTATAACTAGTTAATGGGCCTATACCAACCTTTGTGATTGAAGGTGATGGGGAAACCTCTCACTTGAACTGTGATCCAGTTCTGATTTACTAAAGGGTGCCACTGGATTGAATCAGGTCCATATAGGATGATGAAGTGAAAATTGTTATGCATAGATTTATTGGCAAAAATATTTTCATCATTCTACGAATTAGTAAATTATTTCTTCTTACTAAATATTGATGTTGTGATGGTTTTTTCATCAAGATCAACTTAACTCGCTAGGTGGAATTTATGGAGCAATGGACATTAACCTGGACAATAAATTTCCAATGATCTTATTCAACGAGAGTCAAAAACTTCAGACGTCCTGAAAAGTATTCTTAATAGATTATATCGATAGAAAGAAGTATTTTTATCGATAAGACTGTTTGTCATTTTTGACAGCTAGCTGAGAATTATAATAGATTTAGTAGAATGAATCCTAGTTACCAATATACTTTCTCTGCAAATGGTTTTTCTATCAAATATTAGACTACATGTTATCTATGTTATTTTCTGCGTAATTTTTGGGAAATATCTGTTCAAGAGAAAGGGTAGTAATATGTAAAACTATCCAAACAGTTTGGGTTCTTACTTTGACACCTTTATCAGCAATTAATCACGATGTGAATAAAATAGAATCGGTAGTCCTCTGAAATCTTATTTGGATGTCGAAAATACCCATGTAAGCGTACATCACTTATTCAGGACATCATTTACAATCAAACTGTGGTTTTAGACGATAAATTCCATGGAGCTTTTGTTAGGGACATTACACTGGTGAGTTACACTTAAATTGGATATATACTATTTATAAGTACGAAGTTAACATTATCATATTTAAGTCTTAATATAGTAAAGAGATACGATGACGAATAATCTCTACTTCCACTTCTTTTGTATTGTCAGGGACTAGAGTACCTGCACGCGTCTAGCTTGGGTTACCACGGATCACTCACTCCTTGGGCCTGTCTCATTGATCGGAATTGGATGGTGAAATTATCTGATTATGGAATAGGTGTGTCTCATCACACATACTTTCAAATACACGTAGAAAAGGTGAAACTAGTTCGAGAATTTCCGAGACTATCCTAGTGAATGTTGTAATTTGTAGGAAGTGGTGTCTAGTGACTGAGGTTCTCTTGAAAATTCTTCCAGCTAATCCACTCGAGCGCTGGGAAAAGCAAGGTGCTATAAGTATAGAAGTTGCCCAGACGGATGAAGACAAAAGTCAGGCCGCGCAAAAGACAAGTTAGTGGTGACGATTAACTACTAAGCGGAGCTAAACCAAATTAGCGTCTTCTGTGATTTCCATCATAATTCAGTAGTTGCGCTGAGGAAGCTTAAACTTCGTAATTGTGGTTGTGAAATAAAGCGGATGTCGGTGGATTTCGGATTTCTCGACTCAAGTACCGATCAATTGAGGTCGTACGAAGAAAATCGGTAGTTGAAAGGAAAGAAGTTTGTGCGTATCCGCACCTTGTTCTCACTGCTTCCTGAGCACTTTGAGGAGCAGTAGATGCAGTTTTTAAAAAAGCAAGTTATTCTAAACTAGGACACGCATTCATATACAGTATGCAGTGTGGTTGAGAAAAGACCAATTTGAAGTGTGGTTTTCTCCGAACCTAACAAAAATCGTGCTTTGAAAACACTTCTGAAGGCTTATCAATTCCATCTTTCCATCGTAACAACTTCATTTGCATCTGTGAAAGACGGAAAATGCCATCACCGTTTTTGTGTTCTTTCCCCATAATTATTATCATTTAAGTAAAATCCGCGGGTTAATACCCAAATATCTAATTCAAGATGTCAAAATTTAATCATGCATTGATTTTAGTAGTAATTCAAAAAGTTATTTTCGATCTATCATTTTCAGACACTTACAAACTAATTGAAAATTGGAGAATAATTATAAGAAATACATTAAATTGTTCGCATCATTGTAGCTTGAAAAGGTCAGAGGTATTGAGCCACTTTAAGTAGAGCTTAAATTTTTAGATGATTTAGGGTTTCGAAATACATAGTATTTTGCAAGATATTCCTGTTTAATTTAGTATGTTTTCTTCTTTAAACCGCCTTTATTTCATTCATTAACCCACTGCATTTCTTAATTCAATAAAATAATTTAAATTACAGGTGTTTTATATTGTGCACCAGAAATGTTGAAAAATCGCGAGACGAATAGAAGACGTGGTGTAGATCAAACATGGCTAAAGCAAACCATGAATAGGAGACAGGCCGGTGATATCTACGCCTTCGGGATGGTGATGTATGAAATACTCTTTAGGTCGCTTCCGTTCAGAGAAGGAACCGATATAAATGGTAATCTGCGGTTCATCACTACTTCATATTGTCATTTCCACTGCAATATTGTGATATTTTAACTTTCTTTGACGCATTAAATTGTACACTTTCAATAAACTGAAAAATGCATGGTTTTTATGTTTCATTTTAACTTAAATCTCACTATTTTAGAATTATGTCTTTATCTTGCTGACGGTTCAAAAGTCGTTAATCCTGAGATCCAAGATCAAATGGGTATTCATCCGGACTTGAACGCACTTCTAAGAGATTGTTGGAGTGAGAACCCGGAAATACGTCCAAGCATAAGACGTGTCAGACTAAATACGGAGATGGTATTGAAAACGTGAGCATTCAGAATAAAAATATGAGGACAAATAGAAAGTAAAATGAAAAAATATATTTCAGCAAAGGATCACTCGTTGATCAGATGATGCGAATGATGGAACAATACGCGAATAATTTAGAGAAAATAGTGAAGGAGCGAACTGGAATGTTGGAGGAGGCAAATCTACGTGCAGAACGACTTCTATCTCAGCTACTGCCAAAGTTTGTTAAGAGCTAAACATTTCCAGTGGCTTTCCACGGATTCAGAACTTTAATACGTATATCCTGAAGGTACGTGGCGAATGAATTGAAAATGGGACGTGCAGTACCTCCAAAGCTCTTCGCATCTGCCACTGTTCTGTTTTCTGACATTGTAGGATTCACTACTATTTGTTCCTCATCTACACCCATAGAGGTAAGGACTAATTAGAGTGTTTAGCGATTATAGGTGTAGAGATTGATAATTCTAGATATTAATCGATTAATGTAGTCATATGACAAAAACTTCTTTTTTTAATATTTCATTTACTTGTCCGATAACTTTTAATAGAAAACTTTAAGAGATTAAAATAACATGTACAACAGAAGATCTTGGAATTTTGCCATGTCAGTCTAAAATTAAGTACTATTACTTTCATTTTGTAATAGTCAAAATATTAATTGAACTGTTAAAAAATTATAAATATTTAAACTTTAAAACATTTTCAGCATTTAATCCAGAATAAAAATAACACTGCAACTTTAATGCGAATGCTATAATATGAAGTAATATCCTTAGTACTTATTAAGATTAACTTTACTATGGAAAAACATTAAATATTTCAAGGTTGTCAACATGCTAAACGGGCTGTACACTGGATTTGATGAGTGCATCACAAAGAATGAAAGCTACAAGGTAAGAATAGAGATTTTGAAATCACCAAATTGATTTAAAAGGCCTTTCTTAATTTTAGCATAAATTGTATATATCATACAAAGAAATGTCTAATTATTATGTCAGAAATGTTTTCATAAAGGTGGAGACAATTGGAGATGCTTATATGGTGGTTTCGGGGATACCTGAAGAAAATGGAGATAAACACAGCAAGTGCATCGCAAACTGTGCTCTCGATATGAGACAGGTTCGAATAAATTGCCTAGAACTTTTCTGGGATCTCAGGATAATCGAAATACTTTACATATATATTTGGATGTGTAGTTATTCATTCAAAATATTGGATATGTATGCAAAAGAAGAAATTATGTAAATTTTTTGGTTTTGTATTTTTAATCTGAAAATACGAATATCAATCCAATGATATTACGTAATTCAGAAATTTTAAGTATTCATATAATAATATAATTTGGAATTAATAAACGTTATAATATAATAGAAATAACTACGAAATCATTTAAATGAATCTACAAACCCAAAAATTGTTTACCTATATTATTGACTTAAATACGTCTATATATTTTCACATTAATATGGTGGTGCACGCATATCCATAACTTCATTAAAAATACATCAAAATCAAATAAAATTCTGAAAATGCAAGAAATTTGATACAACTACTATTTTTTATCTAGTGCTGTAATACAATATGTTCCGTAGAATGTTATCGAAAGAATACGGAAGATATTTAAGCCTAAGTACTTTCAAGTTGCTAGAAAAATCATCTACTATAAGAAAATCAAATCATTGAATAATGCAGTGGCTCGTAGAATTTTCTTGCTATGTGAAATATATTCTTCAAACTTGTTTGACTCGTACTTTCGAATTTTTATTATTTGTAAAAATATATTAAGCCTTGCGATATTTGATTTATGTGAGCAATGACATTGGTACATATTGTATCAAATGCCTTACTCTTTCAGGATGTCCTTTAATGCGACAATTTATTAAAATAAAGGAAGCTATGGATGTGCGCATCTTTCATCTTTTTTGACAATCTGTGTATATATATAGTACCTGACTGGCTATGAAATTCCTCACCGCCCAACTCATCGTATACGTTGTCGTTGGGGTTTCCATACCGGGCCTGTTGCTGCCGGAGTCGTTGGCCTTACTGCACCCAGATACTGCCTTTTCGGAGATACGGTACATATGTTTTGTCATATATAGCATTATCTTTAGCATTGTGTTAATTATTTCACTAATTCTGCGTACTATTATATACTTTGTACATAATAGCATTTAGGTGAATACCTCTTCCCGAATGGAGTCAACTGGAAAGCCAGGAATGATACAGATGTCCGCTGATTCTCAGATACACTTAACCAATCACCATCCTCATTTCGATGTAACAGAGAGAGGAGAGGTAGAAGTTAAGGTAAAATATATTATACTTATAGGAATATTTTTCATTTTAATCGACTGATATCTATATTTCAAAAAGATATTGAGTTTTTACTTTTAGTGTTTTAAGAATACTTTAAATAGGAAAATATTTAGGGGAAAGGCACATGCAAAACGTTTTGGTTGGAGGACCGTGTTACTGATAAATCGACAACCAAATATATCAGCTCGGCTTCCGGAATATAATTAATGTCTGTTTCATTTTTGTCGGCATGTTTATGGTCAAAACTTATTCTTCTGTCGGACAATAGTTTTCCATTGATTAAAAATCCGCCAAATCGCTTCATATTTTTGTTTTTTGTATGAATTTATTATGAACTATAAAAAACGCAGTAGTTACATTATTATCCCTTATAACTAAGAGGAAAAATTAGGATTGGCTGGTTTCATTTTTAAATAATCTACTAATTATTCATGTCTTATCAGCAAGTCAGAGTCAATGGAATCATTTGTCAATGTGGAACGTGATTTTTTGGTGTGATTAAATAATATTTTAAAAATTTACGATCAAATTTAAATTTAATTACATTTAGCTTAGTTTAAGTGATTTGATTTAGTTCTCCTAATTCATATTTTGTACTGTGTCATTGTGGTTGTCAATGAATTTAATTACTAGTGCTATTTCTATTTTTAGAAACATTTAAACCTTTTAACTTAATTGTGTAGTGATAGAGGAAAGTACATTCTATAAGCCTACCTGTATTTCATAACATAAAAGTTTGAAATCACTTACGCAAGTACGTCGTCTAATTCTAATTTTCCACTATATTTACTCAGTAGAACTGACTGTATGAACATATCTTATTTGTACATTAGTATGTTCTTTAGTGCTGAGCATTTATTACCTTTCCTTTAAAGGCTATTTTAATCCCAGTTTAATCTCATTAATTATAACTAATTCCCTGCTGCTACTTGAATTTTCGCTGTGCTAAATAATTGGGTCCCGTTGAGAATGAAAGCACAGCAATATTGTTTAATTATGATTGGTTTCTAACAAAACGTCTTAATCGTAAGTTTTACATTGATAAATCCCAAAAATAGTGGGGGGAACAAGTTCTTAATAACCAATGACTACTCTACGACCTAATCTTATGCAATCACACTCTCATTTAAAAATGAAGTATCGTTTTTTTTGTGGCCGCAAGCTCTAAATCAGACTACCAATTCTTGAAATAATTTTTTCTCAATGTTTAGAATTGTTGAGATATTGCCTTGCCATTAATTTCACAAAAGGGACCCGTTTGGATGACATTATTATTACCGTATTACCATGGTGTATTTTTGCTGTTAACTTTTTAAAATTCTCTTAAGGCGCTGTAATTAACTAATGGAAAAATATGGCTAATATTCAGCGTAATGAATCCCGGTGTAATATTTACGAGTTATTCTTTCAGGATATTTTTTTAAAAAACGCCTTATGCACTTATTGTTACGGTTCCTTTAGTTCATTCGTTGGGTGCAATTAGTTCAACAAGTTTTTCATTATTATACTTACTCACCTATTTAAATTTAGGATTTAATTTATTTCAGTGGTTTCGAACTAACTTATAAACATTAGGTGTATAATTTAAATACTTTCCTCTTCTTTAACTTATATTGTTAACTATTTTGTCTTATAAGGTCTTTTAACAATTGTCTGCTTTTTATTTATATTTAATTCAATCAAGTAAATACTAGTCAGCTATTAAGGATTAAAGGTTAGATATAATTTAACTCATTGGAGTACTTAAATGTTGAATTCATTTGACTGCGATCAAGGGGAAAAAGGATGTGAGTAAAATGCATTTCGTCATAGTGTAAAGTGCTTCCAATTAGCAATGTAGTATTTTTATGAAACCAAAAGACAAACGACAGGGTAAGAGTCAAATATCTCTCTTAGTATTTAATTATACTTTTCAAGCACTGGGCTAAATATATGCATATGTTAATAGATTATCATTAAGTGTAGGTATGACTAGAAATGTATTTATTATGAATATAATATACAGTAATGACTTATTCACATCCAATCTTGAAGTTGTGGTTTCCTATTCAATAGAAAAAATACCTATATTGGCAGTGATCAGCAGATGACGTGACTGTCTCAAGAAGGCTTCTCATAGCACCACCGCACTTAGCTCCAAGATCATAGATTTGGAAGGAAATTGAACGGTTTGGGATAATCATGAGGCACGTCACGATGTTTAATTTTTACTTGATATTATCTGAGTTTGTTATTAATAGTAGGACTGTTGCGTAACGTTGAAAATTTTGTCTTCCAATAATACTTTGTTCAACTGTCCTCTGATCTCGAGTACACGTGTCGTGTTTGGACTCGCAGACTTTGCAGGACTCCCCCACCGAAAAGAACATTAACAAGGTATTATTCTCCGATTTCCTAGCCAAACAAACAGGAGGTTATGAGTTTCCACAGTTCGGAAAACCAGAGATCGATGACCCGCCCCTTTTCAGAGTACAATATAAAACAGACGATGGATAGACACCGATCACCTCCAATAAACACTAAGCAAACAATATAAGTATTGCATCTGAAAAGGTTCCTTTTAAAAATTCAAGTAATTTTTATTTCATCGTCCATATGACTCTTTATATTGAGTTGCTATTTTAGTTAGTTTTTCATATTAATTTCATGTTATTATTTCGAATCAATTTTATTAAGTATCAACTCTATGATTAGCTATTTATTGTCTAAAGATAATTGATTTTTAACTCAAATTTTATAGAAAGAATCTTTAGTTCAGCTCATTTTTTTTTACAGTATTCGAATGCCAAGTGACAATTTACAGCGTAGAGTGACTTTTGCTGATAACTCAGAACATCAGTTTAAAAAAATGAAGGAAAAATCTCCAAGGTTCTATGGTTAGTTCATAGAATTAATTTACGAGTCTTATCTCAACACAACCCATAATTTCACTTAATTTATGATTTATATAGTGAATAATTTAAAAGTGAATTATTATTTTTTCAGAGCCTTTACGCCCTCGCCATTATCTCGTTTCACCTACATTTTATCTCAAGCTCGAAACAGTGTTTGAGGACGAACCTTTGGACTGTATTGCTAATTCTTCTTTAGAAAGTGAAAGGAAAAATATCGAGAACAAATTAAATTCATAATAAGAAGATATTGGATTATTATTCTGTTTATCGACTTTCCGTCAACGAGCAAGCAATGTCTTCCAGAGAATTCAAATCTCATTTGTGGCTTTGCAAAAAATATTTCGGAATCTGGATTAATATCACTTTAAATAGATGTATGGCATACAGTGGTAGAGGAAAAATATACATTTATGGACAGTTGTATCTCACTAAATCCAGTACATGTAGTATTAAATCTTTGATAAAATTACGGGTTCATTGCTGATTCATTTACTTAATTCTATTTTATATTGATTATTTAAAACATCCCCGGGTATGATATAGTAGGACAGTAATAATAGATTTATAATCCCTCATATATTATTACGTCTTTCCCTTTTCTTAGAGCATTTCTCGAAACTTTAGAGTTTTAATGATTTCTGTTGTTTATTAATATATTTACGAGTTAATTATGTAACGTCACATTTTAATATGGCCACCATGCCGTATGCAATGGATTAGTAATAACTCGTTGTGATGCGATTTTTGGTATTTGGGTTATGCAAATGTGGGCTTATTACTTAAGAGAAAATATTTTTATCTATGTTATATAGTAGTTTTCTTTTCCACTTCCAACAGATTTATACCATGTGAATGGAAATTAAATATTTTTAATATTATACTTTTCCTTTCTATAGTAAATATATTGATATCAAAGCTTACCTACTAATATTAAAATTTAATAATCTTGTACTTTTCCGAAATTGACTTTTCCTTAATCCTACCTAGTTAAAATAATAATGATATAAAAGATTTTAGAAATTTTTAGTAGATCAAAAGTTGACCTATATTGACTACCTGGACTTCATACGACTTCTAATCACTGCTTATACTGAATATGTTTATTTAGTCCAATGTTGATAAAGTATTATCAGTTTTAGGGATTAAGTCTAAAAAACCACGCAGTTTTGCTCCACAGAGAAGTCTGTTAAATACAATTAACGTATATTTAGTTTTAAGTAGATAATTTTATAGAGATTGTGTAATTATATTTTCGTTAGTGACATATGATTGTTATAGATTGCTTATATTTTATTATGAAAACATTCGCTTCACACTAGGATAATTGCAGATCTGTACAGGCATATGTAATGTATATGGAAAAGAATACTTGAAAATAAAATCTTTTTTAAAGAAATAGGAATTGTTTAGTAAATAGGTATCAGTAAAGTACCAAAAAATATTGATTAATAACCGTGCAGCAGTTGCATGCACTTCGTGCTTGTAGCTGTTTTATACTGTTGTCCATGTTATTTTGTTAGTTCCTTATTTTTGTTGCCATTTCTCATTAGAATTCGAACACTTATATTTTTGGCTACTCTTTAGTACTAATGTTAAATGTAATTTATTCCTGCTATGTATTCCAATTTATTTTTACTACTTTCTAAAAATTGTCCTAGTTCCTTAGTATTGAGATCCTTATTAACCATCAGTATGAACACTCCAATATAAATATTACTTTATTATATACATATGATTCGGCATTCAATTAGGAAATGAGTAGATTCCTGTTCTTTTAATGCAATAAAAGGTGAAACAAACGCATCATCAAAACTCATCACTCTTCTACTACTACTGTTTTATTTGCAGTGAAATGTGGTCTTTTATTATTTTCGAAGCTGTAGTATTTTCTTTATTTCGACTTAATTATTCTGACAGTATCAGTGTGCATAGTATTTCCGAATTGAATACTTTGCTTGAAAACTTCTTCGCTGGTGAAAATTCCATTACTTTTGCGCAGTGGAAGACTGCACTACCAGATATGCAGGAAAAGACTGAAATGAGAAAGGTAATATTAGAAACGATTGAAATAAACTGTTTATTGCGAGGGAAGTTGAATTAGTATTTTGCTCTTGAAATATATAGGTAATATGAACTAATTACGAGAAGTTATGAAAACTGACTAATTGTTAAAATTAATTGGTTAAGTTATTCTCTATATGAGATAATTCTGTCTTTTATTGTGTCATTTGTATTAATTTTCTAGTCTCTTGTTTTTTAAGATCATTTATAACGGCATAAAATCACGTTTCCTTGTAGGATTCCATGTGTTGAATTCTTGTTTATAACAACTGCATTACTTATAGGAAGTCGGGTAATTTCACCATAGTTAATTATTCACTAAAGTGATCTTTGTTAGTGTTTTTAAATGACATTGTAATTTTCAGCTTCTAACGTATTTATTTCAACTGAAAACTTTTGATGATGTGAATGATGAAGTTCTTAAACGATTTCCATCTCTTGAGAACTATATTGATATTACTGTTATAGAGGTTAGAACTTACCAATATTATACGTTCCAGCTATGAAATCATTTTGACGACTAATTTCTAGCTTAATCACCGATGGAACCAATTACATGAAAGAAAATAATATAATTGATAGATACATTCTCTTCAGAAATTTGCAGAATCATTTCTGTGCTATACACGAAAAACTTCCTATTAACTCATCAAAGTTCAAACGTCTATGGGGATATGTTGTCATTGCTTCAAAGCAGTGGAGTCTACGGTCGGTGAAAATGGTTGCTTGTATTATTTTGCCTAATAATACTTTTTCTCTTTAATACAGCATTTTCAAAAAACAGATATTAGTCATATCATTTATTTGACTGCTTGCGAAATGAAAGCATTTATCCGATAATCTGATAGAAGAATTACTGTACTCTAGGGAAATAATCGAGTAAACATTGTGATTGTTATAACGTTTTTAGTGCTACAAATTTTTCCACCATTTTTGAAGCTTAACTTTAATATAAACAAGTAAAAGTTGAAGGTCAACAGCTTATTATAAAAAATAAGTGAAATTATATTTGAAGTTATACTCTATATTTACAGTAACCTTGCAAATGCATGCCAAGTATAGTATTTGCAACCTTAGACCATTTGAGCTAATGATAGTACTACCATTCTTTTTGGCATTAAAAGATTTATATACTGATATAAGTCCTATTTTACTTATTGATCTTGTGGTTTAGATCACGTTTATTTAGTTGAGAAGTACAAACGAGTAATCTCTTTAATATTTTTTTGATTCTAGAATCATTTACTTCAATCAACTGTAGGATCGCAATCTAGAACATTTTAAATTAGACCTCATGAAAATCCAATGTTTAAGTGACAATTAATAGGGAAGAATTAGTATACTGATTTTTATATTCTAAATTAGTTTATTTCAAAATTTCTGGTTATGCTATTCGTATAAAAAAATTATGGCACTTTAAGAGAAGATGCCAAGCAAAACCAAAATCCAATCACTAATTTTATCTGCTTAAGGAAAAATTATTGTGGATCTGCATTCACTCACTAATGCTTCTAACCATAAATTATGAACTATGAATTTAAAAATGTAGCCTATCACTGAATAGCTCTTTTCACGTTGAACGGTGGTAATCCTTCCATTGCAACTAAATATTTTAAGGCAAATCTTGTAAACATATTTTTAGCTACTTTTATGATTTTTTTTTCTACATACAAGATCATTATTTCTTTATTGAAAAGCTTAGGTTATTTAAAATAACATATTTTTTGAATTTTAAGATTGTTTCGAAGTAGCTTTAACTAATTCATTAAATAGTTTCTTATTAACCGGATTGAAGAAATCTATATACATATATACGTAGTGAGAATATAGCACTACTGTATAAAAAAAGAATTACCTTCGTCGATCTCGAAGTTCATGGTATTTGTACATAGACTAAATTCATCGTACGTATTTTGTGATATTTTATTATACTAACTGTCATTTTTTCTTGCCATATTAATGGATTTAATAATGTCTGTAAACCGTTGTTTGTGATACAGTTGCGCAGCATACACTCCTGATATCCTCGAAACTGACCGTAGGAGGTTAGGATAAAAGAATTGTTAAAATGTTAAGTGCTGGGTCTCGAATTAAACTAATCCATGATGGGTGAGTTACAATGCGTTTCCAAATGATAGTACACTTTGTTGTTTTTTTTACTTTCTTGCTGTTCTCAGCCGTAAGATTGATCCAATTTTTTTACAGGTGAGCTGTATGAGCCTTGAAAATCTCTAGTTTAAATTTCATCGCTTTTCATAAAAAATTACCACTTTTATGCTAATTTTTCTCAAAACCATATACTTTTCATCGTTTTTAAATGATATCACACTTTATTAAAATATGTGTTTATAACAAAAACAATAACAACCAATGTACATAATAATTAACTAATAATCAATACAACTACCACTTCTATTAATAACCTGAAAAATTCGTTCAGGCATACTGTTAACTAAGTTTTTGATGATACTTTCGTCTACTTCGTTCCATGCTTTGCTAAAGGCAGATCAAAGATCCTTGGAAGTTTCCAAGTGACGTTTATCACCATGAATCCAACAGACGAGAATTACCCAAAGATTCTCCATCGGATTTCCGTTCGGAGAGCGCGATGGCTAGTACACAGTGGCCACGTCATTGTCCTCTAACCAAGTCCTGCTACTTCGACTGGCGTGGATTGTGGCCTTGTCTTGCTGGAAAGTGAAGCTAACGCTTGTATAGTGGGAAATACGGGACTAGACGATGTCCTAAGACATCCTGGTAATCAGTGCTGTTCATCTTCGTCGAGACGAACGCCAAATCGACTAGTCCCATACCACTGAATGCACCCCAAACCATAACACTTCCTTTAGTGAAATTTCGGATTGGAAAGTGCCGGGGTTCCTTACGTAAATACTTCCAATAGGAGTGACAATCATCAGGACCATCTAGATTGGACTTCTTTTCTTCGCTGAAGATAACCTAAATTCGAAACAGCTTCCTGGAGCGCTTAACGACATCGGAAATCTGTTTCACCGGGTAACTGGCAGTTGACAGTACTTTGATTTGGCCTCTTTCGTGTAAACTCAGTTTAGAAGCACGACCCATTGTTATGATGGTCCAGAATTAGTGAATTTGCGCTTTTTTCTTTAAATAACATTGAAAAATGTTAAGTGTGCTATCATTTTAAAACGATGAAAAGTGGGTGGTTTTGAGAAAAATTACCATCAAAGTAGTAATTTTTTATGAAAAACGATGAAATGTAAACTGGAGGTTTCGAACGCTCTTATGCTTCACCTCAGAAAAATTGATATCTACCTGACGACGGAGAATTGAAAAAAAGTTAAAAAACAAAGTGTGCTATCATTTTGAAACGCATTGTATAATTATGATACGCATAATACATTTCCTTTTAGATATAAAATTTTTCTTAAATTAAATTGTCCTAGTAGGTTTCATCCACTAGGTATGTACCTGAAAATTTTTTTCGTTTTTTCCAGTAACGTTGATACTGACCCCATTTTCCTTGATCAATATTAGATTAGAACCCTCCGTTCCATATGATAATATCGTGTCGTATTAATATAGATGTCTAGGTTTATAGAAGAATACGTGAATGTAATAGTAAGTTTATTTGGGTGAAATAGGTATAATAAGGACAATAATATCATAGGACTTCTGTCTATCCGAGAGGCTACATAATAGTAGATAGACAGGGGCTAGAGCAAGGACAGGTTAGGTATCAGAGTGAGGATATTCCGTCCGGCCTAAATGTTATATGCCAAGTCTCTAAGGGGTTAGAACCACCGACTGGTCGCGTAGCTAACTCTGCTTTGCGATGACTAGTCCATCGCCTGCGCGTATGTGGAATGTGTTATTGAAACACCTCTGTAATAAATTTTGCATTTCGTAGCATCCAATAATTTGTTTTATAAACGCTATATCAATTCGCTGTTATACTGTTTTTTATCCTTAATAAATTTTAAAGAGATTAACACCTAATATTATTGACGAAGACTATAATGATTGGAGGATTTGGGCTTAGGCATGGCTAATATGAGTTCTTCCAATTATATAAGCTAGAGTAGAACATAATTCCAAGTTGATAGCTTATGCTTTGTTTATTATGGCTTTTCATCTAATTATAGGAATATCCGTAAATTAATCTTTCTTTTATATATTTGTAAATACTTTTCTAGCATTTTTATTTTTTCATGCATTTTCAACCTATTCTTGAAAGCGTGAATATCCTTATTAAACATTACCGTTTCCATACTAACAAATTTTTTGTAAAATGTTAGTGCTATGAACGTTCGACGTATATGCCAACCAAAGATATTTATGATATGATTTATAACAATAGTATTCTATACAGTATTTAAACCCTTAAAATATACTGTGAAAGTAGAGAGATGAAACTAGCTCCATGTAAACAAGTCAAGAGAATTAAAACCTCCAAAGGAATATGTAGAAGCTATGGAGCTTAGGTACGGAGAATTAAGTAGGTAGTGTATGATCGGCTGTTCTATGATTATGTTAAATGAGTTAGTATATAAAATGTTGATTCTTCTATGTAAGATATAAGTAAATATTGTCTGGTTGTTACAACGTAGAAGTCCAAGGATGGAAGGGCTTTAAGAACTTATACATTCAAATACATTACTTGAATGGATTTACCAATCCTTTCTTGATATTGCCTGATACAAAGTTTGCTGGAGGCAGGTCATGAAAGCCATTTAATCTAGTATTGTCC
Source organism: Heterorhabditis bacteriophora (assembly GCA_964036235.1). Classification (NCBI taxonomy): domain Eukaryota; kingdom Metazoa; phylum Nematoda; class Chromadorea; order Rhabditida; family Heterorhabditidae; genus Heterorhabditis; species Heterorhabditis bacteriophora. The sequence continues at coordinate 1,965,629 of OZ038425.1, read as the reverse complement.
AGATAGGCTTTATAGTCACTTCCTTAATGAAGTTTTATTTCTGATCCAAGCCAATCAGAATCTTTTGTGGTGTCCTAGGCGAATAGTTCCTTATTTTTAACTATTTGAGTTCAATTTTATCGGACTTGGAACATTTACAAGTCTCATAATTATTACCTTGTTGCTTAAATCGTTAACATAACACTTGTACTGGTATGTAGTCGTTTTGAACTGTGAATAATTTTTGATTATCAACCTACCATCTTTTTGATCGATTCCCTTAGTCAAGACTAGTTTCTGTGGTACAGCTTACGCACGATTAGATAATCTCAGGATCTCATATGATACCTAATGACTTTTAGATACAGGTACCATAGTGCTTTGTTTATTGGTATCAAATACATTAATGGACAAAATTTTTCAAGAAAGTTATATCTTGTTATATATATATTAGGTGTATGCAGAAGTTTTAATTTTATTTCAGTGCTTTAATATAAATATTTAAAACTCAAATAAATTTCCGCTCTTTTGCGTTTTTGTGGTGTTCAGTTTATAGCTTGTGAAAAGTCATAAGTCACGATTTAATAGTAAACATAATCTCACAAAAAAGGATAACCACAATGAGCACCAAAAACTGCATATTCGACACTGTATTCTTTACGAATTCCGACGAAGGAAAAATGATGCTGAAGCATGCAAATAAGTTTGCTCTCTACTCGGTGGAGGTCTTATGTTTCAAAGTACTTTCACATATCATTTTCGACTTTTAAAGCTGGTGATTTTGATGTCAATATTCAACAATGCTCTAAAACACCACGACCATCGAAGACTAATGCTTTCGAAGCATTTTTAGATGAAAATGTGTTATAGATACAAGAGGAGCTCATGGAATAGTTAGGAGTTGATCAAGCAACAGTTTCAAGACAATTGCTTGACATAGAAAAAATTGTTATCGGTAACGGAAAATGGATTATGTACAATAGTCCTAAACGCATACATTCATGGCTAAATCCCGGACAGCCAACAACGTCAAAAACAAAGCCAAACATCCACGTCAAAAAAATCCTTCTGTGCATCTGGTGGGATATGAAGTGTGTGCTGTTTTATGAACTCTTTCAACTAGGTGAGACGGTTACTGCCGGGCGCTACGATCATCAAATGACTAATTTGTTCAATGCAGTTGAACAAAAAAGACCATTTACTGGACAAGGAAGTCGGAAGGTCATTTTGCTGCATGACAACGCTAGGCCTCATATTGCTCTTAGTAGTCAGCAAACTATTTTGAACTTAGGCTGGGTAGTTCTCCCACACGCGGCGTATTCACTAGACTTGGCGCCTTAGGAATACCATTTATTCCGGTCGATGCAGAACTGTCTAGCGGGACAGTACTTTCGAGATGTGGCTGAGGTGCGAAAATGAATCGACGATCTCAATGCCTCCAGGCCGATGTCGTTTTTTCACGAAGGAATCCGAAAGTTACCCGAGAGATGGCAGAAGGTCATAGAAAGCGAGGGAAAAATATTTTGATGATTGAACTGCATTTTGTATATTATGGAGATAAAGCGAAAATTCGGGAAAAATGTTTAGAACTTTTGCATACACCTAATAGCTGTGAAGAATATCACATCATCAAACTATAATTGTTTAACTTATGTTGGTGTGACAAAATTAGAGACGGTTGTAAATTTCCATACTAAGTGTTATCCTATAATAGATGGTAGTAAAGGGAAGAGAGGTGCGTTTAGAGGTAACTGTTAGGATAAGGTACATAATTAGCATAAGATACTTAATTAGCATAAAATACATGTTAGCATTCAAATACGAATTAGCATATAACAGTTAGTTAACGTGTTGAGAATTTTAATTAGAATTGCACTTTGATTCATCTGTTTTATTCTGGGCTGTTGCAAATAAGAACTTCTCTACTATTCCTCAGCGTAAGGACATAACAGTAACCTAGGGTAGAAGGTCGAGAATCTTTAATGAAGATTACTGCGAAATATATAATCAGGATTATTTCCCACATAATACGTTACTTATTGATGTATTATGAAGCCATTTTAGTATACCAAGGAAAACGATAAATTGAAAAATAGAACTATAATCCCTAAGAAAGACTACCGGTTAATGATTCAATTCCCAGTATCAATTTGCCACTGTAAAACGAAGGTGAAACCGGCATGATATCGACTTCTTTTTCTTTTTCTAAACTTGGACCAGCGTATTAATGGAACAATGAACAGGTTCATTCATAAGGAAATACTCAACAGCGTTATGCTTTCCTATTCTTGTCGTTAAATATAGAGTAGATAAATTTTCCAACAAAATAACAACACTAATCACATCTCAAGAGTTGTAAAGATCTAGCTAGGTAAGAAGAAAAGAAGATTTTTCTACTAACCATCACAGTTTTGATTTAAATATAATTGATTATGTAAAAGAGGAGTTTAAACATCTGTGTAGGGTTATAAAGGCAAAGATTCAATGGAGAAATTACAGCAATCGAAGCATAAGTCACCAGATATAGTGCATTTTTCCTAACGATTTTCTTGAATCTATGATCTTTAAATGGCGATACATTATTGAATCTACAACTACAAAATACTAGAAAATTCTTACTATCCATAGTGTTTATAAAGTTTATTTGACCATTAAAGAAGTTAGAGAAGCTTTTTTTCACACGATTATGTTCTTGTGTATTTTCAAAGATCTGTTTACTGGAAATCTACATGTAATTAAAACATTTTGCTTACATTAGAAAAGAGGTTTAGGTTCTATAATTCTTGAGGAAATTATGATTCTAAAATTTTGTCCTCTAGTATATGTAGTAAGTTCCTTATCGTTCCAGATACTACTGTTGTGTGTCATAGAATAAGTAGTAACGCTTAACTTATATTTTCTAATGAATGAAATAGGAAAGCGATAGTATATAGAGTGTCATGTATATCTCTAGTCCACCCTGCGTCTCCAACCCAGCTGTCTATATAAGGGCAGCGCGGGGCGGAGTCAAGGGGAGATACGGGTGTACTGAGCTCTAACCCTATGGACATACTGTAACTGTAACTATTCTTTAACCCTCTATCTAATAAACCTTATTACCCAGGATGTATTCGTTATAATTCACACATAATAATAATCTGCTACACATTAAAGGTTAGTAGCCAGCCTGATCACCTGGTTACCGACATCTCTTCATAGACTATCTTCTCAATACCTTTTACACCAAACACCCTTAACATAAAGGTCACCAATACCTTTACAAGAGTTCAAAATATGCCATTTTTAGACGGCAACATTTTGTGGTCTGCCACCAGGGCATTCCAGATATGACCACGAATAGACTTTGGTATTATGCAAATACTAATAGGATTTTCAAATAGCTAACGTAAAAAGGTATTTAAATAAAACTCGAAAATGTGAGAAACCAGATGAATTGGTGAAATGTTGCTATTTTTACAATGAATTTAATGTATGGAATTTTAGTATTAGGATATAGACATGGAACTAAAGAACAAGACACCATTATTTGACGTACCTTTGAAATTGAAATATTCTATATTCTATCGTCTGGTGATTTTTAGAAACATAATCATTATGACTTATTCCAATATGAGTTTGATTGTTATAGCGATCTCGATGGTGTTCTCGAATACATAAGAAAACCAGCGTACTTAATCCTGCTGTCACTATCAAAAAATATTTTTCATGTTTTTTATTTCTTATTGCGTACTTCATATCGTCACTACGTGATAATCTAGCTTATTTAAATATAAAAAGGACTAATGAAAGTGCGGAAATAAATGACTAGATAAGACAGATTACAATAGAATTCTTCTATTTAGACTAATTATAGACCGATTCATCATTCAGTAGCCCACTTTCAATCAGACGGAGAAGTATGTTCTCAGGCTGCTGCAGTTTTTGAGTCAACTCAGAGTAGATCTCTTGTTGTTGCTGGGGCCAATAGATATGCAGTGAGAGGGTACTCTAATTTATGTATTGATTATGGAATTTATAACTTTTAAATAAACTATTAGAAAAAATTTCAGTATATATCAATCGCCGTGTCAAACTGAGTTTCGCTTGGCTGATGCAGCACATAACAGTGATACGATGTTTCATGTATGCCTTATCATTTATTAAAATAAGCACAATATAAAGTGCGTTCGGAAATGATAGCACACTTAAGATGTTTTGGCGTTATTTGATTTTTATTAATCCTCAACTATCATAATGGGTCGTGCTTCTAAACTGAGTTTACACGAAAGAGGCCAAATCAAAGTACTGTCAACTGCCAGTTACCCGGTGAAACAGATTTCCGATGTCGTTAAGCGCTCCAGGAAGCTGTTTCGAATTTAGGTTATCTTCAGCGAAGAAAAGAAGTCCAATCTAGATGGTCCTGATGATTGTCACTCCTATTGGAAGTATTTACGTAAGGAACCCCGGCACTTTCCAATCCGAAATTTCACTAAAGGAAGTGTTATGGTTTGGGGTGCATTCAGTGGTATGGGACTAGTCGATTTGGCGTTCGTCTCGACGAAGATGAACAGCACTGATTACCAGGATGTCTTAGGACATCGTCTAGTCCCGTATTTCCCACTATACAAGCGTTAGCTTCACTTTCCAGCAAGACAAGGCCACAATCCACGCCAGTCGAAGTAGCAGGACTTGGTTAGAGGACAATGACGTGGCCACTGTGTACTAGCCATCGCGCTCTCCGAACGGAAATCCGATGGAGAATCTTTGGGTAATTCTCGTCTGTTGGATTCATGGTGATAAACGTCACTTGGAAACTTCCAAGGATCTTTGATCTGCCTTTAGCAAAGCATGGAACGAAGTAGACGAAAGTATCATCAAAAACTTAGTTAACAGTATGCCTGAACGAATTTTTCAGGTTATTAATAGAAGTGGTAGTTGTATTGATTATTAGTTAATTATTATGTACATTGGTTGTTATTGTTTTTGTTATAAACACATATTTTAATAAAGTGTGATATCATTTAAAAACGATGAAAAGTATATGGTTTTGAGAAAAATTAGCATAAAAGTGGTAATTTTTTATGAAAAGCGATGAAATTTAAACTAGAGATTTTCAAGGCTCATACAGCTCACCTGTAAAAAAATTGGATCAATCTTACGGCTGAGAACAGCAAGAAAGTAAAAAAAACAACAAAGTGTACTATCATTTGGAAACGCATTGTAACTCACCCATCATGGATTAGTTTAATTCGAGACCCAGCACTTAACATTTTAACAATTCTTTTATCCTAACCTCCTACGGTCAGTTTCGAGGATATCAGGAGTGACAATCATCAGGACCATCTAGATTGGACTTCTTTTCTTCGCTGAAGATAACCTAAATTCGAAACAGCTTCCTGGAGCGCTTAACGACATCGGAAATCTGTTTCACCGGGTAACTGGCAGTTGACAGTACTTTGATTTGGCCTCTTTCGTGTAAACTCAGTTTAGAAGCACGACCCATTGTTATGATGGTCCAGAATTAGTGAATTTGCGCTTTTTTCTTTAAATAACATTGAAAAATGTTAAGTGTGTTATCATTTTAAAACGATGAAAAGTGGGTGGTTTTGAGAAAAAGACAAACGCATCATTTTTTATGAGAAGGGGTGAAATTAAAACTGGACACTTAAGACTATTACGCCTCACCACAGAAAAAATTGAAAAAACAACATATGCTATCATTTGCGAACGCACTATATATATATATATAGTACAGGTAATGAATCTCGTTCTCAAAGATCTTGCTAAAGAGGAAATGCTGGCTGTAAATAAAGAGAATGGGCACTGTTTTATACAATGGCATGGAATGGCGCAAACGAGGTCAGCTTATTTGCACTGTTTATTGTATAAACCAATTTCGTTTTCAGTTGTCCATCTTCAGATGTATTTATATCAGCAGGTATAGGGAACTCTCCTATTTATGATCAATATATTCCTTCAATTAATGTGAGTATTAACAAGTTATTTATTGTAGCAAAACCAAGCAACAACTCTTAACCAAAATTAAACTTTAGAAAAAAAATTGAACAGTTAAACTCTTACTTCAATAACACACCACTCATTGAATTACTAAGCATGATGTTGCTTATAGGCACTATTAGTTTACAGCTAACTATTCTTGCAATTTTTTTGTTTAAAACTAATAACGCCCACTCCGCCCAATATTATTATTTTTAATAAAATCAACATAATAATAATAATATAGGGAATTTTTATTAAGGAATATTCAACTAGGTTCTTGCACATCTTTAAATATTATGGTTTTAGTGATAGTATATAATCTTAAGTTTCTTATTCTGTATTACATTTTTGAATGATTTGGTGGACTTACTAGAATATTAATTCCACTTTATTAAGAAATATTTTGAAAGATATTTTCAAGAGTGTACCTGTTTCTGCATATCTTATAAAACATTTTATATAGCCTAGCACGCATTTGTCGTTCTAATTTAATAACCACTGGTTGAAACTTTAAACGCTTTTTTATCTTGATCTGCTGTCTCCTCATCAAGTTCTTTTTCTTTGTTGATATGCGTAAATTTTTTTGTAACATATGTGTAATTGATTTTTATTTCACTAATATGAAGAGGAATCGAAGGATCAAGATTAATTAGAGTGAAGCGAAACAGTTTTTTTTCTAAACGAAACATCGGAGGCGCTAGATTGTTGATTAGAGAGCGACATTTTATAATTTGTACTTTTAGTTTCTACTAAAATGAATAGCGTCAAACACTGACAAGTTCTTGAATATCAACTGCTCTCTTTCTATCTGTTTCCTTGTGAAATGTTTATATTCCAACAGGAGAATATATCAGTAGCAGCACCGAGAATTGGTTCCAGCGAAGGAGCATAAACCCTGTGGTATCTCCCTATGAATCACTAGATCCCCAACATTTTAAGAATCCTTGGGTAATACTTTATCCAACTCTACGCTCATAATAGGCAGTTTTCGTCAGTTCAGAACCTGAAGGACACTATTTCAGAAGAGTTTAGTAAGACTGATTTAGTGACCATTAAAAATCTGCTAGCTGTTTTGTTTTCTGAGAGCATTTATCCTATGTGGGCTATAACTGTGAAATGGTGAAAGAATCTCTTATCCAAAGTTTATTTTTGATGGTCTTGATGAGGAGAGAGTATTTTTAAGATTAAAAATATTACATGCTAAATATTGGTTCCTGAATTAGAAACGATGGCTGCCAATTATGAAGCGCATTGTAGTAACACGAGAAGAATTTTCAGATAGTCCATAACTTTAACAAGATTGCAAAACGTTTAAAAATGAATGCATCAACTCCACGAATAGATCAAACATGCAAACTAGCAGCAACTACCAACATATTCGGAAGGTATATTAATGGAGTTCCTGAAAGGGATGCGTGTAGTAAACCTGCTAAGGAATCGGTGAACACTTTATTTCTTGAATTATTTTCCACTTTCAAGCAATATTAGCACTTTAGTAATTAAATTGTTTCTAGGACGTAACTGGGCGATTCGTGCATATTGAGCAAAAGGAGGGTAGTCGAGATAATCACCCATTATGGATTCATGTGATCAGAGACGCTTTTCCCTTGGTATTAATCTGATTGATGCCACTTAACATAGTATGAATACCAATATTCTAATTTAAATTAAGATTCTACTCTTCTAAACAGTTGTAGAACCTATAAATATGGTATTCTATTAGTAACTTTACTCAGATGGTTTTTATAACTTTGCTCAATCATATTGCGTGTATTTTTTGAGTTTACAAATAGTGTACATTTTTTAATGTTTATTTACAGACTTATAAAGATTGAACTGTGCGAAAATATGTTTATCTCAATATTAATTTATTTCGATTAAAATCATCCTAAAAATCCATTAGGCGGAAATGTGTTTTATGAACTGATATTTATGACCTATGATTAATATAATTGTACTTTTAACGCTAAATTTCGGGCACAGGTTGTTTTTTTCAGCCAGGAATATACTGTATAATTGTGATAATTATTTTCTATATCATCACTGCTAATCTCCATTTTCACTATATGAGCAATTTTTTTTTACACTAGTCAGTGACGTGCTATAAGTTACATTGAAATCAAATTACTCAATAAAGTCAGAAATTTTATTTTAATATCTGGAGTAAATAATAAAACAAGTAAATCAGGGATTTCAGCCAATTTATAACTATTTAAATTTTGCACTACGTTATTACACGCGATGAAAATTACGCTATGTATATTCATTTATTCAAACATTAACCCAGAAAACGTAGAGATATCCTATTTTTACATTTCTCATCGGCCAGTGCTGGAGCGTAAGTAATCATTTTATATTTATTGCCTTGTATTTAAATTTTTTTTAGTGGTATTAACAGCATTTTTTTTTCGAAAACGAAAATTTTTGGATTTAATAATATGGTTATAGTCATGGGAATAATCGTAAGAATTGGCAAGATTTACCATGAATTGATTAATTAAACATAGTTTGTTTAAAAGTATGTATTTTAAGTTGTGTTCAATCAATATTCATAGTTTCGTTTTTATAATACTTTGCATTATTTTGGAGTTAAAGAAAGTTGTATTTTAACTATTGACAATGCAAATTATTTTAGCATGGCAGTTGTGGATAATAAACAAGTTCTTCGTATGGAACTTGATAAAGGAGGTGCCTTTGATTTTTCGAACTGCGTACGTAATATGGCTTTGGCAAGGATGGGAGAAGCCGCACCAAAATTACGCTCAACTGGTACCACCATTGTTGCAGCTACTTTCAAAGTAAACCTTACTATAATTAGTTTTTGTCTTTATGTTAATTTAATTTATAACTTACTTAGTTTAAATTATTAAGGATGGACTTGTAATGGGTGCTGATTCGCGTGCCACAGCGGGGAATGTTGTTGCTGATAAACATTGCGAAAAGGTCCACAAGCTAACAGAATCGATCTATGCCTGTGGAGCAGGAACAGCTGCTGATCTTGATCAGGCTTGTATTTTTTTCGTATACAACTTTTCTACTATTTTCGACGGAAAATACAAATTTCCTGTTGATCACTAATGTATTAAAGGTAACCAAGATGCTTTCTGCAAATCTTCGTCTTTTGGAACTGAATACTGGTAAAAAAGCACGCGTAATTACTGCTCTTAGACAAGCTAAACAACACTTGTTCAACTATATGGGCTATGTTGGAGCTTACCTTCTAATCGGTAATTCCTTTTTTTCGTATTTGATAGTAGTCATTTTTAACTGTCATGGAGAATATAGTTTATTTGCATTATTTAGGTGGAGTAGATCCAACCGGTCCTCATTTATATGAATGCTCTGCAAATGGTACCACCATGGCTAAACCATTTGCAGCTCAAGGGTCTGGTAGCTATGCAGCCATATCTATTCTTGAGAGAGACTTTAAAACAGAAATGACAGTATGTGAATTATAAATTTACAGTTTTGGTAGTTCTTCTTTAAAAATATATATTCAGTTTTTATTGATATTGTAAAAATATAGCGAGTCTTAAAATATTTAATGTTTAGGAAGAAGAAGCAACGGATCTAGTACAGCGTGCTCTTTACGCGGGCATGCACGGTGATAATGCGTCCGGAAATAGTCTTAATTTAGTGGTCATGAATTCTGATAAAACTGTGTTCAGGGTGAGTATTTTATAGTTTTGCTAAGTGACGGACTATTTAATTATATCTAAGTTTAAAGGGACCAATTGTACCCGATTTCTGTAAGAAGCCGGAGTCAGTGGATTTGGAGTATAAATTCAAACTGGGATCGACGAAAGTTCTCAAGAGAAAGACGATTAAATACGACATCATCGAATCCATGGACATTAGTCATTAAACATAATTATGTTTGGTTACTATGTTTATGTCTTATCATTTATTGAATATGCAGTTCGTCCACACTGTTTTCTCTTAAGGGCCTATTTATGTATCGTAAAATGTTATAATTTATGTGATTTTGTTTAAAGGTGACTTCCGTATCGATTTAGTTATTTTATGGGTTTTTCAAGATTGAACAATAGGCACAAATTAAACTACCATTTCTTATAGGTAGAAATTTGGGAACTAGAGATTTTACGTAGTCACTTACGTGGTTGTGTGATACACTACCTTCATGGCATGCATAGTGCCGGAGGGAATGATTCCGTTATGCTTAGGTAGGAGGAAATAAATAGGCATAAGTTGGAGGTGGAGTAGTATAGTCTCGTATGTCATATAAACTAACATTTTAGGGAAGTATACCAATGGGAAAGAGGGTAATAGTTGTAGGAATACATGGTGATTATGCAGAGATAAGTATCGGAATCATGTTTACTGGGAAGTCGATGATAGTAATAGAGCTAAGAGTTGCTAAATCTGAGACGTCTCACTCTAAAGTGACGGTATTTATCGTGTGAGACAAGTATGGTTGATTTCATCAAGATTTATTACTTCGCAGATGTTGCATCAGTTTAATGAGTTTTTGGCACTGCCAACCGTGTGTTTGACCCACAGATGATCTAAAGATTCCCGCGCGATCCAATGCCTGCTGCTCATTTATGTTGACTACAAGCCCATAAGTGGTGGCTGCAGATATCTTATTGTGTTATATCCTTGATTTATGTATGTATTAACTTTTGGTTTTATGCAAACACATTTGATTTGTGTGTTATTATCGTATGATCCAAACTTCATATTCCATTAATCGTACTATTAGTAAAGTACTAGATTTTATGCTGCCACTATTTTGTGTATCACTTTCAGAAATGAGTATACTTGCAATTTTCAACTAACAAGAACATTGGTTTTTTTTGTCTTATGCTTCGATTTTCAAAACGTACGATCTTTTGAGGGTTTTCAAAAATGGCAGGACCTATTAGATATCAGATTTACAATGAGCTATATTGAATTTTATCTAGGCTTACCTATGCAGGTTGTACATATGTATTTGAACGATACAAGTGATCTACTGGTAATCTACCTGCAGACCCAGCGGTGATCTTCCGGTGATCTACCTGCAGACTCAGCGGTGATCTACCGTCGATCAAGCAGATCTACCGGTGATCTACCGGCGATCTACCGTCGATCAAGCAGATCTACCGGTGATCTACCGTCGATCAAGCAGATCTACCGGTGATCTACCGGTGATCTACCGTCGATCAAGCAGATCTACCGGTGATCTACCGGTGATCTACCGTCGATCAAGCAGATCTACCGGTGATCTACCGTCGATCAAGCAGATCTACCGGTGATCTACCGTCGATCAAGCAGATCTACCGGTGATCTACCGTCGATCAAGCAGATCTACCGGTGATCTACCGTCGATCAAGCAGATCTACCGGTGATCTACCGTCGATCAAGCAGATCTACCGGTGATCTACCGTCGATCAAGCAGATCTACCGGTGATCAAGCAGATCTACCGGTGATCTACCGTCGATCAAGCAGATCTACCGGTGATCTACCGTCGATCAAGCAGATCTACCGGTGATCTACCGTCGATCAAGCAGATCTACCGGTGATCTACCGTCGATCAAGCAGATCTACCGGTGATCTACCTGCAGACCTAGCGGTAACTCGATTTGCATGCACTATATCTGTTCACGTTTAAACATTTTCTTCTTTCCATTGTGCTACCTGATTTGCTAACGCACTCACCAACTTGCAGTAGTCATTTCTTGTTTATAGGTTCCTTAATTTCATACAAATAGTGAATAGAAATTTTTATTTCGACATAAATTGTACAGTTTGTAAAATTAACGGCACAGTGGTACCCAGAATTATCACAGCTTATGACTATTAATCAAATTGCACGTTTGAGATGACGTTGATGTACTATTGTTTAGTAGATGCTCTTCAATCTACTGAACAACGGGAGTAGTCACCGGACAAGATAAATAAGGCAGCTGACTAACACAGTCTAAGTGTTTGGCAATATTTGTACATAACTTTGAGCCAAACAATCTTTTAATCTATGGTAAAACATCTTTGACGAACGTAAATATGACTGAGCGTGTTAATCGGCACATAAAAATGCAAACAGGTTGATTCTCAAATTTCGGTCTATATCCTGCGTTTATAGGCTTATTATGATAAGCAGGAACCATGCTAAGACTTCGTATTACTTACCCATTGTTCAAGAAATGCTAAAACGGTAACAACGAAACAGAACAACAATATTAAAGCCTTTCTAAATGCTACTTTCCTACTCATTCCATCCTGATCCTGATCTAGGAGAAATTTGCCTATGACGCTCCTCAGAACCGCTCAATTAATGTGTCCGGCGAGACCTATACATATAGCTAAAATATTTGCTAGGAACATAAAAAGCATGCGCAAAGAAGATATTGACATAAAAACTGAAAATTACATTCTATTCTATAAACTGAAAATAGTATGCAGATCTATTCTAAGCAGGTGCACGGCTTAGCGTGGTTTATACCTCCGTCTCTCTGCTAGGCGTGTATCGGGTCCTCTTTTGACCACTTTCCAACTGACGTGGCTTTAGTGTTATGGGTCGTCCGTCCCCTTTGATTGCCACCCCTTGGTATTGAGGTACTGAGCTTCTACTGTAAGGCTCAGACGACCTATTTAGAAACACTCGTTAAGACCATGCAATAATAGTGGTATAAAACTACATTCTAACCATTCGTCGACATTGACAGTGAGATGATGTGTATTACGCATAGGCTCATATGGAAGGGTCATTACGGGAACACCCGCAGAACTAGGTCCGGTCTGTTAAAAGAAATATATAGTTTGCATCATGTAAATTCAAATGTCTGTTTACTTACAGAGTCCTCAGATCCAGACCCTAAATTGTTTGGCATTGGTGTTATCATCGAAGGAGCCTCGGAAACAGGGAAAACCGATCGAGCGGAACGACTGCTGTAATACTTCCTAGTTATCTAGCTCTTATGATTTTGGCATTCTGAGGTTACGAGTATACGGGGTGATTGGATGTTTAAAAGCTTATTCACATGTGCTACGCAATGACAAAACTCGCATACCTGTTACTAAATGAAAGAAGATACACTTTCACTTTGTGTAGGCTTCGCTGTGATTTCTGTTCTGGAAACTTATTTCATGTTATATTCATATTTCAGCCGTTGGAATTTAAAGTTGATTTAGAAGACGTGATTAGCTCAAAACGGCGCGAGATTCCATCTAATCCCATACTTTGTTTTTGAAGTAGTCCAACTATTGCTTACGATCGCATCAGATTTTTTAAAGAACCATCCACCCAGTATATTCGTGTTTAAGTAGAAGTGATAGCCTACCTGTTTTTACTTTTGATCTGTTCAACGTTTTTGAATAACTTTCCCTTAAGGATAAGTTCACCAAAGCCTTGTGAATGTGAGAAAGCATATCCAGATCGCAATGATCCTCGTACGCTTCGTCTTGTGGCAGCAGAACGTTTGAATATCGGTCTAGAAATAATATCACTAACTACATTATATATATATATAGGTAAGCATGAAATTCACCTTTTTTCGTCCTTAGTACTGGTCGCTCTCTTACCCAGCTTCTTCCTTACTCTTAACCGATCAGAAAAGGAAGGATGAGTATCTAGCCAGAAGAACCGGTTAAGCAACACGGGAAGGAGCAAAACTACGGAAACCTAAAAGCTAAACATTGATTTCGGCAGAATAAATTCTGCCGCGTTATTCCAGCGAAATTTATAATCAAAACACTATTTTCAGTTCTTTTGAGATTTTTTGAATATTAAGTATTTTAAGAATTTGCATAAAATAAATCTAATTTTATCGCTGTACACCAAATTTTCCAAAGCAACGAGGCAGTATGAACAGATCATAAAATTGTGGAAAACGGAAGAAACCAGCCGACAGAATAAACAACCATAGCAATGTTCAATATTCGATGTCCCTCTTGATATTTATAAAAATGCGTATTTGATTTTTATTCATAAATGATCTGGTTCAAAACTGATTAGCGTAATTTAAACTTTTAGCGCATAAAAAATTAATGAGGGCGTAAAAATAATTCTTATCAAGCTAAAGTAGTGAGCATTACTGTAAACACAAATATGAGAAAAAGTATTTCAATTGTTTGGCCATTTCTACTTTTTTGGTACTTAATTACCATCGTGCTTTATAAAGTGAATACCTTATTTCAATACCAACCCACCATTAAAATAGAGAACCAAAATTGAGGCGTAGCCATAGTCTTAAATGCTATTCCATATGAGACCGTCGAAGATGTCTTGGCGACAAGCCAAACGGGCAATGCTGTAATGTAAATAGGCTATTCCTAGATGCATGCAGTATGAGTTACCTGTTCGATGCAAAGATGCTGTAGTAATAGGGATACTAGTCACACAAAGAAAATACCACAGTACTTTTCTTATAGATAAAGACAAATGTTTCGTCGTTATATAATACCTACTGTGTAATATAATGTCGTGAATGATCCATACTCCTCCTGAACTAGTTTAATGCTTTTAATTCAAGTAATTTGAATAGTAAAAAATGCCATACGCACTGTGAATATACACTAACTGGAACCAAATTTAGATTCTAATAAATAAAGTTAACCTATAGCAACTTTGTTTTAGTAGACTAGGAGTTTTTATAAGTTTAGTAAGAGCTCACCTTCATATATTAGAAATGCCAGTAGAAAATAGAATATAAGAGATCCCCAAATGACGAAGTGACTTATGGCTGTCCAATAGAAGGTGTCGAAAGCAATCTGACCAGTTACCACAACTATAAGAGCCGTAAACGTAGTAAAGGCAAGAGTAGAGTAATCATCCAAATCTCGTCCAGAGTGATCTGATCCCAAGTACATAGCTCCATATGGGATGAAAAAGATGACTAATGAGCTGAAACTTTCAAATTGTTAATAAATACTATGTTAGTTAATTTATGACAACAAATTAATTCAAATACGTGGAAAAGACTAATGCAATTTATCATCCTAACCTGAACATTCCGTGCAGCACCGAATAAATAAATATTCTCATATTAAAAAATAGATTAAACTGCCCTGGAAGATAGAGCTTTGGATACCTATAAATATATTCATATTATAAAGTTATAGCTTACTTCTATCCTTGTATATCTTAAAACAAATATCTTATTTAAAATTGAATTATATATAAATATTCTTTCTTAACTTAAACTATACTGATCATCTACATCTTGATCAAGAGAACCCATGGCAAGTACGGGAAGTGCAGTAAAAAAAAGGTTGTAGCAGGCGATAAACACAGCGTCAAAAACGGTCTGAAAATATATTTATTTTGGAATCTTAAAAATTCTCAAAAAAAACATAATTATGCACACCTGGGCTGAATATCCACAGAAAAATGAATACCAGAAATGCGTTAGAGTAAAAGCAAAATTCTTATAGAAAAAATAGCGCAAGAACTTAGCCATTCTTATGTAGGACCATCTGAAATCGGAACATTTTACAACTTAACATATCTAGTGATAATATTTTTTCAATTTTCAGCTACGTTTGTTTGCATATAAAATACATAGCAAAGGTACGTTAGCCTAAGTTTTTACAAATTTTCACCTTCCGTGAACCAATAGCAGTCTTTCTAGGTACCGAAATTGGCCGATAGAGTAATCAGATGCTAATACAGCTTGCATTCCTTCTTGTCCTTTAAAATTTTCAAATCATTTGGAGCGGAAAGTCTATTAGGACTGCTTTAACTGAACAACTGGTTTCCAAGGCATAAATTACTTTTAAATGTCTCCCTTTTTTTGTAGAATGACTAGTTGGTTTTACCTGATATTCCTACTCCAATATGCGCAGTTTTGATCATAGAAACATCATTGGCCCCATCTCCGATGGATAATGTAACAGCTTTTTTGTTCCTCTTCACAAGATCCACAACCTGTGCTTTTTGAAGAGGTGTCACACGACAACAGATCACCGCCTAGAGAAGTATTTAATTTAAAATAATAGCATTAATTTCAAATGTCTGTCTCTTGATTAGTTTTAATAAGAAATGGTATCTCACCATGCACATAGTAGCTATTTCGAGAAATATTCTTTCAAGTTGCTCTCCAAGAGCAAACGTTAGTGAATCGCCATTAATGACGAGAGCAACTCCTTCACCATCTCGCGAGTCTCCACCAGGAGAATATGAACTACTGACTAAAATTCTAAAATTTACAAGTGAACTGTGTCATATTAAATAAAATAAAATAAATTTTGCAGGAAACGATAGCATAAATTACATCCCATAGTAAGTCTAAAAGAATATCCTATGACATTTCCATAATTATCCAGTAGAAAAATCATCATTAGTTCTCACCTCCATAACTCATTGTTTCTTGACCATCATCATGGATCGTCTCTATCTCAAATCGTGGCTTATCCCTCACATTAGAAGGCTAAAGTCAACAACATTAATTTATTTCAAGGAACTTTCACCTACCTATCCTCAAGTATAATTTTTATTGATCAAAGATAAAGGACAATAATACATTATAATTCACTCAATATTTACCTATTTAAATTCTTTAGATAAAAAGCATGATATCTAGCATACTCCCGACACCTACGGCACATTCGCCTTTACTTATAATAAGGCTCACCATAGCCATGATACCATCAAAAGTCTTTTTGGTGTCTTTCAGTTGTACTTCTACTTCATTATGAGTTTGCCCATCAATTACAACAATTTCTTTCATTTCATCCGTAAGGAGACGACAAGAGTACGCTATGTTTATCGCTGTTTCCTGAAAATATCTGGGTATTTTTAACAACACTCCAATAAATTCGAAGCCAAAGTAATTAGTAATTCTATGCAAATTCACTAATCGATTAAAACTTTTCAAGAATGACCGTCTTATCTCCTGTCAGTACCCATATCTTTATATTAGCATCTGAAAGCCGGGCAATCGTTTCGGGGACTCCGTCCTGGAGTTTATCCTCTATGGCTGTTGCACCGAGAAGAGTCATTCCTAAACCACATAATGATTTCCTTCGCAATAAAATCTACAGTTTTATTTTTAATAACTAGTTTATAGAAAATAGACAATTCCTTTCAGTGTTCGATTTCACTAAATATATTAAAAGTTGGATTTAATCATTAAACATTATTTGTCTGTATTTAAACAACCTAAGACAAATAGCTATCAACAATGGAGGCATCAACCATAAGTATTTAAAATAATAGAGAGCGTTCAGGAGCTTCTGTAAACTCAGTTATAGTACAAAAATTACCTCTTTCTATCTCTTCATAAATTGCCTCAAGCTTCCTTTCTCGATTGTACATATCAAGTGCAGCTTCTTGTTGCCTTTTCTGTATTCCATTAATTTAATTTAATAATTTATTGATCTCAATTTTAATAACCAAATTATTACTTATTACCTAAAATCTATTATTTTTTCTTCAAGCGATGAAAATTATAATATGTTGGACAAGTGATAAATATTTTAGTAGTCCTGTCTATGTAAGTACCTTAACGTCTTACATACTGATTCTACAATCATTCGCTTTATCATTAACAAACGATATAAGTTTCTTCCCATGGGAATTTATTCTACTTATTGGTAAGATACAAACTATTATTTTCGTAGAAATTTATTCATGTAACTATCACTTGTTTTAAACCAGCTATATTATTATAGACTATGATAAACTCCAGTTTTTAATATGTATATGCTTGCATTTCACATATTACAACGTTATTTGTTTTCAAACGGTTTATATCAACATTAGTGATTAGGATGAGTCGATTTTTTATCAGAAATTCAAAAATCAAAAAACTCACAATCCAGTCCTCAAAGTATGCCGGATCAATGTCTTTGTAGGCTAAACATAACGTCCGTAATCCAATATTAGCAAAATCTGATAAATGAGTATTTGTTGAATCGCGGAGTAGAGGAGAAGTTGAGGATTTTAATCTGCAAATAACAGTGCTGTTAATTAACTGTTTTAGTACATATGTGTACATGCAAGTTAATTATGCAGTGGAATATAGACGAACCTTTCCATAATCATCATATCTGCTCCCTTACAGTACAATTTTATTTGACCTTGAGAGTTTCGTGTGATGACTGACATCCGTTTCCTTTCATTATTGAAATCCAGAATGCACAAAAGTTCGTATACCTAAGTAGAATCTACTAAACATTTCGATCTTACTTGCCCATTGGAAAGCTTCATTATTTGCATAAGATTCAACTCACTTCCTCTTGCCCCATTACTTCGATAGTAATTGATTGGGGGGTTCTAGCTCTAAATACAAATCCGAAATTTCTCGCTGCGGAAGTGAGTGCAGCCTCATCCGGAGACTGTGCTTGGTAAACTAGCTGGCCTTTATCGCGCTCGGGCATCACCGTATGACAAAGTGCCAGCAACCGCCAGAATTCCGTTACCTATCATTTAACATATTACTTCAAATAAACTCGAAAATCACTTAAGACATAACTCAAATGGCTTACTTCAAATGTACCAATCTTAGTTGCGTCTAATAGTTTGCGATCGTAAAATCTGAATGATTGCTCATAATGAGAGTTCCACGAGAAATCCAGAGGAATGGTTCTCTGAAAATGATAGCTGCTTTAGCCACATTTCAATACTACTTTTTCTTATAGTAACCCACATCTGTAATTTCTATAGGGTGTCCTTGGAGGTCAAAAACATCACCGTATGAAATTCCATTAATAGTGCATTTATTAAATGTCATTATATTCCTGGTAAGAGTTCCAGTCTTGTCGCTGAATACATATTGCACCTAGCAAAAAAAGAACAATTTATATACATTAGAAAACTTATTTACTACTGCAGAGCAATCTTCTATAATGTCACTAATTTTCATAAATAAAATCCCTGGAAAATGCAACAAACTTTTGCAAATAAGCATTCCATTTCAAAATCCAACATCATAAACTACTTAAAGATGAGTGAGTAAATATTTCTGAAAAGATTAGCATTAATATTTACTTGTCCAAGCTCCTCATTTAGTGTAGTGGTGTGAGCTCTCGCAGGAACACTTTTGTCTCCATTTTCATAATACATGTCTTGATCATAGTTTATCCAAAGCGAATGAATAAATCGGATTATCTCAACACTGAAAACATAGTTCATCAAAATAAAAACTTAATGACTGCTATAAAATCCGGCATCAATTAGAGGATAATTTCCTAGTTAGTACATATTGGAGATCTATTCAATTAATATTGTTTAAAACATTATATAATATTCTGTACTACTTTATATATTTCGTGAAAAAACCAAAGCCAAGTCTGATTTGGATTTACGCTAGAATTACGATTTTATCACCACAATAAAGTACAGTTGAAAATATATAATAAGTGTAGTTACGTTCTAGCATCATATCACAAGCATTCATGCATTTAAAGAAGAAATAAGAATAAGAAACACACCTGACATACAACGAAATTGGCACGACTGTATTCAGCAAAATGACATAGGAGAAAAACATCAGAAATGAAATTATAGCTATTTGCTGAGAGCCTAAAATATTAATAAGATATCAAACACGGTATGTTATCAGCAAAATGATACCTAAGTTAGAGTAGAACCTAGTTTTATTTGGATAAATCTACTTTAACAGCTCGATTTAAAAGTTAAACGCATTTTTGAACTGTCGAAGTGATAACACATAGGAGAATTTTGAATTGTAATTCTTGTATGTTCAAGAGTATAATGTAAAGCATTCTAGTTAATTTTTGTCACATTTAATATAGGCAATTATTGAAAGGCATACATGTTAGCATTAAATCTAATTTTTTTAAACTAGGAAAAAGATTCTTGATTATTACCTTGTCTCTCTCTGTTTGGCACGACATCATCCCATGGAAGGTAAACAGTAAACCACCTGCCGGTAGTCCATTCCCAAACACCGCATAAGACAGTACATATGAGACACATAGCAATTAAGAATAAAACTATCTATAAATAAGATATATGAAATATTTGTGAACAACGATTTTATCCAGAAAATATTTGAGAGGTAGTAGTCGAGATTCGAATGCCTACACAAACAAAATACTCACACCCATAATAAGAATATTAAGAAATCGGTCCAAACTTGTCCTCTTAAACTTCGTCTTTCCACTATTCATCATTAGCTTTGTATCTTTCCCAGCAAAGATAACGACACCGTAACACCTGACACACATTTGCTAGGAAAATTTGTCGGTTTTTTCTTATTGTTATCTTACATTACAGGTACTTTAAATATGAAATATCTTTTCTAAGAATTGCCATTATCCTTAGATATCTGATATCATAAATGCCGTTTGAAAATACTGGTTATGTCTACGTATGATTCAGTTGTCAAAATGTTTTCCTATTCTAGACTCACCTCTAGCTGTGTAAACCATACCAAAACTCTAAGAAAAACGAACCAACGAGTGTTCTTTAAAATACATCCTCGAAGTAAAATATTTTCATTTGTAATTGCTTGTTCTTTCCCTTGCCATATAAGTTTTCCTTGGAATTTATCCAGCTTGTTATTTGGAGCTTCGCAAACGATTTCTCCTGAAGTCAATAAATTAGAAAGTCGTAACTTGATATAAACATATTCCCCATTCCTAAGATACTGATCAAAAGACTAATAAATAGAAAAAATAGAATGTGCATAGGGTAAGGCAAAATGTCCTGTAAGTGTAAGTAGTTTTAATAAAGCACTTGTAATTTTATTACAACTAATGTAGAATTATTATTGAAGTTATTATTTTACATCAAGTCTTCAGAAAGGCAAATGAGATCTACAGATGTTCAGTAACATTTTTAGTGCAAAACAAGCACAATGAGCGGTTTGTTGAAGAGCTGTTGTCATAACCACTACTATTAACAAGTTCACTTATGTTTAAATGGCCAAAAATATTTAAGAACTTTCATAGAAGAAATTTGAGGCTTAAAAAAAGACTAGAAATAAGTCCAATACAAATATTCA
Source organism: Heterorhabditis bacteriophora (assembly GCA_964036235.1). Lineage (NCBI taxonomy): Eukaryota > Metazoa > Nematoda > Chromadorea > Rhabditida > Heterorhabditidae > Heterorhabditis > Heterorhabditis bacteriophora. The sequence goes on along the minus strand of OZ038425.1, from coordinate 1,944,758 downwards.
CCATCAAAACGACTAATGGCATCCAGATCATCTCCCATTTCAGCCGTGTCTGCCAGAGCTCCACGAGTTTTCAAATTCGTTTCTCCATCCAATTCCATTGTTTCTATGTAACATATACCGTGCGGCTCAGAAGTGGATAATAATAATAAGTCAGCCTAAATAGCAAAGACTTTGTGTGTCCCAGAATTCCCACTTTAACTTCGGTAGGGAATTTTCTTTAATTACCCATAAATCTTGAAAAACGGAAATTAAGGTCATTTTTATCTGAACTTACTGCAACAAACTGGTTGCTCATCATCCTTATTACGTCTCCAACTTTTACTCCACTCCACTCCTCTTCATTTAGATGGCCACTCCTTACTACAAACGACTTCCGCCCATTCACATTTCTATCAGATATGTGACGTTGCTAAAATCCATTTGGAATATTCTTATCTCTATAGACTTTAAGTGGTGCAAACGCCGTTTTATAAATATATATTTCACGTTTTTACTTTTTAATTAAAACCAAACAATTTTTAGCTATTAATACGAAATTCCTCTATAGTTTAGTTAGGTAGACTACGCATATTCTTTAGTTAAATATATTAAAGAGTCATCCGTTCAATAAAAACAGCAAAAAAGGGGCGACCCAAACTAGCCCTTAAACAGAAGCATCGAATTGTCTAAATCCGCGGAGAGTATAGCCCTTTGCAAAACAGAAATATAACTTAAGCAAAGTAAATCTAAGTGTATGAGGACAAGTCAAAAAGGAGAAGCACGAAGTACAGGCGCATCAAGTCTATTCAGCCCAAGTAGTACTAAAAGACAACCGACCATATCGTCATAACCATCCTTCACTGCACTGAAGGCCAGAACAATCACTAACGGAATAGCCGTGGAATACCACGATATGGAAGATATTTGCGGGATAAACTGTAAAATGTTGTATCAAATGGGATTTCGTTGTTCCCATAAATGCCGATAAAATCAGAATGATTGACCGACCAGTAAATGCTTTTAGATAAATGCCTATAAGAGTGGGAATAACAGGGAATGTATGGAACAAGTAAAAGGATATTTTCCTCACCTGTAAAATCATCAAAACTAGAAAGTAGAAATTTGCTATCCTTTGAAATTGCTCAAATAAATTTTGAGGTATAAAAGTTATAATATTATATTTCGAGGTTTTAATATAATTATCCTGGAAACAGTGTGAATAGCAATCTAGTTTATTTAGATGGAATAAAATGCATCACTTACTGCATACTTAAATTGTGCATTATATGCTCTGTCATTGGATCTGAGCCGTCTTTCATGTTCTCCCTTGATTACATCACTAGTTTTCCTCTTACGGGAACAACAGAAAAACAGCCGATTAAACATCGACTTTTTGGACGTTGGAATAATAACTAGAAATATTCTCGAGGAACAATTATTTCAAATCAATTCCTTCTCACCTACTGCTTTCTCTTTTCCAATACTAACCTTCTTTGTTAACTGTCCCTAGGTATGACGGCCTATCTGGCCCAGATGGAGCCACCGAAGCTGTAAAAGTATGCGAACAATGAGCATGTTAATTTTTCCACACATACACAGATACAACTTCTCCATTTCATTAGAAAAAATAAAGCATTCTAAGTGTGACTACATTTATTGGAAATAAGGTGTTGTAGTCTATGAATTATTAATTTTCATTCAATACCGTTAGTTTTAGGGCGTTCAGCTGATAGCACACATGACTTCAAATGTTTATTAGATACAAACCAATCAAATGAATGTTTCAAACTGCAATCAATACAATTTCTATTTTATCGATGTAAATAATCGCTTTGGTGGGACTTGATTCAGAATGAAGATCTCATTCTCAAAGAGTACGCTTGGCGAATGCCATATTTGCAACTGAAGAGCACACACCTCTCGTAGGTCTATTCTCTTGTTCCTTTTTAATCAAACAGCAAAATGAGGATTTATGTTTCCCCAATTCATTATTTATTTATTATTAAAAACGATGACATAGTATACGTTCAAACCTTATTAGAGAATAGTAAAACTATCATTTATTCTGATCTATATTATCGGTCCTTTCTCACGATGCGTATTTTAGTTTAGAAATTAGCAACTTATTTAAGAATATTTTATGTCTATATCAAAAGCCGCTAAAAATACTTCATGGCATTTCCATATCTTCTTTGAATTTCATTAAACATTTATCTATAGGAGAACTAAGGCATTAAAATAACTAAAATAACGCAAATAAAATCGATTCATTGTTTGACATACTGTTTCATTGCTTCTTATGGTGAATTCCAGTAGACAAGAATAAGAATTTCTGAAATCAGCTATAAGGATAAAGTTCATTACAACATCGATTATAGAAAATTCCGTCAGTGGGAGAACTTTTCACATCAGTGAGGGACAGAATTTTGCCTGCATTTGGAGATTTTATTTATAAAGGTATACATATATCTTAAGTAAACACAGTGAAAACATTAGACGACAAATTAGTAACTGGAATGCTTCACTGTGGTGCGGAATGAACTACGCGAGACGAAAATGGAACGATATTTGCATGAAACTGTAGTATAAAGTTGCGTCAAATCCGATTATTTCAGGGTTCACAGGCAATGACAAATAGTGACACCGACAGGGAAACAGAATGGAACGGGACAAATGCACTTTGATTACCTGAGTGCTAGTGTGAACAATTTTAATGAAAAAGATAAAAGAAATGCTTATCAGAAAGCCAGATAAATAACGTTGAAAAATTGACATCTATGAGTGGAAAACTTTAAAAAAAACTATTTAGTTTAAACGTTGTAAAACTAATTTGCACGTATAGTTTTACCTTGCTTAGAAGCTGAATTATTTAGTTGTAGTAGTGGAGGCTTAGCTTGTGTTTCTTCAATGGCAACTTTTTTCTCTTCGGATGCATCATTCTTATTTCCAACAGCATTTTTCTTAGGTCTTTTTTTCTTAAGTTTTTTCTTTATTTGTGAAGTATGAGTACTTTCTAATGGTTCTTGAAAATGACGAACATCAGATATTAGGGGCTTGCCACTACTCTTTTGTTTAATTTCTTTAAAGGACTTCTTGATTTTAGATGTTTTTTTGAGCGTTTTCTTCTTGGGTTTGCTGGTTTCTAAAACTAGGAACTTATCCGACGACATAGCACGGCATGCGAAACCTAGGCACTGCATCACCATGGAAAATGCATTGCAGAATTCCCATTAGCACGAGTTGTTATATTACGTGGGATTTCATGGCGATATTTCCCTTTTCATACATTCAATTCAGCGCAGGTATATTACAAACAACCTCAATGGCATATTTACTCTTTTTATATTATTCAAATTGGGAATTCATTATTATTCGGAATTTCTTCAATGGAAATCTAGAGTCTTCCACAATTCATAAAGTATTAAACATGAATGATTAAACGAAAATTAGGAGATCAGTAAATTTCGTATCTTTCTTGTTAAGAGCTTAGTATCGATAGTTTCTTTAGAAGTTCAGTTATACTCTAGTGGTCATAAATTTGCAATTATATTTATTTTACAAATATGTATTTACTTATAAAGTCGCAGTTTCCGAGAGCTTGCAAACATCGCATATCATTTGAATAGACAAAATTAGGTGCTAATTGGTTTAGATAAAAGTAAGAAAAAGAACTTATGAAAACAACGCTCACAAACTTTGAAGCTGCACTATAATGTATTCTGGTGTGTTGGAAAAGTCGGACGATTGTTTGTTCCAAAAAGAATAAATAGGCCTAAACATCCAATGACTTGCAATATACGTTAGCAGGTTTTTCGTTCTTCTTAATTTAACGACGCTACACCTCCACAATTCCTATGCTAGTTCACTATTATTTTGCTTAGACCAACATTAATAAAACCAGATGATCTTAGCAGTTGAAAGATTACATCCAATCGGAAAAGAAAAGGAGTGACATAATAATAACACGGCAGTAGAGGAAAATGGAAAGAACGTGGTTATACGCAAAGGAAGATGTCGTATATCCTATCTTCGGCTTGAATCCGAAACTCAAACATAGAAGTAGTGTATACTAGTCTGGTGATAAGATAAGGGTATGTAGCAAAGAGAGCATCGCCAATATGCAATCGGAATGATAGCACATTTTTCAGAGTTAATTTTTTTCTCGAACCACGTCACCCACGTTCAGGTCTTAAAAATAAAAAAGCGCAATACTGCTAAATAGCATTAAGATATTTCAAAAAGCATATGCAATATAACTTCATTCACATGATCAATGCATGGTTTTAATTCCTTAACCTCCCAAAGTTTGAACAACAGCAGTTTTAATTAAAAATCTTAGTGCAGAATATAATTCCTCATAACAAAAGGTGAATACGAAATAACTACACTTATTACTGTATAAAATTCGTTTATGTCTGACTTAACCGTAGATTAACTAGCTAAAATTGGTTATCGAATGTTAGGCTTAGGCTTATTTCTAGAGAAGAAAAAACTTATAAATAACAAAGAAAGGCACGCCGAGCAAACCAGGCTGAGACGGTTTTATTTCTCATCCAGTTAGGGTCAAATACCAATGCTATTTGGAATTTTGAAAGCCAAACAAAACGAAACTATTTGCTTCTTGACTCATACTTTCGCTGGTATTTAAGTGATTTTATACTCATTTTCTGTTATCGATCTACACAAATAACAACGAAGCCATTTTTCTTACATGATTTTGTGGCTACTTCTTTTGAAATGCCATGACCCTATTCTAATAGTAAAATATTCAATGATTTTACAATTTAATATGAAGCACAAAACCATTCAACTACTTGAACAGTCTTGATACAGTAAAATATTGATTGTTACAAAAGAAAGTTAGAAAATCAGACCGTCACAAGATGAACTTATTACATTCCACTTATATACGTTAACCACTGGGCCCATTCCTTCTAATGTTCTACTTGAATATATTTTAACATGTTTGCATAATATACCACTTACATGACGTAAAACGTAGAAAAACAAACTATCTCAAAATTTTTTCATTCAACCTTCCAATATCTACAGTTCGTTGTTCTAACATGCGACCGTGTCGGGTTTCTATGGCAATTTGAATACTCATTCTAGAAATCGAATAATTTCCACTGCTACACTGCAGACCAATGTAATTACTATTCAGTTGATTGAATGTTGTTCTTTATAAATAAGTAGTATCCTTTACTAGTTTTGTCTATTAGTTTAGTAATGAGAATGACAATAATGGACCATGTTCCTAGAAAATACCTAACTCAAAATACTAAAATTATATATGTGAATTAAATCTACTAAAAAAATATGAGCAATAAATGGTGACAATGCTGTTACTGAAAGTAATCACTTAGTTTTCAGACAACTAGTAATCTTTTCTTACCGTCATATTCGCGATGTGTGGTAAGAAATTCAATTGGGTAATAAGTTGAAAATGGATATAATTACATGACTGAGTAAACCAGAAAATTCATGTCAATGAATGTTCGTAATAGAAAAATTGACTCCCTACATAACCTATATGAGTAAAATAATAAATGGAAAACAAATTTTGAAAACAGAAGCATATTTAGAAGGAAGATTTCATGAAGTTTTTATAGTTGGTAGCATAGTGAGACAATAAGCACACTTATATACACAGGCTATGGAAAAAATATACAAAATCGCAATATATTTAAACTGCCATAAAGAAAAACTCCGTAAAAACACCTTTTAAAACGTGGAAAAGCAAAAAACTTGGTGGAAAAGTTAACAAAAGTGTTTAAAGTAAGAGAACACAGTTGCATACTCACCCATTTTCCGATGATATAGTTTGAATAGCGGACAGGTGGTGAAAACGAGCTAACAAAGATTCATAGTCGATATCCGAACACCAGTGGGAAACAATGGGGAAGACTGTTCTGAAAAGTTAATCATTAGATACTATTCGCCACTAGGCGTATTTAAAAAGGAAGCTTAAATGACGAAAAATTGCATTAATGAATGTAATGGGCAAGAGAAATGCATAACAAAACTTTGATCGGTAATAATATCTATTTTTATTATGACTGCGTTTAATTTAATTATTAGTAAAAACTACGTTGTTTCACGAATTTCAAATGATTCTTAGAATTTCTTTGAAATTCTCTGTAGTGCGGATGCTTTTAAACTCTTACAAATTAGGATAGGAATAGGAAAAACCCCTAAAAAAATATCCAGAAAATAAAATGAGCATTTAAAATATGGATTACCCATAAATTTCGTATATGGTTTACCTGATCTTTTCTGTCACGATCCCCTAGTAATTCAACTCAACTAGTCATTTGTTAGCAGCATATATAACGACATCATTTGCACGCATCCATATCTTAAGCTCTCTTAAGGTGTGTTCAAATGTATCAATACTATAAAGATAGCAAAACTTAGACTAATGCCTGAAGCAAAAAGAGTTACTGTGGAATTGCTTTACTTAAAACCACTGTATATTTTGAATAACAGAACGCCATGTAGGCAAATGAATTTTTTCACATTGCAGTGCGATTTATTTTGCTACACTGTTCAATGCATTACAAATATATATAGAAGATTAAGAAAAAAAACAAATAGAAGCCATAGACCCAATTATGCACATTATTCTTCCCAATATACTGTAGCACGCTATGAATTACACACCCATTCGTCCCCTAATTAAGCCTATAGCAATCTTCCTTCGTTTATGATACCTTCTATAAATTACTAGATACAAAAATAACATGGGATATCGATACATCAAGTCTCTATAAAAATCAAAAATGCTAGTTGAATTCCTAGTAGTTTAGAGATTTTAGAATTGTTAGCTATAGTAGACAAAGGACTGTGGTGCTAGCAACTGATAACTAAGTAACAGCTCGCTAATGAAATGAAGGTACCGTAAGTTGGCTACGTTGCGAGTTAAGCTGGAAGGGTGTAAAACGGGCGTCAACCAGGGACAATCGATCGAGCGGCAGGTTGGACTCTTGTGTTATGACCATGCACGCTTTGTCCCTCCTTTGATTAAGCGCTCGGCTTCAGTCCGCCGACCGAGAGACGCTTATTAAAGGGAAGTACAACGCATCAGTTGCATATTATCATCTGGCATTAGTAGTTTAAGCGCACGCCTTCGAAATTCACAAATTTTGTCTCTTTCCTATTAGTCGCAGTAATATCAATAATTTAATCTAATATTAAGCAGTTTGTCCTTGTATGCATGTTAGATTTCTGGATAGATATACCTTAATTACAATTAGAGAGACAAAAACACCTGCTCCTATCGAATAACCAAATAAATGCAATACGTAACCAACGCTTTAAACGTTATACATTTTCTACATTTATTCAATGAAGATAAATAGTGCCAAGATATAAGCGAGAATTGAGCATTCAATACTTCCTAATAATTGTTGCAGGGATCATTTAGTTGAATTTAAAAGTTTATAGCAGTTTCTTACGGATGTACTTATTTAGTAGATAAGCCTTATAAAATAAGTCGAATAGGCATTGACAAGAGTATCTGTACTTTCGCTTTTTTACACTTCAAATATTTGAAAGAATGAGTGACGGAAAAGAGCTGCTAGCAACCTAATTTTGTTTTCCCTCGTATATAAGAGTTGTTTTAGTACTTATTATATTGAGTATTTGGATAAGAAAGTCATTTTTTACATTGCTTAAATAACGTTAATAAGTGACTCTGCCTTCTTAAAAATACGCACAACAGCTTCATGAAGTACAACTTTTAAAAGAATCCTTAAAATCGATTGATGTTTGCTTTTATATTCTAGAAGGTACAGGCTATATTTTCTACGTGAAATAAATAATTTCCAGTATGCATTTTTGCTATTAACTAGAATGGCAATGATAAAGGAGTTTTACATAAAATGTTATAAATCAACGTCTCGCACTAATAATCATCATTCATGTCCTATTGGATTTCATAAAATTATTTCTTAAATTTTCAATATGTAACACCATGGAAAGTCTGCAAATGCAGGCACTAACGCAATGTAAATTAAAATTATTACATGGCCTAACTGATTTCATAATTTCTGTCTGTCTCTAAGTGAGAACCACTCAAAATAACAAAAAGTTTGGACATCAATAAAAATTTCAAGTACAAAGCAATAGAATTCATACAGTTAATTTTAGTTTATACAGAAAAGGTGGCGATTTCTGATGAATCACTTCCATGGTGAAGAAACAACGCATATGAAAAGAATAGCAGATGAACACCAGCGCGGTTTCAAAGCTACGCTCTCATTCGCGCAAATGGAATACTAATATCTAAACAACTATTTATACAATCTTGTAAAACATATTGTACACCTTTCTGAGGCTATTTAATACAAACTGAGTACATCTAGAACTAAAAATAATCAGATAAACCACGAATTCCTTAGAAGAATATAATATTTGCTGTGAGGAAGTCCAGATGAAATAGCGGCAATGAATGTCAACTGTGCACTTTTTACCTCGTCAAAGCAAACCGACCCAGCCCTAGCAAACGCCAATGACAACCGGTATGGGAGGCCAAACGGTTTTGTAACAAGCATAGTAATTTTATTTTTTACAAATAATATTGTGACGGAATAAAATCTTCAAACTGAGATACTAAAGCGACTAAGGTAAATCTCCTTGTCTGAAATCTTTACATCAAGCATTATTGCCTTATCATCAGTAACTTTCTGTATGAGCCTATTTCCAATGAAAGCCTACCACTTAGCGATTTAATTATTTTCCCTTTAAGTTAATAAGCTAGTCAGACAATCTATGGAGATAGAGAAAATTATCTTATCATATGCCATGTGGTAAGGAATGACTTATTTTTAAAAAAAGCAATGAATCATTAGTTTGATATACAGGCTTGAAAATAAACATCCTTGATACTAAACATTTTATGGCATCGAAGATTTGTATTCTATTGAAAAGCTCTATGCGTCTTTATTTTGCTGACGACAATGATAAAACTCTGGTATATAAAAGTCAGAGAAAAGAAGGCTTGGGTACAGTAAGACACAAGACAAAGTTCACTAAGCCATCAGAAATTGTAACCTTTGGTCACCTACTTGACTCCCCGTCTGTTCTCAGTGAAAAGCAAATAAACCCCGTATGTGCAATATTTGTATAGTCATCAGTTATCGATTGAGTGCACGTTAACTAAATAAAACTCTCCTGCAGACATACTCCGATAACATTACGACATAGAGCTCGTTAAATGATTTCTCGCGTTTAAAAGTAATTAGATCATAAGCAAAATTAGCGTATTTTAAGTCAAATTACGTGTTCTTCAACTTAATCTACTAAATATTACATATTTATATATCACCCCCGTATTATGAACAATAATCTTAATTTTTACTAAATTAAAATCCAAAATAAAACAAGAAAATTATAAGATTTATAGAGATTCACATGTTGAGCTAAGTGGATACTTCGATATCAATCGACGACACAGAAATGTTCCGAATATAACATATATTAGTGGGTTTTGGTTAGTTATAAATATCAGTAGTAATTTACTAATGTTTTAATTATACGACTATTATCTAATTTATTCACTATGGTAGCTTAAAATATAATTATTAATAGGGTTCCTCGTTATTAACTTCTTGGAGTATCTTAGGATCACTTTAGAATGAAGTTTTTCGAACCCTGCAGTTGGCTAATAGTTCTACCTTCAAAAATAAGAGACCACTAACTCAAAATATTCCTATTATTTGAATAGTTGAAAAAAATGGAACCAGCATTTCAATAAAATTCACGCAGTAGTATTATTACAACAAATATGATTTGCCTACTATCATATTTTGGTATTTCTTAGAAGAGAAATGTTATGTAAATAGAATGCTTTACTTGCCTTCCAAACTACGTTTAACTAGATAGCACTTAAGACTTTGCAGTTCCTCAATGTTTGGAAAAGAGAAATAAACTTACCACATAACTTCACGGTGTGCAACGAAGAGGTAGGACGGATCTCTGGACCGCAGTTACTAATGTAGTGCATACTCATCAAATTACTTGGTATCTGCATCTAAATCTCAAATATGATTAGAAAATATTAGTATTTAATGTCATTATAATAACGAGGATTTCGATTTGCCTATAATATATTTAATTTTAATTACAGCACAGCACAGAAAATTAATAAGAATGATAAATTTGCAATCTATACTAAGTATAAGAACAGTTAAATTAGCGTGTAGCCCGCTAGACGACAGCAGTGAACAATGAACGGGAACCGATGACAGTTTCGAGGGTCGTAGCGATTGGCCCCAACACTGGGTGTTTTTGTAGTTATAGCGCATTTATGATGCGCAAGTTCCTGTACTTTGCCGGAAAATGTCTACACGCGCCAATATTTTGATCATAGCAATCAATAAAGTGTTGGTCTTTGAACTTTTTATAGTGGTTTTGGAATTTGAAATAATATGAATACTAAAAGAGTTAAGGTGGTGCTAACGTCTAGTGGCTGAAGTCAAACTGATTGACGTGTATAACAACCATTACATAAATGTACGTATAAAGTCTTGCTTGAAATTAATAGTTTTAAAAACAAACAAAAATACAAGAGTGCACAAAATATGCAGAATTAAACTAATTACGATACAAATTTGTTTAAACGTAGGATTGATGGCTTGAGCTTAGACCACAAGACAGTACATGTGAGGAAAAATGAAAATATTTTCATATCATATCCTACTAAGGTCGAATCATTATTTCTTCTTCAATCTGTATTTTCCATTTCTTGTTGGGCGGTCTTCCCATAATGTTAAAAAATAATGTGAGTAGTAATTTTACTATTAATTCAATCAAAATCGATAATTAAGTGAGTATTGACTTCTTCACGTTCGAATCGAAGAGCTGGATCTCTAGATCATAAGATCCATTTTTTACCAGAAATTATCATAAAGGCACAAATAAGAGTAAACATAAAATTGAGGATCTCCAACTCTTCAATTTGGTTAAAAAATTGGCTTGGTTTTTTTTCATGCAAAGGTCATAAACGACACAGAACCTGCCAAAACTATTGTTTCTCACATCACAGACCTATCAGCAGAACAAGGTGAAGAAAACAAACAAAAAATTATTCCCTTTTAATATCATCTCATGTCATTATTTGTCATCTTCAAGAATACTTCTTTCCACAGTAATAGATTTACTGTTTTTTCTTGCAGTCTATCAATATAATGAAGCTCTCATCTCATATGGCCTTTTCGTTATAAAAAACTCGGAGCACCCCATATTGGATACAAGCCTGATGACAGAATTTGATAAAGTAATCAATTACTCCAGTAATTCACCAGTTAGTTTACTTCTATATACTACTTTTAACATTTGCAGAGCATTCTCCGCTACACAGCACCATCAGCCAATATCTGTGTCAGTCCTCTACAGGCTGCACGAGGATGGGCTCTATTATCTTTAGCTGCAAATGGTAAAACCAAAAAGACGACCGAAAAACTTGTCAACAATAGTTAGTGTTTATGGTATTTTAGTTTAAACAAAGAATATGAAAGAATAGGGAATTTTTATCATGTTCATTTGTGTCTTAATCATAACTGGTATAATTCTTATGTAATTAATTTTTTTTACGTCTTTACACCATAGTTCATTTAAAAAATTATTATTTTAATTCATAGTGTCTATTTTCCTAGTCCTTGGTCGGAAAAAATCATCTTCTATGTCACTGCATGACTTGTTGTTCAATCTTCATCTACCGATTGTTGATGATGTGCCATCCTGCCTTCATATTTTCTATGAATATCAGCCTGTAGTTCCTCTGATGAAAGAGAATTTAGCTCAAATGGACCAATACTACAATATTGGAGTAGGTACATTGGTTTTAGGTATAAAATATTTTACCAAATACTAGTTATATCAGCTATGAATAGTTCAACTCGCAGAATCTCAAATAAATAGAAATTAACAACAACAAATTTCAGAAATTAATAGTTATTTCCTTCAGATGGAATCATCAGCTTTCCAGAAGATATGTTTTTCAAGTGATGATGATGGTCTTTCTTCTATTCAGAGAATCAATAAGGAAGTCGCCGTAAGTGTCTTAATTGTTTAAGCGTTAAAAATATGCTTTCTCAACAGATTTTAATCTAACTTATCGCTACAATAATTTTCAGAAAAACACTTTTGATCAAATTCGCTATGCAATAAGAGAAGAAAATGCACCAAATAGGTGAGAAGAATAATTAATCTTTTAAGTTTTACTGTTGTATCTTCTTAGGACTTATGAATTGCTATTTCTAAAAAGTAATCTAAAACAAGACATTAAGAAACCTGAAAATTCTGTGCATTACCTAGTTTAGTAAATTTAATAAGATAACACAAAACAACTATTTAACATTTCATTAAGGCAAGTATATACATATGAGATATAAATAACTTTATACTTTGTAAAAAAAATCACCTAAATAAATACAAAAGAATGGTATTGATAATTTAATACAACCTGCTAGTAGAATGCTTTCCCTTAAAACCCACTCATTATAAGACTACATCTTTGTAAAAAATTATTATAAGGTAGCAACTCATTATCTACTTATTACTCGTTAGTAATTGGTACTACCTTACTCACTGAGATCTAAGATCACGTTTAAGAAGACAACTGAAAATCTTCATTGGTGATTGATCACTGCTTACCCATCAGTGAGAGATACTCATGTCAAATAGAGCACATGGTCCATATACAAACAAACAATTGATTTTAGTTGTTCTTCTATAGTATTTGAAACGTTGTTTTAAATAATACCGTAAAAAATTCTGAGATAGTTTTAACTTTTCATAAAGCTAGACTCAATTGGTTGGCCTGTGCTACTCTTAGTTCTAGCTGTAAAGTAGTAGCTTTAATATCAAAGTATGTTTTGTGTTTATTAAATAGATATTTAGTTTTCAGACGTGCACAAGTGGTGCTTGTTTCTGTAATTGATTGTACTTTCTATTGGAAGCATGAAGGACAAGGCATCCAACTCCAAAAAATATATTTTTACGAATCATATAGGAGAGATCTTTCGGAAAGAAGCTATGTAGGATAAATAGAATTAAAAATAAATAAGAATATAGATAAGGAGTTGTTCTAGAAATGTATAAAAGGGTAGAATAATGTTTAATAATCATGAATTGAGCATAAATGAACTTTTTGCACAGATTGAAGCGTGGCCTTGTGAAGGTTCATTCCGATACTCGATTGCCAATGAGGAGCCACTATTTGAGCTCGAATCAGAGTTTGAAGATTTCAAGCTATACCTATTTGCGTTAGTGATTTGGGTCATAATAATTGTAACAGATTGCAGTATTTAAATATTTGATTTATACTATAGCCGAAATTTTTTCAAACCAAATATTACAGATTTGAGTTTTCAGTGCTAAATCCACAGATCTCACTGCGGCGGAATTTCTCAGAGCTATCGATTCCTTACCAAAAAATAAAGCCCCTGTATCGGTATATGCACTTACTATGTTTATTTCATTCCTATAATTTTTATCGCAATTATTTTAAGGTATGTATTCCACATTTCTCTGTTATGACTCCTATCAGAATGTCAGAGAGCTCTAACAGATACGATAAATTTGGAATTGGTCGAGTATTCGACAATGAAAAGGTTTTTAAAGTAAATAAGTAATGGTGATGAAAAAGGAAAGTACAATGGATTTCTCTACACTAGTCATGCCATAGTATATGGTATAAAGTATCGCAATATTAATAAATAATTAAATAAGTTCCATTAAAAGTAACGAAAAGGATTGTAGGTATTTGAATAGATATAAAATGCGTAGTAAGGTTAAAACATTTTAGTCTGATCTCTCTGGTATTCTCTACCACAGCCACTCCTTTTACCCCTATAATGTGACATTATGGGATCACTACCACAAGGCTAAGTTCACTGTTCGTGTTTCTTTATAGACTCATATTTCTGTTTATATCATCTTTCACTAGATTTAACCATTTATTAACTTAATATTATATGTATTTCAGATTGAAGACTGTTCCCCTATTAGCCGAGCAGAATTAGTTGAGCAGAAGAGAAAAGCAAGGGATAGTTCGTATTTGACCAATTTTTTATTGTTCTTGTTTTAATATGTTGCTTGACGCATATTATCAAAAATGTTTTATCGGTATTCCCACCCATTAGTTATTTTGGATGTCTAGTAGTTTTATACAGCCATATTTTTGCAGTTCGTCATCAAATAGCCGAAGAAGAAAGAATCATCCGTCAACGTAGCTCCCTAGTAGTTCATCCCGATAGTCAGTGTTGCTAAATATAACTCAGTAAACATTATTCAGTGATAATTATACTAATTGTAGATTGCGTCCCGGTTAACGTGTTCAAATATAACGATAATGATGATCTATTTAAAGAATCTCACAAGATTACGAATAGAGAGAATCTAAGAAGTGAGTAAATTTATTGCCTAAACCACTAATATAAAATACTGTTCCTGTTATTTTTTAAATATTTCCACTGATTTTTGTTTCAGCTGTCACCTGCTCAGTATCTTTCGACATCCCTTTTTTTTTTTTAGTGACTAGAGACTGTGGAGAAGGAAGAATTGTTCTTTGTATGGGACATTTCGTGAGAATATTTGTAATCTATTATTTGTTATTCTAATTTGTGTAAGTTCATCTTAAATTTCTTAGTTAATAAGAGAAATAAAACTAGATTGTAGTATAAGATAACAAATCAAGTATTGTAGTGCTAAAGACTAGAGAACGTAATGCTCGGTTTTAATCTTGGTCCATAAATAATTCATTTAAACGCAATTATATGTTGTGAAGGTAACTAAGAGTATTTAATCACAATTATAATGATTTGATTTAAGTATAAAATGCTATTTTAATTTGAACTTTTTGTAGAATAATGTGGATGCCATTCACACAAACACACTTGATTCCACATTTATAGCTGGGAAAAGCCAGCTTGTTTAAAAATATAATAACTAGTAGGTATGTTTATTGATACTACTGCGTATTTTGAAATTCTAAGGGAAATATTTTGTATTCACTTCCCACTGTTTTAATAATTATTTTAATTGCTAGTATTAAGTGATCTTAGTTGTCGAGAAATTAAGCAATTATCTATGTAAGTTTTTAATATAATGAGAAACCAATATATAATGGTTCTTAAATAATATTTTAACAATTGTATGTATACGAAACTAAAACTAAAGACACGCGGAGGGACTCGAACCCCCATTTCCGGATCCGGAGTCCGGCGCCTTCTCCATTAGGCCACGCGTGCTTAGATCAATTAGTCAACAATTAATCGATGACTGCTGGTATATTTAATCAATTTTATAGAATTGCAGTTTCTTCTACGCAGTGTCAACCGTTGCACTATGAACTATTATACTCCAACGATAGCTGCACTAAGCCTACAACCAAAACTTCCAGTCCGGACTAACGTAATAATCTTTTTATCAAAACGTGCTAGGCTTTATTTCGCAATACTTACCCGGTTAAGTTAGAAAAAGAGGTCTACATACGATAGTCCATAGTGATGTAGTGTTCGAACTTTCCATTCTTATCGAGACGTATTGAATCACTACTCTTGTTAGGCACAATGATTTCACATATCTAAGTATTATTTGTAAGATAGTTCAAAAATAATTATGATATACAGTGATTTTAACCTCATTAAATAGCCATTCTTTGTAATATGAAATACATTAATTAACTTATGCTAGGTGGCAGATATACTTTAAGAATTTCATGTTTTAAAAGTAGTAGCAGAAGTTTATAGGAAAGATCTAACGGTAAAATATCGAAGCACTGAGAAATGTCTCGCTTAAATGGCATTAACTACAATAAAAATTCCGCTATATATCTCATAATTATATACCAATAATCAACACTTTTCAGGAAAATATTTTTCTACGAAATGCTATAACCAGTACGTATAAGCACTATATACTTTCATCTAAACAGTTTTATGTCTTAGGTCAATTAAGATAGGAATTAATTATCTTGTTATTCATACCTATCATCTATACCTTGTGTAATTATGGTAATGTAATAAAATAAATGTATTAGAATAGATCCTAGTAAAACACCAGACTTTCGAATATAAATATAACAGTTGACTATTCTTAACAGCTAATTACTCTCTTTTGTAATATTTCGATAAAACCTTGTATGCAGTTGGATGTGCACGATTGATAACATCTCGCATTTCCAGATTATTCATAACTTTGGAGAAATTATCGACTAGTTCTTGTTTTGGTTCGTAAATTATCTTGTTCTGTTCCTGACACAAAAGGAGCATTAATATCTATGAAATAAAAGGACTAATATTAATGAAAACCTGACCCTTAGACTGACAATCTGCCAAACGAATCGATCTTCGTGTAACAATTTTTTGATTGTAACAGGTACTTCAATCTCTCTTGTTACCATAAATAGTAAATTGTAACTGTCCAGCTGATAATTTGAGAGTTTGTCTTTAAATATAGCTTTTCCGTTATAAAATAATTGGATATATGACAACTAACCACCAATCCAAAAAAATCGTTGTATGCCTCAAAGTAGTTACCGTTCCGTTGATTATTAAATTTCACATTGGTGTATACCTAGAAATAGGATATCCGCCACGATTCCAAAGCATCATTTACACCAATATAATATCTAATGGTTAAAACAAGATAGCTGAAAAATAGGTGAAAATTTATCTAGCATTACCTCCAATTTGCCACTTGTTTCACTGATTTTTCCATTTATCACCAGATCCAGCTCACGAATATATTTTTTACATCGAACATGAAGATAAAATTTGAATACTAGCAAATGGAATTCAAATTTTAAATATGGGAATGACTAACCTTTTTCTCAATATTATCGAATGTAAATTCTCCTTCAAAACAGTGCCCAGGCTCCAGTTTACTTGTTGAGAAGAATACACTATCCTGATGTGAGTCAATTAGCCACAAGAACATGCACTTTCTATTGTTATCATAGAATTCAACCATGGCACGCTGGAATTTACTACTTAAATGCATTTTAAAATTAAAAATAAACGTTAAACTGCATATTGTCTTATCTGCTACTTCATCAAAAAAATTTTTTTAATTGGAAACATGTACTACTTCATTTCAACAACAATATAGTAATCCTTTTCGAGATTTTATGAAAAGAAACTGCCATTAGCTCACCTCCAGGTGCACATTTTTAATCGTTGGAAGTATCTGTACCATCTGTCTTGTCAACTGATCTTCCATATTTGATATTTCACATGTTACTTTTTTAAGACTCGCATTCTCTGATTCTCTTCTCATAAATTGATTATTTATTTTTTTCACAGTAGCTGTTGCTTTCTTCGGTAAAGCAACAGCTGATTCCGGAAGATTTTCAAACAGAGACAAGTTTGCTGCTTGAGACGAAGCAATAGTATGAATAAATGAATTTGGGATGGAAGTAGCTGGATAAAAAGGAGTTCTAGATAACAGAGGAAGATCAACCTAAAATAAAGGTTTAGTTCTTACATGAAATGATCTATAGCAAGATATTTCTTGAAAACTATCTTACTTCGTTAAGAGAATGACTACTTGAGATATTGCGCATATTGGAAATTTTTATCAATTTCCATGTGGAGTAATAATCAGATCGTGGTTTGTGACGAACAACAGTCGCATCAAGGATTATTCCAGGTCTAAGATAGTTCAGTGGATCTGATATCCATCCCACTTCCGCGTGCCAAAAATCTGCTCCCAATATATGATTCTCAGGAATAGTTACATTAGGAATATCTAACTGAAAATAATTCGTACTAATATATATAAGGAAAAAACTATTTATTTTGCACAACTGAAAGAAGAATTGCCAAACCTCCAAGGTTTTTCTCACATTCCGAGTAATAACTCTTGGTTCAATTAATATGTAATCTCCATTTTCTATTTGAAACCGAGGCTGGTTAAGAGCTTTAGATCCAAGTGTCCTATCATACTCAATTTTTCTGCAATACCAAATTGAAACAAGAAAATTGAAATTTTCTACTAATATAGGTAGTAACTCACGGAAGTCCAAAATGAAGCCACTGTCCTATGTTAAGGTGAATGCTATCAGGTGAATCATGGCAGACAATAATTCCTTCCATTCCTGGTTGACAGAAAAGTGTCCATACATAAACTAAGTATTTTCCAGAACTCTGTTTAGCACTTATACCAGTAACAATACCTTCGAGAGTGACATAGCTAGTCGGCCATGGTAGCTGTAAAATTATATTAGCTCTTATTTTTACATAAATAACACAAGACAAATCCAAGAATTCTATCTTTCATACTTTATATTCAAACGATGTGCATTATTAACGGAAATAGCAGAGGATTGACCAAACAAGTTGAATATGAAAAAATATATATTTAAAAAATATTTAGATGTTGAATAAGGCAGATGTTTTTTTATTAGAGGTACACCACAAACAGAAGAGAATAGGCTGAATGATAAAAAGGTACAGATTCTAAAAAACTAATTATTTACTGTGACAGAATAAAAAAACTGTTCAAAGTTTTACTAGTATTAATACTAAGAAATTAACTAACCAAAGATGGCTTACTATTCCTAGTTTCGAAATGATGGAAAACTTGTCCAGTAATTGAAAGAATACCCCATTTTAAGCATTCTCCACACAATTGAGAATACACTTCTTCCTCAACGTTATCCAATCTAAACATACGATAATAACAAACCTATCCAAATTAACCTAGTCACTAACGAACTTCAGATTGAATACACTAAAATGTTTCACTCCTTTCGAGTAGAAATAAATGCTTTAAACATAAGTTTTGATATTTTGGACACCAATTTAATCACTGAATTTAAAAAGTGCCTTGCCTGCGAGTCCAAATGGCATATTCAACACCCATAGATACATTTGAAATGTCTACATTCGGTAAAATACAAACTATAGCAAAATCCACTGTATTGCACTTGATAATATTACCATTTTCTTCCCGAATAAACGATCCATACGTTAGTATCTGTAAATCGTATACTTTTAATTCCATGAGATTATAAAAGGTACTAGAACCATCCATGGTGTTAAATCTGTAATTAATGTTATGATTTAGTCGAACTGCTAACTTTACTAATGATTTCCAGCAAAATATCTAATAAAAAATGTTTCCGAATAAAACATCATTGTTATATTTAAAATTGAGAAAAGACTTACTTGTGTTTTTCCATTAATAACACGACTTTCCGGAGCGTTCTCAATATAGCATGTCGTATGGCTCTTTAATACATTCCCCTCAATTTCTAAAGATAACCATTTCCCAACAGCATAATCTGCTGGGCATTTATTCACTTCTAAGACAAAATCCTTGAATTTACTGGAAAAAAACAGCAAACCATCATGTGAAGAACTATTGAAAACATTATAAGTAATCGTTAAGGTCTGGGGAATTCAAACTGGTACAGTTAAATAGAATTAGAGTCACCTTATCATTTTAAAGCAAAACCCACAAGAATGTAAAAATATTTAGAGCTATCCTCACCTATAAACATGATAATGATTCCCTATCCTCTCTGTAATAATCGCAGTTAGAATTGTGCAATTTGTTATCGACATACCACATTGATTACCTGAAGAAACTACTAAAATCTATAACATTCCACTTGGGTCCAAATTTCTCAACCTCTAATGTTTCATTAAGATTATCTCAAGATTTATCAATTAAAGATATTAAACAATAATGCGGAGGGGATTTATCGCATGACTGAAATGCTTGCGGTACTGAATATGCGCGTAAAATATCACAAAGTGAAAACTAATGCGCGCTCTAGTAATTTAACGGATACATGCATAGGACATAAGCAAAGATTAAAAACCTTTTTGCGTAGGCTTTTATTCTAAGATGTTCTAAAGAGACATCAGTATGTAAAGATTTAAAAAACTTATAAATTTAAAATATTGGCTCCATAGTTTGGCAACTAAGTAAGCTAGCTACGGTATTAATTGGATAGACAGTTCAAACTAGTTTTGATTATAAATAAATAGTGATTTCAATATTTATTGAGATAGATCATTGGATCTGCAATTAAGATGGACTCAAAAGATAAATAAGATAATGGAAATTGAGCAAATATTAAGAGCTAAAGAAAATTACTCCAAATAGTACAGTTCTACACACTTGGTAGCAAATATTAGTTAATCACATAATGCATTGGGACAAAAAGTTATGTTTGTTCATCTAATAACGAAAAACAAGATCGAACAATACAAAAATATCCAAGAGCAAATAAGGAAAAATATGTATATCATTTAAGCAACATATTAAAACAATGAAAAATTCAGGTGTAAAAAATAAATTATAGACAATAAGGGGTTATTAATGACTACCTTTTCTGTCTTATTCCATAAATGGATTAAATGCTACATAATAACATTAGATAATAAAACTATTTAGAGAAATTTTTTGCAGCTTTAATGTTTAAAACAATATTTGTTACAATTCATAACTTTTTAAGCCTCTCAATGTCAACACATTTTGCTCCTTTGATATAATTCTCATTCAGCAACACTGTTTTTACAAGTGTATCATATACTGCCTCAGAAACTTTCTGTAATATAATTCTCAAAACAAACAAGAATCGAAAGAAAAAGATAATAGACACACCCGTATATGATCAGCATGCTTTTCTTCATGTAAAAGACCATAGAGGAAAATAGATATTTCCCTAATTCGTTCTCCTTTTGTCTTCCCACTGGCACTCAGACATGCTTCAGCATCACAAATCTCCAATATAATTATTGAATTGTAAACGCTTTATATTAAGGGAAAATGAAAATAGAAAAATTTAAAAAACCTTATCAGCTGAACCTTCTGGCACAACACGACCAATTTCAGCATAATTCAAGCGCAACAAAGCAAGACAAGCACTTAGTCGTGCTAATCTCACATCTTTAGGAACCTAAAAACAAAATCAGCATGTTATATAAAATAATATCGTACAACCTACCGTTATGGCGAACTGCTCATCTTCGTAGGCTTTTAATGCCCGTTTCATCTCGATATTTTCTTTGCTTCGAATTTTACGCCTCTAAAAGTTTGCAGATATACAATATCAAGCCTTATTTAAGTTCAGTAACGCATGGACTAACTTCTATGTAAAATCTATCCCTATCAGAGCATTTCTTAATCACAGAGGCTGTTTCCTTATTCCAATCTAGAGGTTCTTGTTCTCTTTCTTCACACTTTCTTTTTGTCTAAAAAAATTTTCTAACACTCTATATTGTTTCTTTCTTAATTAAAGAAAATAATGTTTTTAATGATTACATATTCATGTAGCAAAACAATATTATTTTGTTTATACAGACGCCAATAAACTTCCGAGTTCGTCTCTTTATCAAAAAATTGCTGAACTAATGGTTCCACTACGGCTATATAAGTGAATTCTGAGATGTCTTCTGGCATAGGATCGAGTATCTAGAAAATTGTTCTAATTGGATTATGATAGAATTTTTTGTCAAGAAAAAGTCCTACTTCGTCCGCACAGATATACAACACCCCCCCAAAGCAGTCTGCCATAAGAATTTCATATCCTTTTATGCAACAGGCCCGATAGCGTCTTGTAAGTTTGATACGTAACTAAAATAGGACCAAAATCATAGTAAATCAGATAATTTAAATCGCGATTTATACGAAAAATTAAATCTAACACCCTACCTTAAGTTATATTAATTTACCTGCATGACATAATGTGTTCCAATAGTGATGACGGACATGTCCTTAGGTTTAGGGATAACAGGATAATCAAGTGGTATGTGAAATTGGCTGCCGAACTTTATGCGTAACGAATAGTGAAATTTCTACAAAAAATATATATACGTATATTTATTTCTACGATTTCCAGTAAACAATCTTCACATTTATAACTACTAACTTTATGCTTCAGCTGTTGTAAATCGATTGTATACCATTGACCGATTGAGAGATTCTCAGGAAAACTTCGAGTATTCCTATAAAATTAAGTTAATAAGCTGAAATATTTAAATTTAAATATGGACTCACCTGAATGGTACGAAAAGAAATCTTTGATGAAAGTCTGATGATTGAATCCAAAATTTCACATGGATGCTAGTGCCCTTTGCTCTTACATCGTTATAACCCTCTATTACAAGCACTCTAACCAGCTCTTCCTTTAAAAAAACTATCTTATAATTATCACATCTATAATACTATATAGATTGAATTTTGTTTTCATGTTTTCCTTTATATTATAATCTGTATATCCACTGTTATGAGCCAATTATTTTCACTGACTTTCATCACCAAACTATTATGTACTCTCTCGTGTACACGACGCTGATTCGGATGAGTATAGAATGGGCGATGCTCTCTATAAGATATTCATAGAACTCATATATTATTGAAAAAACTGATCTACAACATATTTTAATGAAACTATTCGTTATAATGAAACTAAACTAGCATTAGGTGTCGCCTTTCAAACAGTAATTAAAATAGAATTTAATCCATATGATATATAATATGATTCTTTAATAATGTAGTGAAATCTTAGTTAAGTCGAGACCCATATAAACGTCTCACCTATGAAAGTCATCATAAACCTTTGAACAAACCTATTGACCGATTGTAGCCCGTATCTACTGGATGTCGATGGTGTTAAAGGTATCTGGCATTCATCCATACTGTGATTAAAAATACTAGTCAAATACGATATATAGTTTTTATATATAATGAAATACAAAAAATGACATGGTTGCTATATAAACGAAATTATAAATTGTATAAACTTGCCAATTACTACCGCACGAATCCTCGCATGAAATTTTCGATTGATATTGATCTTTTACCTATAAAAAATAAGCATAATAAAATTTGGAAAAAATAACAAGGGCTTAATTAATTTACTATATGCATCAGTTTCATGCTTCTTCACTTCCTATTCAAATGGTTATGATCATTTTCACTGGTGTACCATTCACACTTAATTATAAATCTTGACCTATATTGAGAGCGATAACTATTTAAAGGTGACATTTATAAACATGTTGTAAAACAAGTGCTATAACCCTGAAGAAAACTAGGTAATGTTATAAATAATGAAATTATTATTACAATACATCTGAATTTGGCTTCTAAACAATGTATATTATTAAAAGAATCTGCAAATAAATGATTATATATCTAGAACTAAGCATGATATTGACAAACGCAATATTTAATGAGAGGCTGATTCCCAAGAAAAAATATACATTTCAAAATCATATTTATTTATGGCTGAATGCTAATGCACTAATACGAAAAATAAATCAGTAATTTACCTCTAGATAAGTTGACATATTTCTACTCGTAGTAGTTAGGCTTTTCTTTATAGAGTGATCTGTCCCCCAATTCTTTGATCTAATAAAATAATCATAAGATATTTAAAATACAATATTATTATAATAAAGGTTTGAATTAACTAACCCTTCTGGTTTAATATCACTTTCACTTAACATCGAACAACCCGCTGTTTTCGATGTTGTCTCCTTGTCAAAGGTTTCATGTGAAGTAAATTCACCTAATACAAAACTTAAGTTAATTAAAATGCTGAAACTATAGTTTTAATCAAGGCAAAGTAGAATAATAAAAGCCACCACCATAGAATTTTAATAGCAACCAAACGACTGAAGCGTAATGTAGACATACTCTGCATAGTAATTGATTTCAAGCTTGAAGCACCAATGAGCTCTTCAGCACTATCCATACTCAGTTGTTCCACTATCCATAATTGCGAATTTTTTTGAACAGTGCTAGAGTTAACTAAGATTTAACTTGTAATATTATTAAATTTCAAATTTAATTTATTTTAAGATATAATTTCAGTAGCTTTTAAATTTAGAATGAATAAAGAATAGAGCAATTAACTGAGTATTATACAATAATATTCCCCAAATATGGCTGCAAATAAATATGTTAATGCATTTAAAATGCAACAATTTTACCATGCAATTATCACGTCATACTCATTCTTCAGGATAGGTTCTCTTATAATATGATGTGGGTCAAGAATAACAGCAAAGAAATCAGAACAATACATATTCATTGGTCCCATGTCCCTGATGTATTTGGCATTATTTCTGTAGGTCACTCTGCACTTCGCCTGGATATATTTTAAGAATATATTGTATTGATTTAATAATAATTCTGGATTTCCTGTAATGCTTTCTTAACATAACATTGGTATATATCCTTTAAAACTTGTTGAGCCGAAGCCTCATTAGCACTATAAACTTCAATATTTCTGCCATCACTCATTAATTTATTTGTATATTCTATTTTTATATTATTATTATTAAAATCAGTTATTCCAAGGTTTATGAAAATATTAAATATTAAATAATACTAAAGAAAAAGTGTGGATTAATCAATAACACCTAACCTTAACACGGCCATTTTCAGTAAATATATCTGGAAATACGCCACAGATTAGATACTCTAGCACTCTGGAGTGTTCAGTTGAATTTGTACTGCAAAAACAATAGTATAAATAGACAAATTTTTTCCATTTCGTATTAAAAAAATGAAATCGGTAACGATAACCTGCTTCATGAAGAAATGAGTTGCTTATATTTAGGTTAAACGATAATGTAATTGTATAAACCTTGTTCTAATCATCAAACGTTGCCCAAGCTGAAGTTCGCCATAAAATCCGATCACATGTGGCGGAATAATGAAGAAAGAATCGGATGTTGAAACAATAACTGTTTCAGGATTATTAATAACTACAACGGCATCAATCCATGTAGATGGCTAAATTTAACAATGACATCTACTAGTATCTTTGCTTAGTCTGAAATGAAAATTCATATGAATATACTCTATAATTAATACTCACAGTAGTTGCTTTCACAATCTCCAACTCAGGTTTAGAGCCATTTTTTGAACAGCACACTTGGATACATTGTTCACCACGCACATTAGAAGGAATACTTAATATTTTAAAAATCTAGACAAATTACAACCTACTTAATCAGCAGTATTTGTTATTTTTTTTAAATATTATTTAACAGAAGAAAAAGAATAGATAAAATTATATTTTGTTCTTCAACAAGTGTTCTATAGGGAATATTATGAATAAGTAATTTAGTCATTTTAAAAATAAAGGATAAAAACCTAAACTTACTTATCGTTTACTCCTCGAGTAATTATACCAAGTTCCCCAGCATTAACACACTTTCTATCCATAAAATCAGTTGTCGCAATACCATTGCATTCAAACTAAACACTATATCTACCACTATTATTTAATACCCACTTTTAACTAAAATTTGGGCATAATTACACTGAAATGTATTGAATCTATTTAAAGCGTTTGATAACAAAAATTTATATTTATTAGATATAATTTTAGACTTACACAAGTTTAAACTTTAGTATATCTGTACAATTCTATATTTAAATTTTAGGAATATATATATATATATATATATATATATAATCTAATAAAATCTTAGAAAAATATTATACGTTTGTGTATATATAAAGCATATATATTTCAAAACATGCTCAAAAAGGATAATTTGTCCAACAAAAAAAACTATTAAAAATATGGATACTAATAATACGCGAAAATAGTTTTATCATAATTTGAACGCTATGAAATTCTTAGTAAATTGAGTAGAATATTCAGTTTTAGGTAAAACTTTCTTATAAATCAATAGGTTATATTTTTTCAACTGTAAGGAGTTTTACTTGTTGATATTATCTACGCGTGTAGCTCAAGAATTATATTTTTTAGTGTTTGAAGATGAATGGTCTAAAAAGCATATATATTAAAGTTAACCGAATAAGTTTCCCTTTTAAAGCCATTTTTTAAAATTAGAAAATACAACAAAAAAATATGTCTGCACCCACAAAAACTTTTTCATTTACGTGATCCACTATTGTTTTATATTTCGGACCACCATTTCTTTCTTTCCACTCATATGCTTCATAGCAATATGTTAATACAAATACATCATCGACTGGACTAACCCGCCTGAAATCTAAATAAAACATCAACCAAACTCAATTTATGAAAGACATTAAATTTTAAATTATTTCTACATAGAAAACACAACTAAATAAATAAAGAAACAAACCGAGCAGTAAAATCAACCCATCGTCCAAGTGGAAAACGTTGTACATTAGTACCATTAATAGTAACACCTACGCAACCTTTAAAGTAGTATAAATTTAGTCTAGAACATACACGGATTAATGTCTCCAATTACTTACACTAAAAAACCTTACCAATGATTGAATTCCAAATAAGAAAACTATTAACACTATGCATTATCACTACCCCGTCCATCACTCCATACAATGTTCCACTATCAACAAAGGAAAAGGGTGAATACTGAAAAAATAGGTAACAAATAAAATATTTTAATAATGTATGGTCCACGATGTTAGAATTAAAGAACCAACTTACAGGTAACTCTTCATAATGGTATATAGGAATAACTCGAGATGACGAAGTAGCTTTCCAGTACACGCATCCATAAAATGAACGAAGTGGTGCACAATCGTCAAATCTAAGACAGATAAGTAATAATTGTCAACGATTATATTAATTAAAAATAGTGATATTAAAACCTGTTTAAAAAAAATCTCATAGTAGACACACTATTAACCTCTAACTCCTAAAAATTAAAAAAACTTACGTTTCTACACCAATATTGAGTTCTGTGCACGCCTTTTCAACATGGACTTTATAAATAGGTTCGAAAACCGCCACTATGCCCATATCAAGACTTCTAACCAACATCCACGAGTCTATAGATTTTGGATGGACAAGATGACGGAGATCAAGATAAGTATAGACCTAGAATAAAAGAAAAATAATTGGACTTATCAATCTATGACACAATGTTTTAGACGAAAGTATTAACGGGTAAATATAAACATATAATAATAAATGCTTCAACTGATTGGTAACTTACAACTAATCTTCGTTTTCCTGGATGATCAAGAACTTCAACTTCTCTTATATCTGGTGTAATAACTACGCCATCAATAGGATCCTCTGCAACAGAGGATCCTATATGAATGTCTAGCATACTTTTACGTAGTATATGCACAGTTTTGTAGGTTATTTTCAAATTTGAGCACCTTTGTATCGGCCAAACAAGAGCCTTAACGAGAAAATTCTTTTCATTAAATGTACGAAACGATCATAATACTTACAATACTAATTTACCTCTCAAAACCAACAATTATCTGAATAAAACATTATCAGAATAGATGTTTAGCTGATATTCTTACCTTTATCTGCGTATTATCTTCTTCGATGATTCTTGTCACGATACCTTGAAATTTATACGCCTTTTGTGAATCCATAGCTCTCGTCCAACTTTACGAGTAGCCAACTTAATATTGTATTTCGAATAAATAGCTCCTTTACTATAGTTGAGTATCACATATAATAGTATAGCATTTCAACGACCCACATATATGATAAAGGACCCTAGGTGTAACTTGATATCACATATGAATATTAAATTACTATCAGGATTACAGTGATGGATCATGGTATGAATTTCAAAATACTGTACATCAAACTTGGAAAAATTAATAATACGCATAATTAAATACAAATACGCGAAAACATGAAATTGGACTAGATAAGATTTGTGTTTCTCCCACTAAATTATTGCGATTATATAGAGCCCTTAATATAGAGCTCTAGCATGAGAAAGCGTGGTGAGACCGTTTAATTCCACTATTTCTAACTTTTCTTTGGCACTACGGAATAATTCTATCCAGGGGTTTGGGAAAGAAATATGATAATAAACGTAAACAAAACAATTACTCTAGCCCTCAAACATGTATTTAAGAGGATTTAGAAACCAAGATAAAACTAATCATGGCTTCTTATTCTCACGTGTCACCTCTGATTACTACATTTACCTGTCCTAGTACTTGCATTATGAGCATCATTCAAATTCGGAATACATTAATAAAGTCTAATTCCACACACATTGGCATTTAAACCTGATCATATTACCACCACTTCTAGCCGATAGACGACCTACATGACATTTTATTCCAATACATCATCCACCTTTCCTATATTCACCTAGAATGCTAATTTCCAGAAAGCAATCACATATCCCAACCTCGCTAAAAAAATTCCTTTAGAATTTTTTTGTTTAACTTAGGTATTTATTTTTGCAAAAATTGTATAAAACATTTAGATGAACCGTAATCAATGAGAAGAACAAACACAAAAAGTTAATGGGTCAGGTAAATAACCTTACCAACATTGCAATCAAAGCTCGACGAAATCCAACATTGAATAGTGATAAATTATAAGGTAAAGTAACGACATTCCAATTTTATCTTAAGAAATGCAACCTATAGTAGGTAATATTTAAAAATTTTAGACGCTCTAGATTTAGAGCTCAGAGTGTTCCTCATCGATATGAGTGCTCTCAGACTCATCAGTAGGGCTTTCTTCAGTTTTCTCCTCTACTTCTTCAATGTGTTGCTCTAGTTCTACTTCAGCATCAGCATCAATGTCCAAAGATCGCCGCAGAACAGCTTCAATGCGTTCGGCGAATCCAACCTAAAATAACTTATAAAACTAACCAAATTATTTCAATTTCCTTCGTACCCATAAGCATATTGAAAAATGAAAACAAACCTGATCTTGAAGCGAAAATCCAGAACGGAGAGTGGCTGTTTCAAAAAGTAATAAAGCGGTTCGTTTAGCTTCTACATCATCCTTATCTGTCTCAACCCTCTTAAGAAGTTCCTTGACTACAGGATGCCGAGGATTTATTTCGAATGTTTTCTTCTGATTAGCATAGAAGTCTTGAGTGGGATCTTTAGCCTTTGCATATGCTTGACTTTTCATAATTCGTTCCATGTTGCCGGACCAGCCATAATTGGAAGCCACAAGTGCAGATGGTGACTTGACGAGCCGTTGAGACACAACCGCTTTCTCAATGAGGTCCTGTAATTGCCATAGTAATACTCGGTATAGAATTAAAAGTAGTAAACACAATACCTTAAGAGCATTCTCCTTAAGCCAATCAGTAAGTGGAGAGAATGTTTCTTCCAATACTTTGTATGCTTCTTTTGCCCTATCACTATCATCAATGTTGACACCATCCTAAACAAAATCACTCTAACTTCTTTTCAAGATAAACAAAATGATTACTCACCTTAGCAACATTTTGGAACTTCTTTCCATCGTATTCCGGCATCGCTTGAATGCAGTATTCGTCAACAGCCTCAGTAAGGTATAGTACCTCATATCCCTTAGCAATGAGACGCTCAACAAATGGTGATGATTCAACTTCTTTTCTAGAGGTTCCAGCCATATAAAAAATAGCATCTTGTTTCTCCTTCATGCGTTCTACATAAGCAGATAATGTAGTTAATTTGTCCTCACTTGCAGAAGAAGAGAAGCTGAAATTAGTTAGATCGTTAAATAGTTGTTCTCAAATAGAGTCAAACTAATATTGCCATGTTAATAGGATCTCAACATACCGCAAAAGCTTGGCCAAGCGCATCCTGTTACTTGGGTCTTCCATAATTCCGAGCTTGATATTAGTGCTAAATTCCTTCCAGAACTCATCGAACTGATCTCCCTCTATTTTTTTCAGCATATCGAGAACTTTTCTAACCAGTTTTTTCTTGATTACTTTGAGGAGTTTATGCTGTTGAAGATTCTCACGAGATACGTTTAGTGGAAGATCATCGGAATCAACAATTCCACGAATAAATGATAAGTATTTAGGCATCATATCAGCAAAGTCATCGGTGATGAAAACACGGCGAACATAAAGCTTGATATTTTCGACAATTTTACCATAGTTCTGGAACATGTCATTCGGTGCTCTCTTGGGTACATAGAGAATCGAACGGAAAGAGACTTCCCCTTCAGCAGTGAAATGAACGTGAGCCAAAGGCTTTTCGGAATCCTTGGTAATACTTTTGTAAAATTCATCGTATTCATCAGGCTCAACTTGAGAAGCCTTCCGCATCCAGATTGGTTTCACACTGTTAACACGTTCCCAATCCCATGTGGTTTTCTCAACTTTTTTAGTTTTTTTCTCTTCTTTCTCTTCTTCAACAGTTCCATCCTCCTTAGTGACTGTTTCCTCTTCTAAAGGTTCTTCAACAGTTTCTGTCTTCGACTGCCACAAATAAATGTTAAAGTTAATGAACTGAGAATATTTGTGTACAAGATTTTTGAGAGTATCGGGTTCAAGGAAGTCCATGGCCTCATCTTTCAAGTAAAGGGTAATTTGAGTTCCCCTTTTCAGTGTGGATCCACGGGGATCCTTTGTAATAGAAAAGCTACTAGAATCTGATTCCCAAATGTATTGGTCATCATCATTATTCTTAGATGTTACAATAACACGATCAGCCACGAGAAAAGCAGAGTAGAATCCTACTCCAAATTGACCAATAAGATCCTGTAAAGCCATTATTAAAGATAATAGCAACACTAAAGACAAATATAATACAGAACCTGTTGTTGATCAGAAGATGTTGTATCCATAAGTTTAGACAAGAATTCAGCTGTTCCTGATCGAGCAATAGTTCCAAGGTTATTCAGCAAATCCTGCTTGGTCATACCAATACCCGTATCAATAATGTGAAGTAACTTATTTTCACGGTCTGCCTATAATTTTACACAGTTGAGAAATACATTTTCATAAGCTAGCCTTCAATTCTAATCAAATATATATTTATATGAATTTACACTAACTTTAATCCTAATACTAAGATCATCGGTATCCTTGAGCATATCTGGATCGGTTAGAGATAGTAAGCGAATCTTATCAAGAGCGTCTGATCCGTTCGAAATCAGTTCTCTAAGGAATATCTCTTTGTTGCGGTACAAAGAATTAATAATCAGCTTCATCATACGGTTCACCTAAAACAATCTCATAAATGAGGATGTGAAATACTTCTAATAGAGAGATACCTCAGCCTGGAATTCATGCTTTTCTGCTTTAGCCCGCAATTCCTTAATCTGAGCGACAGATAGCCCGTCCAGTTTAATCGACTCCTCCTCCCTAGAATTACTATGCTCTTTTTATATGGAAGTGAAACAAAATATGATCTTAGCAATTCACTACCCTTCCCCCTCTAATACTCTAATTTACATACAGTCTACTAATCTTCTTCCAGGTTTCCTGTCTTCTAATCTTGGATCAGAGTAATAACTAAATCTGCAATCCTATACTTCACCCAATACCAAATATTATTCTCAATAGTGCACACCTTCATTAGCATATTATATACTACTATTAACATCTTCAACAAAATTAGCCATTGTAAAAATTTAACCACATATTATCAAAACCCATTATTCTCAGTATAACTACTTTCTAGTAAATGTTTGCATTCACTTAAGTTTATTTGACCGAATACCTCCCTGCAGAGATTATGAGGATATAGGAGACGCAGATAGTAAATAAAAAGGATGGCAAACTTGACTGCACAGTCCACGTCAAGGGATAATACGGACCAGCACAGCAAACATTATCGCCGATATGCCACAGTAAAGAGGTGCAAAGCTAACGTTTTAATACTCCATTGAAATTATCTTACGTTGAAATCTTACTTTAAAAATATAAAGTGATATTATCAACACAGCTTAAACATATCCAAATTCTAACATTTTATATAACAATGAACTAAACTTCAGCTACCAACCTCTGAATAACATCTTCATCAGATCCCTTCCCTTTTCCAGTGTTTATTTTTGAATCAACGGTTGGGTTCACCGTTTCCTCAGCTTCATCTTCGGCTTGCACTTGAGTTGGATAGAAAACTAAATACCTTCATATTACGATATGTAATTGCCATAATTGATAACCTAAAAATAATAGGAAACAACCACTAATGCAAGTTTTATAAATAAATAATACGATAGAAATTTATAAGACAAACCAACGGCTGCGAGAAATCCCACAATACATACCACAGCAGTGGATGTACGCATCCCTACTCCTAAGCCGTTCTCGCTGGCAGATAGGTATAAACTAATGGTCTACTCCTATTTCTCTAGTCGACGTGTGCTTAGTGGCCCCGCCCTCTTCCCGCCTCCCTTACTTTTTCACTCTGTACTCTCCCCAGATATCGTATTGTATCATAAGAATGCAAGAGCTGCACAATTTTGGCACGGCTGTGGGTGTTACCAAGAAATATTTTGACCAATAAGCAATAAGCTCGTGGCAGTCCAAACCAATCAGAATCGTATGTCGATTTGGAAGTGGTATTTTCTCACGACAATTTAACACGTGTTCATATAGATTTATCTATGTAAGAAACATGTCCAGAGGAATTGTGTGATAGTAATTCCATCCTTTCGTTTTACTGTTTTTCTTTTGTTAAGTCGAGATTCGCTATATTACACATAACAATGTACTTTTTTGAATACAGTAATTACTACATATCCGTATATAAGAGTAGGATGTAAATTGAATTACAGGATTGATTCTCGAAAATGGTTGATACTCCAGCAGTTCAACCGTTAATTGATTCAATCAACGCCACTGCGAATACCACGTTTACATTTGAGGAACAGGTGTTTAAATACTTATGATACCTTATGCTCTACCAACCATGTGTTTCTAGTGTTTGATGATAATAATATTGAAAGTTAGTTTCTGGTATCTTTCCACTTTTGTTGTGGTAATTTAATTAGTTAAATTATTTTGTCATATCATTACATATCCAGGCAACAGCATCATGTTCTCTTTATGCAATGTCTTTGCTATGTATAGTAGTGGGTGGTATTCGGTCTGCTGATTTTGTAAGAAAGCAAATGAGCAAAAAAAGGCTTCTAGAGGTAATATTAATGATATTATTGTTTTTAATGCCTAGTTACCAAGTATTGGATCTATGGAAGTGTAAAGTATCTATATATATATAAACTATAAGTGTATGATAAATAATAGGTATCGATTACTCTTGCCGAAGCCAAAAAATTCCCATTTACTGCATCCATGGTGCTTTTTGGTCTGTATATCTTCTTCAAGTTAGTTCAAATTTAGAAACAGATAATCTTGTTTTTACTAGTTAATGTGTTAAGTGTTTTTAAATATTTTTTGTCAGCTTGTTAATTTCTAGGCCAGATGGACGAGAATGGTTAATTTCTCTCGGAGCGACCTATTTACCGGAAAAATACTCAATGTTTGTAAATAAAACGCTAGCTCAGAGTGAAGGCCCTGGATTTCTTACTAGGTAATTCTTTTGTTGCAAGAATTAGTACGTTTTCTGATAGTTATGATATTGTATAAAATTTTTCAGATTGGGAGAGAGACTACCAACAGATGTTCAGCCATTTTTAGAATATATTCCATCGGTAACTAAAGATCATGCGATGAAATTACTTCTAGTGCTTCTTTGCTATGAAGGTTGGGATTAGTTTTTTTTTAGTACCTCAAGATTATTAGATTTTAGTTAGATGGCAATTTTAAATATAAAACATTCTAACGCATTTTTAGGTTGTGTTGCTCTTGCAACTATTTTGAAACCCTTATTTTCATTTGTTTTACGTTTACTTCCAATTGGTGATCGAAGACCTCGTGTTAATATTCCCTATTTACTATCTGTCAAAAAAGGAAAAAATGAAATGGACGAAGGGGATATTGTAGATGCTAAGAAAGACAATATTGTAAGTGAAGTTCTATTATAACTAGTAGTTCTACAATTTTGTTTACTGTTAAATGAAATGGACAGTAGTATGTTATTGAGAACTAGTATATTTCCTTGTTCATTACTAGTAAATCAAATGTTAATACTAGGAGTTTAATGAGTATATTAGGAAACATTATTTTTTAGGAATACCTTTTAAAAGTAGAGGTTGATACGCATGATGTCGTTGCTATTGCATTTTGTCTATCTGTTGCTATTTCTCACATTTACAAAAGACACTGGATCACCAACAATATTATTGGAATTGCCTTTTCTATCTATGGCATTGAAAACCTTCACCTTAGTAGTTTCAAGGTGAGTATTAATTTGGTTTGGTTTGTTGTAAATCATTAAAATGTATTATTACAGGCTGGTTCTTTACTGCTAGTCGGACTTTTTATTTATGACGTATTTTGGGTGTTTGCAACTGATGTTATGACAAGTGTAGCTAAAGGCATTGATGCTCCAATTCTCCTTCAGTTTCCCCAAGATATATTCAGAAATGGATGGAAAGATGCTACGAAATATAGTATGCTAGGTATCTTCGAACATGTTCTTTTAAAAAATGAAATTAGGTTTTAGACTTATATTTGTATGTCGCTATTATATACAGAAAAATATTTTTAATGATTAAAATTGCATATAAGATTCTTAAAGTCATTATTTATTTTTATCCAAACATTTTATAATAAACTTGTAGGGTTAGGGGACATTGTTATACCTGGTATCTATATTGCTCTACTTCGCCGGTTTGATCAAAGGATTGGAGAGAACAAAGAAGGAAAGAAAGGACAACTAAATAAAGGACGTCGGTTAGTTTTAAAGGAAAGCAGTGTTTGAGAGTAACTCGGAGATTTTACTTGAGAGTTTAACAGTTATTTCAGATTTTACTTCCAAGTCACTGTTATAGCGTACGCCTTAGGGTTACTTATCACAATGGTTGTCATGCATCATTTTAAGGTAAATTCTAGTTTATATATGTTAGACTGTGGTACCTCTTAAATTTATTATAGGCCGCCCAGCCTGCTCTTCTATATTTGGTTCCTTGCTGTCTTCTTATACCTCTACTTATGGCTACTAGTATGGGAGAGGTGAAGGTAAGATATATTTGTTATTATTTATTCATTAATTCCAATATAGCTGTGAATTTTTCCTTGCAAAGATGTCGTTGTAGGAGTTGTGGAATTACAATGAAGAACATCTTATTGAGAAGAAAGACGAAAAGATCAGTTCTACTAAGAAGAACAACTGAGAGTAACTATAAATTAAGTATAAATTCGTAATGCTGTATTCAATTAATAATTAAAAATTCCTATATGGAGAAATTGAATTTGAAAAAGTAGCGGTATTGTCATTACTGGAGGGATGTCGAATTTGTGCTAGTCATTCCGTTACTAACTTGTCTGTACACCTGAGTACTTTAGATTTAAATTGTTAATAGTTGACATGCTATTTTAGACCTGCAATTAGTATTTATTTTTCGGGTTTTCTATACTATCTTTTAAAAGTGATATACTAGTGTAATGAATTGTTAGTAGACATTTTGTACTAAATGATTTTTACTTCGAAGCTTAAAGGTCGACTTTATTGCTGACATTGTGTGGTCTTTCAAGACTGACAAATAGACACGAGTAATTTCGTGTCCAATTATCATTAGTGTTATTTCAGTGTTGAATTACATGGAAGAGGAGCTATGAGCTGTGCTAGTTTAGAAATATTGGTACTGTGCCATATCATTCTTCTACTCAAATTGTCATTGTTGGAGAAGTACTCGGTTATAGTGGGATGAGCCTTTGTTACGCTATCTAGTCTACATTATAGAATAGCACTTGTACTTAGTGAGATCTATATCCAATCACCATTCGGGTGACCTATTCATTATTTTATTAAATTGAAGCCGTGAAGAAGTTTGTATTTATAGTAATGTACTAGTATTAAGAAGCATCATCCTAGAAAAAATGGAAAGCATGAGTTCTGTGATAATGTTAAAAATATGTAACGTGTACAATTACTGCAAAAAATATTAAGTTATTTAAGTTGATAATAAAAGAAAGGCCATCAAGATTATACCGTACAATTAAATACTAGAATATGATACTTCATTATTTTAAAACCATAAATCAGAATTTCAAATCTATAGTGCACCGCTGAAGCCAAACAAACCAAAAGTCACTAGTAAATCAAAATTGAGTAATATAATGCTTTAAATATCTACTTGAATATAATTTACAAAAGCTAATATTTCTTAAACACATCATAAAGGCATGTTTCATAATTCAAGTAATAAAACATTTTACTGCTTAACGCCAATTAAAAAAAATTACCAATTGAATATTCATTGTGCCATTATTATAACTTAGTAAGCATAACTTCAAGATGTAGGAAAATTCCGTTTAATATACAAGACAATTTCCTACATTCTATGAAACAGCAAAATCTAGTTGAAAGCCCTCCTCTGAGTGATATGACATATAATGAGCAGACGTGTCAAGCTTCAATTCGCTTAGACATTAAAGTGAAATTGATATAAATGAATAATATTTCAATAACATTAAAGTACAACAGTTTCCATCTTCCTTTGTTGTTTTTTGTGGACGAGAACACACGCTGAAGCGAAAAGGCCACATATAAAAGAGAGAATCAAACACCCGGCTGCACCACCGCTCCAATAATATGCCCAGCCAAAATGAAACTGAAATAAGTAGCTTATTTATTCATTATCAACCTTATCTATAATAGTTACTACGACAAATATAAATATGTAGTGATATTTTTTAAAGGGAGTTATATGGTTTAGTAATAGACGTAATATGTTAAAAAAGCAACCCGCAGAAAACGCTTGGTTAATAAAGAATTCATTTACTAAACAAAATAAACGCAGACACTTTGAATATGAAAGACAGTGAAAACATCTCGTTGCCTATCCTCAATTTCAAAAAGAATTTTTATATATCAGTAAATAAAAGTAAAATTAGAAAATTACATGCCCTGAGGATACTGCTTCCTTCTCTCTCAGTTTGGTTTTCTTTTAGTTCATTGAAATATGTGTATACAATAAATCCAGAAAGTGCAGAAATTGCTGAAAGCTGCTGTAATAACTAAGAAACATTTTGCAGAAATGGTAGGATTATAGCTTTGCCTTTTTTAATATTGAGGTGGTCATGTTTTTTAACTTATGTTTTACATAAAAGCTACCTGCTCCGAGGAGAAGTACACTATGGGCCAATGCTCCGAACGGTGTGAATAATGTGCAAATAGCAAAGCATACGGCCAGTAACGCACAGGCAACTGCACAGGAGAAGAGAATAAGAGTAGCCAATTCGAAGTCTGTAACTACTACCAGAATTTATCTATTTTTAAAATATCCCCTCAAAACATTACTACGCCTGCCTAATTGAATGCCATTGCAATTTACTTAGATATTACAACCACTGAACTGTTATTAGAACTAAGAGATATCATTTTAAAGTGAATTAGAGATAGAATGTGACTAAGATCTTACTAGTTGCGTCAGTTAATGTAATAGTCAATTTTTCTTACCTCCGTAATATGTTCTATATTCAAAGCTAGTAGCATCCTTAGGAGCTGGTTTCCGAAGATGGCATACATGTGTATAAGAATCGTCTAAAATAATTAGAGATTTTAAACATGCTTAATTAACCTATACTTTTATACTAGAATTTGGTTTTTTTTAAAGTTGGTATAAACATAAAGTCAGACATAACATTTAGATGATATGTAATTAAATACAAGTTTGGCTAAATCCTTACCTGATCGATAATTTTGTTTATTTTCAGGTTCAAAACAAAATCGAATAAGACCATAATATCGAATTCCTTTCATCTCTTGATGATCCACGGTGTATCGGAAGCTAACAGAGAACAAAGTAGTTACAATGATAGCAGCTGTCATCAAAGCTAACAGAGAAGAGCCAGTAAGGAACACAAAACGAGACTTGGAAGTAACACTCATTTCTGAAATCAACAGTCTTTTCAAACACGTTAATAGGGTGTAAAATATTTAAGCGATAAATATTGAATCTACTCAATCCGATTCTTTAAATAACCCTAAATTATTGTTTTAAACAATGCGTTTTTAGAGGTTGAATCTAGAAGTAAAATAATTACTCTTTAAATATATATTTATGCGATACTTTCTTGAAATACGACGTATTAATACATTTTACCTTAATAGTATTATATGTTAACAGTAATTTTTAGAAGTGAGCATTGTCAGTGTTTTCAACAAAAAACGTTAACATGGTATAAATACAAATCATGTGATGATATTCACAAATGTATGGTATGTAATTTTTACGTTTTAATGCCTTTATTGGCTGTCATCTTACTGTGATTTTTACAGTAATACATAGGAAAAACAGACTAAGGAAAACGAAGATAGATAGTTTCAACAGTTTCAAGTTTTTCTATAATGGAATTGTATTTTTTTCCTTATATATATATATATATATATATATAGCACCATTAAATGTGCGAAATAAGGTATTAGGTGATAGTGTTAATATTCTATAAATATTTATTTTTATCGTATGCCTCTTCACCGCCTATTATCATAAATACAAGACTCCTCTAGTTTCTATTCTGATAATAGGTATATTGATAAGTGATATTCATTAAAGAAATTCTCCCTTTTTTAAGACACTATACGATTCGTCTTTATAGTTCTCTGTTACTAAATAACTATGAATAATGGTCATCCATTTTAACGTTGATGATCATAGTTTATGAAAATAAATCATCACTCTTTTCATTTAAGTAATTGTCCCTAATCTCATTGATGATTATTAGCTCTGAGATAAATGTGATTGATAGTGCTTCCCACTATATGGTATGAATGTGAACGAACCACTTATATCTTTTCTTGATAATGTAGTTGTGTTTAAACATCAAAACAACTTCCGCTGAATTGAAAAACCATATTGAGCTAAACAAGGTAGTGCAAGATTGGAAATGTATAACAAATAGTTAATCATATTAATTTTAGAGAGGAACTTCACTTTGCATGAGAAATCATTTTGACGTAAATATGAACGTAATAACAGACTGAATTTATAGTAGAATCATTCGCGGCAAAATTATAAATTATGTTTATTTAATATCAAAAGCAGTCATAAAAATGAAAAATCTTAAAATATGTAGAATAACGGCATAATTTCTTCATTTCTGTAATTTAATGTAATAATATATGAACAAAGCAGTCTATTATTCAACAATTTTTCATGCAAAATAAACTAAAATCTTCAAGATTATCTTGTTTTCTGCAAAAAATGATTATTATTGAAATTGCTGTAAACAAAATCGACACAGCAAAATAATACAAAAATGTTTAGAGTGAATTGCCAAGTAGGCGGATTCTTAGAATACGAGAGCTGAGAGATTCGGGAAGCAGCGTTGAGAATTAGGGAGACAGAAGTACTGGTGGGCAAGCTTAATATTGTGTTGAGTGTTAGTGACTCGTGAGTGTACTGAGATATCCGTATCTCACCGTCAGGTGGCAAGTTTTTCGCAAACGAATATAGCTAATGAGATTTTCAGACGATGTTTGGGTGACAGTAAATTTTATGTATGAAACTGGATGCTATTTTCTACGCAGTAGCAAAATATCCCTTATAAAAGTAAACTTAAGTTTAAAAATAGCCAAAAATAATACCTTGTATATTTTATTAATATAATTATAAATAAGCTAGTAGGTAATAGTAGTTCAGTTAAGGGATACATTCTTACATACAGATAAATACGATTTAAAATGCAAAATCAATTAATAGCAAGAAAGTATCGACGTCATTTGCTGCAGCGACATGTTTATAAACCACCAACAGGGATTATTTAAGTGGCAAGGAACAGCTGATAATGTATGCTTGTGAGCTATGGGCGTGATGGAAAAGTTTAGTGAAGAAGAATAAGAAAAATTTAAGAAATTGAAAAACTTATATAAGAAATCGATTAAAGTCCTCACATCGATAATAAAACATCTTGAAATAGCAAGAAAAATGTTATAGAAATAGCGAGAATTAATCTTCTCTTGTAAGATACGTTAAGAAAAATCATAGTAATTAATAATTCAAACTTAAAGTATGACAAATAAGGAACTAAAGACATTTGAAAATACTGTTGAAGAACAGAGTCAGTTAATGGTATTTCAATCATACTCATGCCTTAGTTGACAAACCATAGCTTCGTACATTGTTTGGTGTGTCCATTTGTGCTGTCATGATTCATTTGTATGCAGAAATGTGATGCTGTCTGAGAGTCATCCTGAGCCGACACGAAATACTGTGACCAAGACAGTACTATAGATTTTAAGAAGTGAATTGATATATTTTACGATTTGTGGAGTGGGACACAGAATATTTCACAAAATTATGAGGTGAAGAATACTATGGTTAGTACATATTTTATTCTGAGTAAGAATTAAAATAATTGCTTATATTCGATTACAATTTCTTAAAATGACCGGTTTTATATTGAGATAACTAAAATTTGAGAGTACACTCACATATAAGATACTTTTAACACATCCAATTCAAAAATGTTCCATCTTCCTACGCATTGTTAATCTCAAAATCCTAATCAAGTTGATCATAATAATGATTTAGAGATTTCTCAACACCACAACCATAAGAGCATGTTAATATTAAAATATAGTGATTTATTATACAGTGGCACTACAAATTAGGATTCATGAGTCTTGTTTACTAATTTCTGAATTATTTCTTCCATTTCTTTATGACTTTGTGCTAACCACCCAAGAGTCTTCTGGAGGCAAAAGAGCAAGAGACGCAACTAGAATCATAGTTGCATAAACATGTATGTACTGTGATAAATGTAAATCTTACACATTAAAAAAAATATATGAATAAAAATAACCCCTTTGAAAACAATGAAATAGACACCAATAGTAGGTAGCAGAAATAGCAGGATCGTAAAGAGAAGAGTAGCAATAAATTGCTGCCGAGAATCAAGAGCCACCTAAAGTCATCAATTTAAAATTTAATGAAACATGTTATGATCTATTCCAACCCACATTATCCTCTCTATTTCTCAGTGGGTTCCATTTCTTCCCACGAAAAACTCTCCAAAGTGATAAAACAGAAGACCATGACAAACTTGCAAGTCTGAAATAGAGAAACTTCGTCTCGTATAGGATCTAGCAACAATGTGTTAAAATTTTATGAAAGTGTAACAATATGGTAAATAAAATATTTATTCCATAAAAACAATACAGTTCATCATAATCTATCGCGACTTCCTAACTCGAATAGAGAGTCCAATAAACCCGATAAAGTAGAATACAAAAATAAAGAAAACCATAAGAAATTGATCAATGAGGAAATTGTTGGCAGTGAATGAATATTGAGCAAGTATGCTATCTCGTCGCTGGAAAACAATAAGTTTGAAAATATTAAAAAAAAATGCAATATCAAATTGAACTACGTTCAGATCCAACGACTAACTTCATTGTTATAGGTAGAATTAATCCCATTGGCATTATTCCAATTATCTTTATTTACATAACTCCACTGATTGATTGAGAGAGCTTCGAATCCGTATCTATAATTTTTAGAAGATAAATCTTGGTGTAGTAGGTAACAACATAGTATAATGGGTAACTAATGTCACTCATAAGATTTGCCTATTAAATAAACCGGAAAAAAAATCATTCATAGCAACCCCATTTCTTTAATAAGAGATAAAATACGAGCTCGCCAATAATATTTTAATAATATATATAAAATATTCACCTAAACCAACTGAGGTACTGAATCCAACTAACATATGGAGGCAGTGATCCTACATTAGCATAAAGACCACCAGTTAATGACAACAGTGTAAGCAAAGGACCGGCAACGGATACTGCAACCTGAAATGAATATTGTAAAATATCCATATATATATATATATATATAAATTACACTATAGTTTGTTCTATATACCGGATATGAAGGAGATATGGTTGAAAGCATGACTCCAAAGGCTGATGACGACTGTTCAATAAGAAAACAGATGAAACATGCATAAGCCACCTGCGAAAATAAATTAATAATATTTATTAATGTGAAAAAAACGTAACTATAGAACAAATGCGCTAACTAGTATTTTCTCTACCTGAGTGAATGAACTAGAAAATCCAACAAGCCAGTAGCATATGAGTAGCATAACTAAACCATCTGCTGTGAAAAGAGGGACGTATGATAGAGAGCGAGCAAAATAGTAACTGGAAAAAAATGATTGAAAGGGAACACATCTCGAATTACCAAGTCATCTAGAGTGATCAACAAACATTAACCTGAATATGCTATATATACCGTCGTGATACTCTCTTACGACCAAAGGATAATCGGCCGGAAGAAATGTGAGAATGCCAAAAAGGGTTGAATATGTTAACTCGCTAACCAAATAGAATAATGCACCATTCAAATTAGAGACTCCAATTTTGATATCAAGGGGTGTCTGAAAGTCATTATATATTTAGGAGAGATAATTCTAAAAAAATGCATATAAAAATAAATCATATGGACCTGTAGATATAGCAACCCTATAAACAGACCCATGATGGACTTCTGCATGAGTTTGGCTCGAGCCAAAGAAGGATTACGTAAATTATCCAGACAAGACCTAAATAGTACATTCATATAAATATTAACTAAAAACTATACATATTCTGTAGTTAAAATAATTTATTATATAAAGTTGTTATTCTACTTACCTATGTAGTAATGCCCCAATCTGTGTAGGTAGACTAACTCTTCCACGGCCCTGTGGAACTTTTCCCGGTATAATTTGGTCTATATTGTTAGATAAAGTACGTCCATAGCTTCTGAAAGTAATCGAAGCCAATAAATAGAGCAAATATTTCTTTCAAAACCTCTAATATTCCAAGTATTGATCAGAAATAATTGAATAGGAAAATATCAGTCACTGAAGATATTATCAACACACCCATTACTAAACTGGTCACATATCTTGGAAATTCTT
The DNA here is from genome assembly GCA_964036235.1 of Heterorhabditis bacteriophora. NCBI lineage: Eukaryota > Metazoa > Nematoda > Chromadorea > Rhabditida > Heterorhabditidae > Heterorhabditis > Heterorhabditis bacteriophora. The sequence goes on along the minus strand of OZ038425.1, from coordinate 1,902,123 downwards.
GCGCGACACTCTTCTTCCTCTTGCGGTACCGTCGCTAGTATGTGAATGATCATATCAGCTGGATTATAATTATGAGGACATGGATAACCTGATGACTTAAAAAATTCTATGCCATCCCGAGGAGAACCAAGAAACGCTGTTCGACCACCAGCTGTAATGAGTAAACTATACAATATTATAGAGATACTTCAAATGGAACTCACCTAGAAACATTACTCTGTCAAACATTAGGTACAGCTGTGAAGATGGTTGGTGAATTGTACAAATAACTGTCCTAAATATAATGTATTATCTACGAATTTTAAATTTTAGCATAAATATTTACATAACCGTAGAGTAGGAACTTTCAACTTTCTCTAAAAATGTGTATTTTAGAATGTTTACTTCTTATGAGGATATAAATGTAATTTTCATATTCTTAGTTTTAGTAAAGCTCTAATATTAATATATGATTTTTAATTTCTTCTTATATGTATTAAAATATTATAGACAGTGAAGCACATACCAAGAATTAACCTTGAAATCCAAAAGACAACCGCAGGAAAAGGAAGTTTTGATTTTTTTTTCGATGTTACGTCATTTTCAAATTTACAGATAAATGAAACATATAGCTAGTTATGATAGATAACATAGAATGATCAGCCGATAAATGTAACGCTAATGACGAAAAATCCGAAAGTAAATATGGTTAACATTAATTTAAAAATTACGGTCCTACTATGGTGCTTCTAATAAGAACAATGTTGCGTGAGTGATAAGAAAATACTGTGATAGAAACTATTAAGAACACAAAATTACATATGTTGAATGAACGGTGGATGATTGTTGGAAAATTTCTTTGCAATGAGACAAATTTCACGCTTTGAAAGTAATAGCACAAATTAAGCGTCATCTTTAACCATACTTAGCACCAGTGGAAGAAGTACCAAGACCATTGTAAAGGTTTTAAGCAATCTAATAAATTAGAAATATTCTCATAGGTGAAGAAATCGACCCAAATACCATTAAAAACCCCGGTCCGTTTCTTCATATCTATACCCAGTAAATTAAATCTTGAATCTAAATCTCATGCTATTATTGATGAATCTGTTACTCGAAAAAATTTTGGTCGTAAGAGTATCATAACATTAATTTTCAGACACATTATTATATGCTTCTATAACCTAATTTAAATCAACATGACAATTAGCAAAATTATTGAAATAGATTTGCTAGAGAATCTTTAAGATAATAATACTGAAAACTTTAAATTAAGCTATCATAAGGAAAGATTTCAAATTGTTGTTCTTTAATGTATATGAATCAAAATCAGCTGAAAAAAATTCACTGTACCTGCCACTTTTGGCCAATTTAGATAACACCTGAACAACGCTCTCAGCCATAAATGAATCCAAACCAGTAGTAGGCTCATCGCAAAAAAGAAGAGCAGGGTTAGACAATAGCTCACAAGCAAATGTTAGGCGGCGTGCTTCGCCTCCTATAAAAAAATTGGTGTTTCTTCTAATCTCAATTCAATCCAAAATCTTTACTAATGAAGACATTTAATCTAAGCAAAAGAATTGACTGAGAATACGCAAATAAATGTACATATAGTAATGAGTATACAATTAACTAAATGTTTTGAGATCAACTATTTAAGTAAAGTGCAATAAGTAGCTCATAATAAAGAAAAAACAGCACACAAGATTCATCGATAAGAACTTTCATGATCAGAATAAAACCTTGAAAATCTGTAACAAAAATGTGTTGTTATTTTTCATAATACATTGTCGATTAAGAATACCGATGAGATCCTGTTCTGTAGTTCACACAAATTATTTAACCACCTGATATTCCCTTTTTAACTCCAATCACTCCGATTCGTGTATTCTGACACTTTAATAGACCTAACTGCGACAATACTGTGTTGACCCGTTTTTCCCGTTTCGATTGAGTACCGTTTACACGAAGTCGAGCCTACAAATTAGTGATTTTATTGTTCATACAAATTTATCATTAAATTGGCCTTAAGCTTATTGAATTTTAGAAATATTACTCAATTTCTTTATTAGCAATAGGTCATTATTTACCTGAATGGTCAGATATTCTCTGACAGTCAAGGTCCCAACAAAAAGTTCTTCCTGTTGAGCATAACCAGATATTGCTGTTATATTGCGACCAATCTGAAGGACACTTCTTCATATATCACACTATGATATATTTCAAAAAAATCTCGCAAAATTCAGGCTATATATAACATATTTGTACAAACTTCATTTCCATTAACTTCCACCTTTCCATCTACATGTAGACCTCTTAAATTCCGAGCCAATAATGTATTAAGAAGAGTTGTCTTACCAGCACCACTGAATAGAGTTACTATTTAAAAGAAAAACAATGCATTTCATCTCTACCAAATATAAACAAACAATAAGTGATTTTTGTTGTCAGTATAATTCATCAATATTCACCTAGCTCCCATTAGTGCCATAAGTTCCCCAGGACGAGCAAGACCTGATACACAACAAAGTACCTCTCTACCTCCCTTCTGTACGGTCACTCTATAAGTTCATATATATATACTAGATTAAACATAATTATTGAGGGCTAAAAATGAAAACACATCCACTTGAAAGCTTGAAGAAAATTACATTACTTACCTAATATTTTTCCAACTTAGAGTAATTGGATCAATATTTTCCAGTGTAGATTCAGTAGCTGAGTATGAACAGCCATAATCCGAAAGACCGGAAGAAATTAGAAGAGCTGTCTCTTCCATAATATAATAATAATTTCCAAATTTGGAACAGAACGATGAACAGGTATGAGTATATTAATATTAAAAAGTAGCTGCAACGATGATTTGTAAGAGACTCCGTAGTCAATGACTAGTCGCACACAGAGGGAGTAGATAAGAAATATGAATGATAACGGTTGGTAGCCCTTCGCCAATAATTATGGTCACACCGAAAACGTAGACAGCTATCTTATCTTGACTATGAGTGCATGATGGCATCGATTCGTAATAATATTAACTTATTAAAAAAAAACCACAAAAACATGATCAATTTCTCAGTTCATATCTCTGGACTCCAAAAAAAAAAAGTTGTGATTAGATATAAAATAAAAATACCAATCCCCTCGACAAGAGTGGATAAAATCTTTTTTAACAACAGAGATATGATTTATATGTGCATAAATAACTTTTTAACATAGTAGCAGACAATGATAACGTCAAACATTAATAATTATATGTTGAACAGTGTAGTAATTAATTTCCTCATAATGGTTGATGTAAATCTCACCTCGATGCGTAGACATCAAAACACAGAATGTGCAGCGAAAGCAAAGAAACAAGATCGGAGAAGACAGCGCAAGCAACAGAGAATCCAAAAACTGCAGATGACAGCACTAACTTCCACAGGAATGGCGTACGAAGGAAATTGACAAATGCTTAATGATCCACGTAAGTTTCCAATTATTCTATGTCTACAGTAACATTCCAAAATAATAATGGGAATCTGTGATAGGTTAGTATACGAAAAAAAAACTAACTTTTCCAGAGATGAATATGATAGCGAAAAAAATTTGCTAGCGCAGTGTTCACTGGCTCATTAAGTTTTAGCCCGGCTGGATTCTTTGTCAGCGAACTTATCAACTATAACAGGTCTTTACTCATCAGACATAATTACAACAGTATGATAACTAACCTTATCTAATTCATTAATTAACTCGTCAACAATATCCCAGAAGACATAATGTAACGAAGTAGAATAGCCACTCAGTAGAATAATCAATGAAGTCCCAAGAACTACATCCAATAAGAAACAACTGCACCATATTAAACTTCTAGAATGCTTAAATTCATCCTGGTCTTAAAACTCGTCCGACAATTAAGCATAATTTGTATCACCTGTATTCCCTAAATTTGCCCTGAATAATCCTGAACGTTAATGAGAACCTTAACGCCGTTGTAATCCCACTGATTTCAAACATTTATAACCTAAAACAACTAATGGATGCATGGAACATCGGGAGTGCGAACATTAAATATACCACGTTGTTAGAACTATTAACAGTACAATAATTCCAATTCACCACAATATTTATAACTCTAATTCATCTACAGTCTTTCAGTGTTTTCCTTGACTTTCCATTTTTAGCCGTAGAGATTCAGGCATGGCGGGAGGAGGAGGGCGAGGAAGGTTAAAGGCAACTTTGACCGAATCGTAAATGAACCACTGTAGAGCAGTCAAGGTACCAATCATGATAATTCGGGGACCAAGTCCTTTCCATAGACCGCCAAATCCAATCTTCTTTACGATATCTCCCACAGAAGCTCCTGCATCCTGGTTCAGTTTAGACACCAAGGTATCAGCTGGATGTGATACGACAGCACAGAATACACCTAAAATAGAAAGTTATCAAGTTACATAAATCACATTTGATAACGTTGCATGAAAAATGATATACCAGCAATATATCCAGCAATGAAAGTGACAACAAGTTGTTCAGGTTTAGAACAATCGGAACGGGGCTTAGGAACAACGAATTGATATAGTAGCTCGACAGTCCGTTCGAAACAAGCGAATTTCATCATGGTATATGGAATCTGTCGCATCCAGAGAGGTGGTAAACCCTTAAATTAAAGAACCATGATTTAATGAAAACTTGAAGTAAGAGTGTTTGACAAACCTTATAGAATCCCATTAAACCTTCAGTTCTGTATATCATTGGTGCACATCCACGAAGCGTAGGTGGTGCGCCGGGAGCTGTTTGTACACGAACTTTTGTTGCTTCCATAGGTGCAAGAAGAATATCAGCGAAAAATTCAGCCGAAGCAGAAGCAGCCAGATATAGAGCAGTTCGGTAGAGATAGGCCTTCTCCTAAATACTTTTAAAATATTATTTCTATCTGATCTAATTAAGAAAACTTAATCTTGATTTCATCAGTTCAAATAATTATTAGAATCCCATATAAATTCCACTTCATTTTCCAACAAAACAGTTACAATTTTTTTTAAGTGACTAAAACAAAAAAAATAATTAACAAGGATTACTGTATACATATTAATCGGAACTAATATAGTTTCCGTAATAAAAAAAATGTTCCCAGATAAAATTAAATGTCAATGAATAACAGTAATAATATCAGAAACTAACTTCTCCAAGAAGGTCACCGTAAACGTTCTTAAAAACTTCATAGAATCCGAATTTTCCTAGACCTTGTAGAGAATATCCAATAGCAGTTGGAGCCCATCCTTTGGCCAAAGCCCTAAATCCTTCTTCGGCTACAGTAGTACGGAATCCGGATACAATACCCTTATACTTTGCTGGATCTACCTAGAAATAATCATAACTATAAATGTTGAAAATATTCCATTATGGATGTTAGACAGACCTGAATACGACATTTTACCAGATCAAGAGGTACAATTGCAGTATGTGTAATACCACATGAAAGAACTCCTCCAAAAGCGCAAAGAGCGTAATACTTCCCGGAACCAAATTCTACCTGCCCGCCTAAAATAACCATTAGTTATTGAATTACATGAAAATTACAAGGAGAAATATCCCACCCTCTTCGATAGAAGAAACAGCATTCGCCACTGTTACTGCTACTCTAATAACATTAACAGTATTATAAGAAGTCCAGTCCAAAAAACCATCAACTAATTGAGTTACCCCCCAAAAGTACAGTACAGTCCATGATATGATTATGATAGCCCAGCCAATTAATCCACTTCTACGAGGTTCACCAGCTCGGATAAAATATGGGTAGCTTTTCAATTGTGTTTCAGACGTCATTTTACCAAAAAATAAAAGTGAAATGCTTTACATGGCGCTGACACAAATATGGCCACGTATAGCGAGAACCTTATGTCGTGCAACTCCGGCATCTCTGGACTCTGCCTTGTATCTACATATGTAGATTAGGACATTACGTAGTTCACGCAAAAATTCCATTGTGCTATTTAAAACATAATTTAAACTATAGGAAACCAACTTTAGAATCAAATCTTGAGTTCCAGTCATATAGTCTAAGGAATAATATTTTTCAACACTTGTGTAAAAACTCTATTCTATATATACTAGCTTAGTAAATACACTTTAAATAAAACTAACCATTGGAAGTAAGAGCTGGGCCAGAGCAGCTGGCAGTTCGGACAGGAAAACCAAAGGGATTAGACTTAGAAACATCTGAAAGCTGACTGATGATACCCATTACCCTGAAATATTTTATTTTCAAATACAACCTTCAAACCTTTAATAGCAATTTAGACGGCAAAACCTACAACTCCTACCACATTACAAATAAAACTCAGTTTTCGTATTCTTGTATGATTATACACTATTTACATAATGTAACGATAATAAAGAGTTATCTAAAGATTATTGAACAAGCACAAAAACAACTACGCTTGCAGTAAAACTATCACGTAAAAAATTTTAATATACCGTAACATCCATGCAATCTAAAACCATGCATGCACATCTAAAGACGACTTTTTGTTGGCAATTTGCCAAACATTTAAATGGTTCCAGTAATCATATCCCAAGTATATGGCATTTAAGTTGGTTCTGTTAAGTACTTTCCACAAATTTTTATCGAATTAAATTTATTAGTATTTCCGAGATTATAAAGCACTATAATTTTTGCGTCTTCTAGAATTTTCTGATTATTTTATAAATAGACGGTATTATTCATGTTTCATTCCTTTATCTTTAGCCCTATTTTTCTAGATAATTAATTGGTATATCTATATATTTTCTGGTTTGCATCTTTTTTAGAAAGGGGTTAAAGTACTGGTCATTTTTTAATCATCTGAGATATGGCCGATAAGGAACTGAAGAAGGTATATATTGAGCCGTATGTTCATTTGTGTTCTTTTATAACGTACTTATTATTTGTATATGTTGAACATTTACAGGCGTTCCAAGATTTGCAATTCAAAACAAATGAAACTCGAGCTACCATTGCGCAAGGAGAAATTGCTAAAAAAATTAATACTCAGGTTTGACTATTTATAAACTTATCCGTTTTACTGCAGTATTTATTCAATTAATTTAAATGTATTTTTACGCTAGAGGTTTTAATTTTCAATTGTTTGACATGTTTCTTTGTTCAGAAACAGCGAGTTTCTGAATTGTCTGCTCAAACAATAAGTGGCATTTCTACTGAATTACCTGTTTATCGTAGCGTTGGACGCATGTTCATTCTGTCATCAAAAGAGGAAGAAGTAGAACGGCACAATAAAGAAGCAAATGAGTACAAGTATGTTGTAGTTATAAATATCATAATAAAAATACTTGTGAAATAGTAACTTTTAAATACGAAAATAAAGATTAACAAGCGCTAACTTCACTAGTTATCTTCTGTTATTAGATGTCTCTTAGTACTGTTAAATAAAAGTTACTAAGTATTTTTTTCGTATAATCAATGTTAGTTGCTAATTTAAAACTGCCATTTTCTTAACAAGCGGATGTTTTAGTGGCTTCTTGTAGAATTTGTATTGTTCTGTATAGCTACTACTTTTAGTTTATCGTTAACATGTAATAGTAGTTATTTATAGATTAAAAATAGAAGCCATAGAAAAACAAAAGGGGTATCTGCAACGAGAAATGGAAGAGGCTGAAAGAAATCTACGTGAGATGGTTCAGGCCAGAAGAGCCTGAGTTCCTTATCTTTTGTTTGTTTACTGCTATTAATTGAGAATAGGTATTATTTTCTCTTTTCAAAAATATACGATGCAACTTGACTTTGTTATAATATTTACATGGCATGAAAAACAAAATTAAAGCAAATATAGATTGTTTGCATCTTCTATCAGTTGCCTAACGTTCTATCAGTCTTGTAACCGTTGTTCGTTTTTGGTCATGAATGTATGCTTAAATGAATTTTTGCCTATAGTCTGCATTATTTTATTTCAAATAAAAGCGTTCTTTGAATGCCGTTATTTTTTATCACCATATACACTGGTCAGAAATATTAGTTACTTATGGGAGTTACGTACAACCCATTTCCTCACTTTCTAGTTATTCAGTAATTAGATTTCTTGAATAATTAGCAATGACTCAGTTATCTCATCTCATTTCGTTTCTATAACATCGAGTAGACATGATCCTGAAATCGCTTGAGACTCATGTTGGCTCACAAAAGCATATACTTCAATTCTGGGATGAATTAACTACTGATGAAAAGGAGAAATTATCACATCAGGTATAACAAGTATGTTTTATGTTTACTAGTTGCCAGATATATTACTGTCAGCTGGAACTATGGTATAGTAAGAGGAAGAACTGCCAAAAATTATCTTATAATAAAAATACTGTTCATCTAAATTTAGTGACATGTATAGTCAGTAGTTTTTTATTAACTGATGATTTTCAGATAAAGTCGATTGATTTCGAGTGGTCGCGTCGATGTTTCGATAATTCAAGTAAAGTTTCGCCTACAAATTCTGAAAACTTTCATCCGGTTCCAAGTGATCATCACACAGTATTTAAGAGTCTTGATTCTGACACCAAACAGAGATATTGGATGAAAGGCATGAAAAATTCCTTTTCTATGGTCTAGAGTAAAGTAGTTTACTTGTTACCCTGATGTCTTATATAGATATATCAGTCTTGTAAAATAATGAAAGCCCCTTTCTCGAAATTATTACAAGGATTTCGCTGTTTTTGAGATCTGTCAGAAAGTGTTCTCGAAATCTTTGTAACCGAGAGTTGTATTGTCTTCATGCGTACAATAGGACTGGCTTGCTGTATTGTATACTGAGTGACATCAGAACTTAAACAATTATATTATGAACAGGTGTTACAATCTAGAACAAATACAAGTAGGTTTATAAATATATCAAGTATACTGGTATGGTTTTTTGTTAGTTTGATATGATTAATTTCTATAAAACTATAATTTAGTATTTCACAAACGAAGATAGGCTTTAATGTTTACATTTGACTTGTTCCCTTCGTTTAGGTCTGGAGGCTATCTCTCGTAATGAGGTTGCTGCTGTAGTTTTGGCTGGTGGGCAAGCTAGCCGCTTAGGGTCAGTTGCTCCAAAAGGTATAAAAGCTACTTTATCTAATTTTTAATTTTCAAGGTTTTTCAAATTTATCATTAATTAATTACCACTTTCGAATTTATCGACAAACCTGTTTACCTCAGACTGTTATTTAGGTACGATCCCTCTTGGTCTTAATGTTTCACCAGTAGATTCACTGATAGGTATCCAAGCGGCTAAATTGGCTCTTCTTGAAAAGTTAGCTGCTAAAATGTATCCAGGCACAGAGGGCAAAATACAATGGTTAGTACATGTAATGATATGTATACCTTCTATAACATAGTCATTCTTTTACGGCATATTATTTTTGTCAAAGAATATAAGCATAGGAATGAAATAAGCCGATCCCTCATTTCGGCTGGCTGCATCACCCTCTTATTCCGGCATGTCGTTCACAGCTTTTTAGCTGCGTGCCTCCGAGTGTCATCTTTCCTATTGTTCTCTGAGATGCCAAATCGCGCTCTTAACGCTCTCTTATAAGAAACCATTTCGCTTTAATTTAGATACAATATAACTAATGCATGATGTGATATCCTAAGATTGAGTGCTTTAATTTTTCATAGTACTACTAACAATTAACACTTATAGTGGTTTTAATTCCACTAGATAGTTAACACATCTCATTTTCTCATGTTATATTCTTCTAGGTTGGTGATGACATCAAAGTCTACGGAAGCACAAACTCGTTTACATCTTGATAAAGTGATAGCAGCTACAGATCTTTCTCCAGAACAGGTCTTGGTGTTTAGTCAAGCTGAAATTCCTGCATTTGATATGGATGGAAATCTGTTACTGGAGAATAAATACACTATTGTTACTTCTCCTAGTGAGTACATAATGGAATTATTATATATTTTAAAGAATCGAATAGTTTGCAATTTTGATTAACGCATACTGGCTTCATAATATTATTTTTGAACTTTTTAAATATTAAATCAAATTTTAAAATCACACGTAAATATTAATTCACACTCAGAACAATTTTACAAACATTTAGGAAATTTAATGATATAGATTTTAAATTTGTGATTCTATCAATTTTTGAAGTAATTTAAATATGAGAGACGCAAATATATTTTGCACTGACTTAACCCCGATAACGTGTTTATTTTGCCAAGTGTTGCGCATAATTGACCTCGGGTGACTCGATTCTGGGATACTGTAGTGAATAATGGTATGAGATGAGTGCCAAGTGCGCAACTATAGTTTTAGCATATAAAGAAAAAATTTTCTTTAAAACTTTATGTTATGAAAGGAATCTTGATTTTCAGTTGCAATACTAATTAATGATAATGTAGAAAATCGAAGACATAATGATGTATACCGTCGTAATTTAGATGGTAATGGTGGTCTCTTCTCTGCTATAGCATCTCATCTGGCTAAGCTGAAGGTCCTAGGAGTGAAATACTTTCATATTTACTGTATCGATAATATTTTGTGCAAAGTTGCTGATCCGCATTTTCTCGGATTCGTCTTTGAGAAAGGAGCAGATGTGGCTACAAAGGTTAGTTGTTAATTAAAGCTCATCTATCTTTAAACAATATGAGAACTACATTATGTTTCCTCAACATTTATACTATTGTTAACCCCTCTACACGTGATCGTCCTCATCCTGTATCCTCGTATTTAACATCGCGCTAATCCGACCGATGAGCGCGCAACAAAGGCTTTCATAGCGGTTCTCTTTCTTGTTACATATTATCATACCGATTATCATCTGGACACTGTATTTTGCCGCTCTAACTACTAAGTACCTATTTACTTATAATTTTGTTTTTTATAATGTATTAATTGTGACTTATAATTTTTATACTAACTGATTTATTTATCTTTTTGTCGTCGATGTTTTATCATTTATAGTGCTATTGTTTTCACTTGCTTTTCCTCCATTTATTATTTTTAAGCGAGAGCTTAACCAATGCAGGGTAATCCACTACCTACTCTCTAGAGTAATGTCGACCCAAGCGGTATCGTTTATAATCGTTATTATACCGATAAATGCGGTACAGTGCAGGATATGCTAGCCGACCAGCTATAATTAGGACCCACCGGGCTCGCTCGTTCTCATGTTAATTACGCAACTTGAGTAACCTCATCCTCATAAATACATCTGTCGACAGTATTGCTTTTCAATAGCTGAACCCATTGGGTTAGTAAGGTATTAGATTACATTAAAATATAAATAAGATATTTATGCTAAAATATATTAAGGCTTAACAAAAGTTTGCTTCTCAATAGGGATTATTAATACTCAACTTTTAAATTTTTATTTTATTATCTTTTTTCCACTTATGATAAGCAATCTATAAAAATAAATGTTAAACAAGTTTGGAAGGTATTATAAATGATTTTTCAAGCTCACTTTTCTTTCTCTTTATAACGTCACTAGCTTTGCATTTAATGTTACACATTGCCCTAGAGCCCCTTCTGGAGTCAAATAGTATGGCGCTTTAATTTTTAATAACTAGATTTCTGATTTTTGAGTCCACTAGTCGATGATTATGTGTAAATAGATAAATAAAACATTAAGTGTACAAAATATTTCATATTCTTGTGTGCTACTATCATATGCAACTTTAGTTTATAACTTGCACCATTATTAACAATGCATTACACAATATGTCTAGTAGTCCTAATTCAAATGACTATTATTATTTTTAGACTGTTATGAAACAACCAGGAGAGCTGGTTGGATCAGTATGTTTGGATAATGGTAAACCACGCGTGACCGAATATAGTGAGCTCGGTTCTGAATTGGCCACACGAATGAGAGATGATGGTCGCTTAATGTTTTGTGCCGGATCAATTGCCAACCACTTGTATACAATGGAATTCCTCGAAAGGTTTTTCTATTTTACACCTTTTACCTATTTCTTTGCAGACATTTATAAATTTTATGTTATATACAGATTCTGTACTCCGTCGTACTACTTACCATTCCACCGGGCACTCAAGAAAATTTCTTACGTGAATAGCAATGGTGAAACATTAAAGCCCGATGTTCCAAACGGTATCAAACTGGAGCAGTTTGTTTTTGATGTATTCCATTTCAGCAAGTGAGATATATATAATCTTATTATTCTATTTCTTTATGTTTATATCTAAACACCCATATATTCAATAGTACTATACATTATTGATATTAGGAATTTCTACATATGGGAGGTTGAACGTGAGGATGAGTTTAGTCCTCTGAAAAACGCAGAGTCTATTGGTAAAGATTGTTTAAGCACATGCAAGAGAGATCTCGCTTTTCTTAATAGGTATGTATATATAAATGTCTTTTGGTGCTAATATTGATTCTTATCTGATGTAGTTGATAATTTTTTTCCAGAAAGTGGCTAATTGCTGCTGGAGCTAAAGTTGAGAAGGACCCCGTGTATCTTAAAACTCTTAGTAGTTATAATGGAGAGGTTTGCATTCTATCATTTTATAACCTTGCCTCTTGATATCGAGTTGTTCTAATGAACTTATGCCCTATCTATTTCCCTTTAATGAAGTGCATTTCCTTACGTATTGTTTGCTTCTTTCCCGCAGCCAGTGCGCGCGTTTATATCTATAGTACACGATTGACAGTTGGAGGTCAAGCGCAGCGGGTAAATACCGTATCTTTTCAGGGACTGGACCACTTCAAGGATCAAGTCGTCTCCGATACTGTTGTAGCATAAGGGGTATACTACTAAGATATGTTTTGAGTCAACTATGTGATTAATCTTGTATTCTGTGTTAGTGTTAGTTTCATTAGATTGGATCTAATTATAGCACTTGGAAGTCATTTGTCTAATGTTACTATATGATATAAAAAACTGTAAATCGCAAGTCTTCTTAGTTATGTATGATTAAATTTTGCAGATGGTTATTGATTGACTGCATATTATGTTTTTATAATGCTTATCCCAACTATAGGTAATGACTAAGGGATAGAGTAATGTTGAAAGCTCCAACTAAATTTTTAGACTGTGGTTGATATATGTAAGATACATATTGTATTCGAATTTTACCCGGATTATTTATTCCTATATTCACTTTATGTATATATATATATATATAAATATTTATTGACATTAGTTCTTTTTTCACAGTCTGAATCCTCACCATTTATATTCGTTTTTCTTTCCTAGTACTGTAGCTCGTAATCCCAGCTGTGCTACGCTATTGTTCCAAATAGAATTTAAAATCGACAAGTTAAAACTAGCATGATATGTGAACTAGACTTTCGAATAGAATTTAAAGTGTTCTTTAATGTAGCTATGAAACAAACTATAGTTCCAAAGTCTTCAAATTAATGGAATTCGGAATTGTGATCTATTTATCTTCCACGTTTATTGTTGGTAGGTATTGCGCAGAAACCTTAGTTATACGAACATGAAGGATTCCTTTATGAGTCTGTTAGTATTTTGCTCGAGGTGTTGAATGGATACACAGATGGGTATGAGAAAGTAGATACAATAGACTACCCATACCATACATAATTCGTGCGCACTTTATTAATCGATTTCGTTAAAGATGCTTCCACCAGAATTGAGTTATATTATTAATTAGTTAGTGTGGAAATATTTTATTGTATGGAAGGTAACTTTTGTTTTCCTTATTGACTATGTTTTTTTACCCATCCTTGTTGTTATGAAACAGATGGTCAAGCTGCTATCTTATTTGTAGTGTTTCAATATAGCATGAACAGTTCGCATAGGAAAATTAGTTATTTGTTTGTGGAAACTAAACCATTGCAGTTATGGGATCAACATTGGAACCAAGATTATATACGAGAAAATTCCCATCAAAAACTTATACTCTAATGCTCCATCATGTATCGTCATGTTAATCCGTCAAGCAATCCAATTCGCAACTTTTGTCTCCCGCGATACCGCCTTTGAATTATGTCACAGCATTGTTTGTGGTTTGCCCACGACATGGTTGCCGACACTCCTGATGGGCCAACAAATTCATAACACCATTGCGTCAAGCCATAGCATTTCTAAGGCTGAGTATAGTACACGCACTATGATTAATAAACACGTAACTGTATAAGTATTTTAATTTAATAGTGCGTTTTAGTATATAAGGTAGGAAAAAATATTTGTATTCTTCATAAGTGGTCTACACCATACATATTGCTACATAGTCGGATTGTCCTTTCTACATTCGCCGTTTTCTCTGTTAAACGGTATCTATAATCCATGGAATTAGTAGTCAACCTCAATCAAGGTAATATTATAGTCATTACAAAGGTACTTCATTCTTTTTCTGTACATTATTATAGTATAAATGAAATACAATATTTTTTGATTCTCGTAATACTGATTTGCTAACTGGATATGTTGCATGCTAGGATATTTTGTATGATTCTTAATATTAATTGCATAGTAGCATAAAAATTATCTGTTAAACCCTGAAACTACACTTCCCAATGACCTCAACCGCTGATCACGGTTGGTGGTGCCATACATAGCGCGAGCAGTGAGCCGAATAATGCGCAAATCGCACCATTATCGTCAAATCGCGGCATATGTGATAGCGGCAGCTTTCCGTCTGCGACACTTAGTCGGCATAATAAGTGAGCAATGAAAGGCCAGAAATATCTCATAATAGCATCATTGTTGCGAACATTCTCAATTTATTTTTCTTTAACTCTACAGTGTCTTATTGCTAAAATAATCTAAACTATCTTCCACATATGAGTTAACATTCTACAATGTATTTAAATATTGTGGTCTTGAATTTCGTTAAGTAGTTTTTTTACCTTAGCTAAAAATGTGCTGGTAATTATAAATATTTCTCATTTTTTACTTACTGTTTTTCTTATAATTTAGTTCTACTTAACAAAATTTCAGTAACCAGTCTTCAAAAGATGATAAATTCATTTTATTTTTACAAGCCATTAATCATTATTACTGCAAATGACTGCTACTTTAAACTGAATAATATGATCCAGTGCTAGCATAACTGAATGATTATCATACTACATGTACTGAACTGGAGGTCCAAAAGTTAAAACTTCTAGGATAGGAGTTCAAAATGGAATGGAATTATTTGACTTTTATTAAATAGTGTGAAATAAACAAAATAAGTAAGACATGAAAGAAAATGTGGCTCTTCAAGAACTAGATTTGGTTAGGGCGGAGTCTAACCGTACTGCCTCACCAATCGGACATCAATTCCGCGCCCAATTCTGACCAAACCCCGCCTCCTAAACAGACACGAAAGGCACTTGGCCATCACGCTGCGCCATGACTTCTCAACCCAGCAGTAGGTTTTTATCTTGATATTTTATAGTCTAAAAATCTTATATTTAATTACTTAGAACTCTCTGTCGGTCTATATTTCAATTGAATGTCATTAACGTTCTTTTAAATTGTTATATAGAACACTTTTAACCGTATATATCTAAGAAAGGTTTATTTGTTTCACGCAAACACCATAATAATTTACACCTCTTTGGTGATTATTACGTCTAACTGAAGAGCTCTTTGAGGGTGCTAGCAATAGCTAGCAATATTGTGGCCAATCAACGCCGTAGGGTGCTCCGGGCGAGAATTAGCATAGACTTAGTGAGATATGAGGTTAGCGAGGAGCTGCCCCTTTGGATTTCCGATTATCGTGCTCCATAAGCTAGACAGAAAAGAGTTAATTAATATTCGTAGTGGAGGGATAGAATTATGATGAAAAATATACACTATAATGCATCAACGTGGTATTTAAAAACAGCTCGAATTTCGACTTGCAAACAAATTACTAAATTAATATTTTGGAGGAAATTGAGCTCGAGTGAAAGTAAAGAGGCGTCGAATAAATCATTCAGATTTTACAGGTCGAATACTTCTCGATGTTCCATGTAGAGTTTGTCAGGATCACTCGTCAGGGAAGCATTATGGCATTTTTTCCTGTGATGGTTGTGCTGGTTTCTTCAAGGTTTGTTTGATGATATCGATATTTTAAAGGCTATTTTAAGGAAATTCATAAACGTTAAAAAAATAGAATTAAAGCAATGAGAAAATTATTTTGCGTGCAGCGATCAATTCGGCGTCATAGACAGTATGTTTGCAAAAACAAAGGTGGCAGTGATGAGGGAAGATGTATTGTTGATAAAACACACAGAAATCAGTGCAGGTGAGTTGTCTTTAATATATACTTCCGTCTACTTTTCATTTTTTTTATCTTTCTTTCAATTACGTTTACAATCTTATTATGTACTTATAGTTTATTTATCCTTTAAATAAACTTGTTTATAATGCTATCTTAAAATTTTCAATCATACCTTAGTTTCGAGTAAATTACCAATATTGATTCTAAATTGTTCCAGGGCATGTCGCCTACGTAAATGTCTAGAAATAGGAATGAATAAAGATGCAGTTCAACATGAGAGAGGTCCTAGGAACTCTAGTCTCCGAAGGCAGAGTTTAGTCCTTGAACAACCGAGAATCGCCATTTCAGTTCGTAAATTAGTTTTTTTTTCCACTAATTATTTTTAACTTTTGATCAATAATTTTATCACCACTGCAACGGTATTGATTGATACATATATTCCAGTTTATTAAACTTTTCTGGCTGCAATTCTTCTAATTCATTTATCTTCTTTCATATGTAAATGTCTATAATCAAGTAACTTAACCCTATATCTCTGTCACCTGCTCTTCCTTATTCTCGTACATTCCACAATGGCCATCATCTAAGCGTATGCAAACACTCAATTGCTTATTATTGCATGTATAGTAGTAACGCTGACCTTTCCAACCAGCTGCTTCTTTTAGAATACTGTAGAAAATAATTGGCTTATCTTTTCAAAAATGTTATCTTCGTCTACATAGAACTTGTTTGAGATATTATATATTTTACCTTACAATGTTATATAATTATCCTATGATAAATGCAAGCGAAAAAATGCCATATTGTTGCTGCAACTCACAAATACTATATCATAGATTTATCGATTAGGCTACACATAGTGATTTATATTCCCTTTATTATGTTGGCCATTTGCCACCCACCGTAACCAGTTATTCATTAGGCTATAGATTTATTAAATGTTGATATTAATACAAGTCATCACCACGACAATTTTTACGCAGTTTCTGTTGATAGTATGAATTCTTAGCATTACAATTCTTTAGAACTGTTATCTTCAAATATTTTGCTTATTTTATTGCTACACTAGTATTCTTTTTATTTGTTGTATGAGATAGAACTTACACCTTAATCTTTTTAAAATTTTATCCATATTTATTTGATATTAATCTTTCAGCCCGATCTTGGTTCAGACTCTGATCCATCCCCAGTCTCTTTTGAGAAATTACCTGAGGTGGCTGCTCGTGTTTTCTTTCAACTGATCACCTGGTCTCGGTACCAAATTCCATTTGCCTGTATGCCTCCTGAGAAACAGGTTTGACTCTAATAACTACTTATTTTCCAAAAGACTTTTGCTATGACTATATATATATATATATAATTCAATCAGTATTGATTGTTTCTGCATATAAATTTGTATGTATTCGAGCTTATTAAGAAGTCCTTACAAAATAATATTAATCCATGAACTTTACCGGCATAAATTATATATTGATAAAATCTGGATATATATATAACCATCAAAATACAGCAAAGTAGTTAAAGAGAATATTCAAAGAAAATCTTGTAGATCATTAAAATTATAGTTGAGATAATGAAAATGAAGAGAAAATCATTTAGTTATGTTTTAATAACTTTGGTAAAAAGTGCACAATATGTATTTACGAATTCATTAATTTAAAAAGAAAAATGTATTCTTTGAATGTATACAACAAAAATTATTAACTGTTATAATCAAGCGAAAAAAATGGAGATTATAATTTTTCAGATTTCCACATTTCAACAATATTGGCCAGCTCTTTTTGTTATCACCTGCGGGGAACGACCCGTAATAATGTCGCATCAAATCAGAGCAGAAAAGACTAATCTCCTCAAGGAAAGAGCTGAGGTAATCGAGATTTCAAATGTTTGATTAATATTAAATACATTACTTCCTAAATAAATCACCCTTGTTAGTATGTGATCATATAAATTGTTACTTAAAGATATAAGTTACATTGTCAGGTTGCCGAAACTTTCGAAAAAATGGAATTACTTCAGTTGGATCCTCGGGAACAAACACTGCTTAAGCTATATGCATTAATGAAAGGTAAACGACCTTTTTAAAATTATTTTTCAGGCTTATATTATATAATACACAACCATTATTTATTATTTATTTAAAAGTGGTCATATTAATTTAGTCTTTTTATTCTGAATCTAAAATAACTGTAACTTAATCGCTTGAATTATTATACAAGTATGAAATATATAGATCACAATCAAACCGACCTATTAAGCCTTTTAGTAAGTTATGCAATCATAGCTTCTTTGTTCTATATTAAACGAAACTTTAAGTAAATTGTGTATCATTACTTAATTAAAATAACTTGTCTATTTTATCAGGATTACGATTTACAATATTCGTTCCTGAAGACAATGACAACTAGTTTTTTCATGATATATTTATTTTAAAATGTCTATTTCCAAATCGTGACAGGCATATTTGGAACAACTAGTCTATAAATGAAAGTCGTGCATCTGAACTGAACACATCTGGGCAAATAAAGAGGGGGCCCCTTGTGTGTTGCAAATAGGGTTACTGTATATAGAATTTCTAAAATGAAAACATGACATTAAATTATTCTTGATACTTAAGCATGAAGATTTTCTATAAATGGTTATTTTTAATAGGCACTGTAATGAAACTATCCAGATACTCCAACTGCTTACCAACTAGGATTCCAACTGGCTGCTTACCATCAAGTTGTGCACAGAGCAGACCCGTTCCGATTTCTAAAGTGGGTCTGAATGTGGTTAAGATATTATGGGTGTTTAGCCTTTTTATTTTTAAAAAAGGAAATTGATTTTTGTTGTAGAATATTAATTAAAATAATACTTATATACTTTTTTTCCAGATGTTTAGACCTGCTATCGTTGTCAGCAGAATCTCTAGTGGCCATTCTATTTCGGCCCTCAATTGGTAACGCGTCAATGTCTCGTCTTATTGCTGACATCATCAGTCCAAAAAAGATAGTTGATCCTATGCCAATGTTCCCTTTAAATTTTAAACCGTTTCCTGTAGGATTAGTAAGGACCGACGGGCTTATGCCCACTGATGAATTTCTCGACAGACGTTCGTCACATGCAGAGCCTGTGGTTAATCCTATCTCTCCTGATGAAGAAGAAGCTGATACTGACGTCAAACCATTTCCCTTATTATCCATGGTATCAGTGGGTGAACCCCTGGAAGAATCAGTTACACTAGATGAAGAAAGTTCAGACGAGGGCGAGCACAATGAAGAGTCCATACAAGTCTGATACACTACCCTTTAATAAACAACTATCCCGAGTGAGCTGAAACGGCTGTTATTGCAATATTATCCATTCTTTTTATTAATTTCGTAGTAATTAATAACTTAAATAACGTTTTTAATAGGAATTTTAACATATGGCTGCTCGCCAATCAATGTTTATATAGTGTATTTTAGCAGTCTTAAAAAACTCAATTGTACAATATTAATTTCAGTGAACTTGGTAGCGTTTACTAAAGATGGGCATGATATTCACTCAGTGAAACTATTTCCTGATTAGTTTCCTCGATCTCTCACTTCCCAATGACCGTAGCAATAACTTCATAACTGAAAATAATTTTCAGGCTTAGGCTACTTTTAGTCAACTGCGGTAACTGATTTCCCTTTTCTGGTTTTCCAGACGACTTATCAACCTCCGAAACCACCGATGTAACCGTACGATGCAAAGAGAGAAATAGCATGTGTTTCTTATTAGAAATAGACTTTTAATCCAACTGAATATATGAATAGGATATTTTTCTTTTTAATTAGCTTGTGCCCCTCTATAGTATGCCCTTATCTGTGAGCCTTATTCATTCCATTTATGTGTTTCCCGATGTTCATCTATTCTAGCAACACTGTATTTGTGTGGTATTTTTGAGTAATAGACTTGTTATATGGTGACTGGATCAATACATGCATCGTTTGTTCAGTTGGTTTAAATGTGAATGTAGCGTTAACTGGCTATGCCGCATCTTGCCAAGATTTTGTCTCTATATCTACTCACGAAATAAAGCATATTTTACAACGTTTAATATTTATAGTGTTTCAATGAACCCTTTTCTTCATTAAATTTTCACTTTTCTTCTTATTTTGTCCCTTATCCGTTTATATTTCTTCCTGTTCTTATAGGGAAAATATAGGAGATAATGAGCTTTAAAGTTGAAAAAAAATCGAATTTTTACATGTTTAATGTGCGGAAGTATTTTTGTGATTGATAACTATAGGAAATATCTTTGACTCTGGTTGTTGATTATTACCATTAGTTTATGCTTGTGAAGTTATTTTATGAAATTTTAGTTCGTTGGTCAGTGAAATGTACAACTGGCGTGGCTCAAAGAAACTCATCTAACAAAAAACTTATTACTGTTTACCAATTACTAAAGATAAGTGCTACATTTAAGCATACTTACTCGGAATTCATTATTAGGTTAAAATCCAATTAAGATGAGCACTTTTATAGAGAATCGACCGTTTTGTTAAGCCTACCCAGACTACTCAATTATGGTCTCCACAATATTTACTCAGGGATTTCCCTGCGGGGTGTCACCACCCAGCGATAATTGACTGCTAACATCGACTGTCTGATTGTATGTGATTGTAGCAGTTTAATAGGCACAACAGCACAATTATTAAATTTTAATCGTTTGGTAATTATCTTTGAAACAAATGGTATTTTAATTAACAGGTTTTGTAAAGTTAATAGAAATAGCCTAAAGGAATTATCTTCTTTTGATTTTACAGTAATACAATAGTTATAACGCGTTCCAAATATGTTGCTTGTCATCAAAGTGTATCATTGTCTTAAAAAACATTAATATTCTAACATGACAGCATTGTATTAAGACCCGCAAAACTAAGCGGCCGCCTTTTTTCTATGTAGTGGAAAAGTTCTTGGGATAATCCCTTACTACCTTTGAAATTCACCGTCACTGGCCCGTTTTCTTATTTTTCTTAAACTACTTTCTTTATTGGTGAAAATATTTGCTAGTATAATTTCTCTACAAATCCATATTAGTGTTTTACATTGCAAACTGTTTGAAATATTTCAGCGGCTTTCTGATTGCTACCATACTGATAGAAATAAATGTCCTATTAATACTTTAAAAATTAATAACCGTCATTAGCATCTTGTTCCTAGGGAATATCTCACTACTTACATGCCTTATTCAGTCCCGCTTATCTATTCAGCATCTCAGCTTCATAACATACTAATGGGTTACCGTATCCTAGATCATCCGCTGTTTTCAGTGCCAAATACGTTATTAGGCCGCGGACATTCCCACGGTAATCTATTCTATTCCTTTAATAAAATCCCATATATTTGGTTTCTTCTTATTTAAATATTACTTATTTATAATTGTTTTTACACCTTCATTACATTAACTAGCATTTTTTTAGGAAGAATATTCTCAATAATAACCACTTAACCTAAACGGATAATTTCAGACAATTGAGCCGAATACCAAACTATATGCAGCATACAATCAAAACTATGCATAGGGAAGTTCATTCAACGCTTATCCAAGAAGAAAGAACAAAAACTGAATTATACTTTTACAGGGCACAATATTAATTCTATTTTTTTTCGTAATGTAAGATTATCATAGTTATCGAATGTTCTGACCAGCTCTTGTCACCAATCGTATCTTATTCGATGTTCCCCGACCTGATACTATCCATCAATTGATCACGTGCCTGATATATTCGCCATTTTAGTTCGACTAAATTATCCTGTTCCCATGAAATCAATAAATAATCTGCCTATTTGAACCCAGAAATAATAATTCACATATTTTTTAAATTTACAAAGCAAAAAACTGATTGTTTTGCATAACCAACAAACAAATATGTCTTTTTTTCCAACGTCCTGTAATATTGCAAATCAGCAGAGTGAATCCAGTGCAATTTAGGATTCATCTGGAATTTTAAGCAAATTATGCATTCTTTTTTTATGGTCCATTGTTAATATATCTTTAACATTTAGCACCTACTTTTATTATCCTTGTATTATAATTGTATTGAGACAATTTAGGATAAAGATATTTGTAGGCTTTATTTCCGTATATTGCTGTTCTGGTAACATCTTAGCAATTTCTATATTGTTTCTGGATACTTATATTTTTATTATAATATATGACAGAAACATTTCAATATTGCATCCGTGTTTATAAATATAATCAGCTATCCAACGTCAAATTATTTTCATCCATTTATATTTGGAAATGTTGTGTAACATATCTATATTAGTCTTTTAATTGAAATATCTTGACGTAGAATTTATGTATACATGTATATTTAGGAAAGTGTCCACTTAGTTTTTAAAGTAGAGTATAAATGGTTTAAAGTATGTGCACCTTTAAAATGAGGGCAGTTAGTAATTTAAAAACAAAGGTGACCAAAGTGCAGTTTTTATACTTAATTTACGTTTCCTCTTCAACGTAGTACTATTTCGGCGTAGTAGATAGACGAATTAGACTAGATATATGCATTATCCTGCGGCGATCCAGTGTTGTTGCGTTGGGGGGGGGGGGGGGGGGTGTCTTGCTAATCTAATCAATTATATTAGCAAAGGAACCGTATTTTATTGAATTAAATAATCTATGAGTTTATTTGAATTGGGCACTTTTTGATACAATAGATATTGGCTTTGTTATCTACCTGGAATAAATATGAAGATTTCTGGCAGACACAGACAAGGAACTGTTAATTGTCAAACTTCATCATAGGAATAGAGTAAGCCTGCAAACGATGTATGTTATCGTGGACTCTCGTAGTTTTGTGTTTATTAGTTGTACTTTTATAAGTTAATTTCACGGCGTTTTCAAGCATTACCTTTATAAGATATTGAATGATTTGTTAAATATTTTTTGTATTTTTACTGTCTTTTTCTAACCACGGCACGGATTTCACTTTTACAATGTGAATTAATTATTGCATAGTTTTTATGTAATTTTTAACATATGGTTTAAGCTATTAACATATTAGAACTAGTCATTCATCTAATGAATGTTTTTGGCATTCTTAGCATTACTATGTGTATATAATTCTCACTACTCTATTTTTTGCAATGTCTACGTCACAACCATGGATTTATGTAACCACATATCTAACGAATTCTGCATCTAGCAACTTTGTTTATCTTAACAATACTAAGTGTACTTAGTATTAATAATTTCTTATGGATGATTTTTTTAAGTAAAGCTTTGCTTTTAGCGTCTATTATACATGTAACTACAAGGTTTAAAGATAAATATATCGTTGGAACGGCATAAGATAAGGCTAGATGTGGCAGATGAGTTCCATTTTGCTACCTTACCAAATTCTCCATTGCTACGAATTAGTGAATAAACAACAATACCGTTTAGTGTTTAGTGCTCAAACCTAATTTAATCATTCAATCTGTTTAAAATGGGATTTTAACGATATAATAGTTGGCAAAATATTTTGGAAAAAACATGTATATATATATGTTTAATTTTATCATTAGATGAGTGCTAAGATTTTTTATGATTAACTAAGTCAAGGATTTCATATGTATCTGTCACAAAAGCGTTCATTTCTTTGCATGATTTGAAATAGCCTTATTTCAGACTATCAAGGATTGCTTATCTAGCTTCAATCTCCAGTAATATTTTTTTGATGCTATCTTTTCGTTACATTTCTCTTGAAACAAATTAATTTGATATATATTTGTTCCTGGTGCATCTACTAAAAGTGTATATAGATATTAATTTTTAGACATTGTTATAAAAGGTATTTAGTGTGAATTAGACAGCACTTTTAATTGTCGGTGCTATATATTTTCATTTAGCAGACAATGAAAGAGCATAAAATTGTGGTAGCAGGGAACGGAGGAGTGGGGAAAAGCGCCCTGGTATG
This sequence comes from Heterorhabditis bacteriophora, assembly GCA_964036235.1. Taxonomy (NCBI): domain Eukaryota; kingdom Metazoa; phylum Nematoda; class Chromadorea; order Rhabditida; family Heterorhabditidae; genus Heterorhabditis; species Heterorhabditis bacteriophora. The sequence goes on along the minus strand of OZ038425.1, from coordinate 1,878,083 downwards.
TACGATACGCATTTTATGTCTCAGTTCATTAGCTCATGTAGATAAAAGCGAGACATCTAACTGAAACATTCCTTTATAAATTCTAGTTTATTTTTCTTTATATCTGTTGGAAAGTGTTCTGCTAGATATTTATATGATATTATTTCGATAAATTCAACTAAATATAAAATTTATGTTTATTTACCACTTCAGACAGTCCAATTCGTACAAGGTCTTTTTGTATCCTGCTATGATGCTACAATTGAAGACAGCTATAGGAAACATGTTACTATTGATGGAGAAGACAGTCGGCTTGAAATACTGGATACTGCAGGAACAGTGAGATCATTTTTATAAATTGTTATTAATACAGTATCGCTCATCAAATGCGGTATTGTAGGTTCTAAAAAATCATATTAATTAATATTGGTTAGTTAAATTAGAATACTAAGAATCTTTTATGGAATAAGTTTTATTAAATGCTAATTGCTTAAAGGAACAATTTTCTGGTATGCATGACCTCTATGTGCGAAATGGACAAGGATTTGTGCTGGTTTACTCGATAACCGATTCTACATCATTCAGAGATATTACAAAAATGAAGGATCTAATAATTCAAATCAAGGAAACTAATAAAGTGAGTTTCAAAACGTCTAATTTAAAAAAATTATTTTAAGATAAAGAAAAGTTAAAAAATTATATTTTCTGTGACTAGCAATTAATATTCATAGATCAATCACACAGTTGAACTTCTCATGAAACAAAGTCTCATCATTAGGAATTTATGTGAACTGCAAATATTTATCTACCTATGACTATATATTTTGTCAATTTCTGTATGGCTGTTATTAATAAGAACGAGGCATATTTTCTGCAAAGTCTTATTTTCAAACGTTTATCTTAGTTTAAGGGTATCTAATAAGTTTTATTTCATATTCTTCTAACAAATTTAGAAAACTTGTGATAGTCATTGAATGCGTAGTGGCATCGGCAATTTGCATAATGGTAGAGGCCATAATTCGGCTTCACCTTTACTTCTCTTACTTATACTATGTATGCGTATATACAAATCCTCATTACTACGGATAAGGATGATGAATTTATAAAATTCACCTTTAATAAGGATATTTAAACTTTAAAGGTCAGGTCTCGAGTTGATTTTTTTCTATACTTGACGGATAACTCTTATCTTCTATTGATTTATTATCATTTGGAGGAAGTATGGGTCAATAATACTCATGTTGTGAACTAATTTGTGTTTGTCTGGGTTAAAACTTGGATAGCTCTTGTTTTCTTAGTATCTAACCTTATACATTCATGCTAAATAGACATGGAATTGGACTCATCGCTGATATAACAATTCACATCTTGGAGTAGGTGCTCTATATCATAGGATTTAATTGAAATAGATTAGTTCAGACCATTTTTAAAAGCATATTAGAGAAATAGAGCTCGTAAATTTAACACTACTTATTTACTATTAAAAAGAATGGTGTGCTCAAAATGTCATGTATAGTGGAATTGTTGCAATAGTATAGTAATCTTCAGTTCTCTTTGATAATTTACGATCAAAAAAACCGGTGAATTATCACTAATAAATTTACGGGCATTAATTGCAATTAAAAATAAATCATTTTAAGAAGTAAATGTATTTTTCGTGTGGGGAGATAGCAAGTGCTAAACCAAGCGTTTTACTTATACCTTTATAGGTACCGATGGTTTTGGTAGGTAATAAATCCGATCTCCAGTGCAAACGACAAGTCACGATCCAAGATGGAAAAGAATTGGCTAAACAATTTGATTGTTCTTTTTACGAAACTAGTGCAAAGCACAATCAAAATGTTTCTGAGGTGAATTTCAATGCTTGCTTCAATAACGCTAATATTTTTTCACTTTCTACTAATGTGGCGTATTTATATGCTGTTTTATTTTTGCACGAAAGCGAAATTACAAGGATATTAATTGCAAACGATTATGCCTAAAATTATTTATAGTTGATATAATAAACAAATATAGTTTCGTGCTAGTTACAATTATCATTAGATGATGCTACCAAAAGTTTGGAATATTGTGAAAAACCATGTAATTATGGGATAACAGGAGCTAAAAAAATTAAGATAAGTGGTATAAGAAAAAGCTGCTTCAAAAAGAAAAGTAATAAGATGAAGGAAGCACACATCACATGGCGAAAGGGATATGGGAGAAAAGTGTCCTAGCAGTCTTCACACGATAAAGAACATATTAAGAACATAAATATAAAAGTTGTATTTTATTTAAAATCCATCTGATGAGGAATAACGAGGCGGTAAGATAGAAGAGATCTATCTCTATTGGTGATTTGAGTAAATAACCAAAGGCATATTTCGTGTTGTGGAAATATTTTTTGTGCGTAATAGATCTATTATTTAAAGAGCATTCACATTCTTTGGTTTATGTTTTTCAGACATTTAGTAGTTAACTTTAATACTAACTTTGTTCAACGATCTTTATTTTCATTTTTTAATAGATGATATCCTATGATTTTTAAAATTGTTACATGGATAGTATTATTATTTCTCTAGTAATTTTCATAGAAAATTATCCTTCTAGTCATATGAGGAATGATGTCGTTTTTGAAAACTGGAGTCTAAAGTATGCATCATTTTATTTATTTAGGTGTTCACGAACTGTGTTCGTCAGATCAAGATACATTACCTACCTGAGATGAGAACGAGAAAGACTTTAAGGGCCTACAAAAAGCTTCCAACAAAATCTTGCACGAGAAAACTTAAGAATGAAGGTATATTATGGGAAAAACATGGAAGCTGTTGTACCCTACTATAGGTGTTCGTTCTGCAGAATGTAATTTTAAGATGTCTGTACTATCGTATTTTTAGTTTTCTCTCACTCATGGAATAGAGCAGTTTTGGTCTCTTGAAGTATGTTATACATCTTTTTTCCAAATCTAAAATAAATTAAATCGAGACCAGATTTTAAAAGTACGTTAGTCTTGAAAAAAATTGTAAAAGTTAACTAACTTACGAAATAAAAGATTAATTGAAATTAAGATCTTTTATTTGTATACATATAGTGAGTTCGGAAATAATAGCTCTTTTTATGTTTTTTGTTTTTTCTGTTTTCTGGTCGTAAGATTGATCTAATTCTTTCTGAGGTGAGGCGTTATAGCCTTGAAAGTGTCCAGTTTAAATTTCATAGTTTTTAATAAGAAATTGCCACTTTTATGCTAATTATTCTCAAAACCACCTACTTTTCATCGTTCAGAAATGATAGCACACTTTATTAAAGTATGTGTTTATGACCCAAACGGTGACGACCAATGCATACACGATGAACCAATAGTCAGTACAACTACACTTCTATTACTAAGCTGGGAAATCAGTTTAGGCCTACTGGTAACTAAGTTTCTAATGACACGACTGTCTACTTCGCTCCACACCCTGTCCGGAGTGGCCACGTCACTGTCCTCTAACCAAGTCCTGCTACTTCGACTGGCGTGGATTGTGGCCTTGTCTTGCTGGAAAGTGAAGCTAACGCTTGTATAGTGGGAAATACGGGACTAGACGATGTCCTAAGACATCCTGGTAATCAGTGCTGTTCATCTTCGTCGAGACGAACGCCAAATCGACTAGTCCCATACCACTGAATGCACCCCAAACCATAACACTTCCTTTAGTGAAATTTCGGGTTGGAAAGTGCCGGGGTTCCTTACATAAATACTTCCAATAGGAGTGACAATCATCAGGACCATCTAGATTGGACTTCTTTTCTTCGCTGAAGATAACCTAAATTCGAAACAGCTTCCTGGAGCGCTTAACGACATCGGAAATCTGTTTCACCGGGTAACTGGCAGTTGACAGTACTTTGATTTGGTCTCTTTCGTGTAAACTCAGTTTAGAAGCACGACTCATTATGATAGTTGAGGATTAATAAAAATCAAGTAACGCCAAAACATCTTAAGTGTGCTATCATTTCCGACACAAATAGCGTAGTTGTATAAGGAAAAATGGGAAAACTAGACATTTCCAAGGTCATTACGTCTCACCTCAGAAAAAAATAAGACCAATCTGATGACCAGATAACAGAAAAAAGCGGGAAAAAGATGACCTATTATATCTGAACACTATATATTTATTTACTTAATTTTAATTTGGCCAGTTTATTTTGTTTTTAATAAATGGAGGAAGTCATATTATTCTTTGTATACAAGAAGTATCAACGAAGGGCCATTAATCACTGGGAAATATACTCACATTATTTTCTAGGACCAAGACTTGTTTTTGCTAACTGATACAGTACCTATCAAATTTATAGGCTCCCGTCATTTGTCGTTTCAACTCAGGTCCCAGTATTTAAAATTTTACAAAATTTTATTCTGACATCTTGTTGTATCAATAAGGTATAAATTTCCTAGTAATTCGATACAAGCACCCATTACGGCCATCGATCAGAAGTGGCTACAGACAGTCTAAAACTATCTCCAGGAAGTAGGAGGATTGATCTCTCAGGTGGTCTTCCTCATTTTTGTATTCCGCTTAGTGCTAAGAGACTAAGTATACATAGGTAATATATTAAATGAAATAGATAATGCTAACATTTAGACTGGTATAAATGTATACTTAAAATTATTGGCACTGCGGTATCAAATCTCCATGGCACATCGTACCCAAATGTCAATCCGCCTTCAAACATCCAAAATCAACTCGTACTATCGCCACAACTTTGAGCAACTTGATAAATTTCACGAAACTCACCTCTTTTAGACTCCGCATGCAATACTACACTGCATGAAATTTACAGATCTCTTTGACTTATAAAGTGGCAATTTTTATTTCAGCGACAGCGCAAAAACAGACCTTTATTAAAATCACTATTAATGTTCTACAGTAGATCGTGTGTTCTCAATTGTGACTACCTGACACTATCACGTGCCTTTCACCGCCTATTTATAAGAGAAATAGGTCATTAAAGCGGAAATTCGAAGGCCACTTTGTACTCTTATCTTATGGAGAAAATAAAAGTTGTAAGACTGAGCAGTAATCCTGCAACTCATTCACATTATGTTTGCTAATAGTAATATCGTCTTTTCTCATGCAATTTCAACCAAGCATACAGTAGCGCGCAGGATGACTGGCAACAAAGTGCACTCGGAGCACTGATTCCATTGTCGATTGCAACTCGCTTCCAAGAGATCTATTTTGCATTCTAATTACAGATTCGGATTCAGCATCAAATTGCGCTTCTTCTCGTTATAATTTCCTTAGTTCAGTGCAAAATTGTCTTTTGGTGAAAAGAGGATATCTCACATTCGAGGATTGTTGTGGGAACACAAGTAGACCACAAAAGGCGTACAGCAGTGAAAATATGGTTCCTGCCACTCCTAGTGATTGACATTTTGAACAACTTTTAAAGTCCGAACAAACTATCAGATGCAAAAGTATAAAAAAGAAGTGTTAGCTAGTAGCAGATCACCGGCCAAGACACTGCCAGGCATCTTCTAGCGTTCGTCACTTTCAGCTACAAGTTCTCTGATGGCCTTGTGGTGTCGGTCATGCGAAGTGGCAAAAGCAGCGCAGGATCGGTTCCGTTCGGGCACCACGAGACGCTCTCCATTTCTCTGTCCTTCTTATTGTCAAACTCGTCCCATGGAAAGCTGCGCAACAATTGCCATCCGAAATAGCTGTTTGTGTGTAAGAAAAGTTGGTTAAACATGGCGAAGTGTTTCAGTTGGCAGGTAAAGAAATTCCCTCGCATAGGAAGAGTCTTTCTGTGACGAGTGCAAACCGATAGCCTAAGAGCGTAGTAATGATGGGGTTTAGTCAACCAACACATATAATTTACTTTGGCTGTTTTTATACACAAATCTATAAAAATTCATATAACACTAATCATTTACGCAAGGCAGCCGGTGCTGTCGTGGCCTAGTGGTGGTCGGCGAGGCGTAGGGTGTGGTGGTCGAGGTGTCGATCCCCGGCGGTTCCATTTTGATCTTCTCGTATTGAGTAAAAGCTAATCATTTATTGTGCGTATGTGCACTCCCGGCTGAGGTACGGAACAGGCTTAGGTGGGGGTTTCGGCTATTCGTTGGGCAAACCGCAGTCGACCGACCAAATGGTAAGTTTCGATGCACTTGAACGGTAAGTTTGGAAGACTCCGAGGAAGGTAAGTTTAAGGGTGAGTTTTCCTTTCTTTTTTTTTCAGGGCTTTCTTGAGCCGAGGCGTTTGCCTCAGTGCTCTCTGGAGCCGGGCCTTTGGCTCAGTGCTCTTCTCCCACCTCCCCTTTGGGAGGAGAGCGGGATAATTTTGGACGCTTCTGAAGCGTTCGGCACTTAGGTGCTGAACTGCTTCAGGAGCCTTTGGCACTTAGGTGCCAATATTTAGAATTTAAGGGGAGGCTATGCCAAAATTTTCCAGGTTTTAAAAACATGTATTATATCCTATTCTTTTATATTTAGATAGAACCTTAGCTATATTTCAGCTAAGGTCTCCAAAATTAGGAAGGATGCTACCCCAACCCTTAAAGGGTATAGGGTAGTATTCCCTCCAAAAGACCATATCCTACCTTCCCATTCCGGAAGGTAGTTCTGGTCGTGTCCAGCCACTCGTAGTGAGTGGCTTTCGAAGGGCTTTTGAAGCCCGAAGAAACTAGAAAATTGAAAGTTATAAACACTTTTCGGTTTCCGTAGCTAACGCAGGTTTGGTTTTTGCTGTCGAGAGATAAGAGACGCAGAGAAAAAAAAATTGGGCATAGATTCGTGTGTTCATTGTTTTTCAGCGTGACCTATCAGGGTCCAAAGGCACCTAGGTGCCAATAAGCTCCTGAAGCAGTTCAGCACCCAAGTGCCGAACGCTTCAGAAGCGTCCAAAATAATCCCACTATCCTCCCGAAGGGGAGGTGGGAGAAGAGCACTAAGCCAAAGGCCCGGCTCCAGAGAGCACTGAGGCAAACGCCTTGGCTCAAGAAAGCCCTGAAAAATAGAGAGAAAAACTGACCAATAAACTTACATTGCTCGGAGTCTTCCAAACTTACCGTCCGAGTGCATTGAAAAACTCAGCGCTGGCTCGGTCGTCTGCGGTTTGTTTCGCGAATAGCCGAAACCCCCACCTAAGCCTGTTGCGTACCTCAGCCTGGTTGTCACTCACAAACAAATGATCAACTATAACTAAAAACGAGAAGAGCAAAAATGACTTGGCAGGGGCTGATACCGTGACTTCTACACTCAAACTGCGAAATCTACCACTCTACTATGATGATGCATTGGTCTATGAATGAGAATAGAGATATATAGATCACTTCGTGCTCTTGGTGTTTAATGACTACCCTTATATTTTTATTTATAGTTATTTCTTCTATAGCTCACATAGTTAACTTTTAGGCTAGATAACTAAACAGAGTAAGCTGCGTTTGTTGAGCGATTAAACTGCTTTATTTCTGCACTCATAAGTAACAAAATAAACAGATAAAACCTTTGTATTTAGGCCGTACTTCTTCCCGAAATTCAGAATCAAATGTTACTGCCCTTTTATGGGTCTTACATTGGTGACTCTTACCAGAATATAAAGGAAAAAGTACAACAATTCATCAAGAATGAATGAACTACAAAGTAGTAGCCATATTTTTTAATGCTTTACGCCTTTTGTGGTCTACTTGTGTTCCCACAACAATCCTCGAATGTGAGATATCCTCTTTTCACCAAAAGACAATTTTGCACTGAACTAAGGAAATTATAACGAGAAGAAGCGCAATTTGATGCTGAATCCGAATCTGTAATTAGAATGCAAAATAGATCTCTTGGAAGCGAGTTGCAATCGACAATGGAATCAGTGCTCCGAGTGCACTTTGTTGCCAGTCATCCTGCGCGCTACTGCAGTACTTTTCATAAATTTTGTTTATATTATAGTATCACTGGTAGCACTTCTACCACGTTAGCGTGTTGTGTAAATGAACAACTGGAACGACTGTATAATATTAATTGTAAGTAGGACCATATAAAAGACAATATCGTACCATAAGATAGAAAACAGGAGACGGTAACATTTTCCTCATCCCATATTTTATTACCTGCTTTGTCCACATTATCTTTATTTAATATGTATTCATTAAAACTAGTTATATTTTCTACAAAACAGGAAATTTCCACATGAATAGCTTTAATCCTCTAATACCTTATAAATCTAAATACGAAAACCTCAACGAATTGTTAAGGTGATAGTATTTCTTTCTTGATTAACCGTATTTCTTGAAGCATTCAACTACAAATATATATAATCTCTATTACATTTCAAACATGACCACTTAGGGTTGCATAATAAGGTCTATATTACCAATTCGATTAGATTAATCAAACAGTACTTATTGAATCTTATTCAAGTTTAGTGATGTGCTTCAAAAAATCTTTCAAGACTCAGTCATAGAATACGTACAGCCATCATCTCTACAATTTATAAAATATGCTGTGATCTTAATCTTTAAAACAATTCATTCGACATCTTTTAGGTATTTACATCATAAATCAGGAGAATCCTGAATCGGCAGGAACCGTGTATATTTCAAAACCACAACGATGCATCCAGCAGTCCGGTAGAAACAGCGATAGTAGTAAGGAAAAAAGAGAATGATAGAACACGTTAATACAGGAAGGACCGAAAACAAGGATGATAGTTGTATTAACAGTAACCTCACACTGATCCTAGATTTACATTTGGCACACCAACGCAAGTCTTACAGATCAGTCCGTGGCTACGTTGGATAATTATCAATTATGTGAAAATACGTCTTATACATAAACACTTCAACCAAACATTGAAGAATAAACCAGCCTACAATATGAAATAAAAACTCTGAAAAAGACATGTACAAAATCTAAGATTCATAAAAATCTGCTATTATAAAATCAGCAATGTACTATGTTATTTAAACATGAACTTCCTCATGATGCACAGCAGTAAATATCCGCATACATCATTCATATCTTAACAAATTTACATACTGAAGCAATGACGAAAGAATAAAACAGAACAACGAATGGTGAAATTTCAGATTTCGGAATTTGTAAAGCGCCTAAAGAATAGAAGAGACAACGCTTTAGGTACCCTTTTAGAATAAATGAATACCTATTTTGATGGCTTTTTTGTGAGTCAGTTCGAGTGCGCAGGCCTAATCCCGAAACTATATATCCTTCCGAATGATAAAACGAGGAGACGGTGCCTACATAATTACACGGCTTCTAGTGAGACTGTACAAGAATGCTACTTATGATAATTGAATAAATCAATACGAATAAACAGAACAATGCTTCCTGTCGCGCCGTAAGACCCGAACAGACACCGCGATCGACGTAGGAGAGTTCAACGACCCGAGCTGGCGGGCAGCCAAGAACCGAACTTGCGCTTGACACCACTCCATTTCATCACTCCGCAGTTTAACACAAAAAGAACAAGCGGATGTAACGGAACGGCGTAAGCGAAATATGATCGAGACAAGATAACAATTAGCATATTACAAAGCATTATATATACAGACGCAACGCGCGAATCGGTGTAAAAATAGGAACATATGAGGATAAACAAAATAAGATTAATATGTCACACTGAAGAGGCTTGCGACAGAACAAAGCGTTATCAGACGCATTTAAGATGAAAAATCACCTAGAGGAAGATAAGTGGATTTTAACAGAGAATTGATAAATTCTCAACGAAACTTATGAGTAATCCATATGTTGCTGATGCATGCCATTATGGCCATCAGGACTAAACCCAGATTGATCCCATTGGATATCGGGACTCATTTGACTGCTTGCCAAATGTGGTGAGGGATGAGCACCGGCCTGGGAGATCAAAGGGTCGCCACCTGTCAGCAGCGGATTGCCCTGCATTTTATGAAAATACAATTAACATAAATAAAGTGGTAAATATTGGTAAAACTATACCTGCAAAGTTCCAATGTCTTCCATCATTAAATCTGGAAATGGTTGTTGTATGGGATCACGCCAGTTATGAGGCGTACCTAAAATAATAAGGCAATTAGCTTAAACACTAGGAAATGATAACTTAGTAAATTTATCTCTTAACTATATACCTACCATATTCTGGTGGGCTACTTGATCCAACAGAAAAGTAACTATCTGATTGACTGGGAGGGGCTTGCATCTGTTGGCGACCACCGAGAGGACTAGCAATTTGCATTGCCGCCGTGCCATCGGATATTTGCGACATAAAACCAGACGATGACTGAAAGACGAATCACAGAACTGCTTACAATTTTACAAGATTTTGGTACTTAAAATTATTCTAGTAAAAAAGTAGGAATAGAGGTTAATATTTACCAGAGATCCACAAGGCGTTTGATTAGGTGAAGCTGTTTCGTCTAATTCTTGTTTAATCGGTCGGTCAAGCGTTGTAAGTCTTGGAAGAGGTGGCAAATGAGATGGTGGTGGCTGTACACCTTGGCGAGCCATGCATTCTTCCAGCTCCTAATAGAAAGTGGAATTCAATAAATACCTGTTTTAGCTATGTAAAATTATAAACTGTGAACTGGATGAACATAAATGAGTTAGATCATAGTTTTTGTTAACAGTGTACGGTGAACCAAAAAATATATACTGACTCTGATCCTTTCAGCGTATTGTTTAGCAGTACTCTCAAGTCTTTGTTGATGAACTTGTTGCTTCAGCATCACCTCTCGGTCCCTTTGTAGTTGACGGATATAATCACATGACGCCTTCAAGATCGTTCCCTTGTTCAGTTTCATGTCCCTGAAGTTGACAGCTCTCATTCTGAATCAAATGAACGGGAATTAACCATAGTAAAGCACAAATGGAACTATATTACTTTACACGTAAGAATGACAACTTACTCCGCTGATGCCTTCGGTAGCATCAGTCCTAATTCCTTGATACGATCGTTAATGTTATAGCGCCGACGACGTTCAACTGCGAAAATTTCAATTTATGCTGCTTAATAGTTTAAAATATTACACTATTTACTTTTATCATTAATGATATGATTTATACTGTTTAATCCCCTATAACTCCACTGTTATAAACAGAGCCTTCCTGTACCTCTACTCACTCATATTGTGGATGTCTTTCTTTCGGCGATCCCTGTAGTAATCATCACCACCCTCCTGGGAAAGGATCATTTGATCCATATCAATAGAACTTGTTGGTGCTGAGCTTGATACTACTTGACGAAAATTTGATCCAATCGTACCACTGATTGTAATTGGACTTCCAGAGTGACCGGAACCGCCCGAAGCTGTATTAAATAAAATAACATAAAAATTCAATTAGAATAACAATGATTCACTTCTACTGAACTGTACTAAGTGTAGGGAAATAGAGAGCTTTATTTAAGATTCACAAATAAGCAAAAAACTCAAATTTTTCGCAGAAACTTACTTGATGACTGTGCACCAGGAATTGGGCGAGAGTTGCCGGAGAGTTGTGTGAGATTGTCGGCACATGAGTAGCTCACTGATAACTAAAAATAGTTTCAGAATAAATATTGTACAAAAAACCACTATAACCTATACTGTGTAAACGAAAAGAGGAATACTTATAAATTTTGCAACTCCACAAAATTCATAATCTAGTATTAGGCTGAAAACAGTTAGGAATATGATAACAAGATTTATCAATGCATTGTTGTTAAACAGTCTGCATATCAAACCTCTGGTTTTTGTCCAAGAAATCAAAGTAGAGCAATCTTCCCAATATCATCTCTAATTGACAAAAAGCACAATTATTATACAATCCCCCAAAACGTTGATATTCACGCTTTATTTCATCTAAAAATTTTTTTTGCAAGTCCTTTATATCTTAAGAATAAAAAATCCTAGGACCTATTTACAATAAACTATTAAAAATACAATTAAATATAAAACGTATTTGTAACTAACATTAGGTTTTTTAAATAATAAAATCGATTAATAACATTCTTGACATCACCCCATTGGAAGTTGGAATAACTAGTTTTCGGAAGATTTTAAAATAGACATGATTTGCTTAACAGTAGTTTTTAAACGATTCCATAAAAGTAACCTAGACAACATTTCATTAACGGTATAATTCTTCTTTCCATCAACATTAAGCCAACCCATATTAATAAACCTGCGGCAATGACTTCAGTGTTGGAATCGCCAATGATCGATAGGACCTGCTCGACTATGTGATATTCGAACAGGTCGGCCCAAGTTATTTCCAACTGATCAGAGAAGGATCAAGATATTGATTTATCACCAATGAAAGGTAATTTCTTTTTGAAAAACAGAGTTACTAGATTTATTTATACAAGTAAAAGTATTGGATAAGGCGCAACAACAAAAACCCATGACAGATTAAATATCTTTCGTATTTGTAAATATAGAAGCAATACTTTTTCTGTTTATGCATGCTTATGTATATCATGAGAATTAAATACTCCCCAGACACTCTCAGTTCAAGGACTGACTTCGGTCCCTCTGTTCCTACCACGTGGTTTATGCGTCGCTGACAGTTGCATGCATACACAGCTAGTGCAGATCAAGAACAACATTGGACCTTTGGTTTCATTGCGCTCTTACACTTTCCCGTTAAGTAATAACCAAGAACAAGTAGTGGGACCCCAACATCTATGACGATTAAAATGGAACTACAAAGCTATGTTAGTTGAAACAAAGTATTAAACGCTTACTTGTAATTATTATAAACTTAGGTATTTTCTATATAAATAATCTGTATTAAAATTATGCAAACAGTTAGAAGTATTATTTGAATAAAAAGTCCAGTTATCATAGGAATTTCAGTGACTTCTGATGTGAAAACTAGAGACCTATCAAAAAGTAAAGTCAATTAATGGTCCCAATGAATTAAAGAGGAAACAAAAAGAAAGACATCAACAGTGGTTTAGATGACGAGAGAACCACGGAAAATACTCACTGGCTGAGTCTTTCCGCTGGTCCTTCTCTGTTCATCTTCTAGTGACAGAATTTCGTCTATGATCAAGTCGTCCAGCTGAAATCAGTCAATAATAAACTTATCATCACAACATATACTGGTAGAAACTTGAAGTAGCTAGAAAACCTTAAATCAAGCCCACAATTACTACTGGTGGTGAACCAAAAAATGTACTATAAGTAGTACAAATTTGATAACAAAAATTATCGTAAGCTTTTCTTTACATTATAAGAGGTAAATGCAGCGTAACCAAAGCATCAATTTCATGAAATGTTTGCATAATCTGTCTTTGATACTTCTATATTCACAAAAATTTGATACTTCTTACTAACAGCAAATGTATTAGGAGGTTGCATACACAGCCATTCACCGCCCAAACTCAATTATATACGATAGCATCCTACCAATTAGATCAAGGAGAGTCCAAACACTATAAAGTGTTTAAATAACTCAGGTATCACCAAAAACCACATCCCATATTTCTTCTAACAATTCATGACGAATTAGTCATATTACAAATATAAAGTATCGTCTTCTAATAATACATATCTAAATCACGGCTGTTCTTTATTAATGGAATGGAAGTTACTATTTCTTCCGTCAACTTACAGTGCGCTATTGCAACTAATAAATGTATGCATTCCATACATTGTATAAGTCAAAAGACCAACATCTTGTTCCGTCAAAGTATAAACTGTTCACTTCAAGCGTTGTGAACAGGCTCTGGGTGGTTGCTCTGGCGATATCATCAGACATTAAAACAAGTTCTAAATGGACGTTTAGATATGAATAAAACATGGGATAGAAAACGCGATGATTATAAACTAACGAAATCTTATTCACCAAGTATTAGATAATTTTTGGATAACTAGGATACTATCCAGGTTTTCCTTACATAGTAGTTTTAGAGCTACATGATTTACATGCTTCCTAATATATTCAAGATAATGACTTAGATGAATTATCAAATAATAATAATAATAATAATATATTTAAATTAAAAAGAGAATTTTTAGAAAATCAATGAAAACAACTTAGAATTACTTTCAGTAAACTGCTATTACTACGAATGCTTATAACTATTTCCCAGTTGTCCCCTTATGACAAACAGCGAACCGACGGGATCGAATTGCCAGCGGCAATGCCCCCCTCCCCAATCGATGTAACATCATACGCACAAGTACAGCAACAAAGTAGCTGCCAATAGTAAAGCCACTCATGTCCGATTCGCGTCCGTAATTATGTACAATAACTAGTATTAAGTCAAATCAAAGACTGAGGCATTATTCTATATATTAATATTTTAACAATTTGACAATTCTATAAAATAAAACATACTTCACTTTGATTGAAAGACCCACTACGGGGACTATCTCCAAAACGATGAAGCTCTGGACTTTCTATGGAGGGAGATTGACGTTGATTCTGAAATACACACTATGATAATCAATAATTTCTTTTCTGAATTCCTACCTAATATCCATTTTCTTGTTCACTATTTAACAAATAAGAAATTATATGCGTCTACCAAATCTATGTCATATTTACATACCCCTTACTGCTGTTCACCTGTATAAGCATAATAGCTCTCTTTGGTGTGACTTTTCGAACAACAATGGTTTTAGGCATTGGAGGAGAAGGCGTTTTGGGGGAACGCCTGATAGCTGTCTTTCGCTCTTCAGTGGGGGAGTATCGAGAAGCTGAGCCGGAAATTAACCGCCGTCGTAGCGGTAAAATTCGTCTTACTGGGGCCACAGCGTCCACCGTCATTATTAGACCCGTATTTTTAATAAATCTAAACTAATTAAACCAAATAATTATCTAATGTTTAAATCAATCGGAAGAAATTTTTGAAAAAAATAACGTACAAACGAGATTGTACGCTAAATAAGCATACATGAGTAACTAGAATAGCAATTCTTTGTCTGTATAATGTAGAACACCGTGATGGAAATAAGGAAAATAATGTGGATAGGATTAAATAAAAGCAAAAAACCTAGATCAAAAATTTCATGGAAAACTGCTGTGCATACTAGGAATACTTCCTTATACTACTTATTCAATAAATTGTTATTTATAGAATTAGATTTATGTAAGTGAAAAGAACAAAATTCTATGATTCAGAATTAACATAAGTAACTGTATTCATAATCATTTTATAAAATACACAGCTCAATATAGCCGTGATAATGTGGGCAATATGTAAAAAGAAGGGGCTGGCTATTGATTGCGACGAGCTAACTGAATGCATTGATAACACTTTTTGCTCCACGCATAATTGTACAAACCATGAGTATGCTACTAGCAATCACTGTCGAGTAGAACATTAGTATAAAAAAGTACTAAAAGACAATAGAACTTGCAGAGTACGCTTGGAGGACACCTGGCTGTTGCGCTGTAGGCGGAGTCCCATGACCCATTCACGCACAAAGCCGCGTCTAACAGCTGATTCTATGTACTTTCGACGGGAAAAACCATTAGTATCGTAAATCGAGTAAATACCAACTTTAGATTGTAGTAATAGTTGTAAAAGTATTATTTTACAAGTTATATAATTAAATTTTAAACACAAATGATATTAAATACTAGATTATAGGCCATATTTAGCTACTATCATACCCATTACATAAAGGTATCGTAAGATAAATAGTTAACCAAGTATGAACACACATATAGTTACATAACAACACGTTCTGTCTCATTTCATTCTTAATAATAACCTAAATGCAGAGATTAAATATCAAAAAGATAATCAGTAATAAATATCTAAAGAAATAGCAAGCGACAACGTTTACTAACACATCTATATTGTACATGGTAAATTTTTTAAAATGAAGCTTTTCATGAAATTAGCTAATTCCCCATACCTGAGAAAAGAGAAGAATTTTTATAAAATTATGCCTCATTTCACTCTGGAATTATTTTCATATAATAGTTGTATCAAATGTAACTTTCAGAATTCAGACAAGAAAATCTAAAAAAAAACCCTTTAGATATTGTCAAAAAGCAGCTAACATGACTAGATCTTTAACATCTTATAAATTATGATATTAGTCAACACTAAATATTATTAATGGAAACATTCGTGGCTTAATACTTTAGACGATAACTAAAAGTGAAGCCAAATACAGCCAGCTCTAGATAATAACTTTAAATAATGTTGACAGTGTCATCTAACTAGAAGAGCTAATCAAATATTTTCCAACATAAATTATTCATCCAGTTAAAAGTCAAGTGTAGAACGGAATTGAAGGCGAATGACAAACACTATAAACAAAACGTGTGACGCGCCTCTCCTGTGCGATGAAAACGCCCGCTACTAGATGGGAACAACCAACTGGCTAGTCAAAGAGCAGCACTGACACTAGAACTGGTAACTGATGACTTACCCAAATCTGACTACAATAAATCATATTAAATAGAAACACGCTCATTATGAACTCACTAAATTTTGCTTTTAAGCAGGGTGAGCCTACTATATTGGTGGAAATATGATTATTAAATTATGATACTAGGAAATTATGAGTAGGAATGAGGCAAGCCAAACGGCAGTTAATCACGTCAATTATGAAAAGTGAGTAATTGGCTATGTTCCACTCATGTGGCAATAATCAAATTGCTCCATTACTAGAGAAAAATGTTTCTTGCCACCGTTTAAAACATATAGATCAATGAAGAACTAGTAAGGAAGAGACCCAGTTAACAAAACAATTGTTAACGAGGGACGGATAAAACCCAGGAGCAAACAACTGCTTGTTTTCGGTCCGGGACCATATGGTGTCTGTTACCACAACAACCATTTAGGCCTAGTGCGCGTTTTATCGCTGCTTGAATTTCTTCATTCAGTATACAAAATTTTTTTCTTTAGATCGCGATTTCTTGCACTATTACTTAGATTGCTCCTTTAAATTAAATACAATCGAAATAAATTTCAGTGATATTATTGCCTGCAAGTCTTCATCATAGAACCAGTAGGAAGAATGATATATATTTGAATGCCTATTTAAAGATATAAACCTACTGCTGCATCTGCCATTCGAATATATATTTTCATATATATATATATCAGTAGTAAAAATTTAGGGAGAAAATTCTAGTGTACAATTTAGTAATCCTTTACTTCTCAATTTACCCCCTGACAAGCGATGTGATTTCAAGTGCTGGTTAGAGACTAGCCTCGCAGTGCGAAGCTGACGCCACTGAGATTTATTGCTACTGCAGACATAGTTCACGTAACATAAACATGAAGTAATAATCATTAAGAGCAATGAAAAGCAGCGATTTTCACGAAATTTTAATATGGTAATTAGAACAAATTATCTATGAACAAGATTAACATAGATTCAGAAGCGTCGAGAAACCACAAAGATACGATTGAATGCACAATTATTGTGATATAACAGCGCCACTTGACATAGATTTATTACCGGACCCAAAGATAACGAGCGAAATGCTGGCTCTCACCTTGCGTCTTTTGTGAAAGTTAAGTTTTTCAATTATGTACTATGGTTTTCCCCTGAAGTAAGCAGATATAACAGTAAATATTTAATAGAATATAAATATATTGTATGATTCGCTACAAATTGAAGCGAAGATGAGACGCACTGATGCATTAGACTATATAAACCAAAGTATGTGAGTATATACCATGACACATAAACAATATACGAGCGTGTAATCTTGGATAATATACATAGAAATGCTACCGCAATTATGGTGCTGTTTCAATCAGAAAACAGACATCTTCCTTAAATAAGGCAATAAACTTCCCAAACCATTATTGTGTAACTATTTTAAACCAGAACACTTCTATAAATTCAAGGAGAAGAATATAATCCTATATTAATTTGTATTCGAACTCTCCCTAATACATCCACGTGGTTTAAATAAAAATTTACACTGTGGCGTCAAAACAAATGCGATACAGTACCTAATCAGCACCATGGCGCCATCGACGATCAAGAGCTTAATTCTGCATAGTATAGCAGAAGTTCTCGGCAATTTTTTCTACCTATACTATCCTGCTATGAAGACTTGAGATTCAATCATACAAGTAGTGCTACTATAAGAAATATTTGAACCACTAATAGCAAATTATTATACTTTATGTATATTTGAAATATTTTCACTATATAAACAATTTAATTTCTAGCTCTTTGTTCAGTAGCAGATCGAGTGATTAAACACTGATGTTCCATATCGAAACAGTATCGGTTACTCAGTGAAAATACATAGTTTTGATGTAACAAACACACAAAAACAGCTGACGCCCCATAACATTCCTGATTCGTAACCGTTCAAAATTAATAATACAACATTTTCGTCCAGCACAAAATTCATAAGGCCATGTTAATGAAAGTATCAAATTACGATAATTACATAGCCGACCGTGATATTCTATTAAAAACAGACCTACGAGAAAATTAATTAAAATGGGCAACAGATCCAGGTATCCTCTTTTCGTCAATACAAAGGATATATTTAATTATACTATACCACAAATTAAATACGGTTCTAAACTGTTCGATCAAATTGGTCCTTCTTCTGCATATCTATATTGCTTCCGAAATACTGTGGCGAATAACAAAAAGACCACGCTAATCATTATTGTTAAGTACTAGGAATTGGCAGTTAGCCAGGTAAACACGTTTCAACGCGTCTCATCACCTGACGACTAACTGCTTCACACAAAACCTAGACCATAAATACATCATAACCAGGAAATACGTTTAACCCCACAGAGAGTATTAACACGCTGACACTAAGTAATATTCAAGGGTAATATTCACTTGAAAATACGGCTTCGTTATCAAAACTACTTGAGTATGGAACAACTATTCAATTTAATCTGAGAATTTTATGATTATACATACGCTCTCCGATAAACAGGTAAACAACTTTCCTAGGAAGAAAAGCGTATGGGTTAATAGTGATTTCAACTTTACTCCATAATTCATTAAATTGAAACTTTTAGAGTCACTGCATTCGATCTAAACAATAAAACAGCCGCGGACAGATATTTTCGGCTCAAGGGCATCAATTCGGCGTGTAGATCTATGATGTTCGATCTCGTCCGTTGTTTGTGGCACTTCCAAGTAAACAACGTGCCGAAGTGCGCTCAGAATAGCATTGAACCTGTCTAATCGTTAGTTGATTTCATACGTAACTATGCAGATAACACTCAGTACGTCATTTTTTGTGGAAGAGAATAGAGGAATTATTGTTATGAACAATGCTTATCTCCGTGCTAAAGATGACGTGAATAATTGCGAGAACCAAATCAACTATGATCAAAAACCAACAATGCAATAATTCTTTTTAGTATAAAATATATCCCCTCCCAAGAGTAAATCTCTGCCCATAGAAGAGGGTTTTCCCAGGATGAAAAGGAGGAAAGGAAGTGACAATTTATTATAACGTCGTCCATTGCCCTTGCTTCTACCATATATATATATAGTACCATTTTTCAACGTATCTATGATGATAGCACTTATTATGCAACTTTTCCTTGAAGCGAAATTCTAATGCAGCAAACCTGGAACGGATGTTGCATCTTTCGTGGTGAGGGTAAAGCGGTTGCTCCTCCTCCAAATACACTTTGTGGGGCACTACCAAATGGGATGGCAGGTCCTGATGTAGAAGTGCGTTGTGCTTGAGGTATCAATGTTCCTGTTTCTCGACGTTCCATCTAAAAAAACCCTATTAAATAGTGATAGAAGATATACATTAAAATAATCCGTACTTTTGATACCCATTTCGTTTGAATACATTTGTTAAATATAGCATAATATAACCCTCATCAATTTATTAAACAATGAATATTTAAAATCGTAGCTCGATGTTTTGGTATGAACTCTTAGTAGTTTTCGGCCTAAGCAATCACTATGTTCTATTCAATTTTTCCATTACCTTAATATTCAATCATCTAACAATAATTAAACCGTGCATAGCCAAAATTCCTAAAATTTAGTGCAATAATAACCCTATTTTTAGAGTACTTTTTCTCTATTACTACAGATGTACAAATATCATCATATAATTCATTACATTATCTAGATTTAATAAAACAGATGCATGTAGATATCATTTCAAAATACTTTAAAAGCTTAAGATATTTAAATAAAATTTGAATAAGACATCCACATGTAATAAATAAATCATATTCTATAATACTTCAGAAGCAGTTCGTAGTTTATATGACTGAAAGTATGCCCGAATAAAGTCAGCTATGTAATTATATACCATCTGAACTTAGAGCCTTAACCCTTTAATATTTCGTTTAATTAGAAGCGTGATAGATTAGTAATAGTCGCGCCTCGAGTGTAGCCCTCACCATGCACTTTTTATTCGCGATCAGAAACTAACTCTTCTCATTGTCCGGCAGCCAACCTCCACCCCGGCTTATCAATGAAACCCACAAATATTCACCGAGAGAATCACAGACACCGATCACAGCGCATCATATATTGATTAGTTTATTTCAAACATGAAACAGTAGGAAACACTAAGTAGTAAATATTAGCTTCAATAGATCTTAATATTTATTAAAGTCAATAGTAAAGTAAAGAGAAAAGTATAGGAAAAATTGCTAAGCAAAAAATAATACAAATAAATATTCCTTCTGGGATCAAAAGTGCAGATATGCAACGTTATGATAAAACATCTACTGCAAAACTCACATGGGGGTATAAAGTACGTAAACGAATAGCGTTGGCCTCATAGGGTTCATCGTCGTAATATTGCGGGTTCATAGGTGAACGGGAATGCAATCCACGCAACATCTATGAAAGCGAGGTCGGCCGGAGACTCCCAACAGAAATCGAAAACAAGCAGCTGATAGCGGCTGGTGAGAATGACGTGTAGTCGAAACACGAGTATCGAGTTGATTGGCGAAGAAAAGGGCAGCGAGGCGGGCGATACGACTGTGCACCGACCAGGCCGCGTGTTTCAATGTGTTGTCTCTTTCGTTGCCTGCGCGCCGCGCTCCCGTCCCCCTATCAACCTTATCGCCCCGCGTTATCAATCGTGTCGTAGCGCGCTCACCAAGGACGGGAGCTGACGAGGCAGTCCCACCAAAGCCGAGACAATACCATAATTCCCGATAACTTTGTGTACTCTGGAGTCTTTTTAAAAATAATTATTTTAATTCAAAAGCACAACATTTAATAGTCAAAATAGTCGGAGAAACTTATTTTTGAAGAATTTAATGTGTCAAAGCTTTGACAAATGCCTTTAAAAATTAGCAATTAATAATTAATTCTAATCAAAAAAAACCTACCCCCTCTTTTTCATTCTAATATGAACTATTTTTTGATGGTAGCCATTAACTATGTTTACCTTACTTTCCTGCGTTGCCAGATCGTCTGAGATCATGACGAATTAGTCTAATCATTTGTCATGGGGAAGAGTAGGAAACATAAGTAAACACGTCTAATGAGTTTGCGCGGCTATTTGGCTCCCCGCCAATCCGCAGATAATCTTATCGCCAACAATCTGTTAAAGACCGCCTCGACGCGACAGAGGTAGGGGTTTGAGCTGAGAGAACCAGATCATTCATCAAGAGCCACCAAGACAAAACCTATTTTCAAGAAAAGTCCGACACAATCGATCAAACTCCTATGACCGCGAAAGCATTTCTGCCTAACCAGATGAATTGTCCACAGAACTTGATGTATTGAAAACATTGAAACCGATTATATTTATATTCAATGAGAAGTTGATACCATGTGAAAACAATGGTAAAAAATTATGACGATTATATCTTGAAATTAAGGACATAAGGAAATAAAGGTCAAACATTTCTGGAAGATGAGATTTTAACTAGAAATAGTTGATTAATAGTAGTAATTTAAGGTAACCACTAATATATTAATAAAAACTAATATAACAGAATCAAGTATAAAATTATGTTTTGAGTCTAACATGTTATGAAGATCATACATACTAGATTAAAAACGATCCACCTTCGGAATTATTTATTTAGTATAGTGGAAAAGCAGAGCCCAGTAGCTTATACCATTTACACTGATTTAATGACTAATAAGTATTAATGTGTAAGGGCGTAATAATAAATTTAATTAGTACTTCTAGTTGAAGTTTTAAGGATTCTTACCTCTCCAGTACTAAACATATAGTTAGTGAATCCGGAATTAGCCGCCCACATTGACATCGGTGGATTAGATGCAGCACCTATCATAATAGGTTGAAAATGACTAGTAGTAGTTCAAAGGTCAACAGTGGTCAGCTAAGAGGCCCTTTGGCAGCTGAACTTAATACGAAATGAACTGGAGAGCCGGTATGGGGCGGGGTTTGCTCTCCACGTGTTGGCTGACGGCCAACTCTATGACGACATGCTCAATCCAGAGCCTCTCTATGCACTCAATCGACAGCTCACTACCTACGTTCACTGACTACCTGCGACTCTCTATTTTCAACACTATTTTTAAATGTCTGCTGTCGACAACGATAACCAGACTTGTATGTTTGTGCGCTTCTCTTACCGCACAAAGCTATTAAAAACAAAACACTGCCAACCAAATACACACCGATACCATATTCTCACCACTGAGCGAAAAGAAGGGTTACGGAATGAATGTCTAATTGGGAAGTTTTGTCATATCAATGTGTATTTATAATCTCAATTTGGGGAGACTTATGAAAGAATTCTAACAAATAGCTGATATATTATATATTCGAACTAATCAGTTTCGATAAAACAAATCTTCCCTATGTTACTGTGTCTGTTTTAATTCGAGGTATCGAACATTACTATCCATAAATACAGAGATAATGGTCTATAAATCTACAAATGCTTCTACACAAAGACACTAATACAGATCTTAAAGAATTGCAGTCATATATTGTCTGCAGTTTAAGTTGTGATTATTATAAAGCAATATAATGAATATATCCAAGAATTTCGTTCTCAAGATGAATATTTAGTCGACCATTTGTTTATATCAGATCCTCCCTAATTTAAACAACTGTTGTGGCGCAGCATGGCAGTAGCAGGAACCCACCTTTTGCTACGTCTCCGGCTCTTAGATCTATATTGAAAAGGCAATAAAAATATTTTCCCAACAAAGTCCGCATTTTCAGATAATTTATTGTCACTCAGTGAATCGTATGCAACATGTTTCATAGTGCTTATGATGCTAATGATTACCATGACAACCACTAGTACCGAGTACCTGAGAAAACGAAGAACAAGAATAATTTCGTTAAAAACTAAAACCAGATGTACACCTAACAAAGATCAACATTATTAACTAAATATTAGCCTATTGCGTACTATAAAAAAGAAACTTCAGCGATCTTACAAACAAAAAATTAAACTAATACGGAGAAAAAATATAGTAAATTTTTCTGCGCAAAATACCTTTTTCCCCACTTTACAGAATTATTATTTAACTTATAATAAAAACAAAGAATACTGGTAGCCTATCTTTACGTAGTTTTAAAATATTAAGTTTTTATAATTTATAATTACCAGGAAATAATCATAGACGTAATTATTAGTATAGAGTTATTTATGAATAAATTAGCAAATCTTTCATAAATAGAGCTCTTTACTAAGTGATCAAAAAATACGACGGCACATTAAATATTTTAAAGCATACCAATTAAGCTACAGATCATATTTATTATACCCATCCCACTCCAAAAAAAGCATTTGTTATTCACAAATAAACTTTTTAAAATGTGGAACTCGCCTGAGCGGTTTGCGTCTGAGCTAGAGGAGGTAGGTGTACTAGTTTGTTACCAGCCATCTTTATCTGCTGATCAAATATAAGGGGAGACGGTGACGGCTTAGTTATGATAACACCAGATTCTAAAAACTTAGTGGATATAGTAGATGAAGATACTAGAATTTTAAATTTTTACTGGGTAAAGTAGTTGATTGAAAAATTTTAAATTATTTCCTAGTCTAGAAAATACCCAAAAACACTAGTTCAATACTTAACTAGGGAGAACGTCTCTAGCGAAAATATTCCAAAAATAGTGGTTAAATTGGCAATCAAAATATCTAATATAGTAGTAATAATAATAGCGATAGTGACAATAATAGTAAAAATGACGACAATAATAATAATAATAATAAGTACCAGAAGTAGTTCTATTCCTAGCTGCACGCGAATTCATCGTTCGACTTGTTGAAGCAGCAAACTAAACCGTTAAAAATTACAAAAAATGTAAAAGTGCAAAAATTATATATTTATAACTTGCTGTTTGCGCGACAGTTGGAGGAGGTCCTTTCTCCATCATCATATCCAACCGAAGACTAGGTCTTTGTGTTTGCTGGACGTGTTGTGGCTGTTGCAACAGAAGCTGTTGTTGTTGCTGCATATTTTGTGAACGTAAATTTTGAGATGGTTCCATTAAGTCTTGAAAATCTAAAATTTCATTTCTGAATTTTAAAAACATTTTTGGAATAAGACAACAAAAACCAGAACAGTTTGTCTATTGAACTAGCTAACATTTAAAATCTTACAATGGTATGATTACGACCTCCAAAAAAATTGACTATTTACTCTGGAATGGTAAATCTGCGCTTATAAAATTATTTATTGGCATCATCTAAAAAATAAGATATCTTATCTTTCGATTTATCCAATATTCTAATTGAACAATAAAAGTCCTCAAATGAATACATGAATTAAATATAAGTAATCTTCACCTCCAAAAAATAAATTATAAATACTAATAGATAGAACATAAACTCGGAAAGTAAAACTGACGTGTCTAGAAAACCAGATTAGCAATCAATTAAAGTAATGAAAAGTCACAGAATCAACAAGATAAACTAAACTAATCAACATGGAAGGAGGACGCAATCAATACTACACCAAACAAGTTGCGACTTAATTACGCCAGCAAATGGTGATTGACACCACATGTGAGTGTGCATTTATTTACTTCTTAAGTAGGTATTATAGCAGTGATTGGTTTGGTGGAATTGTTACTTTAGTTTTACTAAATATGTATGAGCATCAAATTAATATGCAACTGCCAACACATTATATTTAATACAAATTCTGTGGTAAAGAATTATTTATATCAACAAATTAAGAGCGAACTTAAAATAACGTTTAAATATGTAATAACTCGTATCTCAGAATAAAACTTCAGTGCATAGTTGTTCAGCTACCCTGTAGTGCACGGTTGTCAGTAAGATAACTAGCACCAAAATGGGGAGATATATACGTACAAAATGGGAATTCAAGGATCATTCATATATCAAAGACAATATATTATACTCACTGTTAATATGAACTTTTCAGATAAGTAAAAATTTTACGAGTGTTCATTCTATCAAAGAATATTTTCTTAATCAAATTCCACTAATACCTAGATTACATAGCGTACATATGATATGTTTTTTGATTAATCAAATACTTTCTACTAGAAAATAAAAATTGGATCTAAAAAGTTAGAACATTAATTGCAGACATAGAAACCGTACATGTTCAATACTGTTTATGTGTAATGCGCTTATTAAAGAACAGATTTAGCATTCACCTCGTGACACTATCTTTCATCTACATTAAGTTAAGTTACTTTGCAAAATGTACGGTTAATTATCATATTATCTCGAAAAGACATAAAATGTACTGAGGTTCACTTTTTCTTATAGTCTAGTGGCTGTACCACATCTTTTCTTTTATCCTATCTACATCCATTTTTGGCTTACTTAACGTTTCATAATGTTTTATAGCATATAATGAGGTTTAGTTACTTTAAAATTTCGTTTTATGCGGAGAAAACTATTAGTTAATACTCGCTAAAATAGTCGCTTTATTTAAATATAATATTCTCATTACTGTCTTATTATTACATTACTTTGATTATAGTTGGTCATCAATCCACTACCTTGGATTATGTTTTTATCCTTTACTGTTCTATTCGTATTTTGATAATTACTTAGTTTCTTACTCCGCCTAACTGAGGCGGGCCGGTTCCCACGGTCGTTCCCATTGCGCACAACCGCACAATGCATCCTCGTTCTCACGCAAACAAAAAGCGAATGTGAGAAGCGCCCCGTGCGAACTAGAGCCACAATCGCTTCCAGTGATGTAAGCTGTTATACGCTCCAATTTTTTCTCATTAATTTATATAAATTAACATTAATTTCCAATACCTACGTTTCCTTTAACACGTTTTACGCACTATATTATTTTTATAATAGGGGTTATAGAAATTTTTAAATTGTTAAATCATTAAATAATGAGTTTGACATAGATATTGTCATACCTAGGGATTTTATCAAGTTGTTAGTATAAATCTTTAAATATTATTATTATTACAAAAGTTATACCAATCAACATATTCGAATTATAATTATTCAAATATCTTAGCTATATATTTTTAAGAATTTTTCTCCAAATAATTGGAGAATTAGTGATTCACTAAATAGTCACAGAACAATTATCACCTTAATAAAAATTTAAAATCAACGATGAATCACATTACGAGAATAGTACTATTTTTAAGTACTGCTCTAACTAGTTACTTATGGTATTTTACGGTTGGATGAATTACATCTTGACATTGTGTTAAATAGTTGAATCCTATTATTTCTATCTAATTCCTCTTAAATTTTGTCTGTCGTCACTTGTGTTCTGGAAATTCAAATAAATATTTTTTAAACGCAAAAGATTACTAGTTGTTAATTATTTTAAAATATGACTAGGTTTCATATTATGTTTTTTTTTGTTTTTTTCAGCTGTTTCCTAAACGAAGAACACTTTGGTCTTACACTCGGTATTTGACTTTTGTGTGATCCTAGTATGTCCATGTGGCAGTCACCATTTGCAGCTGTAATTGCAGCATCCGCCACCCAGGGACAAGCACAGGCTGCTGCAAATAGTAATCTTTTTCAGCAGGTACGTATTTCTGAAAATAAAAAGAATATGGCAGTCTTTTTTGTCTGGAGAATTTTATAATAAACCACCCAAATTTTCTTAAGGGAAAAAATTAAACCATGACAATTCGAAAGTGTAGCTATATTTATATTAATCATACTATTTGTTACGTCTCCTGTATATAACTAGATGGTAGTTTCTGTTTTAATTCGAATGCATGGATTTTTATTTTATAAGTTGTGCTAATGAATCTATTAGTAATGTTAAAATTTCACATAGATTAAAAGTGGCCAAATTTTTGGTTCCACATTATATGGGAAAAAAAGTTTTTACTTCTTGGTTTTATAGATTTCGATGATTCATAACCTACAACATCAACCTTACAACTACTTGCAAGCAGTTGTCTCGTCTGTCGGTAATAATCTAGTGCTTCCAAGGGGCGATTCATCCACAATAGAATCTAACGGGTCAACTTCTATTTCACTGCAGAACTTGCCTTCTTTTCCTGTTACGAGTAGTTCGAACGGAGCTGGCGTTACGGTTTGCCTTTAGTTATCTTAGTACTTTAGTTTTGAAATTATGTTTGGTCATAGCTTCAATATTCTTATAATTTTATGAAAATTCATGTAAAGGTAGTTATGCTTTAAATATTGGTTATTTAGAGCTGCTAACTACTTAAGTACATTTAATTGAATATTTAAATCCCGAAAATACACCGGAATTTGTCTTTAAACATAGTTAATATTTTCTTTACAGGTACTTTAAAAAGATTTATTTAGGGCTTGAATTAGGAAGATCATAACGTAAATTCTTTTAGTTCATTCTTTAATATTAGTATGAAAGCTATATTCCATTTTAGTAATCATTGCTTTCACTATTATTTTTGCCAACTTAAAAATATAATTTATATTTTTGGAATTGCAACCCTATGTAGTTTCTTCTAGTAATCTTGGTTAGTTCAATTTTTTATGATAAGTATTCTTTATATACGGGATATAAAGTTAGTGGGTGTTATTTCTGTTAAGGGATACGTTAAGTACTGTATGGTTTTAAGCGTGAATTTTTGTTAAGGTTTAAATGCTAATCATTTTAGTTGGCTTACATAGTTTAAATTTACTTTACTATTAGTAATAATCTTTTAACTGGTTATAGTAACCAATTAAAGTAGTAAACTTTAAAATTATATTTGCTTTGCTGTTTGGAAAATTGGAGACGTAAAATTTATTAGAACTGAACATTGGAATTTAAAAGTTAAAATTTGTCGAAATATAAGAAAGTTCTAGTAGGACACTTTTCCCTTAGTTATCATAGGATCATTCTTACTGTAAGAATTGAAATGCATTTGTTTCTGTTAAAAATTAATTTTGTAAAAAAAAGGTGTTCAGGTTCCGTCACCTATTTTGCCTTCCTCATCAGTCGCCAGTACTTCCTCACCGGTAATGAAAAGAAGTCGAACTTCTCCCGATGTAGACAGAGAAAGCCCTCAAACAAGAAAGGATTCGCCACGTGGTGAAAGCCAGAATAATAAGACCCACAATCAGCCTGGTATGTCTTTTAAATCATGCTTATAGCATGGAATTTCCGGTTTTTTTAAAAACTTTAAATTGGTTAATTACATTTACTTAATCTTTCATAGTTATTATCAGGTTCATTCATGATAATATTAAATTGTTACCTACTGTATAATCGTAACAAAAAGTTCATAATATTCGTTAGATAATAGAGGTATAAATTGACACTTATTTTCTTCACTTTCAAGAAGTATGATATATATTTATACGTAAAAATGGTATTTAGTTTATATTGCATCGGGATATTTCATATTAGTGGGATTTAATTGCTTTTAAAGTACTACACTGATATTTTTGACAAGGTAGCATTGCCTAATATTTAGATTTTGTCTCGAAATTTTAATTTTATAATACTATTATTTTTATTATTATTTATATACACGAAACTTAGTTAATTTATGAAGCTTAATATCCCATTATTTTGGGGAAAAAAAAACCATATTTTTTTGTTTTGCTCTTGTGCAGTGAGAGAAAATGGTTAGCGTTAACTAAGCGGTGTTACACCAATTTGGTATATTTAGTTGGTTGACAACCAGCCAATTATTCTCTATGAGAAGTGTGGGATAGTGTGCGCTGAGATTTACTGTACCAAAGGTACGCAATGTTTTTTGTTTATACTCACTATTTCAAAAATCTTTGCCATTGCGGTTATTGAGTAAGTAAATATTCTCGTAATGACCTTGTGTTCGCTATCTATATTTTAATCTAATTGAATGGAAAAAACGGTGTTTTAACAACGGTTTTAGCTTATTTTTTTTTGTTTACCAGATAACTTTTTAGATTCTCTTATCCATTATATATGCTTGTTATAGGATTGCAACCATTGTCTTTTTAAAGGTTATTTTGTCCGTACTTCTCGAAATAACTTTATATATTTATTAACTTTGCAGTTTATATAGTATAGCAATACTGTTTTCAGTGCCAGTAGGTTACTTGAAACTTAAAAACCTAAGTGGAATCTTTGCTCGATTTAGGGCAATATTTCTCTACAACATAGGATAAACAATGTAACAATATTTAATAATATCATACGTTGTTGATAACCAATCTGTATCAATAATAGCGTTTAACTTGGGCTTGACAAATTTGGCAGTTCATTTTGCTTTGTAATTTATATATCTCAAACTGTTGATTTATATGATTAAGAATTCACACTTTTCATTAGGTTAACTGGTGCTTCGCATAAAGCTCGTTACAATTGAGATAGTAATCGTATGAAAAGTTAGATTAAGAGGCATTCCATTTAATGATAGAATGCATAGATTATTCTAAAATTGTCCAATACTTAGGTGCTAATGTTGATTAGGCCACATAGCCTTAGGACAGATCGCATGCCTTACAATTACACTGAACTTATTCGTCAAAATGTAGTATGTAAATATATCCGTTTGAATGCTTAGCATTTATATTCCAATAATGACTTCTTCATCATGATTACATTTAGACTGACATAGATGCCACTATTTGTACATATATTCAGTAAAGTGGTCATGAAGTCATGTGCTATATGTGCCCATTGATATTTATTCGAAGTTATCGTCCCTCGTGGCGCTCTTGTTTTTCTGTTCTCAACTGCGCCAAAGTTGTATGCAAGAGCTTCTACAGTCATCACCCTATATGCTTGGCAACTGTATCGTCACCATATCCCAAACGTAGCGACGTCATCCATTTTGTGCAGATTTAACCGGACTAGCATTCGTTTGTTTCTGTTATCGGAATTCTTTTACAACAATTGTCATGCTATGGTTTGAGAAAGCGTTACGAAAAATACAGGGAATATAAATTACATTACTTTTAAAAAATTGTACAAATGATTTCTGGTATTTTGACTATCACTATGTAAGAAATATAGAGAAATGCCATAGACACATTGCGTTAATATGAGCAAAGTTAGTCATTCATGAGTTATATCAGTGGAATTAATGGTTTTAAATTGTATGAACAGTACTGCAGTAATTTTAGACAAAAAACAGTTGAACAAGTATCTATTTATAGATCTATAAATTGTATAGATGTTAGTAAAATTTTGAATAGTTAGTGTGCTACATTAGTAAATAGTGAATTGACTGCAAATATTAGTTTCCAAATTAATGAGATTAATTTCTACGTTTCGAGATGAAATAGAGTAATGCTTTCATTGTGAACTTTCTAAAAGTTTTTATAGTAATAATATTTTATGAAATTCTGAGATCCCTGAATGCTTTACCATCTTCATGTTGATTTCTCGGATCCCACATCGCGTTCGTGGAATTCTCACGGTAATCAATTGGTCTGAGACTGGAGACGCATTATTGGGCTTCTCAAATATAAATACATATCGATGATTAGCATTAAGGTTAGAAATATTAGTGATAGAATTAACAACTCGTTGAGATCTTTAAATAGTTGAATGCGTTAGTTACAAAGCAAAAATTTACTTTACCTTTGGAATAGGATTTTTTAAAGATAAAATAGTCGAGAAAAATATCTCAGCATTAGATTGATCCTTTGCCCACACGTGGTCTTATCAGTAATTCCACTACTTATCAACGTAGCAGGTTTATTCTAGCTCAGTCACTAACATAATGTCTTACTCTTATAGTGGTGAGTGCCTTTAGTTCAAAATACAAACGATCTATTTATATTATAAACTGTATTTAGTTTATATATGAGAGTATCAACTTTTCGGGCATTGTGCTATAATTCTAAGGTTCATGCGAAGGAGTTTGCATTAGGTGGTTGAGATATGACGCGTTGCTATTTCCACCTTCCCATGACTTACTCTAGTGTTTGTGCATAGCGCGATGGGATAAATGCTTGTTTTAACCTTTCAGGAATTTAAAGGGGTTTCATCCTTCTAATAATTTTTTGCATTAGTATTAATTCACGCTCAGTAATTATTGATCAACCTTGATCTATACTGTAATATAGTTATATTTTGATTTATTGGATTTATGTAATTATTAACGATTCGGGATGCAGTGAGGTCAATCAAGCACATCAGCTGGTACTTAGTAAGTACTCTTCAAGTGAATACATGATGGATAAGTGGGTAGTAGAATATTGTATAGATATCATACTGGAATATAAAATGTTATTAATGCTACCTATATTATGGAAAGAGGTTTAACATTCAGAGCTTTTTGTTACCATTTCTTAACTAATTTCTTTTCAACTGAATTTAGTTGGAATACCAAATATATTCATTCGTCAAATTTTTGTCAAGCTGAGATATGTAATTCCACTCTTTCACTTACCGTGTTTAATTGATCTGCATGTGCTTCGCCCCTCATTGGTCGGTTGATGGCTTTAGCCACGCCCTTCCCAGCTCGGGCACCTCTTGGCCGTGCAAGTGGGAGTCTCCCACAGCCAGATCCTCTCCGCCTGCATCTCCGGTCTCCGGTTCCCATCCCACACTCTTGTCGAAAGATTCCCGCCATGGATTACCAGACGTCTTCGGCCCCTCCTCCCGGAGTAGACAGCAGTCAGTCACCCTACTGTGATGATGCTACTGCCGTTGCTCGATCTTTGGCATATCAGCTTCCAGTTCAAGATGTTTCAGCTACAAATGCCTATTATTATCCACAGCAGGCAGATATGTGGCCAAATATTGGCCAGTTTCCTTGCAACTTCCAGACACCACCCGTTGTGCAACCAACTCATATTCATCCAAGACATTTGTATGGACAGCAAGCGCTGGCACAATGTGGAATGGGTATGATACGCAAATTTTCTGTAGTTTTTATAAATATACCTCCATTTTTTGTCGTCTTGGTTAAGTTTATCATTTAACATGAAAGTATTGTAAGCTATTTATTAGTAAAATAATTCTTCATTGAGACCACCCGTTTAAAATTTTATGTCGAGAATACATTGTCTGCTCCTTTTTTTACGTATATATCAGTGCAAAGAGTAACCTATTCATTGTAAAACGAAAAATTCAAAGAGCGGAAGCGCGATGTAGTGGGAACGAACTGTTCATTTTTCTTGGCGCTACAAATGGGTTATTTATTTCAAATCTATGTATTTCGCTAAAATCAATTTCATTCTATATTTTTTCTTTAAGGCTCTAATACAGTAAAATTTTCTTTCTAGAAAATAGTATAATGATAAATATCAATTATATCATTATTAATCGTAATATTAATAAAATTTAATATTACCCAAGGAATTTATTTCATGTACGTAAAATATCCCGAATTAAATGCATTTTATAGAAAAAATTGTATAGTAGATCTTTTAGAACAATTCTACAATGTTTCGGCTCCGTCGTCATCTGCAGCGTTTTTGAATGGTGATTTCAATGGATCTGTGCAATACTCCTCCCTTATGCAACACAGCATGCAGTCACCACTTCAGTTGGTACTGGGAGAACCACCTCAGCCGCTTACAAGGTGTTTTTAAATTAATTATTAAAGTAATTTATTGCTACAATGGAACCTACGGTATGTCTAATCACTTATTATATGGAGCGATGTTGTTACAGTCTTTAGATAACAAAATATTCCTTTTCGAAATTTTACTAAAAAAAAGTGGGCACATTGAAATTTTCAGTGATCGAATGGCTCAATATCTCTGTAATCGTGATCAGTTCGATTGTGTGATCTCTATATTTCATGCTAAAGTTGCACAAAAGTCGTACGGAAATGAAAAACGGTTTGGGCTTCAATTTCTAAAATATTTATGCTATATTTTAATACATGTATTTCATGCGACACATTTTCGCGCACGGTTACGAGGTCGCTAGTTTGTGTTGTCAGCTGTCTCTTATGTACGTAACACTAATCGCAATCGCAAGACTGCTTATCTCAATTAGCATATTGCTTATAGCATACAGCTTTTGCGTTAGCACTTAATTGATGTAGATCTCTTAAATGCAGAGCACAGTAATCCCAGAACATTTGCAAATAACAGACTGACGTATTATTCATGAATAACGTAGGTTCTTAGTTTTTACAAAGTTTTATGAATACTGAATTTTATCTGTGTTATCTTAGCATTATTTTGTTGTTGTGAAAATGCTATTACTTCTTTTGTTACATTTATAAGCACTTTTATCGTCGTCCTATTCACTAGAATAATTCTCATACCATACGAAGCATATCCTATTATGAATAGATTATGCCCGCCGTTTCTCACCGTAAAAGTGTGTCTATGCTAATTGACAGACAATACATCGACCTGTTTTCCTAATTTGATTGGTATATAAGTTAATGTACCAAATTCTGGGATTGAAAACTAAATTCATTGAGTGATTCTTAGTGGGTTGATTGGAGGAATTTTTCAGTTATATGATTTTGAGCAAACCTTAAATCACAATCTATTTTTTTAAAATTAATAAAATATTTAGAGAGTTATATTACTATAGTTTTATCACCAAACGTATAATGGTAATAATGCATTATGCATTATTAGAGTACACTTGATATGCTCTGTTATCAATTAATGTTAGCCGTCTTTACCATCCTGGATACGGTATATATTCTCACGATTCTAATGAGGTAAAAGGTGGTAAACATGATCGCGAAATTTGGTTGCAGTACTTCATTTAAAAAAAGTTTACGGTAGCAATTATTTCTCAGAGAAATAGTTTTAAACGAATCAAATTATTAAATATAAGTTTCTGTATTTCTAGGTTTTTTTGCCCACCACCATGTATTTATTTATTAGGAGAGGGTTGGAAAGATAAACGAAATCAGGTTAGTGGGTTTTCATAGAAATTACTATCTACCCTATATTGCAGAATTGCCTGTCTGTTTTATATTTATTGTACTATTCCAGGTTGAAGCGGTATATAAGGCATTCAAAGACAATCAAAAACGAATGGGAGCTGTTCCCGAGATCAGTCCTGAACATGAACGGGTGGCGGTATGTAGTTTGTTTAAAACTAGTATAAGAGAAAAATGTTGCTTATATTTATTTGCTTTACACTTTGTTTTTCTCGTAGTATAATCCTAAATTTATTTCACCAATAATCATCCTTGTGGGAAGCATGCGCGAGAATCTCTTTGATGCACAACTACGCAATGGCGATCTTCATTGATCCCCTATGAAGAAATAAGTATAGAGCTAGAGTGAAATAATACTCTTTTGTCATGTATGAAATAGCCGAGTAAGGCTCTAATGGTTTCGTACGTTTCAGGAACAACAGGCGAGTGAATTATGTGCCTTCATTGGAATAGGAGCACCGTCAGAACAAGAACGACAACAGCTAGACTTTTCCAATGGAAAAGTTAGTAAATTTTTATAACTAAAAGGTTCCCATATAGCATCATCATTAAATTCCATTTTCTGAGATCTTCGGAAATTTTTGATTTTGTGCCTATTTGGATAGTTAAATTTTGTCTCTATTTTTTACAGGACTATTGTGCAGCAAAAACACTTTACATCAGTGATTCAGACAAAAGAAAGTATTTTGAACTGTCTATTCAGTTCTTCTACGGGTGTGGTATCGAGATAGGACTTTTTCTTTCCCAACGCATCAAGGTTTATATAGTTAATTTTTTAGACTTTTTTTAAAGGCGCCTTCTTATTAGTATTCAAAAAAGTTTTGTCATCAGGTAATTAGCAAGCCGTCAAAAAAGAAACAAAGCATGAAGAATACTGACTGTAAATATCTTTGCATCGCTTCTGGTACCAAAGTAAGTTTAGTCTAGTGATACTATGTATTTAAGAATTTTAGCCATATTTTTAACTGACTTATAGATACGTTATTAAGGTGGCTTTATTCAATAGACTACGTTCTCAGACTGTTAGTACGAGATATTTACACGTTGAGAATGGTGCATTCCATGCTAGCTCGACTAAATGGGGTGCATTCACCATCCATTTGTGTGAGAATATGTTACATAGTTTATGCTTTTTCACTAAAAATCACTTTGTTTTGCTGTATTTTAAAAACTATTACATGTCTTGTCCAAATGTTTTTTTGTTGTTATAATATGTTTATTTTTTGCTAAATTTCTTGTAAAATCTAAATTATTATTGACTTGTAGTTGATGATGAACCTGGTGCTCCTGAAACAGAAAACTTCACAGTCAAGGATGGCTTCGTTTATTATGGATCAGTTGTGAAACTAGTGGATAGTGTAACTGGAATTGCTCTTCCTCGATTGAAGATTCGAAAGGTGTCCTAACTTAAAGATATATTTAGTCAGTTCTATCATTGGCTGTAGTTTGCTACAAAATATTTCATTTAGGTAGACAAGCAACATGTGATTCTGGATCCCACGACAAATGAGGAGCCAGTCTCACAGCTTCATAAATGCGCTTTTCAGATGATTGATCACGATACAGTTTATCTGTGCCTTAGTCATGATAAAATCATACAACATCAGTTGAGTATTACTTGGTTTATAATGGGTAGCTTACACCACTAAAGCCATCTGTCCTATCTTTCTATTTATTCTCATTCATACCTTCATCTCTGGTTATACTAGAAATATATTTAATATCTGTCATTTGTAGGTATTTGCTGCCTATTTTTAGCTTTTAAAGACGAGCACAGTATCTTTGTCGTTATTTGCGTACTCTATACGCGACACATTATCCGTGCTTGCCGGCTGTCTATTTTCTCACATGTCTTATTAATTAGCTGACACACTTGCAAGGGAAACAGGAGCGGGAATTATGATACTAGGTCTATACAATATAGAAAATCAAGATATTTTAAATTGGTTTTCAGGCAACTGTTATTGATAATACACATCATCAAATTAGCGATGGTGCAGCATGGACAATAATATCTACGGATAAGGTTTGTTTTCATCTTTATTTTGGTAGTCCTGGGGTGCAGTTATCACTTATATCTGGCAGTTTTTAAATGGATGTCTATTTTTAAGAATAGTTTAAAAACATTATTGTATACTATACCAAGATTGTTTCAGGCAGAATATCGCTTTTTTGAGGCTATGGGTCCCGTAAAGCAACCGATCACCCCTGTACCGATAGTAAATAGCCTTGATATCACTGGTAATGAAACAATGGCTCGTATTGAGCTAAACGGACATAATCTGAAACCAAATCTAAAGATATGGTTTGGAACCACACAAGTCGATACAGTATATAGGTAAGTGTTTACAATATGCACTAAATATGGAGAGTACAATATTTTGTTAACTATATTAAATTGGTATTTGCGTAGTTACTTCCTTTATATTCGCAGTGTAATACATGAAGTACCATATTAATTCTTAAATGTTTTAAAGGAAATTTTAATCTTGACATGTATTATTTCTAATGGATATTTTAAAATTATTTATGCTAATCCTTCAAAAAAAGAGCATACATTAATTTTGAGACCACATATACATTTGTCATGTACAACCATTGTCAGGTCAGAAGAATCATTGACTTGTATGGTTCCTTCACACACTGCTATTAAAAGTGAATCGGCTAGCTGGGGTTTTGCGAACGACAATACAGAAGTTCCTATCACTCTGGTGCGCGATGACGGTGTAATCTATTCAACGCCCATGATGTTCTCTTACAAAACTTTGAAAGTAAACCAACGACCTGGACGGTATGCTGGATTTAGTTGAGTTCAACAGACAATATAACTCTTTATTGTTGTTAAGTTATGTTTGTTACTATACTTTATTATCTTAGAGTTAAGTTAGTGTGTAACGCATATATTATTTAAATAATGAGTGTGTTCTCGGTTCACATAACGTTTTGTTCGTTTCTAACGTTGCACCCTCATCTCCAGGCATAATTTGGATTTTACATCATGTAAACTGTTCGCATTGTTGATTGATTCAGGCTAGAGTTCTGTGAGATCTCTTAGGCGAATCTTGTGATCCATTGTGTCACTGGGGTATAGATGCTAGTTAGTTGACCAAATAATCATGCAGTTTTTTAGCTAAAATTAACTAGCATCTCACACAAATTCGTGTTGTTCTCATCGGTGTACTATGTCCGAGTCCCTTTACTTTGCAGTTAGGTTTTCATGAGATGATGTGCTTGGCTTCACACTGTTTGTTAGCTTAAATCGTATTGTTCGAAGTTCCATTCTTTCCAATTTAGATACTAATATATTGATATATATAGTATACCCTAGATAGATTCATATGGTATGCATTCATTCTGCTCATACGCTGTCAATTTTATAGGTTGTAAATAAAATGTCATAACTCAGGGATTTTTATTGGATTTTAGGATTACTAATGGGGAAACTGCACTATTTGTGGGTTATATTAGTATTATAAAAATATATACAACACGAAACTAATTTTCATATTAAACCATAGTTTATGCAATTTTTCCCATTAATGTAAACAAGATATCTAAATAAAGGCTAATTTAGATTTAAGGAAGGCGGTGCACTTATTACAAAGCAGGCATTTATTAAAATTTTCGCGTTTGACCAATAAATATTTAATAAATTTTATTCCTATAATTATAAACAATCTAGATTTGATAGGGTTCCACCCTATTGTGACAATTGTATTTGTGCAGATTAGTTTTTTAGAAAATATTGGCACTTCATTGCCTATGTTCTTCTAAAGGTACGTTTGTCTATTGGTCGGGAATCTTAATTAAGAAATTTGTTTTCCATTCGTGAACGTCGTTTT
Organism: Heterorhabditis bacteriophora; assembly: GCA_964036235.1. Classification (NCBI taxonomy): domain Eukaryota; kingdom Metazoa; phylum Nematoda; class Chromadorea; order Rhabditida; family Heterorhabditidae; genus Heterorhabditis; species Heterorhabditis bacteriophora. Next base: position 1,840,189 of record OZ038425.1, on the reverse strand, counting down.
TGTTTCTGTGTTTCGTTTAAGAAACTTTAAACCTTAGCCACATTATGTTCAGAACATGAATTGATATAGACATTGAAATTTCCTAGTAATTCGATACAAGCACCCATTACGGCCATCGATCAGAAGTGGCTACAGACAGTCTAAAACTATCTCCAGGAAGTAGGAGGATTGATCTCTCAGGTGGTCTTCCTCATTTTTGTATTCCGCTTAGTGCTAAGAGACTAAGTATACATAGGTAATATATTAAATGAAATAGATAATGCTAACATTTAGACTGGTATAAATGTATACTTAAAATTATTGGCACTGCGGTATCAAATCTCCATGGCACATCGTACCCAAATGTCAATCCGCCTTCAAACATCCAAAATCAACTCGTACTATCGCCACAACTTTGAGCAACTTGATAAATTTCACGAAACTCACCTCTTTTAGACTCCGCATGCAATACTACACTGCATGAAATTTACAGATCTCTTTGACTTATAAAGTGGCAATTTTTATTTCAGCGACAGCGCAAAAACAGACCTTTATTAAAATCACTATTAATGTTCTACAGTAGATCGTGTGTTCTCAATTGTGACTACCTGACACTATCACGTGCCTTTCACCGCCTATTTATAAGAGAAATAGGTCATTAAAGCGGAAATTCGAAGGCCACTTTGTACTCTTATTTCATGCAGATTTACTCCTATTTATTACAATTTAGGAGTATGCTGATCATATGTATAGATCAAACGTCTTCATAGTGAATCATGTATTTTGTGGAGTTGTTCTACCAAATTGTATAAATCAGTGAAAAAGCTAGTTGAGAAACTAAGAAGTAGTTAAAAAATTTTTGCTTTTAAATACAAACCTATTTAACTTCAGCCCTAAAATGTCAAATGTTTACCTATCAATAACATTATGGAAATAAACTCATAATAGTACTCTCAGTGGTATCAAACTTGAGTATATTTTGAAGATTCTAATTGCTTTAAATAGGAAAAATATTAGCCGGTAGTTATTTCAAGATACCATTTTCAGACAGAGCCTCTAAGAAGCTAGGATTGATGTACAATAGCTGATCATCTCAATTCTAATGATGAAAAGTGTTCATATCATTATCAACGTTGCTGTTTCAAAAAAGCTTAACTAGCAAGTTGCCTTTTCAGAATTTTCTATTAAAAACAGCACATTTTGTATTTCAAATAAACCTTGAGTTTATAATTATATTATTTTTATAATGATGGAAATTGCTCTAGTTAATTGTCAATTCTTCAGTTCGAGTTTACTGTAAGAAATGTTTGATAGGCATTATCATTGTGAATATGAAATTTTCACTATACGAGGATAAAATCTTTAAATCAATCTGTAGTGTCTTTTGGGAATCAAATTGGGAATAACTGTTGATCTTATTGATGCCTGTTCTCCTGCTGGCGGGTTTTTTTTTGAAATAGATCTGGATTAACCGGCGTCCTAATCAAGTAGTTAGTCAAGTAGTCTCAGTGTCATGATAGGTAAATACTCATAATTGAGATACAAATGAGGTTGAAAAATAATTCATTGCCCTATGCTATTGTAAAAAAAACTTTTCATTATGGTTTTATATGTAATATTTACATCTACAATTAATATTGCATTCGTACACATTACTAGTTTAGCTTAATTAATAAATATTATTCAAACTGAGTATATAACTTTCAAAGACATCCAATACCCTGTCCTTTCTCACCTCTTTGTGCTTTTCCTTTCTTTCCCATATATCCCCCATCGAGGAAAGTAAACCTGCTTAGCAAACACCGGCACATTCGGTCTATCGGTCAAGCTACTCGGTAGCATGCTAAGTAATCTCTACACCAAATATGGCAACATGAGAACGTTTTCATGTATTGTCGTTTAGTTTCAAGTCGTTTCCAAAGCTTTAACACTAATCTATTTAGTCGGTTTCAAAATATCAATATTACATTTTATACAAGAGGAACATTACCTTAATTTTAAAAGCTTTAACTCACACTTTCTGCATTTTGATTTTAGTATTCTTGCAACTAATCTAATCTTCAAATACTAACATGGTATCTTAAATAAAATAAGTTTAGTTGGTAATTTTACTTGGTAGTTCCTAATCATAAATGTAAACAAAGAATGAGAATATTATTATTCTTATCGGCTCAAATCAATACATAAATTCTAAAATAAAGTTCAATAATTGTTTGGTAGAAATTATAAACATTAAACAAAGAAACCTAATTTGTTCATTGTTTTCCCATAAATATGGCATTTAATGGAATCTACATCTTTTGATTTTCTACTTTCGCATTTTATGCTTCGTACTCGGAATTAGATTTTAACGGGATATTTCTCTATTGTCACATTTCTATGCCATTTTCAGGAATTTTTTTTAAAACTTATTGCCTGGTATATTCTGCATCGAAATACATACTTGTTTTGCTCTAGATAAATAGTTAATGTCTAAAACTTCTAGAATCCCATGAAACTATCGACATATAAAGTTATCTCAGGGATAAAAGGCCAGTATTACTACACAATTAATGTAGTTCGATTTTGTTCCATAAATCCATCGAGTTATATATTATGTAAGCTTCCTACCTGGAAGAGGAACACTTCTAAAAATAATTTGGCTTCTAGTGAAATATTAGTAAATGAGTTATAAATTATTTTTAATGGAAACTTTAGTTAGTGTTAACGACAGACAACAAGTGGTGTAAATTTAATACTGAAGTAAAATTTAATAATATGAGTATCGAAAAGTTTTCACAAACATAGAAGGCGTACAAAATGTTACAATTGGTTGTTTATTTGTCATTTAAAAGCACAAAGAATTGCCTCCAAAATCACTAAATGGCATTGGGCGAAGTGAGCGTACAGTTTCTTTATGATAATCTGATAAGTTCAATTCCAAATGTAATAGGCATCTCACAATAATAATGTGTTTCCTATATGCACATATATCACCTACTTTTCTTCTTTATACTTAACAATTAGCATAGTGCATTAAATAGCAAAATGCTAGATGATTCACAACAAAGTAGAAATCGACATCTTCAAATAGTGTTAACTGTTTACAGAGCATAAGTAAGTGTCTCAGTTAGAAAGCATCGTTTTCTGTCATCAAAGAGAAGAAGCCAGGCGGGAACGTTGTTTTGCACTTGCTATACCATCAGCGCGCAGTAAACTCGCGCAGGCCTGCTGCCTAAATAGAGGTCAGGGGATGGGACCTCAACTATAGTTGTAAACTTAGAACGCACATGGCACTGCAAAATAAGATGGCAACGACTCGGATCACATCCATAGCTAACCGGAGTTGCACACATCGTCTCATATATTGCAATCTCATTTCACTTCCTCTTTTCCATAGTGTATCTCTCAGTTTTCTAGTCGGTCATTATTTGTGTTTCTTCCTAGTCCTACTGTTTGACATCACGCAAGCTTGACGCTCGATCGCTAGCCGCGCCTTTTCGCACACAGTCAGGGCTTCCGCTTGCAATACCAGCCGAACGTCTTAGTCTGTCATAATAGTCCCTCTAAATATACACATAACACTAATCTTTGTGATTAAATTCCTTTTAATTAGTTCTTCCTTTACCACACTACTCCTTAGCATATTATGATATATTTACCTAAGACATCAGTAGTCTGCACTTTTAATTATTTCGGTCAATTCTTTTGAAATTTTGCAGGTTTAGGTATAATGTAAGTTGAGATCGGATGAATTATTTTCCTTCATGGCAGAGAAAGAGAAGTACTTATCCGAATAGTCATCCCCTTTGAAGTGACCCCTAGCGTACGCGCCTGTTCCTTCAACCAGATGCCTCCACATGAGTCGCTTATTTAGGGCTCCGAGTACGGTACGCGTCTGGCAACCTATGCGAGGATGCCGTGATGGGAGTGAGATTCTTTGGTTACAGTTTCTCATTTCCGAAGTGCTTCTTATAAATATTTGGATTAACAACTTACACTGATTAGGAAATTATTTTTTGGTCAATATTAAAGCGCTACCTTTGACAGTTATTTATCGAGTTTGAACAGATAATATTATTTTTCAACTTATAAAGTGCTTAACAAATATTCCTTCATAAGTAAAAATACTAGTTCAACCTTATTTGATTATATTATAATTCTTTTTAATTAGTTATTCAGGATATAAGTTAGAAAACGACTTAGAATATCTCATTGTTATTATTTTTCCTAAATGCTTATTGGGATTCACCTTTTCCCATTCACAGCTAAAGAAAGCAGGGAACTCCTTGTATTATACAGCCTGTTGTGCATCTGGCGCATCTACTCATTCGGTATGACCTCTTGATTTGTTTGGTCTTCACACCTCCAAGGTACCACCTACTAAATCTAATTGCTAATTACATTTTTGTGGTAAAACGGATTATACTCAAACCCTACTTCTCTTTATTTATGAATTTCCTCTATTATATCTAACCATGTTATTTATTTAAGTGCTGCACCTTAGTCTTTATTAATATTGTACTTTCTTTCTTTCAGCTATTTTTCCAATTTTTCACTGTAAACTCAATGATATCTTAATTTGACAATAGGCCATGCTTCCTGGTGCAATGAGCATGAGTTTTTGCTGTTGGATCGATATTCTTTTGAGTAAGAGTGTCTCCCTTTAGACTCCGTGTTTCTCTCATTGTATCATGATCGCATGTGTCCAAAAATCAGGCGCTGCCTCTAATCACTTCACAGAAAAACTCAGCAGACAGCAAAACAGTCGTGTTCCTGCAGCATGTCCAATAGAAATTTAAGTTTCATCTTTAGATTTTTTCGCATCAATTAATGATTTATTGTACTTATGACTTGAATTTGAAGTTCTTACTAGCATGTTTCATCTTTTGTTTCATTATAAATGGTGCATATTAAATTCTTATAGGTAATAACTATTTCATCTATGTAAAGCATGAAAGTACATTTAAAAATCAGAGTTAGTCTATTGATTTAATCTTCTGAAAATACTTCAAATCTTATCTTAAACTATTTGCGCCTATAACGTATATTATTCAACAGATCAATCATCTCTCATATGTCCAACCTCTTTTGAGCAGGCCGCGTACCGTAATCTCACATGAAAATGTTGATCCGGTCTTCATTCAGATCATAACTAGGCTTTTTGCTCGATCGTCCATATGAACTTGCGCGAGTCCGTGCCCGCGGGTACCACGCCAGAAGTCATTTGGCACGCCACACATGTCGAGCCAGAGACGCCTGTTCGCGGCGGGCGGTCACTCAGCCACTGAGGGGTCATGAGCTTATCGAGCATTCTAATAACTTCTCTCCTAGTTTCTTCTATAAACTTCTTTGATCTCTCACATTTTCTTTCGTGACCTTCGGAATTGATCATTTTGTTTTACGACAGACATGAAGAATAGGAAAAGTGACGAGTATGTTTGAGAGGTTAAATAGAGTACTATGAACCATAATTTGTTGCGTATCCATGTTGGCGTATATCTCAGTCTATCTATATTTACTAAAATAAAATAATGCTTATAATCGCGATTTTTCTATATTAAAGGTTCCTAACAAATGTATTGTAATTCATTGATTTTACCTTAAGTTTTCTCTATTAATTTTACCTTGCGAATTATTTTAAGAAGAATTTGTATGTGATTGTGGGTGGAAAAGTAGATACAGGTCTTTATATTTTGATCTCATGAATGGCTATTGAAACAAAAACTATGAAGTATATGGAAAAAAAACGTTTGTTTAGATTACGACTTAAATTTGTCTCCGTTCAGCCAATCAGTGAAACCATTGATGTTTTGTTTTTAAGTTTCATAAAATTTGAAAGATATGTACAAAAACGTATGTGGGTACACTATTGAAGAATGAAATGAGGAAGACGCGATATTTGCAAGTAGCGAATAGCCGTGAAAGGGAGGGAGTCATGTCATGACCCCACCCAGGAGTTGAATACGGTGCGTGCGAGTCGAGTGAGAGTAGCTGTTTGCCGTCGCTTTTCTATTTGAGTGTTGCGTGGCCGCATGCACCCTATCTCTTTTCAGCGGGTACTGGCCACCTACCAGAGAGGGAACTCCGAGCAGAACGTCATTGATCTTGTTTCTCTATATTCCTTCTCTACCTGGTCCTTCAATACTTATCATAGTTGTATCTTCCTCTTTATTTTCATTGTCTTTCCCTAGCCACCACTGATGTACAATTCCTCATCAGTTTGCAAATATCATTAAGTATGAAATTATTGGAATAGTGATTTTCTCTTGCTCTTAAATGTTCCAAACCGATATTTTCTTCAGTTATGCTTATAATCACTATTCTTACAAAAAACTAGGTAATATAATACTGAATTGAAATATTAACCTCTTTCCATCATCTCCGTTAATAATTTTAAGGTTAATTAAATATTGAGGTTATGTCGTCCATGGTTTTCAAGTATGCCCACCAGCAAGCAGCGATTCCCATTCTCTTTTTCATTCATGTCACATAATAATAGAGACATGAATGCGGGCGGTCTGAATTCAAATTTTTGTGCTGATAAATTTTAGGCACTTTGTCTACTCTACTTAACTCAAAAGCAGAAACTACTATTCGACACTTTTTTGTTCTCTGAGCAAATCCTTTAACTGGTTGATAACCAGAAATCAATTAATATATAAAAGTATAGTATATGTAAATAACTTAACATTTGTCTTTCAAGTTCTGCAACAATGTGTTTTTCTTTAATATTGTTTATCTTAATATGTTTGCTTTGCTACTATTCGATCGAATCGCTGTGTGTCATTTCTATCCTAAATATTTTTTCTGCATTGTATACCTTGACGAAAAAAATCAGTTTTAGTACTTCTTTCTTGCATACCTCGTAGCATTTCCACCTCACTACTTGTCCCCAGTGATCCACAATATTGATTTCTACCGTACATTTCTTTGGTAGCCATGCGTGTTTGTCGATTCGGCTGCCACTCCTACTGCTTTCCTATCCGACATACTCAAGTCGGCTTGACCTCATAGAGCCACCACATCAAACAGATATGCTTACACGGCAACTGTAAGAAGATATCTCCACTGGGGCTCACTTCTAGTCTATAATTTATTGGAACTATCTTATGTTTTGCAAACGCTTCTCGCTAGATTTATGTGAAAGCAGTTTTATATATCGGCACACAGTTGTTTCCAACCTCTCTCATTTTAAATCATACCAAACTTCGCATTTACTGTTTTCGGCCATAATTTTGATTTTGATCATGAAAAGTATTTATCTCAATTTAATTTTGTGCAATGCTTATCAAATTGCTTCGCTTCGAATCCGTTTTTTTTCTTTGCTCTAAAAATGTATTAAGTAGTCAAAACTAGATCTATATAAGATATATATAACATCTAGTTTTTCTAAATAGGTCTTCATATGAGTTTCACTAGAAAAGATTAATTGCGGATAAAATATTATTTGGTGATATTAGTTTATAATCTACTTGATGCATTTCTCTAATTTTTTCCTGATTGCTGCTGTCATAACAATCGTCACTGCTGAAACACATGGGGTTATTGACCGCTAGACATCATCAGTTTATGGGCTCAGATCTACTTTCCTTCGCCATTTGGCACTCATAGGTATCAAATTGCTTTTGTTTCTTATCATCCTCATTATATTGAAGTCATGGTTATAGTCTTTCTCATGGAATCAATAGACAAGCGTTTGTTCGGAATGTTCTTAAAATCTTCGTGTGTCACCCTGCTTAGCTTTTAAACAACGAAAATGTCTTCGAATGATTGATTAGGGAAGCCGTCGTGGTTAGATATTTTGCTAAGTTTTTAACTGTTCAATAAGCAAATTCCAAATAACTATTTCTGTTACACTGAGATTATTATTAACCGTTGCAAGTGCATTAGATAAGGCTGAAACAATCATATCTTTCTAGCAGAAAAGTAACATGAAAAAACGAAATCCATGGGCAATTTTTTGAGAATAAGATAAACAAAAAGAAAACCAAGTTTTTATAAACTAAATCCCGATTTCCTCACATCTGAGCACAATCAGTGCGCTAGTTTATTTCGCCATGATCCTAGATTAGTTGGAACATGAGTGTGCAAAAAATGTAAACTCTGCCGTTTGACGAACTGGCTTTCAGACTAATTTTCACAATTCTACGACAGTTTTTATCTATAATACAATATTTTGACTGACTTTGTGTTAAAAAACTCGTATTATCATTTAATAGTAGTAGTTGGGATCAATACTGATATTTAGATAGATAAATCTCACTAAATTGCCGAAAATTTTACGCAAAATCATCCCAGTATTCTTATTGAATGCATTTGATCACTCAACAATTAGAAAATCAGAGATTTAGTTATCCACTAAATTCAACACTTAGCCAGCTAATCAACAGCCGTTCACCTTTGCTTCCCACCTTTAATTGTTTATGCTATTCTGCAAATTGTTCGCCCCTTGTTGACTTTTTCTGAATTTAACCATGTTTTAAATTATGGATATATGCAAATAAGTTATAAGTCGTAATTCGTCTATTATCAATTGAATTTTGATTTCAGATGTCTAGTGAATGTTGTTACCTATGTAATGAGTGTCCAATTTCCTATGCTACATTCGAGGAGTTGGAATCTCATATGAAAGAACATAATATAACGAAAAAGTCACAACTGGAACCTCAAAGCAGTATTGAGGTGAGCAAAATAAGTCACGAAAATCTTCTCTCTTTATAACTTTCTTTTCGCCGAGGTCGTAATACTCTAATCGGGTTCTTGCAAAAAGTGTAAGCTGGCCGAACAAAGGCCGTTCATCCTACCATGTCCGCATAGTACTGCCAGGAGCCATTTATTCTCCACCCCGACTTTTTATAGTTTAAAATCGCGCTGAACTCCAGCAATCGCATACTGTAAAAGATCTTTAGACACTGAAAAGGTATCTGCAGTAAATGTTTTATGCATAGAAGAGATCCGCTTTCACTCAGTGAAACTATTTCCTGATTAGTTTCCTCGATCTCTCACTTCCCAATGACCGTAGCAATAACTTCATAACTGAAAATAATTTTCAGGCTTAGGCTACTTTTAGTCAACTGCGGTAACTGATTTCCCTTTTCTGGTTTTCCAGACGACTTATCAACCTCCGAAACCACCGATGTAACCGTACGATGCAAAGAGAGAAATAGCATGTGTTTCTTATTAGAAATAGACTTTTAATCCAACTGAATATATGAATTGCTACCACTACCGATAGGTAGAATTTTTAAATTAACGACTTTCCCATATAGCACAGTATATATTAAAAAGCGTCAAGACTGACAAGAGAAACACGAAATTTACTGTTTACATAGAGTTTGTTGTACAGGACCATGATATCTCTGAAATTGATCAACACTCTCCGAGTAGTTCTGATCTCACTGACGGAACTATGCCAGAAGATCCTGGACCCGAAAGTACAGAAGATGATCAGCTGATGGCTGATCAATCGTTAGATGCTGATTTATCCGTGGATTCACTTGATGCAGATCTTCAGACTGGATTTCAATGCCGATTTTGTCCCACCAGATTTAATGATAGGAGCCAGGTGTGTAGTAAGCTCTTAATTTCCAACAGTCATTTTCATAACACAGTATTCTTATGTAAACACTACTAACATTAATATTTAGTGCCATAAGTTATTTAGATGACTCAAAATTATAAGACTGATTTTAGTTAAACATTCATTACACTCATACTCATCGAGATAAACCACAGTATGAGTGTGAAGTATGTCATACCGTGTTCGCTGTGAAACGGGAACTGTCGACGCACATGAGGATACACAGTGGAGAACAACCACATAAAGTAAGTGAAGACTATTTGAATATAACTACGTACAATTAACAGAACTACAGAACGGATTCCACACTTTTATATAAAATGGCTATTTAGTGCACTCAGTGTGGAAAGGAGTTCGGAACCAGACAGCTATTGAAAAAACACTGGATGTGGCATACTGGAGAACGATCGCATGTTTGTCAACACTGCAATAAAGGATTTTTCCAGGTACTATAAAAGTCATTTAAGCAAATTATTTTATCACATTTCATTGATCTCAATATTATTAATGCTTAAATAATTTTTCAAAATAACTTTTATAAAGTCCAAGTTTCAAAAAAAAAAATTTCGAATGAAAAAAGTATCAAACTTGCTTTATACAATATTTTAGAAAGGCCACCTTACACAGCATCTCATGATTCACTCTGGTGGTCGTCCTCACCAGTGTAAACTTTGCCAGAAAACATTTATATTCAAGGTATATCATGCTATTCTCCTCCGACTATTGCTACAACAGACATTGGATATTCTGATACATGGTCAAGTGCCTATCAGATGTTCGCTATGTATAACACCTTTTAATTAATAAACTTGTTGAAATAACAAGGATTTCGTTATACTGCATTATTTCAGTTTGATTTGAATCGTCACATGAAAATACACGCAGAACGTGGCTTCTCTTGTGGACAGTGTGGGAGATCGTTTATTCGGCAGGTCTCTCTCGATGAACACTCGCTCAAATGCAAGGGAAAAAGGTAGGAAGATTTCGTGTATTTACATTGAAATTAACTTTCTAACATCAAATGTTCTTTATTTTTTAATTCTGCGAAAAATTCTATGTGCATTATCTTCAAGGTTTTATTGATAATTGAAACACTTAGCTAAATCTTCAATCTTTCAAAAACGTTAAAAACCTTCATTCATGTTTAATAACTTTTACTTATAGTTCTTCTACTTCACGTTCCTCTACTCCTCCAATGAAAAGTGAACCACATCAGCCCACTCCTCTCTTTCCCATGATGACTCCTTCTCTCCTTAACTTTAACCAAGATCAGATGGCTAAAGTTTGTGCTGTTGATCTAAAACACTATCAACTTTTCCGACCTATTTATTAATATTTATTGATTCTATCTTTATTACTGCAATTATTTATTACTTGTTATAACTTCAGATGGCTCAAACGATTCTCGCTCAACAGCAACAACGTGCTCTCGCTTCTCTCATAGTCAGTCAAGCTCCTGTCCCACCTCAAGCAACCATGCCAACTCCATTTTTTTGTGTCCTTTGTAATAAGCCTTTCCCTAACCAGCCTTCTTTCGCAGTTCATATGTATGTCTGTCATTTACAAAGTGGAACCACGGGACAAATCATCAAAAGTGAAGAAAGAGAGGTTGGTATTGAATTTCTATAGTATGACATAAATGATTCTAATAAATATATGTGCTAAAAATCCTTTTCAGACGAAATCCCTTCCATCTATATTTCAACCAATAAACCCTATAAAAACTGAGACAGAAGAGGAGCATGTAAACGTCCATAGTGGAACAGCAACCAACTCATCATGTGCCTCAAGGTATGTTCTTGTAAACTTTTAGAACTATTTATATTTTTTTATATTGATTTTGTTTGCACTTCTGTTTTTTATGCTACTATTTGTTAAGTTTTTACATAGGTTTTAATTGCTAAGCCTATTGATGATATTCCAGTCCTCAAAAGACGTCTCCATTTCCCAACCATTCACCATCAATTATTGAAGAAGGTATTTCTCCGGCCCCATTTTCAACGACAAGGACTGTCAGTACTTCTCCTGAACCTGCATCAAAATCATGCGTAGAGGAGCGAAAACGGTGTTCTGAGTGCACTTTACATAGGATGCGTACCAGTGAATTGGAAGCAGCTCTTTTAGCAAAGGGAAACGAGCTGGAAAAGTACAAGGAGATGATGAGAGCGGTGAGTTTAATTAGAAATCATTTTAAAATCAACTTCATACCTAAGTGTCTATGGGCTTGGAATGTTTCAGGCTATTGATAGCAATAGTGAGGTGATTTAGGTGATCACAACCACAGGTCAGCTTCTCAGCCAATGCTCACCAGAGAACGTCTTTATAAGTCATACTAAAAACATCTTTGCTCAATTGCAAAGTACCCTTTGTACGTCAGAATAAGATAATTTCTTAACAACTTTGCAAACATACTGTTCTACGATAATTCTAGAGTATTATGAGCTTTATTCCTAAAATAAGTTATGACTTCGTGATCAGGTTTTTTCTTAAGAACCACTTTAAACTTATTATTGAACGGTTCTTTTCAAAGTTCCCCTGCCAATACATGTATATTTAGTATTTATTGATTACGGAAAAACGCTTACAGTAATTCAAAGGTCTCTGTAATGTTTATATATTATATTTATTTTAACGATCTTAAGAAGATTCTCTCCACATAATTTTGAATGAATTTTGTTACTTAAAAAGAGGAGTAAACGAAGCTGGAGTTCTGTTTATTCCTCTTATGTGCCTTTTCGCAGGCGAGTACCTTGTATAGCAATTATTATATTAGTCTACTTTTAGTTCGAATGTATTCATACTGCCAAGCTTAAGAAAGTGTAGGTCTTCCGCTGATTATGTTTTATCTATATATCTTTGAAAGCCAGTCTTTTCCATTTCCATAGTGTTCAGTTGTTTCATCGTAACGTAAGGCGATATTACTGCGCAGATCTTTCTTTGCTGAAAGCATCTCAATGGAGAAATGTGTATGATCTACTTGTCCGTACGTGCAGCTCTGTGTTCATTCACCTTGTGCCTTGTGTGTATATTGTCTGTGCTTCATTCTGAGTGCCTCCAAATGCCTTAAAAACTCCAATACAAATAGTTTTAACTTTAGATAGCTTAACTGACAATATTTATTCTCTTCTCTGTTAGATAATTGTTGTCTACTCAACCTCATAAGATGATAATCCTTTTAAGCATACCATTAATATTATAATAATTTATTATAGAGATGAGACTGTGACATACTTTATGTTAGCTGTTGGTTTGTACGATTTAAAATCAAACATTCCTTGCTTTGATCATGCCGCGGTTCTTATTATGACAAGCCTAAGCCAACACTCTGAAGCCCAGAAAATGATGTTACAACATTAAGTTTGAAACCTAATTTTATTCTACTAGAAAAGCGATGTAAATGTAATGCCATTATTTCTCAAGGTTTCATGGGTTTACTACAGAGTTTCCCCACATTTTTTTTGCCTGAATGTGAATCTGGTCATGGGCTTTTTTTAAGCCACCCAGCCTATTTAATCGTTCCTATTACTTGTTTGTGTTGTTGGTTTATGTTGTCCGGACATTTAATACTAAGTATTAAATTATCATTTAATAAACATTGACATATCATGTTAAAGCACAATTTAACAGTAGGACATTTTATAAGAAATGAGTAGCCGAAACAGTCGAGGCGTGCGATGTCTAGTTACTGTGAATAACTAGACTCAGTAAATATTAAAATGACGTATTATGCACGCACTGTTTGTCAAAAAACTGCGGTATCGCGCACTGTTTACTTGTATGGAAACCGTACACCTTCGTGACCTGCGTGTTTGCGAGCGGCAAGACACAACAGCTCATTAGATGAGCCATTCGGAAAAGAAAAGGCAAACAGGAAACTTCCGCGACGGGACCAGGAGAACGATGGAGAAGACAATGGAAAAATAAGTGGAATCGAACAAAATCACTTAGCGGATATGAATAATCCTACTAAATGAGACGAAAAATAGGAGTTGCGTTCGTCTTCTTTTTCAACAGTTGTTTTAAATTGTCGAAAAAATATTCCGAAATACCTTATTATCTATAACCCTAGTATAACACAGAATTCTAGTGAATTTGCTACTAATAATCCCAGCTTGCCCGGCAAAAATGCAGAAAAGTAGTAGCATTAAATGTAGACTTTCTCGTTCCTATCTTCCTACTTTCGAGAATTAAATCATTACATTTTTTTATCTATTATTATATATCATAAGCAGAACACATTCAAACATGTAAAAAAAAGGTTGTTTAGCGTTGTAAAGCTTAGGAATATGAAAGGTGTTTGCATTTTATGTTTTGAAGGAATCATTTCATTGTAAAAGGAAACAACTGTTGTCGCAATTAATCGCAGAGTACGAATTTATAGTTTACAATCTACGTGTACCCTCCCATTTGACATGAATTTATAAAAAGAGGAAAATGCTCCAGATTCTTTAAAATAAAAAGTGAGCTGAGATTCTATTAGTAAACATAAACTAGAGTTCGTCTCCTATATGTGAAGGTAGTAAGCCATAAACCACTATATTGTTTCAGACGCTATTTAAGTATTACCATGATTTCTCAAGCGCTATTCAAAACAGTTTTGGATTTGTAGTGTCATATGGCTGCAATATTTTTATCGCTCTTTCACGGTGATACCCTTATTTCAAAATTAGTGCATAATTACAGTTTATGTTAGGGTGGTGTATGATTCATTTATAGCATTTCCAAAAGCAAAATTATTTTTAGACGGACCAATCAGTACAGTTGACAATTATAGTATCATTGAGGAAACCTGCCAACTTTACGGCCAGAGCATCTTGTTGGCCGGCATCTGCTGTTTGATATCCGGTCACGGTCTAGCGGTCATTCTGTTACAGCAGTGCGCGGGACAGGCCGTGCCTGGTCACAACCCTATAATCTCAGAGAAAGCGCATAGTTAGGACACGGAGGTATAAAGGGGGGTCAAGCTCGATAGAGTACCTCATCTTTCTTTAATGCATGAATATTTAGGACCTCACTGTTTTCCTATCGTTTAAATTCCACTTCTAAATTGATTTCAGTCTTAGAATCATTCTAACAATTTCTCGTATTCCATGAATTCCAAATCGGACATCAAAATTGCCCCGTATTTATGCTAGTGTTTAATTATCGCTTTAACTGAAGGGAAATCGTTCAGAACTTAGATCGGTTAAAAATGAACTAGCTCAAATGTAGAGATCAGTTTTTTTCGCGAAAAAAAAATTCAAAGTATTTGGACTAATTGATTGTGAATAATCATCGAATATTATAGCATATTTCTTGTCTAGCTATGGGGATATGAATATGAGAGAACATTGTTTCGTATCTAATGAGCATGAAGTCGTTGGTCTGACAACATCTAATACAGAACACTTGGATTTCAGCCTTTTTTATAACTGGGTGGAATTTGTATATCCACATTAAGAAATGATGCAACACTTAGTCTGTGACTTTAAAAAAATGAAGTATTTAATTCATGATTATGCTTTGTCCCATACGAAAGTTACTATGGAATTTGGAGCAATTATTACTGACATGGACTTGTTCATTACTATATCTTCAATAAAAATAGGAGTTTCTTTAGAGTTACGATTTAAGAGCACAAGAGAACGTCTTCCTAAAAAGCATGCATATAAATAAAATAGATTTAAAAAAATGATATATTTGTCGTCATTTAAGAAAATTATATGCTTATATTTGCCATGCTGATTAATCACTATTTCAGAGGTTATATCGTCTCACCGTTGTGAATTACAGCCGTCGTTTCGATAAGTGCGGTACCTGTCACCTTAGAGTTAACTCGAACAGCTCCTCTCGGGACGAACTTGCTAAATAGGAAAACAGCTAAGATTTAACAAATCTAAATGCACGTTTCAGACGTAATTAATAATGTAGGAGAGAATGAACCTAAAGTGTCCCATTGCGTAGAACATTGGCTGTTTGTAAAACTCATTTGCCGTTCTATTCACAATGATAGGTGAATCTACTACGTTGAACACCCAGTTAGGTCCACCAGTCTCATCCAAGCAGAGATTCCAATCGGTCCATCCCGCCACGAAATTATTAAAATCCTAAAGTAAATTAAAATAATTAATACATTTTGTCATATTTTTAATAAATGATAAAGATATATTGTTATTTAACTAACCGTGATTATATCACTGGCGTAGCGTTCGGCTCTGTACCAGTCGCCTAAGATCGGTCCGTGTTGCATTGAATATCCTGTACAAGCCTGGAATGCAGAAAATATTTGTGCGAAATATGGCTGTAAAACGTATCCCAATAATTATTTCATTACTATATTAATGAAAATATTGCTTTTGGAGATCAGTTATATTATTCCTTATTAAAAGAGAGCCAAATTAAATTTAAGACTTGTTTGGTATCTCACTTCTGTGGCAAGAATGAATTTCTCCGGATGTCTTTCGTGAGTTGTGGTTAGTACTGAAGCTGGAGTATAATTGTTTCCATACCAATGCACTGCAATGCCATCGACGTACTTGGATGTTTCACTATCTTCGAATATCTAAACCAAAATTAAGAATAACTCAAATATATGGTTCTGTAGCCACGGATTAGTTCAGGTGTTTTTCAGACGAAATGTAAGTACCTTATGTGGAAAGGATACGGAGCTTTAGGCTTAGAATAAACGAACGTCTATTCAGTTCGTTCGCGAGACACGATTTCGCGCGGCTCACAAGCAATGAATAATTAAGACCAATGCTTTTCTGTCCCAAATTGTGGTCTGCTTTATTACAATACTTTAGCTTTCTTATTAACGTACCGTGTCAGCCCATCCAGGTAACATTATCCGCCCGTCATCAAGAGCCATCACTTTGAGATCTTTGGTAACACTGCTATTCTTCAGTCTAGGGCCAAGAAAATTCCGTACAAAATCCCTATAATGGTTTTTAATAGGCTTAATACCACAATATTAAATTACCTTTCATGAACATCACATAATTAGTTCAGAAACAAGCATTTGGAGTAGGAATCAACGGATATATTAATGCTGGAAATTAAATTGTTTTAAATATAAATTGAATGAAAAAGAAGTCATTAGTAAAGACAAATATTCTCTACCTTTGTGTCTTAGCAGTGAACAACATGGTCTGCCAAGGATACATTGGGAAAGCTCCGGAAGTGGGCTCATTTTGAACAGTAAGTCCCCAAAATGAAACTTCATATTTCGCATATTCCTCAAAAAATCTGAAAATGAAATGTTGATAATATATATCAACTTCAATAAACGAAATTACTTAATACTAACCTAACAAAATAATTTGCATACGCCTGATGGTATGCTTTATCCTCTTTTAAAGCACCACCACCCTGTAATAACAAAATTTTAATAATTATTGCAGAACACAATTTTATGTGAGCAATACATACGTTTGAATTTGCTCATTGGCATAGCGATGACATTTTTAATAATCGTGAACATTTAGGGTGACATGAAATTTAACATTTTTGATAAACTTGGGGTATTTAAAATATGTAAACAGGTAATTGTTTACAAATTTACATTTAAC
The DNA here is from genome assembly GCA_964036235.1 of Heterorhabditis bacteriophora. Lineage (NCBI taxonomy): Eukaryota > Metazoa > Nematoda > Chromadorea > Rhabditida > Heterorhabditidae > Heterorhabditis > Heterorhabditis bacteriophora. The sequence goes on along the minus strand of OZ038425.1, from coordinate 1,823,101 downwards.
TAGCCATATCTAATTTCATGTTAGAACTAAATAAAATGCGTGAATGTTTTGAAAATATTGGCATGGAAATTAAAAGAACTATAAACATTTCATTTTAAACTGTAACACAGTTATGCTAGTAAAGAAGTAATCCAATGCTGCTTGAGAGTGATAGAGTTTACCTTCATTCTTCCAGTTGTCTTCATCCATCCTGGTGCACTCCAAGGTGAAGCGAACAGTCGAAGGTTACCTTTCGTTAAGTTCATAGCACGACGGATGAAAGGAATCTAGGATTAACCACATTACTCTTCTTTATGTAACTACGATTTTTGTTTAATTCTTATGATTATATATAAAATAAGTTCATTCAATTTATATGACTGTAATTTTAAAATCTGGACTTATTATAATTACCTTATACTCAATATCCTCTACTTCAAGTTTGAATTCCTTCAAGTTGAAATCACCCTCTACGTCATCGTAGCTGTACTCCCGGGTGGAAAAGTCAGTGCTTGCTATTGGAACCCGACCGATATTATAATTCAGACCTTCAAGTACAAGTTACAGTTATAAAACAATTTAAACTGAAAATAAAAAGTAACGAATTAATCACTTGAATATACGAAAATTTTTGCATATATAACTCACCGGTAGGTCCGAAATAAGCTTCAAGCAATTTTTGTAGGGTTTGGTCCTGGAGCGCTGCCATGTTGATTCCAGAAGAGTCCGTAAATGCTCCGCCAAACCCAATTACAGGTTGAAATTGAGTACGAGTATCTACAGTTACACCGAACACTGAAATACTTTGTACCAGTTTAATTGCAGTTAAATTTCACTTAATAAGAAAATAACTCTTTATGAACTTTAATTTAAGAAAATAATGCCTTCATAAATGATATAAGTACCATGACTGCTAAAATTTCCGACTGAAAACGTTCCCAGCGTTTTTTCAAAACGTTTTCCCGATAGAGATGAAGTATATATTACGGCTTGTAGTTTTGGTATATCTCCAACTGGCTGAAAGGAAAGTTATCTGTGACTCTATGCAGCCTTAATTTCCGATTATATTCATCTGTAATAAAGCTAGTTTTCTTAACCACAACACTTTCTTCCTCTTTAGCTGAGATTATCTTTGATGTATTGATTTAAAACATTTCTTAATATGAGTTAATGCCGCTGTCAGAAAGAAGAATAAATGTCTTAAAATAAAAATAAAATATAACATTTTCAGTTCTAATATCCAACCTCAATTTCATCACAATACGTAGCGGTGCAGACACAAACAATGTTTAAATCGGCTCCAGGATAGCGCCTTTGATTACATGGTCTTTTCGCTAAAATTTAAATCCTTGATAATCAGTGGAGCAATATAAATATAATATAACTAGTGTACTCGCCACAGCAATGATGGGAGGTGAAATAAAAGAGTAGCAAAGAGGCTAAGAATCGCATGACTGAAGAGTGCAGCTGTTGCTTTGCATATGGTGCTGGTTGCAGAGCAGACTTCTTTTGCAATTAATCATCCCTCGAGGAGAAAACAACAGCAGTCAATAATTTGTCTCAAGGTATTGTTAAGTCTTGAACGGTACGAGTTACTAAGGGGACATTTGTAAAATTTGATTCACTTCTTGTGAATGTTTCTTTTTTTTTCATGGTATCACTTGGAGTGATGCAGTAATCTGAATTTGTTTCATCTGATTATAGTTCTCGATGATTCAAGTTTTGCTCACATTCTAAAAGACAACTAGAACACCCATTATCTTGCCCATTTCTTCTTTTGTACTTCAAGTTTAGAAATGTAAAACTATATTAATTTATCTCCTCCTCTTCATCTATTGTCATCAGCAATAGAATTTTTGTTATTAATCAGCTAATATAGTCTTTATTGAATGAAGTTTTTAAAGATCAAATTACACCTTTCCGAATTCGATTTTTTATTGGTACTAATATAGGAATATTATTTTCTTTACTACTTGTACATAATTTAAATAATACGAGAAAATTGAAAATTTTATTTAAAAAATAATTAATATAAATAAACGAATGTCAATAATTTCCTGAGATAGACGAAAGAGAATTGTACACGTTCATATGAGCAGCCGTTGTTCGACTTAATTTCAATCTCATCATTAATAATATGCCCTGAAATAAAGGTTTGAGTTGAACTTCTATGTATGGAAGACAATGTTTTAACAAGGTTAACTATAAAATATTCAATGAAAACTTAAAAATTAAAAATATTTGTGATAATCAGGTCTAATTACCTCTATTCCCACCTAAAACAAGTTCCATTTTGCAGCTCTCAGCGTACCCGTACAAACACAGCAGGTCATTCCAGTCGCAGTCAGCATGCATGTCATCTCGTCAGTCTCGAAATCACTACAGTCCATCAGCTCGATGTGCTCACAGTGTCCTGAACTAAATAGCTACATCCATTCCTTTGAAATTTTATCTTTTAATACTTTTAGACTTAGTCATAGCTGCTTTGTTAACAGTACTTTAAATTTCACCTTATTAATGTTATTTATGACATTATTGTGAAATTAAGTCTCTGAACGAACCACTTTCGATTACAGCATTGCTGATATCTCTTCTTCCCCTCTCTGTTTGGGCTGCTTTATGAAAGGAGCGTACTGCGACATCCTTTGGCACAACGGGTTGCCAAGCTGGAACAGATCCAGAAAAGGGGTCATGAGGATACCTAGAAATATTTTAAAATGTATATGATGCAGTTCAAAGATTTCCATACAACAACTATTTCAAATCTGCTTTGTAAGCAGAAAAAGAATTAGAAGACTCACACTTTTCCTTCTCGCTCTGTAATAATTTTTTTTAACACTCGTAAAGTATCAGCACGTCCTTGTACAAGAAAATTATTAAGACTGTGAACAAAAGCAGCACAGGTTGTCAGTACAAAGAGCAGACGAGTCATTGGATAAAATCACTAAAGAATCCTGGAAAAGTTTGTAAGAAAATTAATGTATGATAGCAATTGAATGAAACGAAATTCCTCGACAAATAAGTCTAAATCTAAGGAAAAATTATTAAAGACAACTTCCATGTATTAAATTACTCGTATAATTAGAGAATACACAAAAATAGTACTTAGTTAAGAGGATTATTTTTTGCAGAAAGAAGTCTGGTCTATTTTTTGGATAGTACGATAACTTTATTTGTCTGACGCTGTTTGATGTTTAGTAACTGTTATTAAATTAGTATGCTACTGTGTCATTTGGCTGAGAACTGGTCTCACTTTTGGTGAACAAACTTAACTCTCATCGTTTAATTATACAATGTAATATATGTAGCCAGTTTTTGATTCACAAGTGTAACTGTGCAATATGTTCCACTTCAGAATGAGAGCGACATTTCTTAGCCAATAAGAATTATAGGCAACATTGGGTTTGCTGCGCATGCTTTTTCAAAATCTCCCTAAGAAATTATATCGATTAAGTATTTGAATTCCAAATTTAGGCTTAGAAAGCCCTATGATCGGTTCAAAACAAAAGAAAAAAGTAGTTTGACGAAACATTTTGATCCTACCCTGTTTACTTTGCCTACTGCAGTGAGCCACTTGACCACAAACTGGTCTTTAGCATTTCGGCCCAATGAAAGGATACAACCTAATAACCAAATATATATATTATAAAGTGCATGAAGTAATTCAGTTATACGTATTAGTTCTGTAGTAAGTAGGAGCATTCAAATGATCAACATTTCCAAGAAAGCTGTGCAATTGTAAACTTTAACAGATATAGACATTTTTTTATTTAGGCTATATTAAGAGGTTTTCAAGAGGAAACTCTTACTCATAATCGGAAAAAAATACTGTTCAAGTTAGAAAGAGATGAAACAGAAAAGGCGCGAACTGTGATAGAAGCAAACACCTTCTTTTGTGGAAAACGCAGAATGAGGACAAAAACAAAAGCTTGTTCAGTAGATATTGCTACTCTGCAATTTATTCTACAAATCTAATTATATTGACGATGTCTTCACTAAAAAACCAAATTAAGCTATTATTGCCTAGTGAAGTATTTGAAATAATGCCTTAGATTACATAGATATACCTATAGAGGAAACGCATTATTAACTAGGTAAAATTAAAGAACTAATAATTTAGACCCTAATATAGAATAGGTTGACAAGATGAAATAAGCACGAGGAAGTTGATACTCTTGCTCATTTATATACGTTTCCTGATGAACGGGTGTACCGTATTTGCAAGGCGGAGCTACAGAAAGTTGCTATTTTTATCAATTGGACTTTGGGTTGGGTGGAGCCACTAGACACTGACCTGTCGCTCATAGAGAACTCCTTTTGTCCAAATCCAAATAAAGCAGAATTATGCGTTTTCCTTTATCTAAAAGCTCAACACTAGGCTTTAGTTTCGTTGGGGAAAATGCGACAGAAATTATAAGTAAGAAGCGATAACGCGTGAAGGGCATGTTTTTTAGTTTTATACCTATTCTAGAAGAAAAAAGACGGGCTCTCCTACTTTGAAAATACAGTTATTCATATAAATCTTACAGAAATATTGTGCATCACTCGTATAGCTCTTGTTTCTACGGGAGTGTTTGTCTTCGGGTGACTTCATTCCTTTTTAGGCCGGCTAGGACCAGTCCTTCATATCCGCAACACTCATGCACATCATATGACTCTAGCAGAAATAGAATGATCGTGATCGGTATTCTTCAGAAAAATATTTCTCAGTACGGCACTAATATCTTCTTCAGAACTAATTGAGATAGGACAAATTTTAATCAGAATCATATTAATTCAAAGTCTTAAATAATTTGTGGTATAAAATAGGAATTTCTACAATGTAGATATAATCTGCTAAATAATGTTTAAATAAATCTTTGAAGATAGAACTAAAAGTCCTACACAAACACATTTGGGATGCAAAAAAAGTCAATAATAAAAAGCTTTTTAATAATTATGTATGATGACAATATTCTTAGCAAAAATACGGTATGATAATAAGGGAGGATTATTTAAAAGGCTTAGATCGCCTTATTTATCATAAAACCAAGCGCTTAAATAAAATGTGTTATAGTGATTTTCAAAAAGCAGTATGTCATGTGAGCTGATTCATCCAAATATCGAGAATATATCTAGTTTACCACTCTATTCTCTAAACCTATCACGACTTTAGCGATTTTATCTACTGCGCCCATTAATATAATTCTAAATAACCAATTAGTTTTACCCGCAAACATTTCAAAAACTATAACTATATGATATAGAACTATTTGAAAATATAGTATTTAGATCACGAAATAAATTGGACAGGGTTGACAAACAGTTAATCTCACAACAAACTCCTTCCACCATCTTACTCATAAGTGTTTTGCCCCAATTCCCTCACGCACACTAGTATTTATGGTCAACTACGGTCCACGATGTGCTATCCTAGTGATGTCATACGAATTCTCACCGTTATATAGCAGCAGAAATTAATAATTCACCGTAATTTTTTGCTGGATTAATTCTCTGCGGTTACAGAAATGTACTTCTTGTCTGTCATATGTCTGTTCTAGTTTTAGTGCATTAAACCTTTGCCAAATAATGAGAAATATTTAAATATTTAATGATTTGTATGAAATGTCTGCATGTTTTACATATTTATTTGACGAATTATAATATGTACTATAACTGGTCATCTTCAGTAAATTTAAACAGCTCATTTTAGCTGTTTTCGGGATGACGTGATTTAGGTCAACATCAGATAGCTATAGGAAGCGACGGCCGAGGAGATGTTGTCAAACAAACGGAGAGACTAGACCATTTGAAACAAAACCAAACATGGGAAATGGTCAAAGCCGGAATGGGAAGCTAAAAAAACCTCTAGAGTGAAATAATGACGACCACTCAGAGAATAAGAATTACAGATCAAATTATTTATTTATCTTGTTTTATTGATTATTATTAACCGTTTAGTAGATAATTCATGAATTCATGCAATGGCCTGTGGTAAAAAGTGTACATTTTAGGAATAGATTGTTATTTATTAAGTAATATTTCAAATATTTGTGATGTCTATTTTTTAGGGATAAAAATAATTGTGAAGAATAAACTACTTTATTTTAAACTGCAAAAAATCTTGGAACAGATTCAGCGCCAAATATATTAGATTTACGTCATTTATTTCGTTGATTTTCTGGAAAATATCTAAATTGTTAAATGGTCTATATTAATCTATTATAGTTTTATACTTAATTCCACCAATGTCTGTAGTTTAGGCTATCTATTAAAACTCGAGAAATATGCTTCATAGTTCTTTAAACTAATACATCACAGAGGAGAAAACTCGAAACAAAAATGCTAAGAAAGTTAAAAGGCAACACCTCTAAGCATTTACTACCTCGTTTTACTTGTTTTCCTGTTTTTCAACTGTTCCATATCGTTTATGTAGTATTGTGGCTCTTGACAAAATCCACAGCTCTTTGCACAGTATATTCTTAGTGCTTTTATGCTATAATTATATATAGTAGTAACTTTAAATCCATATTATGTATGAATTTAAATATATATTCAAAACCGTAGTACGTAATAATTAAATATATCAAATTAAATTCTACTCAGTTAAAATGTGGACCTATACGGATGAGTGCAGACTCCACTTTGTGACAAATGCTCGCATGTTTCCAATTCATCCTTGCAATGGGAAAGTGAATCTGAGAATATAAAAACTTGTTCATACGAAGGATAGAAACTCTAATAATAATATAATAACACGTGCTAAAACATTAGCTCAATTTCACTAGTCACATTTAACAGCGGGTTTCCTCTTACAAAAACATATCTTTCGTCTTCCTTAAATTGTTTAATCCTATGAGACCCTTTTCACCTGCATCATGATGTAGAACAATGTTAGTCGTGATGGTGCAGTATAGACTCACCAGCCAATTCACGAGGTGGCGGACAGAGCCTACATGTTCTTGGACAATACTCGTGTGCCGTAGGCAGTTTGCAGCCACCAAATCTTTTCACTTCATCACAATTAACTTTTATGGAATCAATGCATCGCAAGCCTGAAAAGTTAACATGAAAGGTTTAGAGAAACTGCATGCTATACAGGGTGTGCCAAATGTTCTGATATGGATGTCAAGGCGCCTAATTTCATAAATAAAAACAGCTTTCGAAGCGAAAATTTATCTAGACATACGTAAGATAGTAAACAATAATTTAGTTTAATTGGAGTTCAAAATTGCCTTCTTTTGCAGTCACACAAGCTTGTAGACGCGTCTCGAAGTTACCCACGATGGACCGCAGCTCGTCTTTACTTACTTCATCTCAAGATTTGACTAAGACCACCTTAAGAGAGTTCAAATAGTTGTAGAATGTTCTACTCGGCTTATTTGCCAACATTTACTATAATTCGAAGTCCATCGGACTCAGATCAGGCGAATTTTATGGCCAAATGTCTTTGTCCAACAAGTTTGGAAGCTGCTGCCAGCACAGCTCAACAGTTGTTTTGACTCCATGAGCGGGCGTCCAGTCCTGTTGAAATGTCCAGTTCTGTGATCCAAAGTGTTGAAGCCTAGGCAACTACTACCTTCAATAGAATTGCCTTGGTAGTATCTAGCGGTAATTTTGACACTTTCTTCGACGAACACCAACGGAGTTCTACCTGATTCACTTATTCTGACTCAAATCATAACAGATTACGGAAAATGACTTCTGACATTTACGGGCGCTTTCTCAGACCTCTGGTGTCCACGTCGAAGAAGCTGCCTAGTGTTCTGACTATTGCATGCTGGGTTGACAGTGAAAATTTTCTCATCTGTGAAGAGCACATTCGCGGCGCGGCCCTGCTGAACGATGCTTAGGAGTTTTTTTGATTTTTCGTAACGGTTGACCTTCATTTTCTCCGTCAACATATGGGCTCGACGGATCTTATGTGGTTAGAACTTCGGTTCATGTTTGACGATTCTCCTCATTGATGTTGGACTGATTCCGAGGTCAGAAGCCATCTTCCTCATCAATCTCTTGTTATCTCGGAGGATCCTCTTCTTGACATTTTTCTAACGCGAGAAGTGTTCACGGACCTGGGTCTTCCACTCCTAGGATGGTCCTCTACTGTACCAAGCTCTTGGTATCGTTTGACGGTCCGGTGAACAGTCATTCTGGTGACACAGCTTCTTAGCAATCGCGATGTTTCTCTCCAAGCTCGTGCAAGTGGATGATTGTGGTGTGTAGAGCTTTTGACATTATATAACAGTTCAGAGTCGAGAGAATTTAACGAAATTTTAAACATAGTTCAAGGAGGCTGTAAGAAACACGCTTACATTAGCATAGCGAAATACTACGTCATATATGCTAATTTAGCTGCACTTGAAATTTGTATCAGAACTTTTAGCGTACCCTGTATATACGGCAAACATATTTTACAGTTTTAATGACTTAATTTTTGAAAATGATATCCTTATTTCCATAAGATTTGAAAATCCCTTATGACAATCTTACTCTTTATTTGATCTTTGAATCATAAAATCTTTGAAGGTTTTCCTATAACAAAATAGTCTTCATCGTAATTCCTGATAAAAGCTAAATTTAAATAACTTTTGCATAAATACTTTAAGCTTATTAACTTACCATTACAATTTCTGCACCTAACGGGGCACAGTCTCAAGTAGAACCCAGGTCGAGAGTAGCAGGTTTCATCAGTAATCATCGAACAAGTTGTCGGGTCGTGGTCATGGCATCCTGGTGATTAACCAGGGTTTATTTAATATTTTATCACATGAGGGAGAATTATCTTACCTAACAATGAAATAAGGCTAGCTAAGTCCCTGGGATTTCCTGCTTCAATCTTAGGTTTTGTGCGCCCTTCTCCAATGCTATTTAGCAGGTTTAGATATGACGTATCAGCATACGGATATAACTGCTGTGAATTTGGATATTGTGCTGAGGTAATGCGATGAAGATCATTTAGTGGATAAAGTTCATTTTTTGTACTTGCTCTTCTAAGAATTGCATTGTTGCCACGATTGATAATGGGAGATTGACTATTGAATAGTGGCAGCGGGGAAAGAGGAGAGCTGTATGGCTGGTTGTTGAAATCGTCATAATTCGAAAACTCAGTATTCCACATGAGTTGTGGGCTAAAATATTCTCCATTATAGTAATGATTGCCTAATAAGAATTATTAAAAGTATCCAAAAATCAAAATTTTTGGTTCACGACTTGTCTTTGTTTACTGAAACAGATCAGAAGTGAGTAAGAAGCCACATTCTACTTAGATTTAAGATTTAGAAAAAAAGATACATTTCCTATATATATTTAAATTAACAGATCTTGTAGACTACTGTTCTCACATAACATATATTTCTCTTTCTTTCTTTGGAAAATAAATATAAATATATACCGTGTTTCATAATTATAAACCACTTAGGAGAAATATTCGTCAAAGACAACACAAAAACTTATAACAAATAACTTCTAATAATCAGAACAACGACGCTTTCTGTCCATCACCTGGAAAACGTGTTCTGTCATACTCGTTGACAGAGTTTTGAGGTTGGCTGAGCCATTCTTGCTTCATACTTTTGAAATTGGCTTCTTCAAGTCCTCAATTGAGGAAAACTGTCTATTGTGGGCATAAACTTGATGGGCTAATATCCCGTAAAGATCACCATGGGATTCAGGCCCGGTGACCGAGACGGTCAGTCCATAAGGACTATGTTCCTGCTCTGAAATCAATCTTTTGTGCTGCAACTCACGTGGATGGCAGCGTTGTCTTGTTTAAATATGAAGTTCTTCTGTGGAAATCTGTAGTAATAAGGGAGTAGATGGTTTTCAAGGACTTGCTGGTAGTCGATGCTATTCGTTCTCGTGGAAACAAAAGCTAATTCGATAGCACCAAACGATGAAAATGCAGCCCCTACCATCAAACTTCCGCATTCAAAGTTTGGTGTAGAAAAAAACCTTCTCTCCTTTATCAAATCTTTCCAGTAGGAAGTAAATCCGTCTGGACCATCAAGGCTGGACTTCTTTTCGTCGCTGAAGATGATCTGAATAAAGTGAAGCTTGTACTGAAAGGGTACATGCACATTAGAAAAAGAAAGAATTACCTCTGTCCATTTCGAAGTCCATGGTATGTATGAACTACAAAATCCATCCTAGCTTTCTCGTGATCTGCTGTTAAAGTGGGACACTTTCTCATCCCTTCTGGCCTGATGAATGGATTTGCCTTCAATGTCCTCCAAACAGTTGTCTTTGACACAGCCGAGCAGTAGATGCTTTTGATTTTTTCCAGACTGGCCGTGCTATTTGATGCCACCATCGTTACCCTTCTTTTTTCCCGTTTTCTCAGCTTGATTGGCCTTCCTCCACTCTTTTTGATTCCATATTCACCAGGAGCTCTCAGGAAATTGGCGACAACATTCCTAGAACGCCCTATTTTTCTTGTAATCTCCTTTGGGTTCAATCCGGTATCAGAAAACGCCAGAATTCTTCTTTTTCGGTATCGTGGAGAAGGCAACACGAGCCACTTTCCGTTTTCTATACTGATCCACAAAATGCATATTTGCCACGTGTTATTCTAATTTTAATGCTCGCATATCTTAGGTGGGTTATAATTATGAAACGCACTGTATACATGGAGGAAGAATAAGATGTATTGTAATTAAATCATATACAACCTTATCAATGAATTTTGTGGCAAGTACGGAGTAAGTGGAACCGGTTCTGGGAGCTCAAGCATTAGTTTCTGGTTCTTTTGATAAAAGTTTAGAGCTAAATAAAAATGATAACAACCACCTTTATGATTATTTTAGGTGAGCACATAATGCATACTTTCGAATTCAGTATCGAAAATTTCTTAATATGTAACAAATCAATATTAAACTTACGATTAGAATTAATCCAATCAATATTTTGTTCACCATTCATAAAACCAGTATTATTAGATGTTAAACTACTATGTATTGGGCCTTCAGATGTAGAACCATCGTTTTCTTTGATCTGAGGTCTGAAAAACTGTGATGCCTTGATTCCCTGATAATCACTGAGTCGTTAATTCCCAAAATCACCTCGCATAACTAGACAGTTAAAAGTGAAACTAAATAAGATATTATCAAAAAGATTAGATATTTTTTCCCAATTAAAACTTATTTTATATCTATTCGACTTCAACTAAGTCAAACTTCCATCCCACTCTTACTTATAGTTGAGATCCTAAATATCTAGTGTGTCGATGTTGGTACGGTAACCGCTACTGTTCATGAATAGTTGTTTCAAAATCATCCCACAGACTTATTTAATTCACAGTACACTCTTCTGAAGTCCATATAACGTTTATATTTGTCTAGCACAGAATTCTAGGCCAATTTTCAATTATCAAAAAATGTTTAGGTTTGTAGCTTAATAACTTATTATGCAAGCACAATATTAACGAGTTTCCTGCTAATAGTGGGAAGTGATGTAGATCTGGGAACGGAATCGTCATTAAAGTGAACATTAGAGTTTTAAAAGGTTAAAGTATATACTGAAGCAGTTATCCGTTGCTATTGCCACATTTAGTTCCATCTTGATCGAGGTTTTTAAAGTTATATTTTAAATATAATTTTTGACTTAGGTCTAAGTTGGCAGCTTATTTTACCATGTTTATACAATAGAACATTTTAATTTATGTTATTTAATTATTTTCTTTGAAAAATATCAACACCAATTTGCAAAATATAATCTAAACTTCTTCACAAAGTGCTTCAGTATATTAAACCATTTTTCCTGTACTATATAACAAAATTAAAACTTTTAGGTGATGACAATTTAAATTTGATGGCCCACCACTAGTAAATTTACTTCTAGAGGATATAATTTAGTGGAGAAGATAATAGAGTAATATCAATATCTAGTACGAACCTAAGCGGCGGTACGACATACGAACTTTCCGCCTTCTTTTGCTCAGTCAGCTGTGAATAATTTATTGGTGATGGAATGATGGGTACCTGTTCAACTTTTGTTACTGCATCGTTTTATTGGGAACTATTAAGTCTTCATGTAAATCTCATATTTGCTGTTCTTACTTTCTTTTTCATGAGTTCTTTCCCGGCATTTTTCATGGACAAACCCTTCATAACAGTGGTTGTCAATAGATTGTTTCCCGTTACGGATAAAGTTCGCTGAATGTCTGAAAATATATTATAAAGAAATATCTAACTAAACTGTGATATGTTTATTATATACCAGCAAATATAACTAGGAATTAACATTTTTCTTGCTACATGGATGAAGATATTTAGGCCTTCTTGGCACGGTGTATAAACTTAATGAAAATCCGGATGCACAATCAGTTTTTAAAACTTATCTATTATCTTACCAGATTTCTTTTCAGGGGCCCTTTTAACTTCTTTACATATTCCGCACAACAAGGGACAGTAATCCTTTAGCATCGAATCACATTCAACCTTACGTTCATCTTTACAAGACACAAAACGAGAATTGTGACAGAAGGCTTAAATATTATAGAACCTATTATTTTTGATAATGTTCCATTCAACCGTAAAGTGTGTATCTGCTTTCGAATACGATAGATTTAAGTAACATAACATTTCATAATATTAGCAATTCTATGTTCGAGTAAATTGAGTGAATAAGAAAAATGTTCCCAATAAATACTTAAATTATAGAGAAACGACCATTCTTAACATTATGAAATGGTGTTTCTGGAATAATTGAGTCTCACGTTGACATTCCCCACAAGTCTTCTTGCAGAACTGGAGAGCGTAACCAGGACGTACTGCACAGTCGTTGCTGTTGCAGTACGGACTCATGTCGGTGCAAATCTCGCTAGCTTCAGAGAAATATAGTAAGACGGACATAAATAATAGCACCACATCCATTTCTTGTCTATCTGAAATTACTGACAATCTTGTGAGCATCAAAACATTTTTAACTTCACTTCGGCATAATGTTCTATTATTAATAACAGATAAGAGAAGAAGGCCGAAATTACAAAAGATGTCTTAAATTTATTTAGTCGTAAATTTTATAGACTTCATATAAAAATTTTAAGTGTTAGCAATTTTTATAATATGGACGTTGACGGCGTTGACAAAGACTATAGAAATGTGATCCATAGGAGGATGTTTACCTAAATGAAGTGCCCACGAGAGGTAGCACTTCTACGCGACACGTTAGTACATAAGAATGGTGTTAAAATATTTAAACATAATCGCTAGCTTTAAAACAGTTGTTCTTTGGAAAAATGAAAACTTGATTGATATTCTAGTTGTTTAGCCATATTAAGGATGTGAGTCATAAGTGGTTGGTTTTACATTAACGCTTTTAAACGAATAGAAATTGATGGCGATGATGACGACCTGTCAAAATTTTTCTTACCTAGCTCTTAATTTATATCACTTTATTGCTGATTTTGACCGTCATATCGTTTGATTAAATAATCTGACAAGTAATACGAAACTGAAGATTTATCGGGAGTCGATTTCCTTGTAAGAATTGAGTGATGCTAGTGTTTGAATCAAAATCGATTAATGCATTCCGCTTAATTGGGCGCCTCTTGGGTAACAGAATCCCCATGAGAATCAGGCAACGATAGGGCTTATCCTGCATGATCCGTGATTTTCCTTCAAAGCAAAGACTTTCTTCGATTCAATTACTTCTGGTTATTCGTCTGAAAATTTGACGTTAGTTTGATCTACGTTACAGAGATTTCCACTCTATGTACTATATAAATCATAATGCTTCTTATTAAATAGGACATGTTAGCGAAGAAAATACAGAGGAATTTCTAAGAAATCTTTATGGTTAAATAGCAGATTTTTATAACTGAAAAATTTAGCAAAAGGACAATGGCTCAATTTTTGCTCGCTATTGCTAAGACTGTATGGAAAAATGTCACAGTCACCGCATGATATTTACAATAAGGATTAGTGATTGTTCTTGGAAATATCTTCTATTTTAATTGAATTGTATTATCATAAATACCGGAGCTGAATTAGATCTGAACTATTCTGATACCATATTTTGTCAGCCCGTTCTTACTCTTATCAAATGTTATTTTTTGCCATATTTTCCACAAATTTCCTGTAGGATCATCTAGTGGCTTTTTTCCGCATTTTATTTTTCCATTAATAATGAGACATATTGGATGGAAATTATACTGAATAATAGGTAGTAAATTTGGTTAAGCCATGGCGTTTTCCCCTGATTGTCATGGTCAACCACTTCATCATTACCCATTTCGATATCAACTAGTGTTGTTCTCCTGAAAATCTCGTCATATCCATATGTGGAAGTTATTACTTTCCTACAAGTTTTAAAATTTGCTCATCTTAAATCCAATCATTTCTGTGTGAGTCTAAGTGGATAGCGAGTTTTGCCCGCTTCATTTGTGTTAATGAAATGCGCACGACACAAATTTAACGTGTAATCCTCTTTTTTTTAATATAAAAACACTAATTTTCGTAAATTTAAATATTTTTTCAGCGCTTGTGGCAAATGTAGTTTTCACAGACATTCATGCCTGTTCTTTTATCACGTAGCATTTCAGAACTACCATCGTCGAGCTGCTGCTCTACGTTAGTTGAATTTTAGCAAATAGTAGCCAATCTATATTTTTAGTTAAAAAAATATTATGTTTATAAGAAATAAAACGAAAAATAACTTGAAAGGCTTATTACAATTATATAGACTTCAGTAAAGTTATGGAAAGTATTCTTAAGGACAGTTCCTTTTTGTTGAATCCACAATGAATCGCCATAATTCAGTTTTTGTTAGTTACTTTTTGAACTTAAACAATATTTCTCTATTAAATAAATATTATTTCTGATTAGTAGAAGAATAGTGCAATTTTAAGTGTATTTTACTTTGTCCCTTAATTCGCCAATTCCGATAATATCCGTTTCTAGTTTGTCTTTGCATCTTAGGTGAGGTCCGATCTTGAAGCATAAAACTGCCCGGATAAGCTAGATTAATTGACTTAAGATGTGTATTTTCATTAGAAATTGAGCAGAGAAAATGGGTAATTGAAATGGTGAAAGGTTGGTTTGTCGCTAACATCTTCTGGGTCATACAAAGTGAGGAGCTTGACGCCACTTACCATTGCAACTATAAAGATTTCGATTATTCAATATAAATTGCTCACCAAATTTATCAAGTGATCAGAATACAGTACCAACTGGCTGGAAAACTAGAATAAGTGTGTAGAAATGCTTGAATTCTCACCTGACATATGTGGATCCACTAGGTGCTTGATAAAGACACTTGTGATGGGATTTTGTGGCTTATCAGGCATAGAAACATCAAATACACTTTACGTAGTGCATTTGTCGGTCGCTTAATTCATTTTTAACTTTAACGACTTTAGTAGTGTCCCTATAGAGATGTAGTTATGCATTGGCTAATAGAATAGTGGACAAGTTGCGCAAAGCAGAGATCTCTGGTCGTAAAGTGGGTCATGACAACATATTTACCAACGGACAACATTAATGAGGATATGGATGTGACTCTCCAATTTCTGCTCACATATATTAGCTTAAACTACGTTCATAGTGACAACTGCAACTATCGTTCAGTGTTAAGTGGCAGTTAACGCTTAGTCAGGAATCGTGCCGACCCTTCAGAACATCCAATTTGTCTGGTTTAAATATCTAGAACATACTAAATAAGGATAGCTGAAGAAGTCATTCGTTAAACCAGGAAATGGGACTAATCTAAAATACCTAAATATTATGCATATTAAATACAGTATTTTAGGCTTTTCATTCTTTTAAGCCTTTACACAATAAATGAACTCATCTGATATTTATTCATTTAAAATAATTATGGAACTGTATTTTGCCTGTACAAATATGTGTTTATATATGGTAATATCATTCCTTAACTTTACATTAATCACAATTTTTCATTTTGCACAAATAAAATAAAGTTTTATAGATTGGGCCGTGATCTAATGATTCGACATGGAGCTGTAGCGAGACTTACAGAGGTCTGTTTTCTTAATTTGACTTAATAGAGCGAAGAAAAATAAACAGACTTATTCCCCGAGTATTTTCATAACATAAAATTATCTAAATAAATACTTAAATACAATTTGGATTTGGCACGTATACGATCTTTTAGATATGTTGTTAGCATCTAGATAATAGATACTTGAAGCATTCAACTTTAAAATAGCTGGTATTTCCAAACTGCTTAAGCTCCTCGTTACTAAAGTTCATTACTGTCAAGCTGTATAACATAAAATACCTTGTTTTTACTCTGCTACTACTTCTGATGCATAACAAAAGTATTAAACGAAAAATTGGTGGCTATAAAGTATTTAGATAATAATCACTCGTACTGAAGCACTTGTGGAATTCATATAGAGATATTTGACAATCTAAAATATACTTTATAATTAGCCCAAATTCATGTGATCTTTCTTAAATATCAGGAATTTCGTGAGTGATTTTTGAAAAGATCATCGGAGAAGATTACTTTCCACTAGAAAATAGCTACTGTAGTTCTGAATTCCGGCACAGAAGTGGCAATGGACAATCCGTGAGTCTCACACGGGACACTTAGCGTGCACATGTCTCTGCATGTTTTTGGTCAGCGCAAAAATCAAACCCCAGAAAGCCACGCCCCACCCACTTTGGTTTCTTGGTTTGAGGTCAGCTTCGTAAGCTGATTTTTAACTTTCAAACAGGAACTTTAAATAATTCATTTTCTAGAAGCTTTCAAAGCAAAATATGAAATGGCTATACTAGTAGTTTTTAAAATAAGCATACTGCTTTTAAAATTATGAATACGCTTAGAGAGTATTGTCAATAGTCGTCTGCTTATATCTATAAATACAATTTTTAAGTAATCTCAATATAGACCTGTGACACTTTGTATCAATTTTCCTATACCAAATTTTTAGACTGGCTTTTTTCCTATAACTTACTAAGAAAATTTAGTTCTCGAGACAGGATATAAATCTCTAAGCCTTACTAATAATCCTTCACCACCATTCTTCCTTATAATTTGTTTAAAACAAATATTCTAGTTAAAATGGTGTTTCATACCAGAACTTCACATGCATCTAAGAAAAAAATAGAACTGGAAAAGGTGAGTTAATAATGAGATTATTAAAATTATTAAACTTTGTTCACAAAAACACTGCTCTTTGTTTAATGGCTCTTTTACAGTACTTTTTTCCGAAAATTAGTAATCTAAGAAAGTGAGAAACAAATTTTAAATGCGTTCTTTTTATTAAATAATATCTTGCTTATTTTATACACTTATCTAAAAAATTCAAGTTAATTGAATTTGCATTCCTTCCATTTTGACCTTCACCATATACTGTTGATATCAATTTTAAAAAGCAAGCTTCTTTTTATAATCTACACCAATTATGGGGGTAAGCAGGATTTTATTAATTTCTAGGGACGAGTTAAGTTCGTAGTGTTCTTCCCACTATTCGTGAGTCCCTAGTGGGAGCAAAAGCAGTGCACCATTACTAACCGTCACTCAAAATGAATAAGCCTGACAATCACACGTGTCTTACTTCGGTTAAAAGAAATGACATTTGAAATTGGTTATTTTATTCAGATTAAAATACACTGAAGAGAGTTTGTACGGAACGTTAGATCATCTGTCTTCGCGTGCACGCTTTTGAAAAATGATGCCTTGAAAATACTCTGACAACAATATACTAAAGTGCTGCATCTAAAAAAAAAAGAAGGAGTTATTTATATTAAATTCGGCACTACCACAATTCAGCTGGCACCTTACGCACTCCACTTCACGATGATCGTGGCGGTTGGGGTTTACGTCATTGCAGGTGCGTTTGCTATTCGACAGATTGAGGCGACTCCAAGAGGGCGACTGGAAACACTCCCGGTGAATTCTCTCGTTTAAATTTTCTTCTTTAGTGAATCTCTTTCTTAACATAAAGTGGAATTGCTAATTAATCTGTGATGAAAATGGAATCTTTATAACTAAATTTCACTAATTTAGTTTTGTAATGTACATAATTTTTCACTGTTAGAAGTTGAAATATTTTACTTTTAACTTGTTGAATTGATATTTGACTAGCTCCATCAGTTGGAAAGAAGGGTTGTTCCTAGTATCGAGGAATATTCTGTAAAACAACTTTATATTAATGCAGAAAACAAATTCTCAAGAGTTGCAAACGCGCATTTGTCATTGAAGGAAAAAGTATTTTAAGTAACGAAAAAGTCTTCTCATTCTAAGAGGTAGGGACTAACTGCGTAAACTATTTCTCTTTAAGTTTTAATTTTCCTTACTATTCTTATGTAACATAACTTTAACATCAATATTTATTTATCGTTTTACACTACGCTCTTCAATTATTTCCCCCATGATTTTTTTTACTATTTACATTGGATTTCACTTTATTTGAAAAAGTGTTTCCTACCCCTTCAAACTATTGTATTGTATTTCTGGCAGCATTTCTGTAGCACTGAATTGTTCAAGATTTCAGAAAACTCATTGAAATATTAGTTAATTCTGCTAGCTTTACTTAAAAGATATTTATTTTTAGGTAACATCATCTCGAATAAAACAAGATCCTTATGAAATGCGTCGTGTTTTCAGTAAGTTAAAACATTTTTAGACAGTATAATTTCTCAATAATCTTATTTGTTCGAACCATCACTTAAGTTGTGAAAATTCTATAGGATTCTGAAGAACTACCAAGGTTCAATCATTTAAAAATTGCCTTCCATATCAATAAACCTCATCGAAAGTGTTAAAGAAAAGAAAAGGTTGACTAATATTTAATCACAAATTCGTTGTTATTATTGAGCAAAAGATAAAAGGAATCGTTCAAATTGTTACATATCTCCTTATAAGCATTTTAAGCCTACCGTAATATATTTTTCCATTTGCTCGTTTCTTTTAAAGTTCAAAATAAAATTGGCGAATCACGAGAACATTCTATGGGGTATCCAATGCAACTTAGCTCGGAATTCCCAGAGGACTACTTTATCCCATCGTGCAAATGAGCAACTCGCGTAGAGGATCACTTCCGACGCCTAAATATTGTTACTGCAAGAACCTTCTAAAGAGAAAAACAAAGAGAAAACGTCGGTTTAAGAGGGGTTAATAGGGTCGGTCAAAATAAAGCAAATAGTCTAGGTTAAAAAACACGACACACAATAGCAGTGGAGTTCACCATAATATTAAAAGTGATTTAGGGTCAGTTACAGTCGGGTATTGTCCAATATTGTTTAGACATATTTTTACAATAATTTTATTTTTAATAAAGTTATTCACGTTTTCTAGAAGTTTTAATTCCAGTAAACCGAGCCCACCAATGTGCTACCGCTGCAATATTTAAAATTAATCAGCTATATAATTCTTCCAAAATTATGGATGCATCTCATCTACATATTCTTGACAACTGTTACGTCTCCGAACTCCAAAATAATTTTGAGGAAACTAGGGAATCTAGAAGAATAGGTAACTAGTTATTTTCTTAATTATGCATCTTAATCTCTATTTCTAGACAAGATTAAATATTTTTAAGCATTTTTCAGTACACAGAAAGTACAAGGCTTACTAACTTTTTTAGATTAAATAGTACTAACTTTAATTTTATGGCTTTTAATTGAGTGCTAAACACCTCATGTTGTTACGCATAACAAACTAATGCAACTAAACAACTTGTTCAAAATCTATAATCGCAGATTCTTTGACTTGCACTAAAAGTAGATGAGAATAGTTAGTCATCTGTTTCAGAACAACGTGCTAAAGCACAAAGTTCAAATTCGACATCTCCTTTTGGAGGATATGAATACTGGTCTCTTATGGATTCTGTTCTCTTCTGCTTCACGGTTATTACTACAATTGGTTAGAGAATTATCTCGTTTATATCCTTGTAAACCGTTCCTTTGCCTTCCATATATAAATAATGTGACATCGTTGATTTAAGGGTTAATAGTGCATCCATTCAAAATAATATCTAATTTTACCAACTAGTATCCTAGGGATTTAAAAATAGATTTAACACTAGCATAAAAATATCCATTTCTCAGACATTTACTGCGTTTTTGAATCATCATGCCAGTGTTTCCGATATTATTTAGGATTTGAAGCAACTTCAACGAGTAGCTTTAAGATTCACATTTCAACTGTTGATTTTACAAATATTTCTGCATAATCCGAATTTCCGTCGATCCTTAGGTTTGCGGTAGCACCAATTCCAGAGATTCCTCCTCTTGTAATTTTTCCCTAGGCGTTTTTCTATAAAGTAGTTCTATCTAATCGGACCTCTAAAACAAGCAAACAATTTATGCAAAAGTAAACTATCAAATGCAAGATATTTTATTGACAGTAAAACATCGAAAATATTGTTTCTAAAACTGTAATAACTGACCGAACGTTTTTCGTTATTTAATGAATTAGTGTTTATTTCATAACAAACTTGCCTGTAATACCAATAAATGTGTAACTTTTTAAAGATGCCTGATAAATAAATGAGAATGTTTCAACTGAAAAATTAACTATTGTTAGGAGAATATATTATGACCGTCGTGTTGAGACCGATTCAACTCAGGCTACGGAAATGTTGCACCGCGTTCTTTCAACGGACGCCTCTTTGTGATCATATATGGTTTGGTTGGAGTTCCCTTCACTATGCTGGCTATAGCAAATCTCGGCAAATTCTTGGCTACAGTTCTCAAGTCTTGGACAAGACCTTTCGTTAACTACGCTAGGTTTGATTCTTTTTTCAACTCACTTTTTTCTCTCCTTATTTTTGTTTTCTAGTCCGACGTTTTCCACTTATTAAATCAATACTCTCTCCATATGTTGACGAGAATACTCTAAGCAATACTTGAGTTTTTCTCTTTACTTTGTTACAGTTCCTGTTTTGATGTGTCAAATAAACTCTACGTTCAACTTTCTATTATCCCATTTATTTATTTGAGTATTTTAGCTTAGTTTTAAGGAATGTTTGATGGGTTGTGATTTTTATTTCGATAATTGCTATTTCTTATAGTTTTCAGAAAAGTTCGGTCAAGATGTTGCCGGCCACAACACACTGCTAAGGAAAAACAACGGCTGATGGAGAAAGAAACGAGAAAACCAAATACAGTTTGTGGAGCATGGTTTTTAAATATCCTGGCCATGAGTATAATGCAATTAAAAACCAGTCAATCACTTTCATAAACTTATGTTTATCGCTCAAAACATATTTATCCGCTATTTACTGAGATGAACCACGACCTCATGAAAACAGGTTAAAGCAATTTATAAGTCATCCGCAATATAAAACAGTAGTCTTGTTTACTAGAAAACTAGGTTTTCCTTAGTTTAGTTCATTTTTTGCAATTTTATACAAAATGTCGAATTCGCAATGTCCCTATCAAACAATTAAATAACAAAAAATAAGTATTAGCTACTTATAGTAGGTGTGTGGACAAAGTTTTCCTTATAAGACTAATAAGTAGATGACATCGTCATATACAGGTTAAATCTATTAATGATGACGGGTCATTAAACGACGAAGTTGAAACGATGGAAGACGAAGACACAATATATAATGGATTTGTGCTATTTTTGTCATTTATTATATATATTGTTGTCGGATCATTCGTGATTGCAACTTACGAACCGAATATGGACTTTTTTGAGGTGAACAATTTAGTTATAAATATATTTGATTATTAAACATCTCAGCTATTAAATCACTTCATAATACAGTTAAAATAACAACTAATATTTAAATAGAAGAAAAGTACAGAGAGAAAATTCATATACCTACATTTTTCAAACGTATTGTAGGCCATTTATTTCAACTTCGTTACGCTTACCACCATTGGCCTGGGAGATTTGGTACCTCAAAGCGACACTTATTTAGTAAGTGGAGAAATAGCTGTTTTTTCAATGGCAGAATTTCTTCGAGAATAATTTATAATAATAGGCGTAGAACGTATAAGAATGAAGGTTAAATAATAAGTATTCGTACAACACGAAAAATTCAATTAATTTGAAATATTAGGACAAAAAAAGGTCATATATTATTTAGAAGGAAATTATCTATAAGAAAACTAAGAAACATTTATTTTTTCTTGTTTAAATAAAAGAACAGAAATAAAATAACGTACACATCGGAACAAAATCACTGGTAACATTGTTAGCAAATAGTGGTT
Organism: Heterorhabditis bacteriophora; assembly: GCA_964036235.1. Taxonomy (NCBI): domain Eukaryota; kingdom Metazoa; phylum Nematoda; class Chromadorea; order Rhabditida; family Heterorhabditidae; genus Heterorhabditis; species Heterorhabditis bacteriophora. The sequence continues at coordinate 1,801,010 of OZ038425.1, read as the reverse complement.
CAAACTAAGTTTAAGCTGTTGATAATTTCCTAACAATTGTTATGTTTCAAAATCTCCAATATGTCGATCTTACTAGTGTCCGTCAAAGTAGCTTTTATTGTATATATGAAATAATGCATAGGAAATGCCGAAGAACACTTCTGCAATTGGCTAGGGTTGGTTCCGAGTAAATTGAGGCTCTTGGCAATAACTGGTGCTAGAGGCAGGTGGAGGCACAGAGAACATTCCCGATGTGAACTGTTTATTTAGAGGCCTTTTACTACGTTTATATCAAGATAAAACCATTCAATGTGTAAGACCTCTTTAGAATACTGCTGGAAATAGAATGTGGAAATATTGGAAATAAATGCTTAAAGATTTCATTTATTTCGGCTTACTACTTACTGAGAAGTTCCGATTAAATGTGAACAAACATAGAAACAAACTTGTGTCACGTTTCTACTATCCTATATCTTTCCAGATAATTACTCTAATCTACTGTACAGTTGGATTAGCACTGACCACAATTGCTATCGAAATAGCTGCTGATACTTTAAAGAAACTTCACTACTTCGGAAGAAAAGTAGAAAATGTATCAAAAGTTCAAGTTTGGTTTGGAGGAAAGAAGTAAGTAATATCTTATTCGGAATAATTTAAAGTTTTGAGTCTAAGCCTAAGCACGTAGAATCTAGCTAAAACGTTTGTAGATGAAAATCGGCCAAGTTCGGCATGGAAAATACTTATTTAATATCAAAGTCCTTGTTGTAGTAAATGCATTCCAAATCTTGATCTCGTGTTATCTTTTTGGTGTACATATAGAATCTATAAAGTTTTAAAAATGATTTTTAATCCTGTCATTTCAGAATTACGATGAAAGCATTAGTGAAGAACCTTGGAGATCAGTTCAATGTCCCAATTGGTGAACTTGAAACACTCAATTTGGATAAATTTGTCGACAATGCTATTAAAGTAGAACAAGGAGAATTAGCCACTCTAAGAGTAAGTGGTTTTCATAAGTTCCTCAAAGTAGAATAACTTTTGTCGATGAACATTATTTTCATTCAATTTAGTATTTATAATACCCCGAAGCTAAACATTGTAAATAATACCTTCTACAAGCCTAGTGTCCGTGAAAATACTAAAGCATGTTACTTATAGACAGACAAGCAATGGATGAATTCTAACTACTGGAGGGCGATCGAATCTGGTTCTATTCATTACGTGGATGACGACGATTTAATCACAATGCAAAATAATCAAAACTATTACTCAGAATTTTAGAATATCAGGTTAGATTGATTAAAATCCAGAATAAATACTTGTGTTCTATGGCTAAACCTAATTTGGTAGGCTTGTATACTGCAAATTAAGGCAAATGCCACCAGCCATTATATGTATGGAAACCATCTCTTTACACCGGAATATACACGTTTAAATGATGTTAACAAACTATTTCCACCGCAATCTGCTCAAGGCTCAGCTGATCAATTATCCTTGAGTTGGTCGTCGCCTGTTTCTTAAGCTGAATATTTCTCATATTACAATTATTTTATTATGCATTCTATGAAGGGTAAGCATATATTCTTTTAGACTGCATTTCATATTTGGACGAAATAGATTCTGATAACTATGCTTACTCCACTTGAGCGTAATTTACATTGTCGTCGTTGGATCTCTTTTCTGTCAGTTTTGTTATCTTAGAATGCAGCTGAGGTCAAAGTCAAGATATAATAACGAGGTGATTATGCTTGATTAAAATGGAATATTTTAGAAATAGTTTGTTAGTAATTTTCATTCTTACACACCCTTTAAGTAGCTTTGTGTTGTTTTGTCCTCACATTTTTATTTTAGACGATAACCTTAGCATAATATCATTGTTTTTCCCCTATTTTCGAAACTGGTGCTTTATTCTTGGATATCTCTGAACTATTTAGTTTATAGCTGTTATGCTTTAATTCAAGCTTATTTGTTCTTTATTTAATTCAATGTTGTTTGTGGTTTTTTATGATTTGAAGGTTGTTTACATTTATAAGTCTGACAACGGATGTATTAAATAAGACATAAATAGTTGTTACCTGATGACAATCACATTGGGAATCGTTGAAGAGCTAATACGATACAGTCTCTTTTTACAAAATGTACTCAATTCAATTCGATTATAATTGTTTTAAGACGTATAATAAATCCGTCAAATCCTTATATGGCATTGTATTCTCAGTAAGAAATTTCATACTCCGAATGGAGTATGATAAATTTCATGATCAAAATGATCTACAGGATGAAGACCAGTCTACTTTTCTTGTTATAAAGACAAATAATAGGGGTTAATTATGTGCATCTACGTAGGAAGATTCTGATTGAGCTCTCATCTAACAGAGGGAACTCGTTATGGCTGACTGGTAGAGCCTCGAATTTAAGTGGAAGGTGTCGAAATTTGGGTGCGTCTTGTTTCATGTGCACCCGTTTCAGTTTCTTAACCACTATTTTGCATATGGTGAATGCCAATCTATCTGATGTACGGTATAACTGTTGGTTAGGTTGGTGACTCCAAGTTGAGGGTTTAGAAAAGTTCAAGCATAAGTCTGCGAGGTCTGAAGGTGAATTTCTAAGATAAAATTCCCTTCCTAATTTAGAATTTCTAGTTACAGAACATGCTTCATTGCGTCTCTATTTTTAGGAAATTGAAACCCTTTGCCATGTTATATTCGGTACATAGATTCGCATAAATATTCCAATTTCCTAATAATTCGGTACAAGCACTCGTTACAGCCATCAATCAGAAGTGGCTAGGAACAGGATAAATTCATGTTTGGAAGGCATGTATCCTTTAATCAGATTGAAGTGTTTTTCTTCATTTTTATGTTCTACTCAGTGCTAAAAGGTTACCTGTAAATAGGTCTAATATTTCAGAGAATAAGCAATGCAACTGTTAAAACCAAAATAAATGTCAGTTTGCATCAAATTAATGGCAAATCTTTCCCTGAGCACCTCGCAACGAAGTGCCAATCCGTCCTGGAGCACCCAAAATCGACTCATACCATTGTCAGTGCTGCGATGGAATAAGGAGCTGGTAGAAGTTCTAGGCTTAACAATCCTAGTTCAAATAGGAGGACTCATCTAAAAAACCAACTTTATAAGCCTTCTCCAAACCTTATCCTCAAAGTACAGCGTATTGATGTCTCGCCTTGCGTATCCAACAGCTGTGCTATACGTCAGAAAGATTGTATCTACTAGTGCACTAAAGTTGTGCAGTCCTTAAGCCTAACAACACTAACGCATTTCGCGTTCCATTGCTCCTCCATAAGAAAGCGAGAAGTATGTTGCTACTGGATTTCGCCAACTGAGTCACCAATGTTGAATGAGTGCTTGTATTCTCACTACTCGTGCAATAAACTAGTATGGACAACATGAAATGCGGTTCTTCATTAGTTTCTGAAATATTAGATTAATCATAGGATTCATTAGTATATATTTATACATAATAATACAAACTCAACATTTGTGGATATGATTTATCCATAAGAGCAGTGGTTATTCCGCGCTAAATAAGACTTTAATACAACGTGAAACATTTTCTTCCTCATTGAGACCTATAATCTAGATTTTTTGCTAGAATCTTTGTTCATTTATTCAAGGAATTGTTAATGTTGCCTAAGCTTATAATTGCAATATCAAGTGGTTTTAGTATAAATAAAGAACTTTGTTCCAAAATGTATTTGTTAATGATTCATAATCTACAAATGTAAGTGATTTATATTTGAAAAATAAAACAACAATTTATTGAATTTCTTAGCCTACACGACTTAAATCTTCAAAGTTCTGCATTACAATAGTAATTAGTGCAAGTTTTAAGTAATAAATACATAACTAGTTTCCTACTAACTGAATGTAAATGTTCGTAACGTTTTCAACGGCTACTACAAGTAACAGCAAAATTAATTAAATACAAGCGTGACGATGGCATGTGGTTCCAATCGAATATTGAAGTATAATAATGGATTATGTTTTTCATTCACAGATATATCGTGTGGTTTCTGAAATTTATAAAAGTCTAAGATCACATATAGTTGCAGACGCCACTGGCTGCACTTGCGAAGACATTTTTCTTAGGCTCATCTCGACCTCATACACATGATTATTAGTGAAGATCCTAATGGAATATAGCCTTGTCACCGTTATTGATAATTTCGTTTTCTCTTATTGCTTTATTTTGCGTATCGATGTAGTTTTTAGTAAATCTAGATGCAGACTAAGAGCTACTTTCTAGATTGCTTCAGATCATATTATAAATATTACACAATTATGAGATCTTAGGAGATCTCGAATTCACAATAAATTTCGGGTGAGATAATTACTGGCATATTATATAGTGGATTCTGCACTATCCAAATCACTTATGGATAAGTCTATTCTTCCAAACCTTTAAACTCGTATGAAATTATGCTATGACTCATACCATATTCACTGTTTTACTAAACCGCTGACAGTTATAATTAGAACGTAAACAGTAGCATTCACATGGCAGCGTTACGAAAGACGGACCATCGTCTTTTGTCTTAGTACAACGAGACAAATAGAATCCTTTTGTCTTCCAAGAAAACTGTTTACGAAAATACCATGAAACCGTGCATGTGAACGTCTGGGAGAACGGTATATAAGCAGGTCCCATCCTCACTGAGACAGTTCAAGGCCGGAATGCCTTGTTTACGTTTTTACTTATTCCATTGGTGCTCATTCTAGATATATTTATTAACTCATTATATTTGAAATACTGATCTTTGATTCCTCATATATTGGACTTATATATTTAGAATGCTTATATTTATATATTCGGCATACTTATCGTTATTATATTCACTTATACACTTAATGCTTGGTTGATTATTATTGTGTCGTTATTAATAAAGGCTTAATTACCCAAGTTTGAGGTAAGAAGACCGAAAGCTAACAGCGAGATGAAATGGGAAGACCTGTGTAGTAGGATAAACAACACCCACTGGAGTGTCGAACTGTTATATGTTATCGATAGATTCCTAAGATTAAATGATTCTAGAAACAAGTAAAAATGTGGAGATTTTTCAGGAATTTTTATGAATACATTTTGGTTTAAAACCAGCTTTCTAAGCGATTCACTCATTTCAGCAAATACAATGTTCAATATTTCCGGTAATACACCGCTAAAGTGGTCATGAAGTCATGTGCTATATGTGCCCATTGATATTTATTCGAAGTTATCGTCCCTCGTGGCGCTCTTGTTTTTCTGTTCTCAACTGCGCCAAAGTTGTATGCAAGAGCTTCTACAGTCATCACCCTATATGCTTGGCAACTGTATCGTCACCATATCCCAAACGTAGCGACGTCATCCATTTTGTGCAGATTTAACCGGACTAGCATTCGTTTGTTTCTGTTATCGGAATTCTTTTACCACAATTTTTAGAAAGTTGTATAGATAAAAGATATAAATTTTGTCCCGTAACGTTCTGAAAGTTCTGAGCCAAACCAGTGGATTTTATACAAAAGTAAAAAATGTAGTTTATGAACTTTTGACTACTAAAACCACATCTTATACTAATAAAATTGTATATTAAATTATTAATGATTTCTCCATTTTTAATAATATGTGGAGTAAAGATATGAGTTTCGATTAGTAGCCGTATTTTTATTTGTTTATCCTATTTATTGCAAAATACACACAAAAAAGTACAACTAACCTCAGCAGTATTCATAGCCACTAAGATTCTATACCCTTCAGAATCCATAAATGCGATAGAGTGCACGGCAGTTGAAGTAGTTGTTGATTCAATTCTAAATGACCCTGGGCGAACGAATTTACTGAAAATTAGAACGCATAAGTTAGTAACACTATATTCGGAGGTGTTACTTAAATTGAAATTGAGGCCATTGTTCCTCAGAACTAATACTTCAATGCAGAAACTGTTAAAAATAAAATACAATTAATGTAACATTACAGAATCGTTGAAATCACAAGATGGATTAAATAATGAATTAATATGCTGATAAAAATGTCTCTAGATCTTCAGAAAAGCTACGATTTTGACCCACCTAAAATGTCCTAATGCATACCACATTGGTTGCTTATAATACTCCTGCTTTTTAGAGTCTACTAGAATTGGTGAATCAACGAAATTTTTTGCAAAATTGGGACCACCATCCATATCCAGGCACAGATTCCAATCAGTCCATCCAGATACCCAGTTAGTCATATCCTAAAGAAAAAAGAATAATTAGAACAGTTATAATATTGCAATGACAAAGAATGTATTTTTAACCAATTAATTAATAAAGAGGTGGATCCGCTAAAGCGATTAATTGACGGAAATAATACTTTGATTATACCGCCAATTTGAAAGATTCACATGTATATTTGAAATGATTTGTTTTTTCCTAACCAAAATAATGCTAATATATTGCATTACAAACTAACTACACTTGAATTTCAAAGAACTGACCATTATTATATCTAAAATTAGGAATCCTAATAGAGATTCTAATCAATAATAATAAGTTATTCGTTTGCATGATTAAATTATTGTAGCTCGCAAAACCAGGTTGTTATAAATTATGTTAAATATTAGGAAAAAAAGCATTGAAACGGAGTAAAACAAAAGAATTGAGTTTGAGAATTGATAAAAGCATAAAGGAATTCGTTGTGATATAAAAAGAAAGAAATTTCTTATAATGGTTAATTAATTAAAAAGTGTCTCAAAATATGCGGAAAACACTTGACAGAAAAGATCTTAATAGCATATAGTAACTAACAAAGTCCTGGATATCATTACATTCACATTAGTTCTAACACTTTATCGGACTCGAAACTCAATTTTTGTTGGAGGACACGAAAACAGTGAACTTTATTTATAATTTCCAGTTGCAAAAGCTAGTATTAGTAAGCTCCTCACTAAGAATTTTCATCGTTTTAAGAAACTAGTACGTTTATTCTTCATAAGCAACGAGGCCAATCGCGGAAATGTCGATAAAGGATTTTGATAAATCCTTTCACGAGAGCTTCGTTGAAGATAATGATTGAATAGTGCTGGCTTGTTCAGATTTTTTATTACCACCACAATTAGTGCTTTTTGTGAGGCACACATCTTTTAGCTTTTGCCATGGTGAAACACAGTCCCTTGTCGGATCAAGTTCATTCTGGAATCAATCGTATGGGAATGACTTTTCCAATGGCGTTTACAGTTAAGAGCGTTGATAAAAATAGAATTTAGTTGATTTCGTTCAAATTGAAATTATGGATTGAATTAGAGCTATGTCCTTTGAGGAATGAGATGAAGTAGTGATGTTCATCAGCTTTAAAATGTTCTAAATGAGCCAATATTATTAATCTTCAATGTGATTGAAGTAATTAATTTTGGTCTTGAATTCTTGTAGTCGAAATTTTATAAAATAGTCATCATAATAGGACATTGCCACAGACTATCACTTGCGTCAAGGTTCTCTCCCAGAATGCCTAGACATTTTACATTGTAAGGAATGATTGGATCCAAAACATATAAATGGCAATTAATGTTTTGGTAATATTCTACGTCGGTAAAAAAAATCACTTAATTCTATAAAATTTTGAAAATCACCTTATAAACACAAAAACAAGCTTACTACTATCATGTCTTTTACGTATTGCTCTGCACGTGCCCAATCTCCTGGAATAGGTTTGTGCTCAAGAGGAAGATATCCGGCGCTCGCCTAAATTCAATCCAACCCTACACATTTATTTCGTTAATGCAACAATATAAGCTCTGAATTAACCTCAGTTGCCAGCATAAAGTAGTCTGGATGTCTCTCATGAGTTAGAGTCAATACATGAGCTGGAGTGACAAAATCCTCATACCAGTGAATAGCAATTCCAGAAACATACTGAGCCGTTTCTGGATCGGACAGAATCTGAAACAATAATATTACCTTACTGTTTGATTTCCTAAGCTTCCATGTACTCATGTTTCCTTTGATTTCATAACTATAAGATATATAATATAACAAATTAGATCAACGGTAATACCGTATCAGCCCAGTGAGGCAGATTAAATCTTTGGTCATCATTGATCATAAGCTTGAGATTGATGCTGTAAGGAGAAGTCTTCAGAGCTGGTCCAAGATGATTCTTCACGAAATCCCTTAAACGTTTTCTGATATAATTTATAATATAATACTATATTTAGAATATATTTTGGCTTATATAACAGGATTCGAAAAGAGAGCTTAGTTATTAAAATCATAATTCCATGGTAGCAGATAATTAGGGACAATTAGTGAACATCTTTATTATAAACTACAATTCCAAAATTACTTAGATATTCGACAAATTCATATCTATTCAGCCTAACTCAGAACACGATTCCTGTTATAAGTAAAGATGGTATAACAGATATAGTACCGAATAACTTTTGTCCGACAAATAAATTACAGCCAAATCTGAGTTTGCTTAGGAACACCTAGAGTAGCGCGCAGGATGACTGGCAACAAAGTGCACTCGGAGCACTGATTCCATTGTCGATTGCAACTCGCTTCCAAGAGATCTATTTTGCATTCTAATTACAGATTCGGATTCAGCATCAAATTGCGCTTCTTCTCGTTATAATTTCCTTAGTTCAGTGCAAAATTGTCTTTTGGTGAAAAGAGGATATCTCACATTCGAGGATTGTTGTGGGAACACAAGTAGACCACAAAAGGCGTACAGCAGTGAAAATATGGTTCCTGCCACTCCTAGTGATTGACATTTTGAACAACTTTTAAAGTCCGAACAAACTATCAGATGCAAAAGTATAAAAAAGAAGTGTTAGCTAGTAGCAGATCACCGGCCAAGACACTGCCAGGCATCTTCTAGCGTTCGTCACTTTCAGCTACAAGTTCTCTGATGGCCTTGTGGTGTCGGTCATGCGAAGTGGCAAAAGCAGCGCAGGATCGGTTCCGTTCGGGCACCACGAGACGCTCTCCATTTCTCTGTCCTTCTTATTGTCAAACTCGTCCCATGGAAAGCTGCGCAACAATTGCCATCCGAAATAGCTGTTTGTGAGTGAGGAGGATACTTGGATAAACATGGCAGTGTTTCAGTTGGCAGGTAAAGAAATTCCCTCGCATAAGAAGAGTCTCTCTCTGACGAGTGCAAAACGATAGCCTGAGAGCGTAGTAATGATGAGGTTTAATCAACCAACACATATAATTTACTTTGGCTGTTTTTATACACAAATCTATAAAAATTCATATAACACTAATCATTTACGCAAGGCAGCCGGTGCTGTCGTGGCCTAGTGGTGGTCGGCGAGGCGTAGGGTGTGGTGGTCGAGGTGTCGATCCCCGCCGGTTCCATTTTGATCTTCTCGTATTGAGTAAAAGCTAATCATTTATTGTGCGTATGTGCACTCCCGGCTGAGGTACGGAACAGGCTTAGGTGGGGGTTTCGGCTATTCGTTGGGCAAATCGCCGACGATAGAATCGGCCAAATTTCCAATGCTCTTGGATGATAAGCTTGGAAGACTCCGACGAAGGTAAGTTTATTGGTGAGTTCTCCTTTATATTTTTCAGCACTCTCCTGAGCGGAGGCGTTTGCCTCAGTGCTCTCTGGAGCCGGGCCTTTGGCTCAGTGCTCTTCTCCCACCTCCCCTTCGGGAGGAGAGTGGGATAATTTTGGACGCTTCTGAAGCGTTCGGCACTTAGGTGCTGAACTGCTTCAGGAGCCTTTGGCACTTAGGTGCCTTTGGACCCGGACGGGTCACGCTGAAAAAGAATGGAAAGACGAATCTATGCCCAATTTTTTTTCTCTGCGACTCCTATCTCTCGACAGCAAAAACCAACCCGCGTTAGCTACGGAAACCGAAAAGTTTTTATAACTTTCAATTTTCTAGTTTCTTCGGGCTTCAAAAGCCCTTTGAAAGCCACTCACTACGAGTGGCTGGACACGACCAGAACTACCTTCCGGATTAGGAAGGTAGGATATGGTCTTTTGGAGGGAATACTACCCTATACCCTTTAAGGGTTGGTGTAGCATCCTTCCTAATTTTGGAGACCTTAGCTGAAATATAGCTAAGGTTCTATCTAAATATAAAAGAATAGGATATAATACATGTTTTTAAAACCTGGAAAATTTTGGCATAGCCTCCCCTTATATTCTAAATATTGGCACCTAGGTGCCAATAAGCTCCTGAAGCAGTTCAGCACCTAAGTGCCGAACGCTTCAGAAGCGTCCAAAATTATCCCGTTCTCCTCCCAAAGGGGAGGTGGGAGAAGAGCACTGAGCCAAAGGCCCGGCTCCAGAGAGCACTGAGGCAAACGCCTTCGCTCAGGAGAGTGCTGAAAAATATAAAGGAAATCTGACCAATAAACATACCTTCCTCGGAGTCTTCCAAGCTTACCATCCAAGAGCATTGGAAATTTGGCCGATTCTATCGTCGGCGATTTGCCCAACGAATAGCCGAAACCCCCACCTAAGCCTGTTCCGTACCTCAGCCGGGAGTGCACATACGCACAATAAATGATTAGCTTTTACTCAATACGAGAAGATCAAAATGGAACCGGCGGGGATCGACACCTCGACCACCACACCCTACGCCTCGCCGACCACCACTAGGCCACGACAGCACCGGCTGCCTTGCGTAAATGATTAGTGTTATATGAATTTTTATAGATTTGTGTATAAAAACAGCCAAAGTAAATTATATGTGTTGGTTGACTAAACCCCATCATTACTACGCTCTTAGGCTATCGGTTTGCACTCGTCACAGAAAGACTCTTCTTATGCGAGGGAATTTCTTTACCTGCCAACTGAAACACTGCCATGTTTATCCAAGTATCCTCCTCACTCACAAACAGCTATTTCGGATGGCAATTGTTGCGCAGCTTTCCATGGGACGAGTTTGACAATAAGAAGGACAGAGAAATGGAGAGCGTCTCGTGGTGCCCGAACGGAACCGATCCTGCGCTGCTTTTGCCACTTCGCATGACCGACACCACAAGGCCATCAGAGAACTTGTAGCTGAAAGTGACGAACGCTAGAAGATGCCTGGCAGTGTCTTGGCCGGTGATCTGCTACTAGCTAACACTTCTTTTTTATACTTTTGCATCTGATAGTTTGTTCGGACTTTAAAAGTTGTTCAAAATGTCAATCACTAGGAGTGGCAGGAACCATATTTTCACTGCTGTACGCCTTTTGTGGTCTACTTGTGTTCCCACAACAATCCTCGAATGTGAGATATCCTCTTTTCACCAAAAGACAATTTTGCACTGAACTAAGGAAATTATAACGAGAAGAAGCGCAATTTGATGCTGAATCCGAATCTGTAATTAGAATGCAAAATAGATCTCTTGGAAGCGAGTTGCAATCGACAATGGAATCAGTGCTCCGAGTGCACTTTGTTGCCAGTCATCCTGCGCGCTACTGCAGTTTTAATCATGCTACAACAGAGTAGTGGAGACTTCTCGAGAGCCAAGAATCAAATTATCTTTTCATAGGAATGTTGTTTTCTTGCTGACGAATTCAACGCTAAGTCTCTAGCTTTATTTGCATTGCAACGAAGAAACAATGTGATGTAAAGACAGAGTGAACTAAGTCCCGTATAAGACATTGTCAGTAAGATATATAGTGAAATGTGTTTAGTCAAGTTGAATATTCTATGTATGCTAAATGACTGTAATTTTAGAGTTGATAATTATAATGGTAAGTAGGTTTGGAAAATTTCATGAGACAAGAACTATCTTAGACCAACATGAAATGTGTAAATGATTATGCTTGTATTGCAATAGATATGGTTATTTCTTGAGTAGAATCCTAAACATTTAAAATATTAAAGCGTCGTATTTTTAAAAATAAAGCTGACCTCTCCATGGTTGCACTGAAATACATTGTCTGCCATTTCCAATTTGGATCCAGCCCACTGGTTGGCTCATTTTGGACAGTTAAACCCCAAAAGTCAACTCCATTTTTGTGATATTCCTCGAAGAACCTGGTAATCAGACGATTTTAGGTTTTATATACGAACAAATGTGAGTGGCTGACCTCACAAAGTAGTTAGCCCATGTATTGTAATAAATTCCATCCTGTAAACCCTTCAGTTTTCCACCACCTCTCATGCGTCCATTTGTTTTCATCCATGCTATAATGAAGTATATAATTCTATTAAAGCTTGCAATTAAAAATATTTTTAAACACGTCCCTAATATTCCGTGCAACCAATAAAAATTATACGGAACTACCACTTCACTATAACAGACAATTATCTTGAATAATTTGAACTATTCACACCATAATATTCAGTATGACAAACAAAATATTGTTAGTTTTTGTTCAAACTGAAAACTCAATATATACATAGTGGTAATTTTGTTTTTTTTTAAACCATACATTTAGTGAAATTAGATTCACATATTAGTAGCAATATTATTTAGCTTTCTTTAAGAACATTGTGCAACCTAGCTTATGGTTGAGGCCCAATACTGCGATTACAAGATCAGAACTTGATTTATATGGCTGATTTATGAAAAAATCATATTGGTAGTTACATTAAGCTATAAGATTCCAATTCAAAAACAATAGGACAATCTGCCATTATACCTGGTGCGCTCCATGGTGTTGAGAAAAACCTTGTGGTATTTCTTGATAGAAGTTGTGCTTTAAGGATATATGGGATCTAAAAATTCTAAGATAACGTTTAAAAATGCCAATAACTCAGTTATTGATGCTTGCATTCCTATTTTTAAAGATTTGCTCTTATTTAGTCAGCATTTTCGCGCCATTGATTTAAACCTGCAAATATTAATTGACATAAATACCTTATATTCAAGATCTTCCGTAGTCAGATTTAAAAATTTTAATGCAAAGTCCTGATCTATATCGTCATAGCTATATTCGTAGGTAGAAAAATCACAACTAGCCATAGGAACACGTCCTGTTGTGTACTGGAGACCTATAAATAAATTCAATTCATAATCTAGTTCTAACGAGTTCCTATGAACTGTTAGGATTTCACCACTCATTTAACACTATATCACTCATACAATGACTTAAAGTACTGTTAAGCTCAACAAATTTCAAACGGTTCTAGTACCTTAGAAAAACGATAGTCAACTCACGAGTTAAAATCCCTATTTTCTTTATAAAAATATACTATATGTGATTGTTTTAGAATCAGACCATTAAAATTGAAAGTTACATTTACCTATAAATTCATAAATCTATTCTTGTAAATTTAAAAGCAAGAACTTATATAAGCTAAGTTCTTGAAAGAAAGTCTACAACTAGAAGGAGATATACAGATAGAATAAATAACGATATTCACATACCAATTGGTAAATAACTTAAATGACGATATATAGAGACACGTTTTTTAGAATATACTACAAATATTGATTGCACTTTTTCCAGGAAAAGTATTTTAGAACAAATAAAGTATTGCATAGATGTTTAATTAAGAAGCTTGGAAATTTATGATTTAATAAATCCCACATCAGACTGATTACTTTTTAGTTAAAAAAAAAAACTAGATCGTGAAAATATAGAATACTAACCACTTTTGCCATAGTATCCTTCTAAAATACTGTCTTGCATTGATTTAGGCAATTTTTTAAGATTTATACCGACAGAATCGGTGAACGCGCCTCCAAATCCGATGATTTCCTGATATGTTTTTGATGGATTCAAAGTGATTAACATATTACTATCTGAAAATATTTAATGCAATTATTGATATGTTTGGCTGAACAAACAATAATTTTTCATAAAATAGTAATTAAGACTTATAAAAACGAAACATGACCATATCATAAGATGAACCTTTCTTATTCGCGGATTGTCTTGCGCGACTTTTTAACAACCTTTTTCCATTACGGCTTGAGTAATACAAAATTCCCTCTCCATATCTGAGACTTCCCACTTCCTGTATGTTATCGCAATATGTAGCATTACAAACGCAGACATATCTATCATTGCCAAGATTACGCAAGGCACACGGATTATACTCCACTGCAAGTACTTAAAATAAGAAATAGAACAAATAGAAGTAAATAAGCAAGCTTCATTTCATAAAATTATATAAAATTGACCTGCTACCACAAATAATCCAAATGTTAAACAAATAAGCAGGCACAGCATACTTTTGTTTGGTACACAACTGATAGGAAAGACTAAGGAATAGAATTCACAAAACACATCTTGATTAGCCTTCCTTATTTAGTATTCTAGTTTGTATATTAAAGTTCATAGAAGTGTCGTATTTAGCTGAATGACAGTTTCTTATTAGACACATGAGAAACAGCTGAATTCAAAAAGTATGAAAAGCTATCGCTAGATACAATTTCAGTAATCATCCCAAATCTTTTCATTTCAAAATTAAAATACCGATATTCACTTATTTGCTAGTTGGCAGGATAACTAGCAAATTCACGATATTTATGAAATTATTATCCATCAGTGGTTGATATATCGGTTAATTAAGCTTAGAAGCGCCAAGGCTTTGTAACTAAGTCTGAAGTTAATGCTACTGATAGAAATTATTGTAAACAATCTAATGTTTCTTTTTTCGGTTTATTCTTATATCAGTACATTTCACTATGAAATCGACAGTCTATGGTTTATTCTTTTTTTCAGCAGCATTGAATGCTTGAACAACGGGTAGGAAGGACTAGAAGAATACATTGAAAGCGTGTTTGTGCTAGTTATGATATAAATTTAATTATAATGAATAACAATATTAATACCTACCAACATATTATTTAGAGAACTCAGTTGATATTCTGAGGGGCATGCTTGCACCACAGGAAATGGCTCATCCTCTCCTTCAATCCTTTCCAACTCTTCCAGTATCTCTTTGGTAGATTTTTTCTCCAAATTGAAATCCTTCAATTTAAATAATAATTTTTTTCTCTTGGATTTCTTAATTTTAACAGCACGTATTCGTCGTGAAACAATACGTGTTAAGATGCCTAGCTTCCCCATAAGGCTTCATAAAATCAGTGTCACGCAAGAATAGTATAGCATATAACTACCTAAAATTGGTTTTAATACAACATATAAACTACGGTGGTAAAACAGGTTATAGTTTAGAATCAACATCATCTGTGTTATTTTATTTAAACTAAAATATGAGCTACTTCATATAGTTCTAATGAAACAAGTATAGCACTAAAATAAAATTTAAAAAACCATAGTCTACGTACAAATTTGTCATATTTTTGGCTTCGTAGTATTTCTTTGAAGGTTCATTTATATAAAACCAGTGCAAATGAACGTTTTAACCACTACAACCGTACTTGATGGGTAGTTTATAAATTTTTATTGAATTCCTAACCTTCACAGAAGTATTCGGCATTACAGATAAGCGCTATCAGGTTACCTAGAACCTCGGACTGAAAACTAGTAATAAAAGTAGCTTATCATAGGGTTGAGTGATATATCAAGTCTAATTTCTCTCACTCAAATACAGAAGCGCTGCCCTCCTCCAATATTAGTACATGATCCTTTTGATTGTGCACCCATCACACCTCTATGGAAATCAGCTCACTCAGAACAACTTTTCTAGAGAAGATAAAACACGCTCTTGTGGCACATCAAGAGTGGAACCACTACTACCGATTAATGGTAGAATTAATAAGAAATGTGCAATTTACTTGTCCTATTTTGCTTACTTAATTTGCTAAATAATAGATTTTGCTGACAAGGCAAATCCATTACATATTGAAAAGATTGAAAAAATGGCTTTTCGAACTTCATTCACTAAATAGTAGTAGAGTTAATGTAAAAGTTAAATATTGTTATATGTCATACAAATTATCACCATTTACAGCTAAAACTTAAATTTAATCTCTACCGAAACCATTCCACAATAAAAAAACTATAGGCAGATTATTGGTGTCAATAATAAATATATATGGAACACCAATGATTAACAAACAGTCAAGACTAGCAATTTTTGTCAAGGATTTTACAGATTACTTTATACCTAAAACAATGAACAAATAAATCACAGGTATAAGAACAATTATCTACTATATTAAATCACAAGTGACTTTTGGATCTTGATAAGTGAAAATTCTAGATCACATGCATTTCACTGTGCTTATAAAACATAGCACAACCCTCATAAGATATTTGATACGTTATCATAATAGATTAATCAGTTATGCATTGAATGCTAATTTCATGATCTACATGCACAGTTAACAATATAAATGGGTTTTCCATTACTCCTGCTTGTTCTGCTTCCAAAATCCAATAGTTTGATCACTAAAAATGTGATTTTAGAGGATTTGCCTTATTGTATTAAGAAAAAGTAACATATCACCTTGAGGCCGTAAACATCATAAAGCTATTAGAACAAACAGAATTGATGGCATCTGAATGCGCTTTAGGGATCTAAAATAGCATATACTAGAACAAGTTTTAAATAAATGCGATTTTAGGTTCAAATTGATAAAATATACCTCTTCAATTAGTTTCATTCTTCTCGTACTAGTGATGTCCCAAAATTTAATGGTACCTTCTTTACAAACGGAAGATAGAATGGGACTACCTTGTTTTGCCTAAAATATTGGTTCCAAAAATTTAAAATTTGTACCAGGTTAATTCATTAGATGTAAACAATCAATATAAAGGAAGTACTTAAACTAGTCACCCCAACTAGGCACATGCCCTGTACATAACTATTGTGTGCTTTCAATTCCAGATGATCACGCTGGTAATCAGTTAGAGAAAACTTCATGATATTCTATAATTAAAGTAATTTAACCTACGATATTGTTGTATATAAGATAATTTATAGGAATAAAGTAAGTGCAAACCATATCCTTGCTCGCTGTAAATAAATGTCCACCATAAGGTACAATACATGTAACATTATCGTAGTGAGGAGGAGAGAATTCGACAACTGATTCATGAACTCCTTCTCCTAAAATCATAACATTCAGTATACAACAATCAGACATAAAAATAGATGCAATAATACATATAAAGACAAATATAGTTCACCTCCTAGGCTCGATTTATACATTTTAACATAGTGGTCCCGTGATCCAGTGAATACCCAAGGACGATTCTCTGGTCCCTCACAAACCGCCAAACACGAAACTTCCGATCTGTGTAAATTAATAATTATTTTAAACTTCCAATACAATTACAAACTATACAATAGTTACCAAAAATTAAAAAAAAACAGATTTATCTATATTTATAAAAGTCAAAAGATTGGATTCACAGTTTGGTACCTTGGACTATGAGCAGCACCAACCATACGCCCGAATGATGCCCACTTCTCAAGATTCCAAATTCGAACATCTCCAGCAAATGTCGTGAATAATAACCGGCCACTCACATCCACCTCTGCTGCGTTTACCACTGTCTCAAGAAAAGGGACAGTATTTTGACGAGATCCAGCTGGACAACCATCACCTGAAAGCTGTAAAACTACTAGTGAAAAGTGGAATCTCGAAAGCTCCCAGTCAATACGACGATTGAAATTGATTGAAGGAGACAATTCTCAACCGATTTCTTTCATCTATATAATAATCAGAATTAATATAGTTTGAAATAACGTATTTATAGACAGTGACAATATAGTACCTTATCCCAACTAACAGTGTAATACTATCGCATTAGAAAACAAAAAATTCGTACTTAAAGTAAGAATTACTGATTTTTGGAGAATGAGAGGAAGAATAGCGGTATAAACAATACGGACCTAATATAAAATGACATCAAACATCACATATATAAACGAATCCCAATCTTAGAGCATATATTTGCCTCAACATGAACCAAATTATCGAAAATCAAATTAATAGGACGAAACAATGTCTTCTTTCTCCCTAGGCCATAGGTATTAACAATATGATAGGACTTAGAATTTCATTTCATTGCCAACTTTTGTTCAATGACATGAATTGTCCAGATTAATTCATGCTTATATCGACCAAGTAACTGAATTTTGCAAATAACGCAAATAATATCTTCAAATCCTCCTCACCTTCATTAACTTGTCCACTGGACTGTAACATGCGAACACATTCATGAGTACGAAGATCCCATATTCGAACCTGATACATAGAAACAGAAACAGCAAGTTTAGAGTTAGGCACGAATCGAACAACATGCACATTGTTCGGATGAACACCTAATGTTGATAATTCTTGTCCGGTTTGCAGATCCCATAATTTAGCTGTCCGATCTGAAACAGACGATGTGCAATTTAAATGAAAATTGAAACAATGAAATTATTAATCTCACCTTTTGAACCCGAAAGCAATAGTTCATCTGTTGTTGCAACTGTCAATACACCTTTCGAATGCCCCTCTAATGTATGAGTGCGTGTGACAACTCGATGATTTGAAGCATTTCTAACAGCCACTATTCGACCTTGTTTCCTAAATTACCATATAAGTTCATTAATATTAAATGCTCATATATAGATGTTAAAAACCAGTGATATCATAAGGATGATAGGACAATAGAGCAAACCAAAATAATGGCCCAAACAACATTATAGTAGGTACAGAATCAAAACAATATCAATAAGAAATATAAATACGTATTTAATAAATGAAACTAA
Source organism: Heterorhabditis bacteriophora (assembly GCA_964036235.1). Taxonomy (NCBI): domain Eukaryota; kingdom Metazoa; phylum Nematoda; class Chromadorea; order Rhabditida; family Heterorhabditidae; genus Heterorhabditis; species Heterorhabditis bacteriophora. The sequence goes on along the minus strand of OZ038425.1, from coordinate 1,782,477 downwards.
AAAAGCTGGGTTACCACATAAGGGTAATATGGGAGTTATAGCATAAACCGGACCGATTGATTAGTGTCGAAGGGCTAGCTTCTACGGACCAAGACGGAATGAGACGAGCGAAAACAGATTTCGCTGCTCGAGCAGTAAGGGCTGCTGCTCTTTCACGATTTGGTGGAAGTTCCACAACTGTCTCCTCAGAAGTTGATGCCTCAGCAAGTGTTGGCAAACGAGATGATGAATGCAGACTGATCAGGGCACTGAACACCAATCACCACTAGGCACAAACACAACAGCTGATTAGTTCAATTTAATTTTCTTAAACAAAATCACAATAGGTTACATTGTAAAAGTAAAGTCTGGTTTTATGAGGTAAATCTAGTGACTATTCCTTGTTAAATATAAGGATAGTCAGAATTTTGTCACATATAAAATAAGAATAAGTCTTCAACAAAAATTTCACTATGAAACCAAACAACCTTTTACAATCTACCCTATACATAAAATACACAGCAAATAAAAATTTAAAGCATCGAAACAGAAAAGTAGAGAATTAGTGATGCAGTCAAATAACCAAATAAATTTCACTAGTATAGAACCATCGTTGGCTTAAGCCCTACCCTTCATTATTCAACGTTTTGCCGATCTGTGAAGGACGATTTTTTGATGGCACTCCTCCTATTGTGTTACGGATTTTCGTATGTCGCCTAAATGCAGGCGGATGGGTTGTGGCAGATGGTGGTAGTATTCCGCTGAAGCTAACGATACCAGGTCCAAAACAATAGTGTTAACAAGAAAAGCACACATACAATACTCATACTCCTTACGTTGGAACAGTACAGTTGGAAAGTTGAGATAACAAAAACACTATATTTATATAAGCACACCATGCACTTGTTAAACAAAGTGGTTTATAAATCTGCAAAGACTCAGAGAAAAACAAGGGTTCAAAGAGATGCTAAAAATAATGCGGCAAGTACATCTTGATATTTAAACATAATAAAAAATGAAAACCTACAATTTCTTTTTTTCTCGTTTGTCGTCTTCCTTACTCTCTTCTTTTTGTTCTACGCTATAAATCCGCTCCACATTCTCTACAGGATACAATAATTCATCGGTAGTGGCTGTATGACACCTAACTTTATACGTTGAAGGTATTGTCATTGATGACTCTAAAATAACACACATCTACTACACGGAGATATATCAAATACTTCAATAACGTAAACTCAATGATTAACCAACAATAAACCTATGTGATATACCTGTAAGAGAAGGTGAAGTGCTGCCGGTGCCTAATGATGCAAGCGAAGGAGATCTACTCTTTTTTCGATTACTGTACTCACGAATTCCTTCCACATCGTTAACTTAAAACAAATATATAGCACCACTTTTTTATAGTGTTTAAAATATATTACTCCTATTGTGTTTTCTTAGTTTTATTATTATTAATTTTAGGGATATCTACCACTTTAAAAAAATGAAGGCCAACGAAAATTGATTTGTAATGTTTATAAATCTTAACAATCACTGTGCTGGGGGATTATTGAAGACTTAGCTATGACCCTTACTATAAGTACAGTATTCTCAGTATAATTTTTGAAAGTATTCTTCGAATAATAAATCATCACATTGGAAAAGCTTATAATCGTTTTATCTCTTTCAAAAGCCACTTAAACTATTTAGAATGCCATTATCACTGAATAAATAACAAGGGATGTTTTTCTTACGTAAATAAAACCAAATCACTAGATGTAGTAGGGCATTACTATAAAAATAAACTAGAAAGAACATTGAGCAATATCTTAGACCATCTTACATATGTAGTGAATTGTTGGTACTTTTCACTTTTTGTACCAATCTAAATTCCAATCTAACTTAATTAATAACATACCTTAATATTTAAGATTAAAGCTTACATTGATACAAGGTATTCTGCTTTCCTAAATAGTCTCCTAATGGATGGATGCATTACTGTAGTTAGGAACACTAAGGTCAACCGTGTACCTAGTTAGTTCACAGCCAAGCAATCAAATGATAAACTGGCTGTCTCACACCAAATAAAAGTTAATATAATCCTAGTATTAATCTCTACTGTCAATATTTATATATCACGAAACAGCTTACTAAGGTTTTTATCCTCGATAACGGTCGATAATAGTTGTTCACTAATGTACGATTGTTGCTCAAGTTGTTGAACACGCGCCTCCGATTCCTATAGAAATAAGGATAAATATGGATGAATGCATCACATATTACAAAGACTCTTATCAACATGTAACTGAACAATACTTCATAAACTATGCCTGAGTAAGACAAAATATTAAAACAATGTACATCCTTTAGTGACCTTGTGGCAGCAAGTTCTGACAGAAAGCTGTAATAGCCCATCAGAAACAGATATTTAGCTTATTTACCATCAGTTAGCACGCACACGCCAGTTGCCATTATGTGCCATTTCACAAGAGCAGCCTCTAAATGCATGCAAAGTTTTGTGCTAATGGATAATCACAAAATTCAGTCTCATGAATTGTTTTGTTCAATGTGTAACACAAAGTTTCCTAGTTTCCACGTAATTCATGGGTTTGATTAAATTTGCAAGTTAGTTATTAATTAGAAGCACTACTCATTTAGAACAATTCATCTAACTAACACAGTATCCAATTAGGCAAAAGATTAAACATTAAGTCAAGTATATATAATGCTTCCGGAGTAAATCCTGATTCGGATTACATTTTGTTCCCTTAACTGCACAGAAAAGAGAAACATATATCAATCTAAGAAAATGTGCAAGCCAAAGTCATTTCGACGAGGTCTTTTTATCTATATATGCGCGTCCCCCTTTTCCAGAGCAATGTTCCGCGAATATGTTTTCTTCGATCGACGGGAGCGCCCTAGCTATGTCCTCTCAGTCCCGTTTGTTTTCACCATTAGCTTAGCGCATGTTTTGCGCCCTCCCCACGGTATATCCACTGCTGATATCCGCCCCTCCCCTCCAGTCACGGGATGTAGATCCTAACAATTACAATCATTACCTATATTATACTCTCGACTCACTTTCACCCAAGGAATGGCTATAAGGCATCGATTGGCACTTGTCAGTTAAAGATTAGCCTTGGCTATACATTTCTCCACAAAATGCTTTTTTTCATTCATATTATAGAAAGGCCCTTGAAATAATACTAGATTCTTAATATGCTTTTTACGACTACATCTTTTGACTTTAATTCTAATGTATTCACCTACGTAATTGTTACGAAATTTTTCATGTATAATTGGCTCTATATGCGTATATACCTCCTGTTATACTAACGCAGAACTAGAATAATTGCTACTGCTGCGTACAATCAATTGTTACTTTATTCATAATCTCAGGCGTGTGAATGGAAGACTGAACTTTCTATACAGTAGCTTTGCTTCATATTGATTATGTAGTGGTAACTTTATGGTTATTTCTAGCTGAGACAATCTTAATAATATAAATTCATCCATTGATATTTTCATAAATAGAAAAGAATAATTAAAATAGGGTCTCATAATCTCAAAAACTCACCCATTGATATACATCAGGGAGTAACAGCTACAAATTTGATACGAATATTCGTTAAATACAAAGCAAAGCAGTCCTTCTTTAGCTCAATTGCTAATATTATACCAAAGCACCAAATGAGACAATTGATTTTATCCCAATAAGATTCAGTACTTAACAAACATATTCTCCATTAAACCCCAATAGCTTCGTACTATAGATTTTCATTTAATAACATGTTCATCGAATTTCACCTGCTTATGATTTCTGCATGTAACTCTACTTAAGTAATAACAGCAGCATATCTATATTTATGTATCGCTCGAACACTTATTACACCATTAGGAATAAAGTGTATTCAAAACCCTAAGTTACACCGACAACTAACCTTGTTCTATTCAGGATTTACTAAATAACCATAAGAACTACATATTCTGCATTCATAATAAAAATAACCAGTAAAAATAATATCTAAAAGAGACTATGCATGCAATCTTTCACCAAAAAATAATGTAAAAATAATAGTGTCATATTACCAAGAATATACAGTTACCAGAACATGTGCATATCTCTTTTCTGCTCAAACATAACGATACTTATTTAAACATGCTTATAATATGTTTCTTCACGCGTCTCTAATTTTAACCACTATCTCTAAATAGTATTATTGCTGTATGTAATAAAAATGACATACCTTATTAAGTGATTCCGCTTTTGCAGCAGCAACAGCTTGTTCCAAACAGTTATTGAACAGGTGCTGCAGCAAATATTTAGCTTCCACAAGATTTGTACAATTCTCAATAATGCTGTCCACATTAGACATATTAAGGTCTTCTACATCATCTTCAGGTTCCTGTAATTTTGGGTTGATAAGTAATTTTAAGAAAAAGCTAAATGGTAAATTATGCAGAAAGCAATATATAACTACATATTATTTATAGAGCCCACATTCATGCTGCACATTATGTTTAATGAGAGGAAATAGTTTAATTAATCTTGCTACAATGCCGAAGCATCTTAAAAAAAATTGTGCTCTACACTTAGATAAGTAACTCATTAAAGATATAAATCAATACATTTTGTAATAAATCTAAAATCTAAAATCACCAATTCCATACCTAATTTACGCGCCGAATTCTAAATTGGTCATGCGTAAGGGAAATTTTTGGTTGTTGACATCCAACTCATGACTTCCATGTGACTGCGCGCTATGGTTCGATGATGAGCTTACATTCACTTCATTTTCAGCCAATATTATCTTTTTCTTTCATATATGTTAATTTTGTTTATCACTAGAAACTGTTATAAATTCTTCAGAATTTAAATTTCGCGGTCAAATTACGTTTGCAATTTATCGGAATGCATTGCTGTACATTAAAAATGTAGTAGTATTAAATTATGCTCACGCAAACCCGAAATCTGCGTTCCTATCTATTTTCGATTATAATAAAAGTCAGAAGTATTTATAAATGAAGATTTAATAATAACATAAATAATACCATTCAAGGTATTGCTTTCATTCTTCATAATGCTCAGTTATTTTAATTATACTAGGGAAAGAGGTAATATAACAGATGTCGAAACGAATACCCTTTGATTGATTTTCGTTCGTTTCCCATGCCTCTCCACAGCTCCCGGCTTACATATTACACCGCTCTTGTGATGGAGTTAAAGAATACATTTCTCATTTGCAATACCACTTATCACACAGCTTTCCCCCACTAACGATCAAACAACTAAACGTGGAATTCAATGCTTCAAAATTCTCTCACTACTATTATAATACGACAGAATAGTGGGACGCTTTCATGTGGGTTTACACAAAGTGCTTGTTCTTATTTCTCGCCATTGCATATATTTAATGGATTAGTCTTACTAATATACTATTCGTATGACCCAGCTAATAAGTGCAGCTATTTGAATGTGGATTGATGGATATTGCAGCAACCAATAAACTGCAATATACACCACGTTTTCATCTAAAGCATATTGGAATCAACGTTGCTGCCATTAGTACTATTTAACAATGGCAGCAGCGGAAGCCAAGCGTGCCAGTAGTCTAGCAGACAGAAAGAGATCAAGCATCCAAATGAAGGTGTGTCAGAATTTTTCTGAACATATTACTATGTTTATATTTACTTCCATCTATAGTAATTGACTTTAGGGGAGTTTTACAAGTGATAGTGGATTGTACAGCGGAAAGACTGGAATTAAAGAAATTCTTACTGCACCATCACAGTCACATTCGAGAATGACACCTGGAGGGCAGGTACGCATTTTACCATAAATTCTGAGATTAAAAATCCCGATGTAGATATAACTTGATTCCAGATGTTTCTCTGTGTAATGGGCTCATTAATCAGTATTGCTATTTGTATCTGGCTAGCAGCATTCAGTCGCGAACCAGGTTGGAGACGAGTTGTATTCTCAGCTGGCGCAGCTCTTTGCGCAGTTATGTTCGCATTTCTGGCTTTTATGACAATGCGAAGAGCAAAACAGTAAGTTTCATAAAATATGTTATGTAAACTCATAGAATACTATGAGTATATAATGATTTTATAAACAACACAATACTTTTAGTCCACCAGAACCTGAAACTCTCCCTGACCTATCACAAAGACGATCTACTATTGGTGCTCGAGTCAGTAAAAAATCCATAACAGCTGCTGGAATTGGAGCGAATGATGAATGTCCAACGCAGGTGTGAGACAATAGATAAAGCAACTAAATGTAATACATCAACCAAATATAATATTTTGAACAAGACGTTTGAAGATGTTTGGTGCCTATTTCTTATAGCCCTTATTGTCGTTAGCATGATTCAATTTCGTTTAATTCACTTCTGCTTGATTTTGCTGGACGCTCTATCACATTAGTTCTTAGTGGTCTGCAAGCCATTAAAACTAGTGGGTGTAAATGTACTTGGATACTCATTGTTCTGCGAGCTAGTAGGCAACATTGAGCACGAGACTCATTAAACAGTGGGCTTATTAGTCTAAGCATAACTTCGTTTGTAATCACTATTAGCAATAGTTTGAATAATGAAAAAATTTAATAGGGTCATATAAGATGTTAAACGTCGCATAAGCATCATCCTTCGTTGTTTACCGCCTAGAAAATCAATTTCATGCCCAGAGAAGCGTCAAATTGTTTCTAGGTACTCGTCATTGGTGACAAGACTCGTCCATCACTAACCATCGGATAGAGGGAAAATGAAATACGAAATTTAATTGCCATTGTTCACTTGATTATTCCCCACTAGCTCGTACGAACAATTCTAACCCTTCCAGCCGACTCATTTATGCTGATTAGCATATCGGCTAAAATACCGTATAAAATATACTTAAGGCTAAAAACCTCACTACTTAATTTCTTGTTCATTACGGCGCATCCAGTTCTCCATCTCAATATTGATTGCTTGTTTGTATATATTCATTTGTTTTCATATCTGTATTACAAATTCATTTGAATTGTGACCATGTAGCCACATAAAACAGCTATTCAATTCTTGTCTGTGTGTCTTGATGTTTATTATTATTCCGTTGTGATTCGATAAATCATAGGCCCTTCACCCAGAGTCCAGGGTTCTCCGCTACGCCATCGAAAACAAGCTATTAGTCTCCGAGGCCTTCTAGCCAAGGATAGAGAATGCTATGGAACCCGATTAAAGGGAGCGGCTTTCAGCCAGATCGCAGTGCTCTTAGTTCTTAGAAACCTTGTCCATAAAAATACGACTAGTCCCCAATAAAATTTATAACAATTAGATGGCCCATGGATATAAAATCTAATTCTAGTCTACTCCCAAGAACTCTCGTTGTTTGTAAATTGATTCGAGAAATCATCTATATTCACAAATCCTATCTCTTATAATTAGTTGGTTTTTACTTTCATATAACATATCTAACCTTAGTTCCATCAAGATCCACAATGGCAGTTTGAGTGTCCGTAATCTGATCTTGTACGTAGTTAAGTTTTTGTTGGCATCCATCCAATTGATCTGCAACCGCCTCCCTCTCTACCACGTTATTCAGCAATATAAATCTCTTTTCCTTAATAATAACGATTTAACTCTTGTGAATGGCTTACTCTTAGTTATTAAAATTGACAGAACCTACCTAACGCAAAAGTAACTAGTTCAGATTAGTTACTTTTACGTTGGATAGGTTTAATATTTCAATTTTCACAACTATGGTTTCCACATACCAAATGTGTAATCTCATCAATAAGTCTATGACGTTCTTGTAGGAGTCTAGCTAGTTCATCTTCCATCTTCCCAACTGTCTGCTTTTGGGTAACCATGCGTGCAAGCTTAAAACTGATTATCTTTTAAGCCAGAAAATGATTTATAAATTATCTTCTTCATAAGTATACAGGAATTTATTGCGGTCAGCAGTAAATGAACCGATTATTCTAGTTCAAATAAACGTATTATTATGACCCCAAATTCAGAGGATTAGTTATGATTGTTAAACTAACGTCGTAATTTTAATACATATTTTCTAGGCAGTCAATTAATTCACGGAATAGCAATTTTGAATTATTTTGGAAGCGAGTTGGATTTATTTCAACTGATCAGAGGTTTTTGGTCAATTAAATATTCACCCATAAATATCATATGGCAAGTTGAATAATACATGGTTACACCATATCTACAAGGGATCATGCTGAAATTTTGATTCAAGGTCAAAGTTTCTCTTTCATGTAAACCTAGTCTCATTTTAAATATGAGTCATTAAAGGAAGTTAAATGTTACATTTTTATATTTATAAATTAAGTGCAGATAATTCTTACGTTAAATTTGTTACGTCTATTATGTTCTAGTCAATTTTCATGATATTACAAAGCCAATCATCTACCTTTTTTTCGATAAGATTCCACTTCATCTTGGCTTGACGAGGCGAAAAAATCAATTCAGTTGTTGGTTCCCCTTTAAGTCCTAGAGTTCGGGAAGAATAAGCTACAGGGACACGACGAGGGGTTCGCAATGAGGAAGCTGTGGAACGCGACTATAAATTGATAGATTATTAACAATATGATGATATGAGGAAAGAACAATTAAAATATGGTGAATCATCAATTTGTCGTCATAAAAGACGAACTTTTTACACCAATATTTAAGTTCTATTAAATATCTTTTAAAAAAAACAACAACATTATCTAGCCTGTTTTGCTTGGTCTTTTTGTGCCTTTCGTAAACGATTCATCTCTTCATTGTTTCTTCTTATATATTGTTCCCTTTGGCGATCTTTACTTTCCAACTGGCGAATAAGATTATCCTTCTTTCTGCAAACAAAAATATATGTGCAATACTTATACATATGCAAGTAAATAAAATAAGAGATACCTAGCTTCTTTATCTAGAACAGCCAACTTCTTTGCATTATTTCTTTGTTGTTCCGCTGCGTGCTTCACTTCATCTTTTATTTTTTTCATGAGTTCCACCTTTAAAATATATTAAAATTCAAAAAGGTAATTCAAAAGATTCAAGACTATAAAAACTTGAATATCTCATGTAATATAAACCACCTTTATTCGTTTCAATTCTTTTAGTTCACACTGATATCGCATCAGCTCCTGTCGCTCTCTTTCCTGTCTAGCTTGCATACGCTTGTGCTCTTTTTCAACCAGTTGCAACTTACGGAACTCATTTCGCATATCAGACAACTTTCGTTCATATTCCTCACGAATTTTCTATAAGACATAAATAATGTTCTGCCAATATATGAACATAAGAGATCAGAAGAATCATATCTGGTTTTCAGGTTTTTATGAGTGATTCAAAACATATTGAATTTTAGCTTAACTTTACCTTTGCTTGTTCTTGACTTGCTTTATCCATCTTCTTCTCTGCACCACTAGCTAGTATTCTATCTCTTTCTGCTTCTGTTTGCTTGATACGTAATGAAAGTTCCGTCAGCTTCTTCTCGTAAGTAATACGGACCTCAGCTAATCTCCTTTCAGAACGTTCCAACTCAGAAATTAGCCTTAGGTAATGGATATTATCAAAGTATTATACGGTTTTAGAAATAAATTTAAATAAAACATCTGTATAATTTTAATGTAATTTTATGGATAAAGGATACCAAACCATCCACATGTATTGAATTATACAGTAAAAAAATAACTGACTAGCCTTTCTTTAATACTAATTTCCGTTTGTAGATCAACTAGGTTGTCCCGTAAGATGGAACATTCTAGAATGTATAATGTTTTATATACTAAAAAATGACAGTGATCTTTATTATTACCTTTATGTTCGTCAAATAAGACTTCTTCGTCATCATCTACATCTTCATCTTCATCCAAATCGTCAGCATCGTTGCTTGTGCCATCTTCTTCAACGATTTCAGCAGTAGAGGCGTAGTCAGAAGTGGCTAGAACGTAATCATTTAAAATTAATCGATACTAATGGCTTACATACAAAGACGTATCTATACAAAACAAAGTAAATTCACAGATATTCCATAAATAATTTATAAAACCAAGGACAAATATACTAAATATATTATGCATGTATAAACTTTGTGTATTTTCTAGCCAATTACATAGATATAAAATGTTGCACTTATTCTCTATGAGAATTACATTTAAAAATATTACCTTCAGTCGGTGGAACAATCTTTTTAAGTTTCTCAAGATCAGCGCGAGCTTCTTCAAGCAACTGTTGTTGAGAGACAGAATAAAATGAATCAGCTTGAGAAGTAGAAGATCCGCCAGACAAAGCCTATCAATATGTGCAATTATAATAATAGGCAACTAGGTTTCCAATGATATGAACCAATCTAAAAAAAACATCAGTGGAAAAAATTTAGGCAATGAATTTAGTAAGTGTTGTATTTTGCAGTAATAAAGCGTTAACAAACATACTGTTACAAAAATGATTTCTTATACAACTATCTTCTAGTTAGATATGTCGAAAGAGTCGCCATTTCAAGGTTAGATAAAATATTGATTGTATTAACAAGCTTATATTCGGAATTTTAAACTATAGTTAATATATTTCATGAGATCAAACAAAAACCTGATTTTTCCAACGCATAACTTCTTTCCTTAGTTGATCCGAAGTGGCTTGGGATTCATATAGTGATGAGCGCACAAGTTCTAATTCTTCCAAATATTTTACGATAGTCAATTGAACAGGATCAAGGATTTTTTCATTAATGCAATCATTGTCTTTACCTAAAAATGATGGTTAAGTACTGTATATAATATATGGGTATAGAGCCAAATTAACACTAGCAAAAATTAGCGTTATTTTCCATTAACATTGCCTTTTCTACCAAACACTAAACTTAGTAATACCATTACTATTACTTTTTAAATGTATAATAATTGTTATTTCTTAAATATATTGACTCGATAAAGCTGGGAACTTATTCTTTACCACAATTATAACATACAAGAATTAAAACACCTATTTCTATATTTTCAGCATATCTGGACTAGGGTAACTAGCCTAAAACTATCATTAATTTTTTTTACAGAATACGTTTATATTTAAAAAGTCTAAATTTAATATTATAAAATAAGAAAAAAACACACTTACCAGAAGACAAAATCTCATATTCTCCCCTGGAATTCGATAACGTAGAGTCTAGTGTATCAAGATCCCTAACTGCTATAAGCTGAACATTTCTATTCCGAAGAATCTCATTAGTTTCTTGTAGTGCTTTAACACGGAAGCGTAACTGGCTAACTTCAGCCTGTAAACAAATAAATACAATTAAATGTTGCACTATATTTCGTGTTGTGGATCAAGCATAAATCGGAATTTCTCCTACCGTTAGCATAACATTTTCATGATATTGATCATTAATCGCTTCAACTCCATCACCGCCAATCGTTCTTCTACCTTGCTTAAACTCAAGCAACTCAGATTCCAATGCCGAAATTCTCCCACGTAATTCTCCGATAAGCTTAGATGATTTGTCCTGATTCGCTACCACCTTAAAATGTCAGTTATAGAATTATTAATTCACACAAGCTTAATATTCGTTTAATATTTCTAATCTAGAACCACAGTTATAAATAAATCTAAATGCTACCTATTATCAGAACGAGTATAATAATTATAACAATAATGATAATAAACTGATGAAAATATATGAGTGCTTAAAATATTTAATTGGTTCAATTCATAGCTTTAAATATATTAACTAACAAATAACGTTATAAAAAGTATTTTACAAAATCATAAAATCTATAATAATTAGAGGTTAGACACCATTAAAAGTAATCAAATAAAACTGACCTTATTCTTTATATTTTTAGCTCGATTAGCATATTTTAGTGTATTCAGTGTTTCTACAAAATCGCTATCACTTGGTGAGACACATGCAATCATCAGAGTGCGACTGAAATCAAATATAATTAATATTTGTTCTCTAATCGCTAAAAACATTTAAATTAGTAGCTTACAAAGTTAATGTACTATACATGATGTATACCTATTGCCTCCTAAAGAGTCCTGCAGAAGTCGCGTGAGTTTCGAGTCTCGATAAGGAACATGACTTACTTTCCCATGAGCACCACCTAGAGCACTAATGACATTTCCCAAAGCGAGCTGAAATCAATTTGATAAATAGTTTTATATATTGATTTTCATAAATGATGTATACTTATGACTAAATTGGATTAATTTACTTAAAGTTTATATTTTAAAAACAACTTTATTGTCAGATACAAAATATAAGTTTTAGAAGATATTTCTCGAAATAAAACTAAAACTATTACGATAGGTAATTGTTAAGAATTCTTTTGATACATATTTTGAATTAAGACGTTAAAATATCCTGTATTTTAAAAACAGTATATATATAGAATACTAATACACTCCTTTGTTTCAGTAAATGGTTCAAAACATAATAACATTTTTTGATTTACCAGACCGCAGTTGATACTTATTCCTTCCTTTGCACGATCACCCGTTGCACCAGTTCGTTTAAGGCGTTCCGAGCCAGCAAGATCAACAAAATGGAATTTAGCTGACAACAGCTCCATTTCCATTTCTCCCTATACATCTATTACTTTTTTCACTGTTATTCAAAATAGTCTCATCACTTAGCTAGACAATAAGAATATACTAAATACGAAGATAAGCTAACCGATGATTGGATTTCATTATCTCCTGCAAAAATGACACGCTGCTGCCTGATATGAAGCGAAAAAATGGCATGAGATCGGGAAGACTGTTCATTCATATTTGTTGAAGCTACTGTCCGATTGAGAGCACCGTTTTTCAAAATATTTAGTGTCTAAAATATTGAATTGCTGTTTTCAACAAGTGTACACTCGCATATGCACTCAAGACTATTTTTTCCTAAATATTCGCAACATCTCATTGTTAGAGCAATAGTGAAAGTGCATTTCATCTTATATTACTATTTAAGAAAAGATTGCTTTAAACAATCCTAAAGTATAATACTTAATTCTTAACTTCTTCTGTACCTATACATCTAATAGATTAGTGTTAATTCTACATTCCAAGTCATTATAAATATCTTTTAAAATTACAAACAGAGTTCAAGTCTTGAACTTGACGCCCAGTGACACCATGAAGAGATATTTCTCCACGGGAATCTTCATGAATTCTGACATTAAGCGATGATGTACGATCATCGGCAAGTAAATCGATGATTTCTTCGTTATACAACTATAATTATAGCTAATTCAATATTGAAAAATAAAGAGATCAAAGTATCTTTAAATATTGAATAAAACTAACACTGACATTAATTTATATAAAGTTATACAAGGATAGATAATAATACCTCAATAAACTGTACAGATACATCAAAGGTTGGCTCATTTAGACCACCCTCATGAGCCTCCTTTTTGAGATCCGAAACTTTTTGGAACACATGCGAAATCGAACGCGGAATCACACCTACATCAGTTTGAGCCGTAGAACCAGTGTCGAAAGCAGTACCCATTGTATGGGTCTTGCCTGAGCCAGTCTATAAATAAGTAAAAATATACATATAGCACCATATATACTTGCAGCACCTGAAATTATAAACAACAGTATCTCCATTCGATACTTTGAGAAAATGGGCAACAAAAAGAAAACCATTTATTACATAATTAGAAAGCAAATGTTTCCAAATAATTTAATATTCGATGATTTCAGAAAAAGCGCAAGCAACTATTACACTATGTGACACATCTATTCATGATTATTCTTGTTTCAAAAGATTATAAAGATACCTGAATCCACACTTAGGTGAACGAATATATATTAAAACTATACCATGTTAATAAGTATTCAATAAGAAAAGAGTTCGAAAAAAATGGTTCCTGGACATCTCTCAAATAAAATAATCTGTGATCCTAATTAAATAAACCACTGGCCATTATGTCATGTAAACAAAATTAGACTAACCTGACCATATGCGAGTACAGTAGCATTAAAGCCATCAAAAAGTCCTTCTACTAGCTTCTCAATGCATGATTCATAAACTGTGATTTGTGACGTTTCTTGATCAAACACATAGTCATAAGTAAAAGAGCGATCCCCACCAATAGTTACCTATAAGTGTGTCAACTGTTGTCACGAAGAAAATAGAAAATTAGTGGTGAAAGTGGTGCAAGAAAGTTATTTACCTGGGGTTGACCAAAAATTACAGATGTACATACTCGACTCCCCTCTAACTTTTCTCTGCTGCCTTGGGGACGTATTCTACAATAATCCATAAAAAATATGTTTTCTTACAGTAATGTGAATAATTAAACGTTAAACATATACTCTCAACTTGACAACGTATTCACCCGATAGTTTTTACTATTCTTATCTAGAGCTATAACTAGACTATTAATAATTTCTTGATAAAACGACAGAAGTGTTACTGTAACTAAATAATTCCATAGTTAACGTTCTACCCAAGCTATTGTTAAAACATTTAAATTTTAACAAAATAAAACGTGTGAAATTGGATCAAAAAGCAAACTTAAAATTTATAGAATATAAAAACCTGAGGGCAACTTGAACGGAGGCCTGTGTATCACTACTTCGAGAAGACTGCATAGACGGGATATTGTATTTAATTCCACGATGTTAGTATCACTGACGTAACTAGTTCAAACCCGTTTCATCTATAGAAATGCCATTTATTAATAACTATTATGATAAATAAGGGTAATATACACGTTTATCAGTATATATATATATATATAATATCTAGAATTAGATACTAAATGATCAAATAGAACTAAAGTTGAAAATATTAAAAATTTTGATGAACCGTATTTTCAAGGCCGCAATTATCCACTTCGTTATTACTTCATTTAAAAAACTTGTCAGAAAATCAAATTTTAAAAAAAGTTGTAGTAACGAAATCAGACATAAAATCAACAGTATTAATGTAGCTAAATTATCCATAAATAAGATTCGAATGTTAATTTTTATTTAATTGCAAGCGGTTAAAAAATCTGCAATGACCCAAGGCGAATGTGTGGCGGTAGTTTCTATACTGTCGATATAAAGCGCAATATTTTGCGCCAAACAATTTAAAAAGTGTTAATGCCATCTTCTAAGCACCTTCTACAAAAAATGAGAGTACATATAGTTTTTAATTTCGTATAAATTTTAGTTTAATGCGATAACATATTTGTTCACTTAATCTAAAAGTAACAGTGAACTTCAGTGTTTAAGGGATGTTAATAAGAAAATCAAGATCCCCTGTCTAACTGAAGGAAATACTAGTTTTGGGTTAATAATTATTTATTTCATAAATATTATCTTACCGATTTGTATTTTTTATTACTTTAAAGCAAAATGAATGAAACACTTTATAACTGATCACATTTCTCTATATTTTTAATATGCAACCTGATAACTGCACGTTTATTAAAAATATCGGTAAAATGTCTTTCTCAAAATTCTAACTTGCAGGTGTTGCTTGTTATATATAGTCTATATATATATAATTTCAGACATCAGTACAAAAGTGCTCGTACATTTTCAACGAAATGTGGTTTAGTTTTTTTTAGAATTAAACTATTTGAAAATTATCTATTAACACGGTTCTCTTAGCATAACCTTTTATACAATACTAGTCATGAAGAAAATCAAAAGGTACTTTTATAACTTGAAAGAGTTGCATGCATATTTTACTTTATCGCTGCTTATAACAAAAAGCATTCGACTGGAACTAATAAACTGTTTTAACTGGATACAACAACAATGTTGCTTTGTTTACAATAGAAAATATTGAAAAGTAATCATAAAATCTAATCAATCTGTAAGACATGTATACATTGTTCAATTACTACTCATAGTATTAACATTGTCATGGTATGTTTAGCCTAATGTTTATTTAAAAATAAGTTTTTAAACGACCTAAAAGTTACTATATTATCCAAAGTTTAGTACTAAGAGATGAAATGTGCATTTATTTTCGAATTAGTTTAAAGCCGCAATAATTACTGTGAATTGAGCTTAGGGAGGGATTTTAATATATTTTGGTAAGACTCAAATTTCTTGGTGTCTTATCGCATTCAATATCAGAATACAACTCGTTTAGTCCCTCCTGGGATGACCCGCCTCTAAATTTGTCAATGCCTTGGGATGACACACAAACAGAATCGACTAAATTTTTTCCCTAACATTTAACGGCATATTATGCATGAATTATTTCTTAACACATTGTCTTGTATCCTTCCCATTTTTAAAACAAATTTTCAATATTTATAAAAATATTAGGCCACTACTCATCACTTAACATTACTTGGAAATTTCAGTTAGGAAATCGAGTTATAGTAAGTCACGAAAGCACACATTTTGAATTTAAATTAAAACGTGGTATTAATAATCTTTTCGGTGCAATATTATAAGGGTGTAGTAGAAGAGAGTCTTGTAAAGATTGAAACATAAAAAATAAGCTATGGTATTAATAGGTATATCATTTCTTAATTAATTAAATTAAATTTGTAACTAGCTTTTCATGATAGTATCTGTAATAATTTATGACAGTAATAATAACATATGCACAGGTATCTGCATATTTTCACTTTATATTAATATAAAATAATTCAAACCCGTTGACTTATCAAATATCCATACACTAAACATTTACATTCTTTCAACCTTGTTTATGCAGGATGCGTTACAATTTTATGCATAGTTTCGTAATAAACTAAAATTAGCTGGTTTTTAAAGCAAAAATAGGTCCACTACTTATTGAAGTTCCAGCTAATGTAGCCTATGTTGACTCACAGCATCTCGTTACTCCACAGTTGTTTATAAAAGGTGTTTTTAAGTGTCATGATATCAAGCCTGAATATTAATTGCAAAAAAAAAGTTGACTGATGAGATATAATACGTTCACAATCAACTTTGAATGGGTACGCTTTGAGAGTTTCTCTTGTTGATGGGAATGGTTATGAGCTATCCATTTACAGATCTAAAACTTTCGGAAACAAATGGCATCAATTAAGATTTATGGAACTTTCGATGGAATAAATGTAAAGTAAATTTTTAAACCTCACGATAAACCATTAAAATTCAAAGCTTATTGTTAGCGTTATATATATATATATATATAGTATGAGGTTTCTTGTTTCGTTTATTGGCTATTACAGATTAGGCTCTTCAATGTATGCTGACCGAATTCCGTAAATTCTGTTAGATTTGGTGACATGTATGACCTGATTTAAAAAACGACTTTGTACTAGAATTACATCAACCTATTAATCTCGAACATGTATATTTACATATGATTAAAGCTTTCTGTACTAGTTCCCATCAGCTGTATGATTATTAAATGTCGTTACTTAATATTCATTAAAAGGCTTATCGTATATTGCATACTATCAATATTAGAAGAAATAAAAGTTTTGCATTGTGGAAATAAATGGTCCTACTATTTACCACTTTGATGCTGTTGAATTGTTAAATCGTATTGAAGTTTACAGCATCCTAAGGAAATTGTTATTTGTACTAAAATTTTATTTAGAAACCATAATTATGATTGAAAAAATATTCCTATTGTCCAATATTTTTATTCAACTGCATTCTGTTCAATTTAACTGTCCTAGACAATGTCAGTGCTACGAAGATATTGAAGAGAAGTCCCAAGCTATGCATCTAATATGCAAATGGGATCAGGTGGGGATTTAAATAACGGTATATTAACTTAAAATGTATTGTTTCGATATCTTGCACACTAAGATGAAATGATGAGAAAAGCTTGAAGCCTCAGATATTTCAAGGTTGCTTCAGTTTTCTAACAAAGTTAAATGTGAATAACTTATTTACCAACCGGTAAAAATAATATTACATAATGCTGATTACACAGTTTTGTCAACCACTTTGTTCAAAAGTCAAATATACGAAATTTGTACTTATGTAGCCTACCACTGCATCAAACAGCTTTTGATATAGATAAACGATATCAGGCAATGCACTTGAATCCCCAGAGGGACTTCGGGTGACGAAAACAACTGTTTTAAAACTGCAAATTGTTAGTTACGATTTATTTCGACAGCACAAGTTTATTATCAATTACTAATTTAGCTTAACGCTACTAATCTCGAGTCATTGGTAGCACCTGATTTAGTGCGAACGCTAACTATTCGATGTCCACACTTCTCAAAATCACGAACTAGACCACCAGCAGGTCTATTTCAAGTTAGTTTACCTTTTTATACTATAACTAATACATAATAAGCAATTAGAGTAAGTATTGGCGTTCATACGGGATTTTGAAACCCTTTTCCACAGTTAGTTTTAGGGCTTATTACTATGATATATTATGGCCTTATAAATCACAAATATTGACCTATTTAAATCCTAACCGCTATACTTGTCTATATTAAACAGAATATATAAAATTCAGCAATAAATAGATTTAAATAATAAATGCATAACATAACTAAATAGAAGTGTTATTTATGTCGTTTTTCGTTTATTCTTAGTACTTAATGTTGTCTCATTCATTTAGGGTTTACGAAATCTTGATAGATTAGAAATAGATAGATGCCTACTGCATAATGTTCCTGAAAATTTATTCTCTGTAAGTTTACATCTGTCTTTATTATTAATTATAAAATATAAAATTGTAGCACTCAAGTTCATTAGAACTATATTTTTTGTCATATAATATAGTAAATGTTTAAATAGCTGTTTCACTTAAATTAATTGCTCTTGCTTCCTGAAAGTGTCTATTTAGCCACCCTCTTTCTATGCGCTATCACAAAAATATTTTCTTTATCTGGCATCAACTGGCTTGATTAGAGGGATAGCCATTCGCAAAAATGAGAGCGCATTCCAAATCGAAAATATTTTCAACTAGATAAATTTGTTGTGATTTTTATATCATAGAAGTTTAGTTCTACATTTGCTATAAGCATAGAATTATTTGAAAGTTTTTCTATCGGTGTATTTAAAAGCCATCATATCAAGATATTTATACAATTTATGGACATGTTCCAGGTTTATATAAAAGTATTAGACTATCATAGCATTTAAATAAGAACAGATTTTCATTTTTTCCTAAAGCTTGCAGGGAAGCCAGAAAAACCTATATTTCTTTTAAAGATGCTACATAAATATATAGGTCGGGGCAGTATCCAAAGATTCATGATACAACTAATTTTATTTAGGGTCTACATCAACTATATTCGCTGATCGTTAAAAACGCTCAACTTCGGGATATTCCAAAAGCGTTATTTTCCTACATACCTAATCTGATGACTCTAGACATGACTGGAAATGATTTGAGAATAGAACCTTATTCACTAAGATCACTTGGGTAAATTGTATTCTGTATGGTTTAGGAAATCTACTCGAGATTAGCTTTAACGCAAATGTGCTAATCTAGAACAACTTATCAAAATATGATATGCTTAAGTCTGTTAATAAAGTAACCGGTATATACGTGCTTTGAATTAGTCTTTTCGAATTATATTTTACTGAATGCCATCAAATAAGTGTATGTCTGACAGAAAAAGTCATAGTAAGCATGGGAATAAGTTCGAAATATAAGTGACAATATTTAGGAATCTTATACATCTTGATATGAGCAATAATTCCATCAACTTTCTTACAAACACATTGGTTTCAATGGACAAACTTAAAGTTCTAACGATGGACAATAATCGGCTGACAAATATTGATTTTCGGAGGTAAGCAATAAATACGAAATGCTAGAGATGTATGACTGCTTTGAATGCTGAGGTTAGTGGGAATAGGTGGTCGAGGAAGTGTCAAGGTGAACGATACGTTTATAACTTATACTCTGAAGGTCGAATAGCAAACTGATGGGAACAGCAAGTCAAAATTCAATCAAATGCCGTGTAGTCCTGGTACAACTGCTGGTCATCAGCAAATTTTCGTGGTTTTGGTTTCAAAGCGTTTTCATCAACTTCTCTTGTATGCTAGATATTACAGCGGTACAAAAGCTGGATGTATCATCTTCTAGAAAAAGCAAAGAGAAAGTCGAAAACCCATACGTACTCTAATTTGGATGGTATAACTTGGCGTTGAATTCATGGGACCTTTTTAGATATAGATAAACGGCAATTTATTTGTTACCTAATGCATATAGGATCATTTTATTTGAAGAAAACAATTACTTTGTGAAAACGAAAATAGTGCCGTAGGTAAGGTTGGAAGAATTACTGAACTGAGCAAATTTCCAGAAATTTCCAGGCTTCCCGAAGAATTAACTGATTTATCACTTCGGCACAATTTTATCACTACCATTCACTATGTGCCTAATAGTGTGAGGTATGCTTCAAATATCTATTGATTAGTTTAGGTTTCATACGAATCAAATATAATTATCAAGTTTCTTATTTCTAAGTTATAAAAATTGAACGTGATCGTTGTTAATTACTTAGAAGTCTTCGAAGAATTGACTTGTCTGGAAATATGCTTGATTTTCTCTCTGGTACTGGATCTATTAACGTTCTCCCATTAGGCTTGAGGCAAGCAGACTTATCAAATAACCGAATAGGATTTCTCCAAGACGGTGCTATTGCTCACATTACAAGGCTAACTCTGTTGGACCTAAGGTGGATCAACTTAGTCCATAGCGAAAATAGTGTCAAACGTTGATTTTTCAAGTACTTTTATACTAATTTAGAAGAAATCAACTGACCAACTTGAAGGAAAAAACAGTATCAAGCTCGAAAGGTAAACTTAGGTTGTTTTTGTCTAACAACCCTTTAAAGTGTCATTGTGATCTACGCTGGATGATTCACTCTAGAGAAAAGGTGAATAATTATGGATATAAATAATCTAACTTATTAAAATAGAATAAATATTAAATACCTGCACTTCTTTAAATTCTAATATTTTAACTCACATTTCATGAAAGTAACAATGTTATTAGCGATAATAGTTTTTAAATTTTCGCATAGTTTAGGTCTATTGGCAGGGTGTAAAGCATTTCTACTAATTTCTACAATGTTTACCAACATACTTACTCATGGATGGAAAGCTAGAAACAAGCATGAGTATTTGTAGAATAAATTATGAGAATATGGATTCGAAAACGTACGAGAAAGCCTAGAAATTTTAATGAAAATAAGTAAAATTTAGCACAAAAACAATTGTATATATATTAAATAAATAAGTGAACAAACTAATGTAAATATGGGAGTAGACGATATAAATGAAAATATATGCCATCTTTGTGCACAATATTTAGTATTTTAGACATCTCCCGTCATTGTTGATCTACCACAAATTACATGTACACATCTCCTACATCGAAACCAAACACTAAATTTGATTCTCGCAGATCACCAAAATGAGTTATTATGTAAATATTCAAATGTAAGTTCCTTTTTGGTCAGCATAATTATCGTGTTTCCATTTTACTGGTACTATGTAAGAGAACATTTCCACCCAATTTTTTGAGGTGTGTTCCCATGAATGTTCCTGTTGTGAAGATGAGAAGTGTCCATGCCTATCCACTTGCCCAACTGGATGCCAGTGTTATCGATCAGCTCACTTAAGTAGTAATAAGGTTCGCTCAAACACTATTGCACAAAATAGTAAAAATGAACAATGATTAATCAATCCAAGTGTTTTAGATCTCACATAATGTGGTAATCTGCGATAACTTCCGCCTAGATAAAATAGCGGTTTTGCCTTCTACAGTTTCGGCTCTCCATTTGAATGGAAGTGACTGGAAAGAGTTGAGAGTCGAAAAACTGCAGGTATTTTCTAGCAAGAGTAGATATTTATTATTCGCCAAAGCAGCCGAGAGATTTTAAATAAATGAAAAGTTATGCTACTATATATTCTAGAAACTTGACCACCTCCGTACACTTCGCATTTCAAACACACCAATGACAGTTGAAGAGGCGGTTAGTTTAGGAAATATTTTCAGTTTATTTAAAAGTAATTGTTTTGCCGTAAAATGTTCTTATTGGACTTACCTATTAGTTTCATCATTACGTCATTGATTAAAGCGTTTTTACCTTTCTGCATGATTTTTTTATAACTTAGAACTTTGCAAAATAGGGTATTTATATTTGGTGTCTAGAACAACAACTAAGACACTAGATTATCCAGGTTTTCAAGGTGATCAGGTTCAAATTACAGTCTCTTCCAACATTATTGAAGATTAAATCTTCACTCTACTATTTAATCTACTTTCCATATCAACAACTAGTGGAATCTCTAGAAAGAGTATCGACTAAAATATACATAGCATTGTTGTGTGATATTACGTTAACATTGTATTAATGTCAAGTATTAATTTAATAATGCTTCCAGAATTCACTCTCCGTTCTAAAGCAGCTCGTTGATGTTGATTTATCATCAAACCGTCTTTCAAAATTCCCATCGCAGCTTGGATATCTATCACATCTTAATATTTCGGATAATCCATTATCTGAGTTTACCATTAAAGACTTAGAAATTATGGAAAATATCAAAAAGTTATCATTCGGAGGAAATAGAACAGAGTTTTTGTGCAGCTGTTCGACACCCACGCCTCTACAAAAGTGGTTTCAACATATGAACAATCGGGAGAAAGTGGGTTTAGCTAACAGTTTTTTTCGGCAGTGCAAGGAGTAGGCAAATTTTAAAGTACTAATATTTAAGTGAATAAATAATGTTATTGAGGATTAATCAATAATAAGAGTTAATTCCATTATTTAGAACACTTTGCAACCATACGCAAATTGATACAATTTCAAATTTTAAAAGTTGCGTACTTATTGTTTCCATCGTTTTTACCACTTTTACCAGAATTTAATTATAAAGATTTGTAAGATAAGAGTAAATAATTCGCTTTACTTATTACTTTAAGGTTGAAGATTCATCTTTTATTTTATGCAATATGCCTCCTCTTGGCACGATTCGTCTCATCGACACTCTTCCTGGTGAAGGTAAGAATATTGGCTACTAAATGATGGTTTAGCTTGACTATTGCATCAAAAAAGGTGTAAATTTTAAAAGAATTACGAGTGAGAGTGTACGACCTTTAGGATCTCTTTGTGCTAATGATACTTTCGATAACATTCCATGGAAATATTTTGCGGAAGGAGCTGTACGTCAGGCGAATACAGTGAGGACAAATTTGCTCTTTTAATGATTCTATAGTATGATTCTCGAAAATATGAGTTTATTTATTTTCTAATTTTTGAAATTTGCACTTAAATGAGTTGGATCTATTCTAGAATTCTTTCTTCAACTTAGGTTCTACTTAACTTGCATTTTTGAAATTTTCATTAGATTGCATGACGTCTATTTTTCGGATATATTGAGTAATTAAAAAACCTTTACTACAGGTTATGTAACCCTTTCTACTAGAAATGTAATCTCTATGATTAGTTTTACAATTAATATCTATTTTTTTCGCTTATTTCTTATTACAACCAAAATTCAACCCATTATTTAATAGAAGTTGCAAAAAAGTTTATGGAACCAGCTGGACAAAGATATACAGCATCTACTGAATATGTAAAATAGATAGAACACTACGAGATGTACAGATAAATATAAAGTGCTGGTAGTTTACATAAATTTAGTATATTGTAAGCCAATAAGGCTTACTAAGAACGTACGTATAGATGAAGGTCTAGTGAAATAATAAAAAATAAAACAAATATTGCTAAATAGGCAGAATTTGAAATTCCGTAGTTTATGATAAACATTTACAGATATCTTCTCAAATCCTGCTTACAACAACAACCACACAGCTACATAAATTAAACGAGGAAAAAGTCCAACATAAGGTCCCTATTCAGAGGCTTATTACTCAGACCACACGCAGTACGGCAACAACAGCTATTACGAGGTGGTGATCTCATGGTGTTGCCGATGTGGGGTTCAAAGTGCACTAAGTGGAACTTGTCTGCACTAAACTACTTTAGGGGTTGTATCTCATTGCAGTAAAAAATACTTAATAATCAGGCTTTGCAGCGCTTCCTCAGAGGTTACACCTCAATCAATATCCTTTATTGTTTATCTACAGCTTTCTGTGGTTTTCTCCTTGTCTTTTTCTTTTCTAAATACATTTATTTGGTTTGTAATCTTTTTTAGATACGTAATTTGACAGGTTAAAACAGCAATGCCTATATTATGTTTATTCTTCTGGGTTCTACTTTCTACCCAATGTTCTGACTCTCCGCTTAATTTCTCTCTATTTCTGGGTAGCTGTGTTTGTAATAATAATTTTTTTATGTTTTGCATTACAGGACATCTCTCACAACCACTAGATTCAATCAAAAGTATAACAAAGGAAATGATGAAGAGCATAAGGTAAGTTATGACACTAAAACATTCTCTTGTAGAAATACGGATTGATATTGTAATAAAAAAATTGCAAAAGTAATTCGACACTGTGTACGTTAAAGTGTTTCAGATGCCTATGTTGTAAACTTTTATAAAGTTACTTGAATGAAACCGTCTCACATCTTTATAGTAGTAGGAACTCATTATTGTTTAATGATAGTCATGATAATTTATAAGGAAAATGGCAACATGTTCTATGCTGAAATACTGTTTCAGTTATAAAAGTGGAATACATTCTCGAAAGATATATTTCTTATGCACAAATACTTCGATATTTTTGAGATCTCAGAACTTTCGAGGACCAATGTACCGACGTTCTAAAAGCTTCTTTTCAGATCGTGAATGCCCTGATATTTATCCTGTTTGTATGCGTTGTTATTCTTATCATTGCTATATCATTTACCTTATATTTCAGGTGAGAATATTTAATCTTAGGCTAGTAACTGCAATGCTTCAGAAGTGTTTTGTATAATTCTATGTGCATAGCCGTTTCTAGAAACACTCACTCATTCTCATATGGAAAAGTGAACTTTTCCATTTTAAGCTTGCACTAAGATAAAATGCATAGATCGAGCTACTTCTGAGAAATAGTCACAGGAGTACTAGAGGCTGCATGTCCTTTAACTAGCAATTTCATGTAAAAAAGTTAGACACATCTATCTTAAAGCAGAAAAGAGTGGATGATTTCATTTTTAGTAAAAACTTCAGTAGATTACTTACAAATAATATTTCGAAGCTATTATGTACTTATATCTAAGTAACTTTAGACTAAATATTGTTATTTGTAATTGTTAAATTAATTGAATTCTTCAGATTCATTCGAATAGACTCTATTCCTTATCAACACAAAGTTCAACCACATGAGGCCGCCCTTCTCAACAGATAGACGGAAACCTATAAAAATGAGCATATGTTGTTAATATTTGGGCAGAAGAAAGATAAGATATTTTTGAATATATTGTACTAGTGTGGAAGAATTTTGTCGTTTTGTGACTGTTTATACCTATTGCAGAAATGAATAGTTATTTATATTAATTTCCCTTTCTCCTTTAAAAATTGTTGCAAATGTATTTCCAAGTAAATTGACAGCCAAATCATTTAAACCGTGTAAAATTTTCATAGTTCTAGGTCCACATTAAAGAAAGAATCAAAAACATTATTAGTATGTAGTTTGAATATATGCTAAAATGGTTTTCTAAAATTCTACATAAATATATTGTGAAAAAAGCGCGAGGAACACCTACAGCGAAAAAGTATACCCTGCAATTTATTTCTAGGAATCTCTAGCTGCTAGTGAAAAATATGCAAAAAATGCCTAAAAACACTAAAGTGATAGTTTACTGGAGAAAAGATAGAAGGGTTATATTTACAATTAATGAAAATACTCATAAAAATAAGTAGTTTAATTTCCTTTAGACTTGTGGTAATGCGCAATGTTATCTAGAATTCATAAAATAGTTATGAGACGGCCATCCGCTCACTTTACAAGAATTCGCCATCGCCTGTAATTTGGGTACATGATTCAGTAAAAGTCCCATTTTCCATGACTGAATTCCAAATTTATCATATCGCTCGTCCCCCAAAGTTTATTCTTCATGTTACATAGTTGACGAGTTTTGCTTTTTTGACTATACATTGGTAATTTTGCATATTACCCTGTGCTTTAATATTCGAGGATTTTGTAGGACTAAACTATTACTGAACGAAGGATTGTTCTACTCTATTCCCGAAATTTGTATTGCTTAAATTTAAACTAACATATAATTCAACTAAATTATAAGTTCATGTTTTTCTTCTAAGCGTGACTTCGAGTGCCAACTAAATTTTGAACCACTCAGACAAATCGACGGACGATAAGTCCAATGTAAAACGTCGCTATTGAGGAACAGTGTAAATAATATTCATTATATTTGAAGAAATATCCCTATAATTCTCCATATAAATGGAAGGAATCTTCGTAAAAACCAGTATTTCTTGTTTTTAGACTTTGTATAAGCCTAAAAATATTAGGAATCTGTTATATATTTATAGTGTTCAATTCTTTGTTCTTCTTTTGCCTTTGTTTATAATAATGCAGTGAGACATTGTTGAGACTCACGTTTTTCGCTTTTACTTATGTGGTACATAAAGGAATGTGGAATTAATGGTCACTCCAAATTTGTGGATAAGCCTACCTCATTCTCTTCTCTAGTCCTCTGCAGGCTAGCTCAAATATTATAAACAAAAATAGTTCACTATTAATTCTGTAACGTGCATTGCTGTTTTTCAGTGATTTAAATGAATAGGGGATATTCCCTCGTCGTCGTTCTTCTTTTTACTGCTAATATGATATCTAGCAAAACTGGTACGCTCTCTTGTTTTGCGATGTGGCAACTAAATGAAATGGCAATGTGTCACCTAGAAAGGTTTGTTACTGTATAAAGTAGTCAGCTCCTAATTGTTACCAGTTATCTATTTATAAAATAAAGCATTTCTGGCAATACGTCGCTTAAATTTGTGTAGAAATGCAAGGAAGCCTTTTAGATTGCACTCTGTTCAAGTCATATCACCTACGAAAAGGCGTCAAAGCTCGAATTCAATAATTTGTCAAAGTGCTTATATATTAGTCTGCATATAATATACTTCAAAAAATGTGTAGTAAATAACTGTGATATTTGGAGTGTTGTATTTATTTCAGCTTCACAAATCAATAGCTACCACAAAGTGAACAAAAGAAAATTGTTGAATGGTGCAGTCAAACTGATATAACTGTTTTAAAAAGTGCAGTAATGTCCAATTAGAGGAAGAATCTATATTTCAAATCTTATAGCTGGTTTGCTTTAGAAAGAGCAAGTACTAATTTCTTTTCCAATATTCAACTGTAAAACTGTTGTCTTCGATGATCAAAAACGATGGAGATTTGGAGTTGAATCAAGAGCTGAGGGAAAAGGAGTAGGAAACCGAAATCCTCTTTTAGTGATCATAGAAGGATGACCATAATAACGGAAAGTCCAATTTCATGAGGGAAATAATAGCAAGTGGATCCACTCATACTTTCAGCTTCAACAAAAACCAGTGGTATTCAAACATTAGTATTGATACTAAAATGAATAAATAGAATTTAATTAAGTGAATTTTTGAAAAATATTTTACTGATTTCCGCAAATCATTAGAATAGATTAACAGATTTAAATCTTTTACGAGCATAAATAACGATAAGAATGAATGGTATTAAAATATGATGATTTTATCTTTAAACTCCCAGAAATTTCGGTTAAAATTTTCAATTTGAAAATTTCTTTTAGTAGTTATTCCTTCAAACTAATAAAAAAATTGATATATAAATAAAAATAAAAACTTATTTAGATATTACCAGAACTACCTCAATTATGGTTGCTCTTGTTCTACTATCAATCCAGACAAGCCTATCGATAACATTGACAGGTGAGATAATTTTTTAATAAAGAGTGTCGTAATACTAAAGTCATTCAGACCACTCATTTCAACTTAAAAAAGGAAAATACTTAAATCATACTTATTTAAATAGGAAAGAAGTTACTAATATAGTAGGCTAAAAGTTGTTTATTAATCGTACTGACATAAAATCTGATGACGTACACTAATTAGTGGGAATTTTATTAGTTGTTTTCGGTGTTGCAACGTCCATTATAACTGCTATAACCAGTTGATGGCTTCTGATGTTTGCAAGAATATGGATTCCGTGACATATTGCCCTTACCGCTGGATGTGTCTAGAGAAAAATATTGTTTGTTATAGTGAGTTTATCTTATATAGCTAAAAATTCTTCTTCTAAATACCATATATCTCTTATTAAATTGCTTAATTATCTTAAGCCTAAGCCTATAGGAGATTTTAGTTTAAAATTATTAAATGCGGTATTGCGAGAGCACTTTGTAGTAGAGAAGCACAGTCGTGTGGTGTACACGCCAACGATGATTGGACCTTCCATATGGTAATTATTTATTTTCAGATAATAATAGGTGTCAGCAAGAAACGTGTGAATGTGACAAGTCTTTAATAAACTGTCTTGGAAAGTATTCTTATCCCAAATTCATCAAAACATGTCGGATCAAATAGGTCAATCTTCTAGCAACTATCGAGAAATTTTTAGGAGGAAGATAATAACATGTAAACGATTCAGTGCTAATAAAGTTTTACTAAAATACTCTTATGGACTACCTTATGCAAAATACAATCATGTTAATTTGGGCCGATCGGAATTTGCAACTTTTAATATTGACAAAAGGTGTTTTTAGTAATATTTTCTAAGATAACTATTATATTCATAAATAGTAGTGTGGCTGTATATTCACTCATTGTCACAGTTAACCTTCTCTCTGGATCGCCCTCTTAAATCAATCTGCGTGAAAGTGGCTCAGAAAACCGAGTCTTAAAATATCGATATAATTTTGAAGTATATGAACTCGGAAATAGAAGGAGGGAAAATATGTGAGGACGATAACTGCTTGGATGAGAAGATTTATTACTATAAAATGAAATTATTATAGTTTCTTCCACTTTATTTTTAGAATAAATATACGTGATATCTCAATGTTTTACCAATTACAGTAACATCCAGATCTTCAATATCACAATTTTTAACGAACTCAAAAGCTTTTCCTTTAAAATGGGACATTATTATACTCCATTGTTATAGTTCTGATTTGGTTATCGTGACATATAGTCTATCACCGTAGTTTTTGTTTTTAGCTTTTATACAATTTGTTATTTTTTAATAAAGTTCTGAAAAGTTTATGTGATGCTTAGATAACTATATCCACTCCCATGCATATTGAAGTTTGTTCAATTTCTAACTTTTCGGTTACATAAATAATAAGTCTTCTACTTTAGTCATGTGCTTGTTTTATAAAAGAGTTGGAAGGCACTTAATTTCGAATAACATTAGTTGTTAGAAATAGCAGAAAAATGTTTTTTTCTATTGTAAAAGTTTGTAGATGTATTTAATAAAACGATAAATCCAATTTTCTTAGGTATTTAATTAGAAAAACAAAATACAGTACTTTTTTTCTTACTCATAATTAAAAAAACAGTTCATATTATGATGTTATCGTCTAATTGATGAGCTAATCATTTCATGTTTGTTGTTATATTAGTTATACACCAGAAGTTTCTTTCAGTAATTGAAGACAGCTGATAGTTCAGCTGCTATGACTTACAGAGACCCTTAAGAAGTTTATCTTAGCATTACCGTGTTTCTCCGTTCATCGGTATTTTTTGCCGTGGAATTTCAATTTCATTGTACATAACTTAGAGTTTAATCACTCATTTTCTTTTACATTCTTCGAGTAGATTTGTGTAATATACTGTAGTGGTAGTTTATTGCTTCCTTATTTGTTTCAACTAATTTAGTTTTTGGACAGTTAATCTCGTTTTTTTCAAGTGAACATATGGGGCTGTATATTCAAACAACATTTCTTAGGATCAGTATGTGTTAAATGGACTTAGAATATTCCAGAATAGTGTCATAAATCATAATATCCAACATAGTTAGGCGTTTATCTCTCTTTCACTCCTGTATGAGTAGTGCAAGGAAATTAATATGATTTGAGAATCGTTTGAATGCGTGTATTGGTAAATATCGATTTTCCACTATTCTTATGATTCTATTATATTTTGCTTTAAAAACTATCTCAAGACATGACGACTACACAGAAACATTTTCCAGTTGAATTGCCTCTCTTCATATTATTTTTCCATTTCGCGTATACAAATATGTAGTCTACAAACACGAGGTTCACACAAATGAAGAAGTTGAAACTTGGGCTAAGATTTCCTACGCAAGGAGCCTCAAAGCCAACTAAGCCAACTTTGTACCGAAAAACAGTCGCAAGACTTTTTTTAATCTGCTAAATGCACAACTAGAAATCTGCGACAGTCTATCGTGGTAAATGACATCGACTACAAATGTAAATATTGTTTTGAATTTCTAATTGCACATAACTACACGAACAAGGCTATCAGAGAAAGATTATTATACTATCCACTATAGAGGAATGTTTGGTTGAAATTATCAATTGCAGATGTCTTTCAAATTTCGGAAAAAGTTATGAAGTAAAACATGAATTGAAATCTTTTTAAATTTTTCTGGCTTACTTTCAGATATTCTAATCCAGCATTAAACTTAAATGGTACATTTATTGGTATTTCTTGTGCCTTTCTGTCAAGTAATAGCATTACATCCTAAGCTTGACCAGAAACCTACTGATCCACCGGCCTACTACACATATGACGACGGTAAATTTTTATCAATCACTATCTGTTTAAAGAGGCACAACTATAACTATATAAACCATGCTTTTTAGTCCTTATCCAAAAAGCGATTTCCCTATTTAATTTCCTGAAATTTCCTAATTAATGGTTTTCACAATTTATGATTACAGTGTTTTCATTCTCGTAATACAATAAAGATAACTCAGAAGTACTACAAAAAGCAAAAATTGTCGAGATAAATATCTGTCGTACTTTATCGACTGTAGAATTTTTACATTTACACATTTTCATCTGAGGAAGCATGTTGTCACTTTCATTTTATTTTCTACCAATTAGCTCGTCCCACTCCTTTTTGACCTACGTATTCATAACTACTTCATGTTAGTTCGATCGTATTCGCGTTTTCTCTATACAAAAATAAATAAATAAATAGTGTCTCTAAGTAAGAAAAGGCAGAAGGTACCAAAGTTAACTAAAGTCAGACCATTTCACTGTTCGTTCCTGACAATTTGTTGATTTCCTAAAGACATACTATTGTGTTAACAACTCATCAAACGTTACCAGTTCTTCAAAATTCTCAAATAATAAAAAACTAAAGTCCCCAAATATGACTAATGAGGTTGAAACAAATAAACTAGTAACGGCCGTAATAGAATTTTTTATCATAATTTTACTGTCACCAGTCTCCTACTTGTATATGACCGGTATATAGACAGGCCTGAGACTTCATCAAGTTAAAATAAATAGCCAGCATCAAAAGCTTAGATACATGAATGGGGCACTAGGATCCATTTCTGAAGAATATTTACTGTCTCCAATACAATAGTAGCAGAAAAGATTCCATGAATTAGCTTCGAGGAATTTTTCTAGAAGTTAAGAAATGTTTACAGCCTTAATTCGTACTTGATGACCAGAAGTACTTCGTAAACAGTGCATGAGGTCCACTCACGCGCCTACTCATCGCAACGGTCGAAGAGTTGCGTCCAGTATAGTTATGAACATACTATTCAATGGCTATGAATGGAGTAGACAATTATTATCATTCTCGTTTTCCCTAGCAACTGATGGTTTGTTGGAAATTGCGACTAGGTGTTTTTCGTTCTCATAACTGCAAACCTCGCAATCTACTTATTTATTGGCAAAATACTGACGACTTCAGCTGTTACGGAACAAAACCATATAACCTATATTTTAAATAAAAGAAGAATTTCCAAAAAATGGATGTTGTTAGCGACCATTCTCCGTCAATTACTCTTTTTCCCAATGCCGGCGTATCAACAGACCAGCCAGTTTCTGCTACTGAATCCACTATATGTTGTGCCATACCCTTCTCACTCACTAGTTCGTCAAATTTAAATAACATCACTGAGTTGCCACAATATCCGACTGAACACACTGACATGGCTAATAGTGAATACGAAGTACAGAAGACAATCACGCTGTCACCTAACTTCATGACGGAAAGCTCAACTTATTCGGCATTTAGTTCTACTATCCCCTCAATACCACCAAATTTCGTTAATCGCTCCGAAAATGTGACTGGTAAGTTTCTATTTGTCAGTTATTTTTAAAAAGAAATGTACTATTTCCCAAGATAAAAAAATTTGAAAAAACCGCCTTGGAAAATTGCATATTTAAATATTGAAAAATCTAGAAACTATAGTCCCTTTATGAAATTTAAAGGAAATGCATAAATTAGGGTGTATATTTCCACCTGGCTTGTTCGTTTAATGATATGTCTGTACATTAGAGGTGAATACATAGATACAGTATTCCATCTACCTAAGACTCCAATACTTATTAATTTGGTGTTTCACTAACAGGAATGTTGCTTACATTTTAGTGATAAATTAGAATATGTTTTAATATTATTTGTGCAATGTATTGCCTATACTTGTCAACTCATCATCTAAAAATGTGATGTATGGCAATTCCTATAATTATTAATCCTTACTGTAATTTCTTCTCCACGATCAGTATTCTGGAAACTATATACTAAAGCGAAATCAAGAACAATCCACGCTTTACTTCTAAAATACTTAGTGGCATTTAGTGAGCATACGTCCCGATATCTCCTCATGTTTATTTAGCAACAATATATTTGGAATATTTATACCGTGCACTTGAATTAACATATAGCAGTATACTCTATTTGCTTTACAATGTTTACAGTATGAACTACTCTGTTCCTTCCATAATTAACCTGACAACAAATAATGTATCATAATGGATTTTGGAAAATTGACTAGAGAGGATTTATTAAAAGGCATACAAATAGCCAAGTCTCTCTTTGGAAATCCAGAAGAAGGTAATTAATAAACACGGTAAAAACGCTATAAAGAATTATAGAATTAATATTCTAGACTGACTATAGCACTCAACTTGTCGACATAACAAAACACGTATTATATACATAAGGTTATGCGTATATCTAATATTGATATCTCAATATTTTTAATTCCCTGACTTCTCAAAATGCAAGACTTTTTAAAATATTCCTAAGCCTTCCGAATCTTGTTAAACCCAATGTGACCAACTCAAGTGAAAGCTTTTTGATCTATATTATGATCATTGGAATACATATTGTATATAAAAATAATCATTTAGTTCTAAATACGCAGTAACTGAAAATCCTAAAATTTATAACATATCTTGAATCAGCACAATACTAATATTTCTATTCAAAACGACATAATTTTCAACGATTTATTTAAAATAATTACGCTTGTGCGAAATTGCCGTACCTGGAGTTCTAAGCTATCGTTGCTTTAAAACAGTTTACACCCATCCACAACTTGTTTTTTACAAAAATGCTTAGCATTTCCTTAAGAGCATTAATACCTTATTGGACTACTGCAAAGAATTTACAAAAATCCATAATTCTAAGGTAATATTTCATAAACTTTAATGGCTAAAAATACAACAAACATGATTAACTTTAGGTATGAACGATAGTGAGGTTGATGTTGACAGAACAATTTACGGGATCTTCATATGCGTTTCGGCATGCGCTTGCATCCTCATGCTGTACATGGCCATTTTCGGCAGAAGAATGACGTATACGGCTTTACGATGGCATATCCTCAACTGCGGCTTCTGGGGCTTACTGCATCTGGTAAGCTAGATATTTTCATGTTTGTCACGTATGAAGACTATAATTTATAAGTTCTTTATAATCAGACTTCAAAACATGATGAATAAGAGTCCTTCGCATATTATAAATTTCTAGAGTTAGATAATTAGCCTTATGCTACCAAATATTCAAACATCGTTTCAAAAAATAAATCCAAACCGCAATAATAACAATTGTTTTCATGTGTAAGCTTTGTTGCCTGTAGTTACTTCATAAACAATAACCCCGCTCGAAAGACAGCGGCTTGATTGGGCGACAACTGGTGATTTTCTCAAAGTGTTTGTTACCCACTAAAATTCCTTTAATTATACCTTTCGTTAAAAAATTAAATGTAAAACATTATTGCAGGAATTTCACACATATAATCCCATTGTTTTTAATATCCACTTGATACAATTTTTGTACTCCGGAAAAAACGCAAATTATCAAATCAGACTCACTTCTTTTCAAATATTCGATGATTAAATATTATATTATCACTGAAATATTCTTTATCTTCAATGACATCCAACTCAGCTATAACTGGTCATACATTTCAATATGTTGTGCTCATCAGTGACAAGTTGCTAAAGTGCATTAATATTTTTCAGAATGAATTGATTTTATGGAGCGTTAGGTGTTATTGTTGTAGTCGTCCTCATTAAGAAAAGTACTGCAGGAGTCAGTCCGTCACCGGAGATTTGTTCTGATGGCTCATTGGGCACATTTGGTATATCGTCGCCTAATCTATGGCACAATATTATTTAATAAGCAAAACTCATGTTAACATTATAAATCAGATTCATTAATTTCTTCTTGAAATGCTCAAATTGAATGAATAAAAAGTGTGCTTCATAAAATAAACAGATTTAAGCAGAACAAAAGATGCGAATTTAGCTATGCACTTTGTTCAGATAGAAATTTAAGGCCAGCATTAAGGCACTTTCATATGCTTCCTAAAATTCCACATTTTAAGCTTACACTTCTACTAAGTTGTAGTTATTCCTCTTAGTCTCTAATTAGGTTAGTTGGTGTTGCCCACATTTGTGAACTGTATATGAGTGTAGGCTAAGTGGAGAAAGTGTAAGTATAGCACTAAAATAGAAATAGAATGAAAATATGCATGAATTATAGTAGAGTAGTTAAAATATTCGAACAGTTACATTAGCAGGGTTGCTTTCAGTTTTACTTATAATAATACTGTAATTTATGCTGTTGAGTGATGTCTTTGAGTGTTCGCATCATTTGTAGTGCTCCATAGGCACCTATTACAACTAAAAGTTGTATTAATACTTCAAACAATATGGTACGGCATAGTTAGCAGGAGATAATTAGCTATAATCTCGTGTTTAAAAGAAATATCGTTTGAAAACCTAGTTTGAGATTGGGAAATGACAAATGTACGCTTCCCAAAACAACACTAAAGGGATATTTTATTCCTATCAATATCCAATTATTAAGTGTACATTATTTACCTCAGTATTGTATTACAGAATTTGACTATTGTCTCTATCTCTAGTGAAGATTAAATGACTGGCTAACAAAATTTTTAGTTGAACCACATTGTTTTAGAATGCAGAAACTGGATAATATTTGAGTCATGTATTATCAGTTTATTTAAAACAATAAAATAATGTATCTACAAAACCATGTACACTCGAACATTCTACTAGGTGCACTACGCATCTTTCGCTGAAAAGGCACCATGGCCCAACTACATATTGGACAGTGAGTGGACGGACCACAAGACACAAGTGGAATGCTTCACAAGGTCCGTCTTTCCCGCTGGTAGGTATTTTCTATTTTCCTCCCCGTTAGATATTTTTCATCTAAATCTATTTTTGACTTCATATGAACTTAATTGCCAGTAATAAGGTGAAGTAATAATTGTAACAACTATTTTAGGGATGTTCTTCATATATATCGAGTCTATATTACTGACGTTTTCTCCGGACTTGGCAAACAATTGGCTTTTCTGTTTCGTATTTGCTTTTCTCATCATTCCCATTTTAAATGGGCTGATGGTGTTCTGCTTTTTTGCTCAGGTAAGATAATGTAGACAACAACTCATACATTTTAATGTTTAAAACATGTTAATTATCCTGCTAATAGCGTTATTTCGGTATATTTCTTGTAGCAATTTCTATTGTGTGGAAGAGCGTGTAAGTTCGTTTATTTACAGTGGATGGATGTCAATTGGTATTATACTCCTATTGATATGTTTAACTTAGTCACATATTTATTATTCTGCGTAATGACATTCATTTACCTAATTTTCTGCCTCATCGGAAGTTGTATGTGTTGTTACACCATCTCTAACAAAAAAGGAAAGGTATTTTTGCATGAATTCATTTTTGTCTCACTGACTAATATTGTGTGGTGAAATAAGTAGGAAAATATTATGTAACAAAAAATAGCTGATTTTTACTTATTTGATAGGGAATTTGCATTATGCTCGTTAAATTGATATTATTAGGAAGCCTAAATAACGACAAATCTAATTGTAGTCCTTATTTTATCCTGCCATTGCTGAGGGAAACTTCATGAAAGGAAATGAAAGTGTCTATTCACAATAACAATTCAGCGAACAATGAGGACATTCATCGACATGTGGTTGCTTCTACCGTATGCCCTGGTGCCATGTATTATGTACGGACCGTCCTTTGGTTTCACTTCTATTGGATTTATCACGAAACATTTAATGAAATGGCTCATGAACAGCGGCTTCCTAGAGGGTGGTATGTTTATATTATGAGGTCGTAAACAATTTTTAGACTTGGTACACATTAGGTTTAATTATAACAATACACGTCTAAGCTAAAATTACATACCTGTCAGAAAAGAGTTGGCGTTTTTTTGAGTATTTTATAAATGTATGGAAATAAATAATTTCCTCTATATTCTTTATATGTTCACTAATTATGACCACATGGTGGACAGGAAGTAGCGTTATATTTCATTGATGCCTTTTATTAGACGCAGTTAGAAATATACGTGCTATTTAAAATAACATATTTCAATCCTAGAAATCCGGATAATCAAGTGAATTTCGGCTTTGGAATCTAAGTTCATGCAACCCTCCTGGAAGTAATGACCTAAATCCACTTAATCAGATCACGACATGACTTGGGCTCTAGACTTCATGTCCACTGCCCTGAATCTTCTGCCATGGTTCGTGTTGTTGTTTCCACTAGTGCACTGTATTCTAGCAGTCATCTGTATTAAAATGTTTAGAGAACAGGTGTGATTCATTATTTATTATACATTTATGTTTCTTCTATAGAATTTCTTTATTGCTTTAATGCAGCTTTTTGAAAATTTTCTTAATAATTAAAGACATGAGAGAGATCAGACAGAACTTGTTTCTCAGTATATATTGGTATAATCTTTTATTATAATTATAGATTTGTAGATCGACAAAAAACTAAAAGCAAGGTGTGCTCACTGTATCTAAAAATGTAGTTATTATCCATAAATTTGCTGATAGGTCTTGGTGGCGCATTCTATTATCGTTGGGAAACCTTTCATAACAGTTTTGAAATATTTTAGTATTTTAGGTAATTTGATGTAACTACATTCCAATGAAATCAGGTTGAAGAAATAAAATTTTAAAATAGGGCTATGATTTATTTGGTATAAAGATTATCTCTAATTATCAATGGGATTTAATCCTCAGCATCTAAGAAATTCGAAATCCTATTTTTTAAAAGAGATTGTTTAGATTTTCTTTTTAATTACCTGTGGTCGTATCTATCAGGGATCAAATAAGGTTTCACCCCTTAAAGCAAAGTAATGGACTCCACGTTGAGGTTAGTTTCATGTCTAATTCTCAGTTTTTAATATTAATATTGTAAAAGAAAAGGTTTTCTGCTTCTATGACTAAAAAGAATGAATTGTTAATTTAATAATGTTGGAATAAAACATTGTGAGGTGATTATAAGTACTTACTATTCCTGTTATACTTTTAAGAAAGTTTTCCATTGGTATCAAGAGTTTTTGTCTTTAAAGAAATTTGTAGACTGAGAGATAGCTTCTGAAACTATGATATAAAATGATTTTATTCGATAAGCGAAGCTTTCCCTTATTGCAGACTGGAGAACGCTGGCACTAGTGGAATAATACGAACGATAACTAAGTGAACAAGAAATAGAGAAAATGTTCCGGTCATTTCTACTGTCACTCACTCGTCGCAAATTCCGCAGCCCACAACAGTGGAAACTACATACATTGTATTTTGCTCCACTATCAGTCCAACTTCTTCCCACTGCACATTTGTTTTCTATGTTTACTCGTATTTTTGCTAGTAAGATTAATTGGCACTCCAGTTTAATGCTTAACAACATGATTTGCAATTTTCTTTAGAACTAGTAATTTTTCCTCTAAATGTATATAAATTCTTCCATGTGCGTGTCGTATCTAAAATCTGTCATTTTAGAATTTTTTTGCTCATTGTTAGTGAAAAATATCGAATCAATTTCCACTACTTTCTGTGGAATAAGGTTCATCATTAATTTAGAATAGAATTATTATGTGGTAAGATTTTTCGTCCTTCCATCCTAATTTTTCTTGCAATCAACATTTGTTACGAAAGTTATACGCTTCTTTTATCTATAGTGAGTTAGAACAATTTTCTTGGTTAGTGGTTTGTCTTTTTCTTCCTTAATAATTGGGCTATTGTTCAGATTATTATCAGTTAATAAGGTAACAACTATAATTTTCTAAAGTGTAGAGCAGCACGTCCTTGATCGGAACCGCAGACTAAGACGCATTTATTCAAGTAGTTTGCCACTACAGTCATGTTAAGTGAAAATCCTTTTAGGATAATATGTTAAGGTTGGACGTCAGTTTGTTGAATCTACAGTGCTTTGGAAAGAAATTTCATCAGGTGAGATATCGGTTTTGCTGTTTAAAACAATGGTAAATTCAAAATGCTTCATTAGAAGAAGTGAACACATTAGAAGTGCTAAATGCAATATTTTCTTGTTATATAATGAAAAATCAATTTGTAGTGAGTCATTCCTGGAAAAACCTCACTTGTGATATCTTCTTTGTTAGGGAAATAGAATAATTTTCGATGGCAAGATTTGAATAATCGAAGCTTCTGCAGAATAAATTACTGTGCTTACGTAATTAACAAATTAGAACTGTAATAGCAGCAGAAATAATAATAGCCATGAAAATGGATATTTTTTCTATGGATCTGCTCCAAACCACTCCTCCACCGGGACCCATGTTCTGATGCAGATGTAAGCCGTTACATCTGAAATGCGACTGTACATTAGAAACTAATCAGGCTTAATTATTGTTGCTAAATATGGCCGCATAATTACAGGAGGGTCTTATGCAAATTGTAATTAAATTAGCATAGCAAATCCACTTTATAATTAAAGAGTAGATATGGTCGACCAATATTACCTGTCTGAATCACAGATATTACAGGAAATTTTCACTTTAAGTATTTCATCGATCTCGTAACAATCAGAAGATGAACAACCTCTGCGGAATACTAAAATGTGCTTTTTACAATATCGATTTTACTGATATAGGCTCATTTAAATCAAAACTTATAGATTTTTTTATATGGCTAATTGCTTATTAAAACCTGCCAATGCTTGACTACAGTTACCTCCGAAAGTAGATTAAAAGTAAACGTTGCTGCAATACAATATATGTTACATATTGTAATGGATATAATAAAATTACCTTTATCTTCATTAATATTAACTAATCTATAACAGTACTTTGTTTCGGGTGGACATCTCTCAGCAACCCACTGATTAGGATTATAACAGGTAAATCCATCACATGTCTCGCAAATTAAGGAAAAAACACCTGCAAAGTTTCTAGTTGGGACTAAATTTCCTAAATGCTGTAGGAAAAAAAATGGCTTCTAAAAGTTATTTTAGTCCTGGAATATTAAGTAAAAAAGTGCTTCTTGTTCCTAACTGATTGTTATTTGGGTTAGGAAAACTATATTATGTAGAGATGATTATTAATAGCAAAACTGTGGTGCATGCAATTTTTAACTGGAATTAAGTAGCAATTGCACTTCCGAAGAAATAACATCATGATCAGATTCCACTTATTTAACAGTTAATTAAGATATTCAGAGAGCAGTGACACTATAAATTAGAATTCAACAATTACTTACTTGGAAAAAAAGTCAGTGCGAGGAGTGTGTTTGCAGGCTTCATAATCGATTCCTACGCTATCAGTGATTCATTTTATTTGTACGAGACACCTCACCTACATTACTTTGATGATAAAAATCCATCCTTCTCGCAAATATCTTGATAAAATTCCAAGTCATCCAAATTGTATGCTTAGATGAATTAATCTTGAAGTTGGATTCTGTAATACCTTCAGTGGTAAGCAAATTTGAATGCAATTTGTTACATCACCAAACAGGTATGAAACGGAAACTAGTTCTATTTTCTGACTTTTCTTAAGTTACTGCGAAACGCTAATCACGTAGATTTTCTTGGAAGGACTTCATTTTATGTTAGGTCTCAGATTAATATTTTCATTGATATAAAGAATTTTAGTGTTATACAAAGTAAACAATGCAACTGTTAAAACCAAAATAAATGTAAATTTGCATCAAATTAGTGACAAATCTTTGCCTGAGCACCTCGCAACGAAGTGCCAATCCGTCCTGGAGCACCCAAAATCGACTCATACCATTGTCAGTGCTGCGATGGAATAAGGAGCTGGTAGAAGTTCTAGGCTTAACAATCCTAGTTCAAATAGAAGGACTACACCAAAGAAAACTGGAATAAAATGGTTCGCTTAAAATCATTAAAATCCGCTTTCCTATCCTTTCTTTTGCAAATTCACTACCTCCACATTCAGTCAACAGTGTCATATGCTGCACATAAGTTTTTCACACAAAACTTCACTTCCTAAAAGTTCTTACGTAGATTAACTATTGAATTATTTACTGATATCTTCCAGCACTAAAAAAAATTATAAAATACTTTGTTAACATACCGGGACTTTTAATTTGGGTGTTAATATCTATAAAATATTTAAGTATAAACTACTTGGATACAATACACAAATCTGTACCTTGCTCCATAAAAATGTAAATTGCAGTAGCGCGCAGGATGACTGGCAACAAAGTGCACTCGGAGCACTGATTCCATTGTCGATTGCAACTCGCTTCCAAGAGATCTATTTTGCATTCTAATTACAGATTCGGATTCAGCATCAAATTGCGCTTCTTCTCGTTATAATTTCCTTAGTTCAGTGCAAAATTGTCTTTTGGTGAAAAGAGGATATCTCACATTCGAGGATTGTTGTGGGAACACAAGTAGACCACAAAAGGCGTACAGCAGTGAAAATATGGTTCCTGCCACTCCTAGTGATTGACATTTTGAACAACTTTTAAAGTCCGAACAAACTATCAGATGCAAAAGTATAAAAAAGAAGTGTTAGCTAGTAGCAGATCACCGGCCAAGACACTGCCAGGCATCTTCTAGCGTTCGTCACTTTCAGCTACAAGTTCTCTGATGGCCTTGTGGTGTCGGTCATGCGAAGTGGCAAAAGCAGCGCAGGATCGGTTCCGTTCGGGCACCACGAGACGCTCTCCATTTCTCTGTCCTTCTTATTGTCAAACTCGTCCCATGGAAAGCTGCGCAACAATTGCCATCCGAAATAGCTGTTTGTGAGTGAGGAGGATACTTGGATAAACATGGCAGTGTTTCAGTTGGCAGGTAAAGAAATTCCCTCGCATAAGAAGAGTCTCTCTCTGACGAGTGCAAAACGATAGCCTGAGAGCGTAGTAATGATGAGGTTTAATCAACCAACACATATAATTTACTTTGGCTGTTTTTATACACAAATCTATAAAAATTCATATAACACTAATCATTTACGCAAGGCAGCCGGTGCTGTCGTGGCCTAGTGGTGGTCGGCGAGGCGTAGGGTGTGGTGGTCGAGGTGTCGATCCCCGCCGGTTCCATTTTGATCTTCTCGTATTGAGTAAAAGCTAATCATTTATTGTGCGTATGTGCACTCCCGGCTGAGGTACGGAACAGGCTTAGGTGGGGGTTTCGGCTATTCGTTGGGCAAATCGCCGACGATAGAATCGGCCAAATTTCCAATGCTCTTGGATGGTAAGCTTGGAAGACTCCGAGGAAGGTAAGTTTATTGGTGAGTTCTCCTTTATATTTTTCAGCACTCTCCTGAGCGGAGGCGTTTGCCTCAGTGCTCTCTGGAGCCGGGCCTTTGGCTCAGTGCTCTTCTCCCACCTCCCCTTCGGGAGGAGAGTGGGATAATTTTGGACGCTTCAGAAGCCTTTGGCACTTAGGTGCTGAACTGCTTCAGGAGCCTTTGGCACTTAGGTACTGAACTGCTTCAGGAGCATTTGGCACTTAGGTGCCTTTGGACCCGGACGGGTCACGCTGAAAAAGAATGGAAAGAAGAATCTATGCCCAATTTTTTTTCTCTGCGTCTCCTATCTCTCGACAGCAAAAACCAAACCCGCGTTAGCTACGGAAACCGAAAAGTTTTTATAACTTTCAATTTTCTAGTTTCTTCGGGCTTCAAAAGCCCTTTGAAAGCCACTCACTACGAGTGGCTGGACACGACCAGAACTACCTTCCGGATTAGGAAGGTAGGATATGGTCTTTTGGAGGGAATACTACCCTATACCCTTTAAGGGTTGGTGTAGCATCCTTCCTAATTTTGGAGACCTTAGCTGAAATATAGCTAAGGTTCTATCTAAATATAAAAGAATAGGATATAATACATGTTTTTAAAACCTGGAAAATTTTGGCATAGCCTCCCCTTATATTCTAAATATTGGCACCTAGGTGCCAATAAGCTCCTGAAGCAGTTCAGCACCTAAGTGCCGAACGCTTCAGAAGCGTCCAAAATTATCCCGTTCTCCTCCCAAAGGGGAGGTGGGAGAAGAGCACTGAG
Source organism: Heterorhabditis bacteriophora (assembly GCA_964036235.1). Classification (NCBI taxonomy): domain Eukaryota; kingdom Metazoa; phylum Nematoda; class Chromadorea; order Rhabditida; family Heterorhabditidae; genus Heterorhabditis; species Heterorhabditis bacteriophora. The sequence continues at coordinate 1,739,940 of OZ038425.1, read as the reverse complement.
CCAAAGGCCCGGCTCCAGAGAGCACTGAGGCAAACGCCTTCGCTCAGGAGAGTGCTGAAAAATATAAAGGAAATCTGACCAATAAACATACCTTCCTCGGAGTCTTCCAAGCTTACCATCCAAGAGCATTGGAAATTTGGCCGATTCTATCGTCGGCGATTTGCCCAACGAATAGCCGAAACCCCCACCTAAGCCTGTTCCGTACCTCAGCCGGGAGTGCACATACGCACAATAAATGATTAGCTTTTACTCAATACGAGAAGATCAAAATGGAACCGGCGGGGATCGACACCTCGACCACCACACCCTACGCCTCGCCGACCACCACTAGGCCACGACAGCACCGGCTGCCTTGCGTAAATGATTAGTGTTATATGAATTTTTATAGATTTGTGTATAAAAACAGCCAAAGTAAATTATATGTGTTGGTTGATTAAACCTCATCATTACTACGCTCTCAGGCTATCGTTTTGCACTCGTCAGAGAGAGACTCTTCTTATGCGAGGGAATTTCTTTACCTGCCAACTGAAACACTGCCATGTTTATCCAAGTATCCTCCTCACTCACAAACAGCTATTTCGGATGGCAATTGTTGCGCAGCTTTCCATGGGACGAGTTTGACAATAAGAAGGACAGAGAAATGGAGAGCGTCTCGTGGTGCCCGAACGGAACCGATCCTGCGCTGCTTTTGCCACTTCGCATGACCGACACCACAAGGCCATCAGAGAACTTGTAGCTGAAAGTGACGAACGCTAGAAGATGCCTGGCAGTGTCTTGGCCGGTGATCTGCTACTAGCTAACACTTCTTTTTTATACTTTTGCATCTGATAGTTTGTTCGGACTTTAAAAGTTGTTCAAAATGTCAATCACTAGGAGTGGCAGGAACCATATTTTCACTGCTGTACGCCTTTTGTGGTCTACTTGTGTTCCCACAACAATCCTCGAATGTGAGATATCCTCTTTTCACCAAAAGACAATTTTGCACTGAACTAAGGAAATTATAACGAGAAGAAGCGCAATTTGATGCTGAATCCGAATCTGTAATTAGAATGCAAAATAGATCTCTTGGAAGCGAGTTGCAATCGACAATGGAATCAGTGCTCCGAGTGCACTTTGTTGCCAGTCATCCTGCGCGCTACTGCAATTTAATATTGATTAAAGTTGTTCGTGATCCATTTTACTAGTGATTAAATTCTATCTGACACCAAGGTTTATACGAAAAAATCCAATTTAATAAACATTTATTGAAGGTCTAAAATTCTTCACATTGAACAATTCGAGATCACATATTGTCATTACGTGAATTCTATGGCTTATAATGCTGGTGAAGCAAAACAGGAAAACTCTATTAAAAAAGGGAACCATATCAGTATCCTAACCTGAGAATAATAACATTAATAAATGTAGTCTTTTAGTCTAAAAGACCAATTATTTCCAAATCTATAATGAAATATTATTGTCGAACTATCTGCTTTCGTTACTATGAGGTCTGAGAAATTCAGTAAGAGGCAAATATGATATCTCAAGAAAATTTTTGTAGAATACGAGTGATTCGCTCTTAACGAAAATTAATTTGATTAAAAGCTTATAAGGAGAAGAACCTCTGCTTAGATACCGAGAAATATACGAATACTACTGGATATCTGGATGCCACGGATAGTTTTGAAATGTATTTCTCATTAATTTGAGGTTGTGTTTTTATTAAGTACTTTCACTATATTTCAATAGGAATTTTTATCTAAGTGTAGAGAAACTTATCCCTATAAGAGATGATTCTTAAAATTTATAACAAATAAGACTTAAATCTCTTTCAAACAAATGTTTTCCGATTAAGTGAATGTTTTTTTCGGAAATAATTGTACCAGCGAGCAAAGAAGAGATGGTCATCTATACTCCTGGGGAGGAATGAATTGATCTACTGTGTACTGAGAAATGCTCGTGTATCCCACTAGTTCCAGCACATCATCCGCTGTCTTGCCGTGGGCTTTCATCAATTGGTCCAGTTGATCAGCGAAAGAAGAGCGACTATTACAAGAACACTGAAAATATCACAGCCGATGACTTTATTTATTCACTATTATTAGCAATCATAATGAAAGTTTATTTTGGAAATGGAAGGAATTTTAGAACAAATTAAAGTTAAATACTCAATTATTATTTAGAATATGGGGTTATACTTTTATTTTACTACTGTGACATTTTTCTACTCACAACTAGTATTTTTGGAAAAATAAATCTTGATATAAAAAATGTTGTTTAGTACCTCAAGATGCAATACACTTGTGTTGGCATATCCATTTGAGTGGGACGATGTAGGAACTACAGGCAACGCAGAAAATACTTCACGACATGTTACCACAGCAATTCGAAGTGGAGAAAATCTGATTTTCAAGAAAAATCAATGAAGGCTTCACCAATATGAGTTTCAATTTCCTAAGCTGTTTTTTTAAGAAAGATAGATTGTAGTTGATGGTATATATCTTGGTCAACGTTTATTTTCTGTTTAAAATAATAAATCTTATTAAAACAATTAAAATACTGCTTTAATCCCACCTCATGCCGTGCATCTCTTCAAGGGAACCTGTGTGGGTAATATTCGACGATACATCCTTCATTTTCATAACATCTGCTCCAATAGAATGCTTCCTTACAACCTCAGATACTCGAATCAGCGAGTGATGAGCTGTTAAAATATAGTTGATCTGAAAATTTCGTAATGCATCTAGTGAATAGTAAAAAATAAAGATAATTATAAATGAGAAAAATTAGAGCAGATACTGTAGGCTTAATTCTCAGTTATCTTTGCACAAGAAGTAAAATATGATGAAATGCCAACATATATATTAGAAATTTAAGTTGAAGCTTAAGTACATACATATATGCATGTTACAAGTCGTCTGAAACCCACATTAGCCGATTCAGCAATGTCCGCTAGATACTCGAACACACTCTTCGTTTGGAGTTTTTTGAGTTCAATGGGTTCAAGATGGACAGTCTGGCTCTGTTCCGATCGGATGGTCACACAGATACTCCCTTATAATTTATGAATAAGATAAAACTTTTATAATGTTTTAAGTAACTGAGAAATATCGAAAGTTCAAATTTAGTTGTTAAGAACAGTTTTGATGATTTCTATTTACTGTTTATACAAGGTGGTCCAAAAAATTTTATCGCTTGGAATCTCTAAGACTCTTAAAAAATTTCCGATATTTATTCGAATACTTAACGTCGATCACGTAATCAGGATAACGTTCTAAGTTGCGGTCGTGTTAGGAGATGAACTTCCATGGCTTAAAACCTACTGTACTGTCAAAAATCCTAAATATACGCGAAGAAAGATAGTTCATGAAACAATGGGATCCTAAGAAAGTGAAGGAAGGATTTAAAAACAACAGAGATCAAACTGAAATTACTTTCAACAAGATTTGATTTAGTAAATTGAAATAGTTGTACCTCATTAGTATTTCTAGATGCGCCTATCGAAAATAATACTTAGAACAGTAAAATATATAATACATTTACGTATAGCGCAGTTTCTCAATTGAAAAACGGATTATATGGTTGAAAATATGCTGGAGAAAGTAGTTTTTTTGAGCATCCTTCAGTAGACCTATATTCTGAGTTCCTATGTATTATGCTGACCTCCAGCTACGTATGAGATTCTGAGACACATGACTGACGAATGGGGCATCAGTAGATTATTTACCTAAATATTTCGATCTTTAATTTTTATATACGTGTATTTTAAATTCTCGACGTTTTTCTGATTATTAGATCGAATATGTTATGTATGAGAAGGTACCGTAAAAGTGAGATTTCATGGTTTGTAATATTATCTAAGATAGTAAGAATTCTAGATAATCAAAATAAACAATACTAAATTATTAAAATAGTTGTACAAAGTACAACAGTAAGGCGTATTTTGCAAACGGTTTCAAATTACGTAATAAAAATCTAAAAAATTACCGTAATTCAAGATATATGAAGTAAAAGTATCTTCACAAAATGAATAGATCATGAGAAATTATCAAGCTAAAGATGAATTTATTTTTCATCCATCTAATATTTCATGACGATTGCATTAAAAACATAAAGATAGATGAATGTAAAGCTTAAATAGTAACTTTAGGAAAATATAGTAAATTTATATGAATAAAGAACTGAGTAACTAATAAGTGTACTGACCTCAGTGACATCAGCAAAACCAAGTAATATATAGTCATCCCATAATACTTTCACATTAGTCCGAGGGTCTTGAAAAATCTGAAGAACTTCCAAAATTCCTGAAAATAACATTATTTTACAAAGAAACAATATTTTATAAAATAAAGTAATCCCAGAACACTTTGATATTTCTAAGGATAGATATATCTGCAGATTTAAATGTGATAATTTATTTTGATTATATCAATTTAATTCTTAATTTTCTTCCAATTTGTTCAAATACGTTCAGAATACTGAGAAATTAAAGTAGTATATCATAAACAGTAGTGTATTACGAGGAAAAAAAAACTAGAACTTGTTAAAGAAAATATAAAATGTTAAATTTAATTAAAATATTTCTACAATTTCATTATAATAGATTCACAAGATTTGATTTCATTGTGAAGAACATCAGTATCCTCCAAATGTAAAAAAATATCTAAGTTATATTCTAAATAAGTGGTAGAGTCGTTATGGTAGTGAGTACAACAGGACTTTATTTCCGTATTAGTCAACCACAAACAAATTCACCCATAGCCACACAAATGAAATCTACGGACTATCGTCGTATTGTGACCAGATCAAGGGTTAGACTCGTTCATCAGGTAGTCTTGGTTGCAGTATCGCGACTGTTTCCTGTACAACTTCAGTCTATTTGGAACCGTCATACCTGACATCTTGCAAATTGTAACTCTCAATGGTCCATGGGTGTTCCACACTATTTCCAATTCGATCGAAGGAATCCTAGATGAAGCATCGATCGTAAAACGATTGAACCACTAATTCTAGGTACAATTATTACAGCAAAAATTTCAACAGAAATAGGAGCCTTAAAAATTTGTCGTATGGAAACTAGAAGTACAGAGCAACATTATTACTCTAAAATTTTATTGCTTACATGTACGTTATACTTTAACGACATAAATTTAGCTGTTGAGGACAGAGAAGAAAATCTTACTAAACAGAAGTGAATTTGTTGCTATTTAATTCAAAAAGCCTATATATTTCGGCGAACAACAATTTGTACACATTTCGAACTTGTGTAACTGGTAAGATGAAGAATCCAAAGAACAGCTCCACCACTATTATGGGCTTAATACCCTGAGTATAAACTGTAACTCGGGATCAAATTCCAAAGTACTCATATTTCTCTAGTACACCTTCAGAGTTTCTGGCTTCGACAATATCATCAGTAATAACAAAAATCTCCTATTTTTAGCAATCTGTAAAGTTCACGCAAGCGAGAGCTCTCTTAGATCTAGTCATGATGTATGATCCTCTAATGATACCCACTCAGATATGCATCATTATTGTCTTTTTCAAAACATCTAGGCATGCACTGATGCTATGCAGAAGCAATGTTAATCGGATTTTAACGTTTGTTAGGTTTGGATTGCATATCTGTTACATCGGATATCTAACGGGCTATAATCCAGCAAAAATATATTGCTGTTTTAAAGCACAAAATTTAAAATTAGCACATACTTACCCCTCCAGATGGAAAACCGCATCATACTTTGTTCTGTTTCGTAACGGAGATGTGGACAAAGTACATTCTTAAACGTCACCAAACGTTCGCCACCTATAATTTAAATTAAATATATGACCAGCAATATATATTTGAGTTATAAATCAGCACTCTCGCAGTTCCCTCAAACTCATAGACCCGTAGAACCCCTTTATCCAACTTAAATTCTAACATTTAAAATCTAGTCAAGATGTTGTTCCTTCTCGTTTTCCTCATCATTATTTAATTTGAACCATTTATACCTACGTAAAACAACTTTTCAACATCCCAAACAACTGCAGAAGTCATATTGTATTATATGTCTACCACATCTACATAACTTCATGTTTACTAAAATATTTATAAAATATATGTAGTTGTCTCTATTTACCTTCTGGAGCATTGCATTCTTTACAATCTTCACATTCCATCTTTTCTTTCAATAATTCGACATCGTTGTCACTCAGTGTTCGAGTCACTTCAGCGTTGACACAAAAATACGTCCGGTACAACTTCTTGAAGCGAGACCATTCGATTCCTAATAGTTTATTTTATATAAATCGTATGGAAATGTATGAATTTTTAATTACTTACAATTATAGAAAACGGTATTTTATGAAATAATAAAAAAACAATGATTTGGAAATGCGTTAGAAGGTAGAAAAAATTTGTAAGTTCGTCAGTGCAAAGCAGAGCAAGTTAAAACGTAAGCGCAAAAAACCGTAGTTATGCTTGGCTGTGTTAATACACGGAAGTAGGGTTTAAATTTTCCCTAGTAGGAAATGATGAATATACCATTATCTCTCCAGTTAAATATTAGTCCATCGTGAGAACTAGTACCATATAACCAAAAACATGTAGCGGTGTATGAACTCATCATCCGCTGAACTTGGCAATCCTGAAAAACAAAAAAGTATGTCATTAAAGTATAGCGTCTAGACTGTTAACTACAATGCTCCATAAAACTTAGTAGATGCAAAGTAGTGAGAGCAAGATAAGCCTCTATTACTTACTATCCGATTGGCAAAGCTTAGTGTACTATTTATATAAAGCTGGATGAAAATGACAATTGTCCTATCTAGTATAAGTACGGAAAATGTAGTTATTGTTTTCTGCTTTCGAAACTTTTCTTTCATGTAGAGGAGAATCGCTAGTGAAGTGCTACCGATCACTATAGTACTTTTTAGAACTTTTAAGTAATTCATTTTGGGTGACTACTCCGCATTAACAATTATACCTGGCATATGATTATAACCGTAAAAATTTTTTTCTGTATTAATCCGTAAATTTTAGTTTTAAACATTATTGCATTGTAAAAATTATATGAAAAGAGTACAATTAACTTGAAAGTTGAAAAATACAAAGTATCCTCACTTGATTTCTCCTCGTCGCAATGGTAAATGGTAAAGAAAGTGATCGAATATAAGAGAGAGCTCCTGTTGGAGAGAATATTGTTCCCCTTATATAAAAGTAGAAAAGAGGACGTTTACCAATTTGGCCAGATCTATTATCAAGGAGAACTGTATCCTGAAACACTCATAATTTAATTTCGTTTAAAAACAATATTTATTCATTTTTCCATTATTTAATTACTAGTTATATATTACGACTCTTTTTTGTAAGGTAATGATCAGATACCTTTTGTCTTGTGGTGCATAGTAGATGAGGATATGTAGCATTCCATGAATTGTGCTTTTCATTGAAAGTTGGACTTAGTACAACTGATTCTTTACTATTGACATCCGATTTCTTATGAGCAGTATTTCCTCCTTCTGATAAACAATAATTCGATGCACTTTATAGTATAATAATATAAAAACTAGGAAGATAAAGCAAGAAGTGTCCTGACACCTGCAGCAGAACCTTAGAAATAGGCTATTGCTGAAGGTACCTGCATTGGCCGTAGCATTATTTCTCTTCACTCCACTTGTGGGTTTCATTGCTAACAGTGCAGCGGACGGAAAGTACCCAAGATGGCTCGCGGCCATCTGACCATTCCGGACCTTGTTCATTTGCATCTAGAAACTAATTGCATAACTAGATATTACTACATATTTCCAAACCATGACTACGCGTAATAGTTATCATTATCATAACTAAAAGGAAAATTGCAAAATAGTGTAGTATAACTACCTTCTAATTTTCACTTTTTGAAAATAATACATAAAAAATGAAGCATGTCTTAATAAGTCTTTTACTAGTCGAAGTGAAAATGCTCAAAAGTGTTAGTTAAATTATAGATTGCAAAATAAAATCATCATTTTGAACTTTGATCTAATCTAAACTTCGTTAGAAAGGCATGTCAAACTCATTTACTAATATTACAACGAACCTGAATAGCTTGAGCAGTCTCTTCACTAACAATCTGGACATCAAATTGTTTAAACGAAATTCCTTTCGCTAGACAACCACAATTGAAAGTAAATAGGTTGTTTGTAACCAATATAGCATTTGTTGATGGTTCCGTTGCAAATAGACAGTCAGAAAGAAGTTGCTCTACGGTAAAAAACACTGTATCCATCAAATTTCGCACTGGATCATTTAATGAATATGGATACTTCGATAAAAGTGACTCGTATCGAAAACCCTGAAAAAATATTACTTCTCAACTAATTTTGATTTCTTTTTAACTAGGTATTCCATTTCTAATACGAAGTTAAGCATATTTAAATTAAGCTAAACTAATTAGCCCGGAGTTATTGAATACTATATAATTTGTTTTAGCCAGTGTCATAAAACAACTCAAATGAACAGATTATTTGGTAGTTTAAAAACAATCGTTAGAGAGAGGATTGAAACAACCCAAGATTGCTGCATCAATGGTAGATTGTATACTTTATAGCTAAATTTATATGATTAAAAATATAGCTAGGTAAAAGTTCTGAGACAAAATCACTTTTACTTTTTACTTGTTATCGATTAAAACTAATAATACTGTGGAAACCAACTGAAACTTAATGTAATATTATAATAAGTGCGTTCCACTGTATTAATATTTAGTAGAGAACTAATGATGAAGAAGTATTATCCTTAAGCTTGCTAACCTGTAACCTGAGAGCAAGAATGCCTAGAGTATATAAGACGTTGCTATAGTAGGCGGTGGCCATGCGTATTGGCTCATCCGGAATTACGGTGAAGTTGGCCATTCTGTCTAACTGAGCCATCCGCAACTGGGAGTGCAGAGTTGCGGAGTAACTAACACACAGCCTACGGAACACTTCTACGCATGTGCGTAACTGAAAAAGCAGAATTATAGTCACTTACTCAGCTAATCTTTTGACTTTTCGAAAACGACTAGTACGCCATTTAAGCTTGTATTGAACATTATTTAAAACGGCTTCTAAACGAATATTATTATAGAGAGGAAATTGCAGATATAAAAACCGAGTACATTTTGCAATTCAGTCACTCACTTTTGTACAATCCTTTTTCTATGCAGAGCAAAAAATCTACAATTGCTTGCGTTTACAGAATTATATAAATTGTAAGAGCTTGATTCTGTTTATTATTTTAACACGATATAATCAAATTTTGAAACATTTTAAAGCACGTATATAACGTTTAAAATAAGGTTCCCTCAATATATAGTACTTCATTACTTAACATAAAAACAAAAGAAAATAATGATAATTAATCAGTTACCTGTGTTTCTCCGAAACTGGTTATTGATGGTTCGAGTGAGGGTGAAGGAGAATCCAATTGAGAGTATAAGTTATGCAGAATGTTCAACGTCTGAGCCAAGTGCTAAAAATCTGCACATGTCAATTTACTAATACTTAATTTCTTATATTTCACCAAGATATTTATATTATTACAATCAGCCTCATCATGAATATTATATTAGGTTAGAGGTGTGTGAAGCCTCGTCCTAGGTGAAAAGCGATATTGTTTCGACTTCCTTATAGACTATATTCACTTAAAGTTATTGAAACTAGCATAAATATTCGGAGTTTCTGAATAATGATTCTAAGCTAGAAATAGTTAATTCCCCTTTTGAACCACCATAAATATTTCATCCTCAAATGAGAGGCATGTACAAAACAGGACAAATATGTCTGAGTATCCTCAGGAAAATTTAAATGAGTACATAGCAATTTAATTCATAGTTAATTACATATTACTGAACAAATCAAAAGGCAGTATTTAAAACTCATACGAACTTAACTGAACTCATATATTTTTGCCTTTTATAGCATAATAGATGTGCTCAGCAACTGTGTGAAAAGATTTAGAAAAGAGTAATTTAAAAAAGCAAGTGGAAGCCCGCAGACAGAACGCACTCCCAATGTTCAGAATGTGATGTCTCCTGATAGTGTTGATACTCACCAGTTCATTCCGGTGCCAAAAGATGCGAGACGTAACAAGCCTTTCATTTAGAGTCATGTACGAAATCAAGCGCTATTTCAATTCTCTAAAGATTCCGAGTATTCTATAAAAGTTATGGCCATCTTTACATTAGTTATATTTCTTAAATGCAATAACCTACAAGTTGAAGAAGTTCAAATGATAGATAATATTATAACTTAGGACACTATAATAAATATAGTTCCATCTTTAGAAGTAAAAAATGGGTACTTTAGCTTAATTTCCATACTTGGTTAAACAACTGGTATTTCGAACAGTTAATATCATTGAATGATTTCATCTATCTACGGAAGTAATTTTAAACAAACAATAACAGATCTTTTATATATCTGTGATACGAAATAATTCCCCGATGTTCAATATAATAATTATTTGGAAAAACTTAGAAGTAAATCTGGTGAGCAAATTTTATTAAAACAAAAAACTACTATTAAATTATCATAACCTTTAACAAAAATTTGTAGCTTTACTTTAACTTTGTTTATCAGTATAAATCCTCATTTATACTGATATTCCAATATTATTATAGAAACGTTGTATTAACATATAGTTGAATTAATATTATTTAAGAATGACAAGAACCACTAGAATACAGTTCTTTCTACGTTCCAGCATACAATCAGGCCAACAAATCCACGAGTCACTAGTTCAATTCCACTTAAGTGCATATATAAATACCGTATCCGCGCCTTCGTACAGTTATGTTATGATTGAACCAATTAATGTTATGTAAAGAAATACGTTCATCCTTTTATATGACTAATATCTGCCCTAAATTAAGCCCACTATCAGGCAAGAAGATCCTATGTCTAAGGAAGAAAAGTGTTTTACTCAACACACTATGAAAACTAATTAGGGAAAAATGAACAAGTGGGAAACATACTTATAAACAAGAACAATACAGCATCCCAATGACTTGAATTATGAAAATCCCACACTAAAATTATATTTTTAATTAATTAATTCAGTCCATGCCTTACTTATATGTCTCGTCATTGGTTGTATGTATATAAACTTTATTTAGTCAAAAAGTAATGATAGTGTTATTATAATAATCGAATAAAAGTAAAGGAATCTGTCCATTCGTAAAATATTTGCTATTTCAAACAAATAATAGAGGTGGATAAGATTTGGATGTGAGAATGATAAGCTTTTCTTAGTAGTGCTCTCGAAGTAATATATTTTCGACAGAAAGTAATCGAAGCGACTGATGGTAAGACAGATTTTTCTAAGTGAGCATTCCACTAATATTTGATAGAAATTATATATAGTATTACATAACTGCAAAAATCACCAGATATTTTATTTGTAAAGTTGGTCTAGAAACTTAGTAAGTTATATCCAATGTTATGACAGCTGACGTCTAGAATTCGTTAGAATTTCAAGTGGATTTACAGTACTAGATTCTGCTTTCTTCTCGTTATTTTTTGTAGATAATTATCATAATACATTTAGCAAAAGCTTAGCATGAATTTTCCCTGATAATGGCATCCAAACGCCATAGGAAATGTTTGATCCAAAAAGTACACAATATCGCATTTCCATCCAGGCTTCCATAGATCACATAGCTGATTCAATAGTAATATTTATAAAAAATTAACACTGAGGTTATTATAAATAAACATAAGTAAGCAGCTACATGCAGTACTCACGTTGAAAAATTCAATCCATCGATAGTCGTTCTCTGCCATTCCACGAGGTGGCCGTACAGGTCGAGCCTAAATTACTATTTAAATGCTACATAACAATCTATTAATTTCTAAACAGCTTATAATATAACTATATTTAATAATTTTGTATCGAATAAGAGACTTTGTAGTAATATATATTATATGAACCTATATGAAGGTTAAAATAGATTAGTATTCTAAAATACTGACTGTCGTATTTGTGGTAAAATAAACAGAATATAGTGGGAGCTTATTACTTCTGATCAGAAGTTTCCTTAGTTTAATGACTATAAAGATAAGTTAGTGATGAACTGTGTGAAATAATGTTTTTGGATCTGTGTAAATAGTTATATGGAGTATGGTGCCACAATAATTAATCCAGATAACTTTATTTTAAACAGTTAGCAGGTAAATAGTAAGCAAGCAATAACATAGAATAAGACTAGGCAGTACTAGATAAAATCAGTAGCTAGGAAGCCACTAGCCTATGATGATCCCTTCTCTTATACGATCCCTAGATCTATTAATTTTGCTGTTCTATCAGCTAATTCTTGAAAATTAAACTACACCAGGAATTAAAACAACAAGCGTAGCGCTAGATTGTAAACACTAGTTAAAGAAAGTACGATAGTTTAGGCTTTGCATGGCATTGGCATTTTAGGAGTTTTTGAAAGCTATAAAAATTATTAACAATATGCAAAGATTTGCACATTAAATTATACTATGCTGTTAACTACTAACCTTATTAACAAGAGATACAAGTGTGACATTAAGTCTTTTCTGCTGTTCTCCTTCCTCTATATCAATGGTTCTTGTTCTTAATCGGGATAACACGGCAAGCAATGACCAGGTGAGAGCTGACCATTCCTCCTCGAAAAGATCATTTGAAGGAGCATCTTCGTCAAGATCTTCAATTATAATCATTAATTTTGTAAAATACTCTATATATTTTATGGATATATGGTGTGTTTAGGTCATTAAATTACAAGAAGCGAATATATGAATAATTGGAGTTGAAAATTTGCTGCACACTGAATACTAATGTTGAACTAAGCGCACTATTTCGCTACATATCTACATATTATAAATCAAAAAATATTGTGCACATATGCTTATCATACTATTTATAAAGATCTCGAGATATTTCAAGCATAAATAAGAAAAGATTTTGCTGAAACTTCTGTGGTATAGAAAACATCAGATCACTTGTATTTACACAGAATGAACTTTAAATAAATTACAAATATCATATCTATGCCATCAAATTATAAGTGAAGTATTATAGCAAAATGTTTTTCCTGCAAGTTATAGTATATTATAGCTAGAATTTTCCATATATACGCACCCCTTTTCTCTTGAAATAAAAACCTTACCTAGGTTTGTATACAAAAAGCACAGAGCGTCAAAATACTTTCATTATTTCTAGTGTTCAATTTTGCAAATATCAGATTAAAAGCTCATTATTGCTGCGTTTAACGAATTCGCATTCATACTTTTTAGAAAGTCTAGTCCAACACCTGTTCCGGTCCTTTTTTCCTTTCTTTTTAATCATCCCATGGTCAAATAATTTACATTATTTTTATGTTTTCTATTAGTAGAAAATACGATATCACTTAAGGAGATACCACTGGCATCATAAGAACGAGCTTTTTTAGATGATAAGATTTCCTCGGCTAATTTTCCTCGAAATTCAACATAGATCATCACAGCAAACTTTTCAGATATTTTCCAGATGAAAATAAAATAGAAATTTATGCTAGATTTAATTTTATTGAAGCATGATTACGACATAAAGATAGAAAATCAATATCACTACATTCTAATATATGTTAGATATTGCGAGGAAATCAAGGGTTCATCGATTTATATAAATATTATTTAAATATATCCATGTTCGATATCATAATAAAAAGGAAAAAAGAAAAAAGAAGTCCTAGTTTAACAATCTAGAATGGGAAAATCCTTCTCGTCTTTACTGTGATGAAACCGGTTCTTATCGTGATGAACGATAGATGGCCATGCATGGGGGAAGTTATGGCAGTCATTGGATAGGTACAAATCCCATATACTACGGAAACTGCTAGTGATTGAAAGGCCAAGGGATTACATGTCAGGCTTAGCTCCATTGTTGTATTCTTGTATTTATCGCCTTTAGCTGGAAATTGGTCATCCTATTTAGCATAGCAATAACAGTTTTCTCGATGATATAATGGGATACTCGTTTAATAGTTACAAGGAAATTAGTAGATAAGATTATATAACTTAAGAGTATTCTATTGTCGTCATGAAAACATACGTTATCTTAGAAATAGAACAACGGTGAGATGAACGTCGAAATAGACTTGCAATGCTTTGAAGACCATCATTTAGTAACTGGGTGGAAGTTGTTAAATCTTATTAATATGATGCTTTCAAAAACTTTACTTATTATATATGTAGTATATATTCAAATACATGTAAACTACTGTATTTAAAAATAAGAGGAAGCTTTGATTACAAGACATTTTGCAACGTCGAAATTACTACCAGCCTTAAAAATTCTTGAGATAAAAGCAGGTCAGAAGCCTCAAAACTATCTTCATTCGTACGTTGTTTCCAAGCCTATATTTTTCCGTACTCCATTTATGTATTAGTAACACTTAAGTATTATTCTCTCATCATATGGTTTCTGATTTTTTATGCTCAACCCTACACATAACCGGCATGAAACGTCCTGATCAAATAGATTTTTCACCCTTCGAACATTATTAATTATGCGATTCTCTCACACTTGATTCAATCGATAACTCGGTACTTATCATCATCTCTGGTAGCGCTAACTAATTAACTGATTTCCTAAATAATAGGATTTATTGTATTAAGTTCCAATAGATTCCATAGATTCTAAATATATTTTCTGGTACGTAACTTGTTTATAATCCTATTGAAAAGTATTTCAAGTAAGGGCATTATGGGTTATTATATGATTAATCTTAAATTCTTAAGTCACAATAAGCCTAGATCACAAACCTAATTGTACAGTATAACTACTAGAACACATTATATGAGATCATAGATTACTGTTCAGATATGAAACATATAGAACCAATCAATAATGAGTTCCATAGCTAACAATAACAATTTAATAGTAGGGAACAAAATACGGGTATTTACGGTTTAGTGTGAGCAGAATATTAAAAATATTGATGACCTTCATAAATAATGGGATGAGCTGACAAACAACAAACTCACTTCCAATTTTCTGATCATATATTAGAATAAGCTGATTTAATAGAAGTTTCACAGTATCATCCGAAGAATCGAGAGACTTTTTTTGTCCATGAAGAGCACAGAGCTAAAAGAATTTATTTTGTTAAAGTTTTGTCCCTCATTTTATCTATATTTATTTTAGATACTGCATTTAACTTGCTTCCGGTTTCATTCGTTTCTTATTTTAAATTTCGATTCTCCGTTTTAACTATTAAGTTTTAGCATGCTTTCTGCAGAGTAGTCGTTGATGCAAAAAACTCGTAAAAGGTTAAAAATTCTTTCCATATGTAAGATGAAGTTTAAAATAAGGATATACAAAACCGTCCAACTTTTAAAAGTACACAAACCTTAAATATTTTGTTCGAAATAGTAATAGACTAAGCGATATTCTATAAATAACTTTTAAGATCAATACAGGTATTTAAAGTTATATTGCACGTATTTCACAAATATTTAGATAAAGCAATAAAGGAAGCAGAATTATGCATTTTCAACAAATGCTATTTGGTTATTGCAAAAATTAAACGAATTAACTTGAAGCTATTTAATATGTACTGGAACCACAACATTAGCATCAAATCTGCTGAGAACTAAATAATCCCACTTATAAATTCCTTAAAGATAAGTTTCTATTGGAATGATAATAATTATAAATTTCATATATTTAGCAAAAAACTTTAGGCACTTACCAATTCATAAACAATTTTATGTAGAGGCTCTTGTACGGGACAGCCAGCAGTGGTCATCCCTCATTCGAAAAACGATTAATAAGAGTAGGTAATCAGTAGGAAATAAGAATGTGCAACAGAAGAATCTGTATTTTGACCTTGGTCAAAAATTTGTTACGATGCGTACCGTTCCTAAATATAGCTATATAAAAGCGTGATTACCGAAAAACTAAAAATGCAATAGTTCATATCCAAGAATTTAAAAACTTATAAGTACTTTTACAGCTAATTTTGAAGAAATTATTTTGAACAAGACAAAATCGTCATTCATAGTATATATTCCATATAGTAGAATACTATCTATAAATTTATACGGTACTTATTCTTCAGTCCAGATCCTAAACTATTTTCATTTATATTTAATTGGTTATACCTAAAGATAACTTACTCGCAGTTACATTAATACTGGGGAATACAATAACTATCAAAATTAGGTATACTAGAAGAAACAAAGTTGCATATGGTAGCGAATAAAACACAATTTCTTGATTCTAGAAAGCGCAACATATTGTATCAGAATCTTCATAAACATAACGTGTACAATAATACATGTAGGCATGGAAGTTACAGTATCCAACTTCCCGCACTCTTACGAGACGAGCATGCAGTGACGGTGTTGTAAAGTGACACAGAGAAAAGAACGGGAATCGAACCCCCCCTCCCCCTACCCCGTCTTATCAGGAGATAGCGATCAATATCCAAGCAGAATAATTATAATATTCGAATATACTTACGCAATAACTACTGAACAAAGTGATCTTTCCAATTGTATTATCGAATTACAAGGTTACTATACGTTAAATCAAGTAGTTGAAAGATGTAAAATATCTTATTGTAACTCAATGATTAGAATAAGTGAAAATTACCCTACAGAATAAAAAAACTACTTTCCATGGTATAAACCACGGGAATAAGATAAACTCACCTTCACATAGTTGTCTATGTCCCATTACATTTTATTGATGGAGATATGGTAGGTATAATAGGCTATAGACGTAAATACATTATCATAACAGCGACGTTACCACTGGTCTAAATCTGACTCAAGGAGAAAAATCAATCATCGACCACTGATATTTACATGTAGATAATATATATATATATATATATATACTTACCAGTAATATTCAATTTATTTTGAATTCAGTAGATACCAGGGTGACCTATCCCACTAATATAGACAGATCAGCAGTGCCGGGCCACGCCCCTTCCCTATCTTAATCTAATCCCTTATATATCTTTATTTCTCGTAAAACAATAATATCAGTAATAAACTTTGGATAATAGGTAGTGGCCGCATATCACTAGTAAATATAATTGAAGTTATTGGATAGAAACAAAGTAGCTTAACCATGAATGTAACGTTCAACAAATAAATTAACAAACTGCCCTTTTCCATGAATAACTGACGAATCATGATTTTAAATTAGGCACAACAATAATAAAAATCTGATAACGATTAACTACCGAAGAAGATAAACTTCAAAACAAATATGAAATGATGCATGAATGTTAATAAAATAACAACGAGCTCCCATAACTAGAGAATTTGCGTTACTATTATTTATGAAATACTTGGGATCGAAACGAGATATAAGAAAACTATCGAATATAGAAAAGTTAAGTAGTAGATAAAAGTGAACCATATGAGGTGGGAAAATAGGAAATCTTCACCTCTAATCATCAGTTATAGCTGCTAGATCCTTCTCAATAGCCTCAATTTGCTGTTTTTGCTTCTTCATAACCTTCTTCTCACCACTGAAACAAAAAAAAATCAATCTCCTCATGTTTCTTTTAGGTGCATTAACAACAGTAGCGACACCACGTGGTCTTTATCACACTGCATGATTAAAAGCCATTGAACAGAATCGATATAGTACTGATCAGATTAACCTGTTTAAGCTTATTTTAATAATTTAGAGCACACTAAAATGGTTCTTTAAACGATGCCAATGTGGATATATAGGTGAATACACACCTACTACCAAATCTAAAAATTCAATTATGGTTAGTGGATATTTAAACAATCTGTATTACAAACTACAAGCACGTGTTGGAATTCTTTACTCAATATAATAAATGATAACTTAAAAACTACAACAACAAAAAGCTTATTCTTCAAGACAGTACCGTAAAATTTGGGTTCTGTTTTCGTCCAATTCCAGTATCTTATCACATTCATGATATTAACATGCTTACGTCATATGCATGTACGATATTTGTACTAAATTTTTCACAGCTATAGCAAATTCAGCTTTCTGAATTAAACTAAAAGTATGGTAGACTAGTTATTCAGAATCTTAAAAGAATCACTTCTAACTAATAGCCGTGGGAAACATCTCATCTAGTCTAAAAATAGTTTAGGAAAAAGATTAGGGATAACAAATCAAAAAGTTTGTAAATTAGATGGTATGTTGTTGCTACTGAACAGAAATAAAATTGTGAGCTTAATTACACTTTCTCTAAATTTACTATACGTAAAAAAAGTAGAAAAAAAAATTTAAAAACGCAAGTATTATAGCAACGTATTTCGAAGTAATGCATAAAAATACGCGATGCACCTAATACCACTATTTGTAAATTGTAAGCAACTATAATCCCAGAATAACTTTAAAGAAATCAACATATAGGAAGATATTTTCATTGTAATTGTAGACCAATTACTATCAGTTTGTCATTATTATTTTATGACCAAAGGGTGTTTGCTAGAAAACGATAAGACGCACATTACAGTTAGATAATCTTACCGCCACTCTTCAGTTATTACAAATAGAGAAGTTTATAAAGCATTATATATATATGTAATGTCAATAAGGCTAATATAAGCTCCAGTTAAAATATATAAACAGCCTAGCTAGCCATTAAAACCAGAAAATATCGCCTTCGATACCTAACAAATAAACAATAAATTAAGTGTAAAATCTATAACTCGAGCATTCTTTATGTACAAATGATAAAATGAGCATACCAGAATTTCTCAGCTGTTCTTTCGCGTAATTCCTCTATGGATTCTTCTTCTTTTGCCCATTCAAGCACGAGTCTTCTGCCGTAGAGATGAGTTGAATGAACTAGTGCTTCGAAAGCCCTCGTGGCTTCACTCACAGAAATAAAGTCAACAAATCCGAAACCGCGATGTTGGTCTTTACCGCCCATCTGAATTAAAATCGCTCATTATTATAACTATAGAATGCATACTTCATTATAAGGAATAATTATAAGTGTGGATAAATGTATAAAATGTTCTAAAACAATGGCTAAGAAGTATTTTCGTATCATCAAGCAATATACAACTCAAGAAAATCAAAAATGTAAGCATAATACTTTAAGCGCATTTTTACTACATTTCATTTATATATTAAATAAAAGCAGAAGCAGAAACAAATGCAGCTTATGAAAAATTTCTACATTTTTTTAATAAAGGAGAGATCAAAGCATTGCTGAAACGGTTTAAAAAAGAATATGGCGAGTGTAATCCTTCTCACCTTATGCACAAACTGTAGACAAAAAAATAAACGCCACTACCATAAGTAGATAATTTTTAAAATATTAAGCTTTTAAAATATCGTCCCTATTAACATAATTAGCTATTGCAAAAGTTATCTAAGAGAAAGCACTTTATTGTAAGTTATCTAAGAAAAAGCATTTTATTGCAAATGTTACATGGCTAAAATTTAAAGTTTTTATAAACCATACCTTTTTTGGGATTCGAATATTCTTTATTTCACCAAATGTAGCAAAAAGACTCTCAATCTCTTTGATTTTCGCTTGGAAAGGCAAGTTCTTTATTAATAACTTCGTGCATTTGCCCTGCTCTGTAGTGTTCAATGCTTTTCGTTTTACTGAATCTCGTTCAATTATATCACGATGTGAGATCTTCAACTCAAGACAGTGGCCATCCAATAATTTACCCTGAAATAATGGAATGATAATTTAAGAAGATAAAATCAATAACTATATATCATCGATAATTATGTATACACCATTACATTAGGGATAAAAGAATTTTCACATGTTTAATTGGTTATAACATCTACTTAAAATACTTTCACAAAATCTACTATACCTGCATTTCCTTGACTGCTTTTATTGCATCTTCTTTTGTAAAAAATTGAACAAAACCAAATCCCATTGATAAACTTTTGCTCGGTTCTGCTGGATTCAGCTTCCTAGATATCTGTGCCGATTTTATACGATAATTTTTCCTGAAAAAAACGAGAAATACGCAATCAAGTAATTTATACATCCTACTTATGAAAATCATACTTTAAAAACTATGCACACCTAAATATTTTATCTAAACTGTCATCGGTAGTTGTAAAGGACAAATTCTTTACAAAAACAGTTGTACACGACTCAGTTTCCTCATCCACAGAACTCTTCATTACTTCAGGATCTTGTTTATTCTTAAAAATCAATAATTCATTAGAAAAAGTTTATACCTCTGAATTCTAAAATAATTTTTTGCATCGATCTTGAACTAAAAATAAAAACCTCTTGAATTTGCAGTTCTTCCTTTATATCATTTCTACTATATTCATCCCCATCGCCTTTAAATCTTTTTTCCTTTTTTTTTTCTTCATAAGTTGCTTTACGTTTATTCCTTGCTTCTTTCTCAATATCTTGGCTAGTCGTAACTAAATCCAGAATTGGTTCGTCCTGAAAACCATAAAGGCAACTATAGTACGGTAAAATACCTATGTGAACAAACATTTTTCAGTTTATTTTCGTTTATTTCTCCGAACACATCACCAGGTGCCCATTCAAGATAGAGTGGTTGAGTACGAAAACGTGAATATGCAAGTCCTTGAAAAGCTCTCTTTGCATCAACTGCATTACCCATCACAATTAACGCGCTAATAGCACACTCTGAAAATACATAAGATTTCTCATCTTTTGATTTAAAAAAATGATCAAAAAAATTTCTTTGCCTTTAAAACTATAAAATCATAATTTTCAGGCAAATTAGTTTGCCTTTTTTTATGAAAAAAGGAGAAGACAAACACCATTTAATACGTAAAATTAATGCTTCATCCCCTAATTATACTACAAAAGTTTGCAAATCTATTACCTGGAGGTAAAAGGAGTTTATCTACAGCACCAAATTTTTCGAACATCCGTCGTAGCTCTTCTTCATGGACACCAGCAGGTAAATTCTTTGCTAGTATGACTGTATTACTATAAAATAATTATTTAGATATTTCCTAAAACTGATACATATAGAAAAGTAAAATACATTAAATTACAATTTAAAGTTTAAATATACGTTACAAGTTCTTCTTATTTAGTTCGTGAATTTAAAAATTGTTGTAATAGAACCTTCGTTTAGCTGCTGGCCGTGAAAATGCATCCAATATAACGCCATTTGCTAATAAGAAATCTCTAGTTTCTCGAACAAGCCGAGTCTCAGCGAGAGCGAGGCGCACTCCAGCACTTAACATTTTCATTTAATTCATTGGTTAAAAATTTTTTAGCTAAAATAAAAATGAAATATTTTCACCTCTCTCCTCCTTCTGCAGTCAAAATATCAGCTTTATCTACACCAAGTTTCTCAGCTAGTGTTTCAGCAACGGCATTTGGACCAAGAAATAGTGAATTCCAAGAGTGAGACTTAAATATTAATATAAGTAAATGTTACTATGAAATAACTTTTGAAAGGATATTATTACTTAATAAAAGAATTCAATATAAGTATCTTACTTTATGTGCGCTAGATTTTAGTTTTGCCTGCTTCTCTTTCTTAAAAGAAGATTTTTGACTGTCTTTCGTAGTAGTTACTTCTTCATTGGTGTTAGAAGAATCTCGCCGCTCAGCTCCAGCAAGAATATGTAATATACGACCCTAAATAAATATGCTATAACTAATATGAAAATTTTAATTTCTATATAAGACTAAAGCAAAACAACTTGAAAACTGAAAATATGCAAAAATTTTCAAACTGTATACTTTAAATATTTTTCCATCAAGATCGCCAAATGCTGCAACAGCTGATTCCGGAAATACAAATTCAATTATAGCAAAACCTTTACAAGCGCCAGTTTTCTTGTCGATGATTATCTAAAATAAATTACTATTGAATTAAACGTTATATCACATTATTGTATAACCCTCAATAAAATTATGAGAACAACACAAAATTAACCAACTTGAACATCAGAAATCTCGCCATACTTTTTAAATAAGAAGTAAAGATCTTCTTCCAATGTCTTAAATGGCAAGTTACGAACAAAAAGACGACCTGTTTCTAGTATTTCCTCCCGAATACGAGCCTAAGATAATTAAGACGCCAATATTAAAAACTACAAGTTTTCATATAAAATAGGAGTAACTGTTCAAGTACCATATTATCGAAATAATACTCCTAACATTTCGTAAATACTATTTTTTTTTTTAACTTTTTTTTTAAATTTTGGAAAACGACGGATAACTCATAAACAAGTTCAAAAATTTTTTAACTTGAATAGTTTACCTCTCCAGTTTCCCTATTATCTCTAATTTGATCTTGATCATCAATATTCTCCATATATTCAGGCTGGTCTTCTTCAATTTTATTTATAGTAACCTAAATTAATGCTGTCCGTTTCTCCAGGCATATTATATATAACAATAATAATAATCTATGAGGTTAAAAACTAAAAACTAAGCACTTCATTCTACTTAGACCTCATATGAATATTTTAAATTATACTTTGTATCCTCCAATAAACTGTTGATCTCTTTGTAGAACGCGTCGAACATCAGGAGGTCTATTGAAAGATACCAATGCTGCTGCAGAGCTATTATTACGAACAACCTAAAACAGACGTCCTATATCAGAGACGGAAAGTTTTATTTAAAGAAACACAAAAATTTCAAACTACACCAAACATTATGTTCAAAATAAACAAGAAAAATCACTGTATAAAACTTGCCTTCAATGCTTTAACCCTAACGGGACTCAGCCATTCCTTCAAATTTTTTGGCTTTATAGAGGATGGTAGACCAGTGAATATAAGATAGAGCTTCATATCGCCCATAATAAATAAAATTATTTACCAAAATTTATTGTGAAGTAAAAATATATTCTATATATTATTTTAAATTTCATCATAAATATAAACAGCATAGTATAACAAAAACCTAAAAGTATGTTAAGATTTAACCACTATAAATAGCTCATCTATTGCTTGAAAATTAACAAAGACTAAAAAATATAAGCAACTGAGAGTTAATATTTAAATAACTATTAATTATTTTTATTTACCTGAAATTCCATCACGCAACTCCTGTATTAAATCAGCACTGCTAGCAACATCTGTATCCTTCATGACAGTCTTATTCTTCAAAAATATCATTTTAAGTACTGTTAAAATATTACTTAGTTATAGCATTATCTATTCATTAATAATATTACATTTAAAATTTTACGATGCTATACCTCGGTGCTTTCAACTCCTTTCGATTGTAGAAACTTCTGAAATTCAGGATCCACTTCTGTATTACTCTCAGATTGTTCAACGACCTCTTTTTGTTTTTTACTAGTGATGTTATCTATCGTTCCATGTTTCCTTTTGTATGCACTAGAAAATATCTTAATCATATAATACAATGGTAATAAAATTAGCAATTTAAACTATTTATTACCTGCTATCTTTAGAATACTGACTCCAAGCTCTAGGTTTTTCACAGTCTCCAAAAGGTTTACATATCTCAACCTTAAGAAAATATTTCACAAGCGATAATCAACAAATCTTGACTGTAAGTTACATAGTTGTATCAATTAATGTTCTAATCAGAACATTTAGATGATATGAATAGAAAACTAGGGCATAATGCAATCGGATAAATGGACCTGAAGTCTAGATGATCCCATATACACCTGATTAGTTTCTTTCAACGCTATATTAGCTATTTCATCATTGTCGAATCCAACAAATGCAAATTTTCGGAACTTTCCTTCTTTCGTATATTTCAGTGTACAATCATTGAGGGTTCCATATTTTTCATAAAATGTTCGTAGACTTGTTTCCGTACAATGAGCTGGTAAACCTTTAACTATTAGTCGTGACATCTAAAAACACGATTATAAATATCAGCAATGTAATAGAAATTATATATTAACAATATGTAAATACGATACAGTACATCTGAGACAGCCTTACGAATATAAAACTAAATTAAATTCATGAAACTATAATACGACATTCCACTTCCGATTTCTTTACTAGCTCCGCCCATCTCCATGAGAGAACATAGGACATTGAAAACGCAGAAAACTGGTATAGTCACTAATTTTTAGTATGTAATGAAACAGTAATAATTTATGAAGAATACATTGTCTTCATACCACTAACATTCTGCAATTTTGGGTGCAAAATTAGTCTTAGTATTACTACTAATATCTAAATATTTTTATATTTTAAGATTGCTTCATAAAACCATTTGATTTAATATCTAGCACTAGCATGTCTTTCATACTTCACTTAAAGCACTAATCGTATGTTTTTATAGGTTTTGAATTGAAAGCAAAATAAAGCGAGTGGTCACATCCATTTGAATCTATTAGGTATTTAACTAAAAACTAAGGCAATGGACACTTGAATTTTCTAAAATAAGTTTTCTTTTACTAGACAATTTTTTGATAATGAAATAGCATAGATAAATTAATGTTATTACCACATTTTTTAAATCCAAATATATACCAATTGCTAGTGATCACGAAAACTAATTAACCTACTTATGTAATTACTATTTGCGTTAGATTTTTTAAAGCATAAAGTTTAATTTACATATTTATTATCAAAATGTAAGATATGCGAAGAATTCTTCCTGAAAATGATATACTTCTTTGATATCTAAGTATACAGTGCAGTATATGCGAATTCTTC